>JASFXW010000015.1:0-1207948 GCA_030490835.1 Annona cherimola | reverse complement strand
CTAATTGACCTTGATTTGACTGTAAGTAGAACGAGTAAACTTTAACGCATTTAAAAAGATTCAAAACAACTGAATCGGAGGAAAGGAACTTCAATCAACAACAATTAACAACAATCCCTTGATTTCATTTACATTCGAACGACAAGGAATGACCTTAAAGGCATTGAAATCGAATCAAATGAATTCGGTTGGATAGAATGAACTTTGATTAGTTAGAATTGAGTACAACTCAATGTAGTTGACTTGATTTGACTGTAGTGAGAACGAGAAACTTTAACGCATTTAAAAAGATTCAAAACAACTGAATCGGAGGAAAGGAACTTCAATCAACAACAATTAACAACAATCCCTTGATTTCATTTACATTCGAACGACAAGGAATGACCTTAAAGGCATTGAAATCGAATCAAATGAATTCGGTTGGATAGAATGAACTTTGATTAGTTAGAATTGAGTACAACTCAATGTAGTTGACTTGATTTGACTGTAGTGAGAACGAGTAAACTTTAACGCATTTCAAAAGATTCAAAACAACTGAATCGGAGGAAAGGACTCTTCAATCAACAACAATTAACAACAATCCCTTGATTTCATTTACATTCGAACGACAAGGAATGACCTTAAAAGGCATTGAAATCGAATCAATGAATTCGGTTGGATAGAATGAACTTTGATTAGTTAGAATTGAGTACAACCTCAATGTAGTTGACTTGATTGACTGTAGTGAGAACGAGTAAACTTTAACGCATTTCAAAAGATTCAAAACAACTGAATCGAGGAAAGGAACTTCAATCAACAACAATTAACAACAATCCCTTGATTTCATTTACATTCGAACGAAAAGGAATGACCTTAAAGGCATTGAAATCGAATCAAATGAATTGAGTTTGATAGAATGAACTTTGATTAGCTACAATTGAGTACAACTCAATCTAATTGACTTGATTTGACTGTAAGTACAACGAGTAAACTTTAATGCATTCCAATAGATTCAAAACAACTGAATCGGAGGAAAGGAACTTCAATCAACAACAATTAACAACAATCCCTTGATTTCATTTACATTCGAACGAAAAGGAATGACCTTAAAGGCATTTGAAATCGAATCAAATGAATTGAGTTTGATAGAATGAACTTTGATTAGCTAGAATTGAGTACAACTCAATCAATTTGACTTGATTTGACTGTAAGGAGTACGAGTAAACTTTAACGCATTCCAATAGATTCAAAACAACTGAATTTGACGAACGGAACTTCAATGAACAACAATTAACAACAATCCCTTGATTTCATCTACATTCGAACGACAACGGATGACCTCAAAGGCGTTGAAATCGAATCAAATGAATTGAGTTTGATAGAATGAACTTTGATTAGTTAGAATTGAGTACAACTCAATGTAATTGACTTGATTTGACTGTAGTGAGAACGAGTAAACTTTATCGCATTCCAAAAGATTCAAAACAACTGAATCGGAGGAAAGGAACTTCAATGAACAACAATTAACAACAATCCCTTGATTTCATTTACATTCGAACGACAAGGTACGACCTTAAAGGCATTCTAATCAAATCAAATGTATTGAGTTTCATATAATGAACTTTGACTAGATAGAATTGAGTAAAACTCAATCTAAATTACTTGATTTGACTGTAAGTAGAACGAGTAAACTTTAATGCATTCCAATAGATTTAAAACAACTAATTCGAACGAAAGGAACTTCAATCAACAACAATCAACATCAATCCCTTCATTTCATTTACATTCGAACGACAAGGGATGACCTTAAAGCTATTCAAATCGAATCAAATGAATTGAGTTTGATAGAATGAACTTTGATTAGCTAGAATTGAGTACAACTCAATCTAATTGACTTGATTTGACTGTAAGGAGAACGAGTAAACTTTAACGCATTGCAATAGATTCAAAACAACTGAATTGGACGAAAGGAACTTCAATCAACAACAATTAACAACAATCCCATGATTTCATTTACCTTCGAACGACAAGGAATGACCTTAAAGGCATTGAAATGGAATCAAATGAAGTCAGTTGGATAGAATGAACTTTGATTAGGTAGAATTGAGTACAACTCAATCTAATTGACTTGATTTGACTGTAATGAGAACGAGTAAACTTTAAGGCATTGCAATGGATTCAAAACAACTGAATTGGACGAAAGGAACTTCAATCAACAACAATGAACAACAATCCCATGATTTCATTTACATTCGAACGACAAGGAATGACCTTAAAGGCATTGAAATCGAATCAAATGAATTCAGTTGAATAGAATGAACTTTGATTATTTAGAATTGAGTACAACTCAATCTAATCGACATGATTTGACTGTAATGAGAACGAGTAAACTTTAATGCATTCGAAAAGATTCAAAACAGTTGAATCGGAGGAAAGGAACTTCAATCAACAACAATTAACAACAATCCCTTGATTTCATTTACATTCGAACGACAAGGAATGACCTTAAAGGCATTGAAATCGAATGAAATGAATTCGGTTGGATAGAATGAACTTTGATTAGTTACAATTGAGTACAACTCAATGTAGTTGACTTGATTTGACTGTAGTGAGAACGAGTAAACTTTAACGCATTTCTAAAGATTCAAAACAACTGAATCGGAGGAAAGGAACTTCAATCAACAACAATTAACAACAATCCCTTGATTTCATTTACATTCGAACGAAAAGGAATGACCTTAAAGGCATTGAAATCGAATCAAATGAATTGAGTTTGATAGAATGAACTTTGATTAGCTACAATTGAGTACAACTCAATCTAATTGACTTGATTTGACTGTAAGTAGAACGAGTAAACTTTAATGCATTTCAAAAGATTCAAAACAACTGAATCGGAGGAAAGGAACTTCAATCAACAACAATTAACAACAATCCCTTGATTTCATTTACATTCGAACGACAAGGAATGACCTTAAAGGCATTGAAATCGAATCAAATGAATTGAGTTTGATAGAATGAACTTGGATTAGCTAGAATTGAGTACAACTCAATGTAGTAGACTTGATTTGACTGTAGTGAGAACGAGTAAACTTTAACGCATTTCAAAAGATTCAAAACAACTGAATCGGAGGAAAGGAACTTCAATCAACAACAATTAACAACAATCCCTTGATTTCATTTACATTCGAACGAAAAGGAATGACCTTAAAGGCATTGAAATCGAATCAAATGAATTCAGTTGAATAGAATGAACTTTGATTAGTTAGAATTGAGTACAACTCAATCTAATTGACATGATTTGACTGTAATGAGAACGAGTAAACTTTAATGCATTCGAAAAGATTCAAAACAGTTGAATCGGAGGAAAGGAACTTCAATCAACAACAATTAACAACAATCCCTTGATTTCATTTACATTCGAACGACAAGGAATGACCTTAAAGGCATTGAAATCGAGTCAAATGAATTGAGTTTGATAGAATGAACTTTGATTAGCTAGAATTGAGTACAACTCAATCAAATTGACTTGATTTGACTGTAAGGAGTACGAGTAAACTTTAACGCATTTCTAAAGATTCAAAACAACTGAATCGGAGGAAAGGAACTTCAATCAACAACAATTAACAACAATCCCTTGATTTCATTTACATTCGAACGAAAAGGAATGACCTTAAAGGCATTGAAATCGAATCAAATGAATTGAGTTTGATAGAATGAACTTTGATTAGCTACAATTGAGTACAACTCAATCTAATTGACTTGATTTGACTGTAAGTAGAACGAGTAAACTTTAATGCATTTCAAAAGATTCAAAACAAATGAATTGGACGAAAGGAACTTCAATCAACAACAATGAACAACAATCCCATGATTTCATTTAAATTCGAACGACAAGGAATGACCTTAAAGGCATTGAAATCGAATCAAATGAATTCAGTTGAATAGAATGAACTTTGATTAGTTAGAATTGAGTACAACTCAATCTAATTGACTTGATTTGACTGTAGTGAGAACGAGTAAACTTTAACGCATTCTAAAAGATTCAAAACAGCTGAATCGGAGGAAAGGAACTTCAATCAACAACAATTAACAACAATCCCTTGATTTCATTTACATTCGAACGACAAGGGACGACCTTAAAGGCATTCAAATCAAATCAAATGTATTGAGTTTCATAGAATGAACTTTGACTAGGTAGAATTGAGTAAAACTCAATCTAAATGACTTGATTTGACTGTAAGTAGAACGAGTAAACTTTAATGCATTCCAATAGATTCAAAACAACGAAAGGAACTTCAATCAACAACAATTAACAACAATCCCATGATTTCATTTACCCTTCGAACGACAAGGAATGACCTCAAAGGCATTGAAATGGAATCAAATGAAGTCAGTTGGATAGAATGAACTTTGATCAGGTAGAATTGAGTACAACTCAATCTAATTGACTTGATTTGACTGTAATGAGAACGAGTAAACTTTAAGGCATTGCAATGGATTCAAAACAACTGAATTGGACGAAAGGAACTTCAATCAACAACAATGAGCAACAATCCCATGATTTCATTTACATTCGAACGACAAGGAATGACCTTAAAGGCATTGAAATCGAATCAAATGAATTCAGTTGAATAGAATGAACTTTGATTAGTTAGAATTGAGTACAACTCAATCTAATCGACATGATTTGACTGTAATGAGAACGAGTAAACTTTAATGCATTCGAAAAGATTCAAAACAGTTGAATCGGAGGAAAGGAACTTCAATCAACAACAATTAACAACAATCCCTTGATTTCATTTACATTCGAACGACAAGGAATGACCTTAAAGGCATTGAAATCGAATGAAATGAATTCGGTTGGATAGAATGAACTTTGATTAGTTAGAATTGAGTACAACTCAATGTAGTTGACTTGATTTGACTGTAGTGAGAACGAGTAAACTTTAACGCATTTCAAAAGATTCAAAACAACTGAATCGGAGGAAAGGAACTTCAATCAACAACAATTAACAACAATCCCTTGATTTCATTTACATTCGAACGAAAAGGAATGACCTTAAAGGCATTGAAATCGAATCAAATGAATTGAGTTTGATAGAATGAACTTTGATTAGCTACAATTGAGTACAACTCAATCTAATTGACTTGATTTGACTGTAAGTAGAACGAGTAAACTTTAATGCATTTCAAAAGATTCAAAACAACTGAATCGGAGGAAAGGAACTTCAATCAACAACAATTAACAACAATCCCTTGATTTCATTTACATTCGAACGACAAGGTATGACCTTAAAGGCATTGAAATCGAATCAAATGAATTGAGTTTGATAGAATGAACTTGGATTAGCTAGAATTGAGTACAACTCAATGTAGTAGACTTGATTTGACTGTAGTGAGAACGAGTAAACTTTAACGCATTTCAAAAGATTCAAAACAACTGAATCGGAGGAAAGGAACTTCAATCAACAACAATTAACAACAATCCCTTGATTTCATTTACATTCGAACGAAAAGGAATGACCTTAAAGGCATTGAAATCGAATCAAATGAATTCAGTTGAATAGAATGAACTTTGATTAGTTAGAATTGAGTACAACTCAATCTAATTGACATGATTTGACTGTAATGAGAACGAGTAAACTTTAATGCATTCGAAAAGATTCAAAACAGTTGAATCGGAGGAAAGGAACTTCAATCAACAACAATTAACAACAATCCCTTCATTTCATTTACATTCGAACGACAAGGAATGACCTTAAAGGCATTGAAATCGAATCAAATGAATTCGGTTGGATAGAATGAACTTTGATTAGTTAGAATCGAGTACAACTCAATGTAGTTGACTTGATTTGACTGTAGTGAGAACGAGTAAACTTTAACGCATTTCAAAAGATTCAAAACAACTGAATCGGAGGAAAGGAACTTCAATCAACAACAATTAACAACAATCCCTTGATTTCATTTACATTCGAACGAAAAGGAATGACCTTAAAGGCATTGAAATCGAATCAAATGAATTGAGTTTGATAGAATGAACTTTGATTAGCTACAATTGAGTACAACTCAATCTAATTGACTTGATTTGACTGTAAGTAGAACGAGTAAACTTTAATGCATTCCAATAGATTCAAAACAACTGAATCGGAGGAAAGGAACTTCAATCAACAACAATTAACAACAATCCCTTGATTTCATTTACATTCGAACGAAAAGGAATGACCTTAAAGGCATTGAAATCGAATCAAATGAATTGAGTTTGATAGAATGAACTTTGATTAGCTAGAATTGAGTACAACTCAATCTAATTGACTTGATTTGACTGTAAGGAGAACGAGTAAACTTTAACGCATTGCAATAGATTCAAAACAACTGAATTGGACGAAAGGAACTTCAATCAACAACAATTAACAACAATCCCATGATTTCATTTACCTTCGAACGACAAGGAATGACCTTAAAGGCATTGAAATGGAATCAAATGAAGTCAGTTGGATAGAATGAACTTTGATTAGGTAGAATTGAGTACAACTCAATCTAATTGACTTGATTTGACTGTAATGAGAACGAGTAAACTTTAAGGCATTGCAATGGATTCAAAACAACTGAATTGGACGAAAGGAACTTCAATCAACAACAATTAACAACAATCCCATGATTTCATTTGCCTTCGAACGACAAGAAATGATCATAAAGGCATTGAAATCGAATCAAATGAATTGAGTTTGATAGAATGAACTTTGATTAGCTAGAATTGAGTACAACTCAATCAATTTGACTTGATTTGACTGTAAGGAGTACGAGTAAACTTTAACGCATTCCAATAGATTCAAAACAACTGAATTTGACGAACGGAACTTTAATGAACAACAATTAACAACAATCCCTTGATTTCATCTACATTCGAACGACAACGGATGACCTCAAAGGCGTTGAAATCGAATCAAATGAATTGAGTTTGATAGAATGAACTTTGATTAGTTAGAATTGAGTACAACTCAATGTAATTGACTTGATTTGACTGTAGTGAGAACGAGTAAACTTTAACGCATTCCAAAAGATTCAAAACAACTGAATCGGAGGAAAGGAACTTCAATCAACAACAATTAACAACAATCCCTTGATTTCATTTACATTCGAACGACAAGGGACGACCTTAAAGGCATTCAAATCAAATCAAATGTATTGAGTTTCATAGAATGAACTTTGACTAGATAGAATTGAGTAAAACTCAATCTAAATGACTTGATTTGACTGTAAGTAGAATGAGTAAACTTTAATGCATTCCAATAGATTCAAAACAACTAATTCGAACGAAAGGAACTTCAATCAACAACAATCAACATCAATCCCTTCATTTCATTTACATTCGAACGACAAGGGATGACCTTAAAGGTATTCAAATCGAATCAAATGAATTGAGTTTGATAGAATGAACTTTGATTAGCTAGAATTGAGTACAACTCAATCTAATTGACTTGATTTGACTGTAAGGAGAACGAGTAAAATTTAACGCATTGCAATAGATTCAAAACAACTGAATTTGACGAACGGAACTTCAATGAACAACAATTAACAACAATCCCTTGATTTCATCTACATTCGAACGACAACGGATGACCTCAAAGGCGTTGAAATCGAATCAAATGAATTGAGTTTGATAGAATGAACTTTGATTAGTTAGAATTGAGTACAACTCAATGTAATTGACTTGATTTGACTGTAGTGAGAACGAGTAAACTTTAACGCATTCCAAAAGATTCAAAACAACTGAATCGGAGGAAAGGAACTTCAATCAACAACAATTAACAACAATCCCTTGATTTCATTTACATTCGAACGACAAGGGACGACCTTAAAGGCATTCAAATCAAATCAAATGTATTGAGTTTCATAGAATGAACTTTGACTAGATAGAATTGAGTAAAACTCAATCTAAATGACTTGATTTGACTGTAAGTAGAACGAGTAAACTTTAATGCATTCCAATAGATTCAAAACACCTGAATCGGAGGAAAGGAACTTCAATCAACAACAATCAACATCAATCCCTTCATTTCATTTACATTCGAACGACAAGGGATGACCTTAAAGGTATTCAAATCGAATCAAATGAATTAAGTTTGATAGAATGAACTTTGATTAGCTAGAATTGAGTACAACTCAATCTAATTGACTTGATTTGACTGTAAGGAGAACGAGTAAACTTTAACGCATTGCAATAGATTCAAAACAACTGAATTGGACGAAAGGAACTTCAATCAACAACAATTAACAACAATCCCATGATTTCATTTACCTTCGAACGACAAGGAATGACCTTAAAGGCATTGAAATGGAATCAAATGAAGTCAGTTGGATAGAATGAACTTTGATTAGGTAGAATTGAGTACAACTCAATCTAATTGACTTGATTTGACTGTAATGAGAACGAGTAAACTTTAAGGCATTGCAATGGATTCAAAACAACTGAATTGGACGAAAGGAACTTCAATCAACAACAATGAGCAACAATCCCATGATTTCATTTACATTCGAACGACAAGGAATGACCTTAAAGGCATTGAAATGGAATCAAATGAAGTCAGTTGGATAGAATGAACTTTGATTAGGTAGAATTGAGTACAACTCAATCTAATTGACATGATTTGACTGTAAGGAGAACGAGTAAACTTTAATGCATTCGAAAAGATTCAAAACAGTTGAATCGGAGGTAAGGAACTTCAATCAACAACAATTAACAACAATCCCTGCATTTCATTTACATTCGAACGACAAGGAATGACCTTAAAGGCATTGAAATCGAATCAAATGAATTCGGTTGGATAGAATGAACTTTGATTAGTTAGAATTGAGTACAACTCAATGTAGTAGACTTGATTTGACTGTAGTGAGAACGAGTAAACTTTAACGCATTTCAAAAGATTCAAAACAACTGAATCGAAGGAAAGGAACTTCAATCAACAACAATTAACAACAATCCCTTGATTTCATTTACATTCGAACGAAAAGGAATGACCTTAAAGGCATTGAAATCGAATCAAATGAATTCAGTTGAATAGAATGAACTTTGATTAGTTAGAATTGAGTACAACTCAATCTAATTGACATGATTTGACTGTAATGAGAACGAGTAAACTTTAATGCATTCGAAAAGATTCAAAACAGTTGAATCGGAGGAAAGGAACTTCAATCAACAACAATTAACAACAATCCCTTGATTTCATTTACATTCGAACGACAAGGAATGACCTTAAAGGCATTGAAATCGAGTCAAATGAATTGAGTTTGATAGAATGAACTTTGATTAGCTAGAATTGAGTACAACTCAATCAAATTGACTTGATTTGACTGTAAGGAGTACGAGTAAATTTTAACGCATTCCAATAGATTCAAAACAACTGAATCGGAGGAAAGGAACTTCAATCAATAACAATTAACAACAATCCCTTTATTTCATTTACATTCGAACGACAAGAAATGATCATAAAGGCATTGAAATCGAATCAAATGAATTGAGTTTGATAGAATGAACTTTGATTAGCTAGAATTGAGTACAACTCAATCAAATTGACTTGATTTGACTGTAAGGAGAACGAGTAAACTTTAACGCATTGCAATAGATTCAAAACAACTGAATTTGACGAACGGAACTTCAATGAACAACAATTAACAACAATCCCTTGATTTCATCTACATTCGAACGACAACGGATGACCTCAAAGGCGTTGAAATCGAATCAAATGAATAGAGTTTGATAGAATGAACTTTGATTAGTTAGAATTGAGTACAACTCAATGTAATTGACTTGATTTGACTGTAGTGAGAACGAGTAAACTTTAACGCATTCCAAAAGATTCAAAACAACTGAATCGGAGGAAAGAAATTTCAATCAACAACAATTAACAACAATCCCTTGATTTCATTTACATTCGAACGACAAGGGACGACCTTAAAGGCATTCAAATCAAATCAAATGTATTGAGTTTCATAGAATGAACTTTGACTAGATAGAATTGAGTAAAACTCAATCTAAATGACTTGATTTGACTGTAAGTAGAACGAGTAAACTTTAATGCATTCCAATAGATTCAAAACAACTAATTCGAACGAAAGGAACTTCAATCAACAACAATCAACATCAATCCCTTCATTTCATTTACATTCGAACGACAAGGGATGACCTTAAAGGTATTCAAATCGAATCAAATGAATTAAGTTTGATAGAATGAACTTTGATTAGCTAGAATTGAGTACAACTCAATCTAATTGACTTGATTTGACTGTAAGGAGAACGAGTAAACTTTAACGCATTGCAATAGATTCAAAACAACTGAATTGGACGAAAGGAACTTCAATCAACAACAATTAACAACAATCCCATGATTTCATTTACCTTCGAACGACAAGGAATGACCTTAAAGGCATTGAAATGGAATCAAATGAAGTCAGTTGGATAGAATGAACTTTGATTAGGTAGAATTGAGTACAACTCAATCTAATTTACTTGATTTGACTGTAATGAGAACGAGTAAACTTTAAGGCATTGCAATGGATTCAAAACAAATGAATTGGACGAAAGGAACTTCAATCAACAACAATGAACAACAATCCCATGATTTCATTTAAATTCGAACGACAAGGAATGACCTTAAAGGCATTGAAATCGAATCAAATGAATTCAGTTGAATAGAATGAACTTTGATTAGTTAGAATTGAGTACAACTCAATCTAATTGACTTGATTTGACTGTAGTGAGAACGAGTAAACTTTAACGCATTCTAAAAGATTCAAAACAGCTGAATCGGAGGAAAGGAACTTCAATCAACAACAATTAACAACAATCCCTTGATTTCATTTACATTCGAACGACAAGGGACGACCTTAAAGGCATTCAAATCAAATCAAATGTATTGAGTTTCATAGAATGAACTTTGACTAGATAGAATTGAGTAAAACTCAATCTAAATGACTTGATTTGACTGTAAGTAGAACGAGTAAACTTTAATGCATTCCAATAGATTCAAAACAACGAAAGGAACTTCAATCAACAACAATTAACAACAATCCCATGATTTCATTTACCTTCGAACGACAAGGAATGACCTCAAAGGCATTGAAATGGAATCAAATGAAGTCAGTTGGATAGAATGAACTTTGATTAGGTAGAATTGAGTACAACTCAATCTAATTGACTTGATTTGACTGTAATGAGAACGAGTAAACTTTAAGGCATTGCAATGGATTCAAAAAAACTGAATTGGACGAAAGGAACTTCAATCAACAACAATGAGCAACAATCCCATGATTTCATTTACATTCGAACGACAAGGAATGACCTTAAAGGCATTGAAATCGAATCAAATGAATTCAGTTGAATAGAATGAACTTTGATTAGTTAGAATTGAGTACAACTCAATCTAATCGACATGATTTGACTGTAATGAGAACGAGTAAACTTTAATGCATTCGAAAAGATTCAAAACAGTTGAATCGGTGGAAAGGAACTTCAATCAACAACAATTAACAACAATCCCTTTATTTCATTTACATTCGAACGACAAGGAATGACCTTAAAGGCATTGAAATCGAATGAAATGAATTCGGTTGGATAGAATGAACTTTGATTAGTTAGAATTGAGTACAACTCAATGTAGTTGACTTGATTTGACTGTAGTGAGAACGAGTAAACTTTAACGCATTTCAAAAGATTCAAAACAACTGAATCGGAGGAAAGGAACTTCAATCAACAACAATTAACAACAATCCCTTGATTTCATTTACAATCGAACGAAAAGGAATGACCTTAAAGGCATTGAAATCGAATCAAATGAATTGAGTTTGATAGAATGAACTTTGATTAGCTACAATTGAGTACAACTTAATCTAATTGACTTGATTTGACTGTAAGTAGAACGAGTAAACTTTAATGCATTTCAAAAGATTCAAAACAACTGAATCGGAGGAAAGGAACTTCAATCAACAACAATTAACAACAATCCCTTGATTTCATTTACATTCGAACGACAAGGAATGACCTTAAAGGCATTGAAATCGAATCAAATGAATTCAGTTGAATAGAATGAAATTTGATTAGTTAGAATTGAGTACAACTCAATGTAGTAGACTTGATTTGACTGTAGTGAGAACGAGTAAACTTTAACGCATTTCAAAAGATTCAAAACAACTGAATCGGAGGAAAGGAACTTCAATCAACAACAATTAACAACAATCCCTTGATTTCATTTACATTCGAACGAAAAGGAATGACCTTAAAGGCATTGAAATCGAATCAAATGAAGTCAGTTGGATAGAATGAACTTTGATTAGGCAGAATTGAGTACAACTCAATCTAATTGACTTGATTTGACTGTAATGAGAACGAGTAAACTTTAAGGCATTGCAATGGATTCAAAACAAATGAATTGGACGAAAGGAACTTCAATCAACAACAATGAACAACAATCCCATGATTTCATTTACATTCGAACGACAAGGAATGACCTTAAAGGCATTGAAATCGAATCAAATGAATTCAGTTGAATAGAATGAACTTTGATTAGGTAGAATTGAATACAACTCAATCTAATTGACTTGATTTGACTGTAATGAGAACGAGTAAACTTTAAGGCATTGCAATGGATTCAAAACAACTGAATTGGACGAAAGGAACTTCAATCAACAACAATGAACAACAATCCCATGATTTGATTTACATTCGAACGACAAGGAATGACCTTAAAGGCATTGAAATCGAATCAAATGAATTCAGTTGAATAGAATGAACTTTGATTAGTTAGAATTGAGTACAACTCAATCTAATTGACTTGATTTGACTGTAGTGAGAACGAGTAAACTTTAACGCATTCCAAAAGATTCAAAACAGCTGAATCGGAGGAAAGGAACTTCAATCAACAACAATTAACAACAATCCCTTGATTTCATTTACATTCGAACGACAAGGGACGACCTTAAAGGCATTCAAATCAAATCAAATGTACTGAGTTTCATAGAATGAACTTTGACTAGATAGAATTGAGTAAAACTCAATCTAAATGACTTGATTTGACTGTAAGTAGAACGAGTAAACTTTAGTGCATTCCAATAGATTCAAAACAACGAAAGGAACTTCAATCAACAACAATTAACAACAATCTCATGATTTCATTTACCTTCGAACGACAAGGAATGACCTTAAAGGCATTGAAATGGAATCAAATGAAGTCAGTTGGATAGAATGAACTTTGATTAGGTAGAATTGAGTACAACTCAATCTAATTGACTTGATTTGACTGTAATGAGAACGAGCAAACTCTAAGGCATTGCAATGGATTCAAAACAACTGAATTGGACGAAAGGAACTTCAATCAACAACAATTAACAACAATCCCTTTATTTCATTTACATTCGAACGACAAGGAATGACCTTAAAGGCATTGAAATCGAGTCAAATGAATTAAGTTTGATAGAATGAACTTTGATTAGCTAGAATTGAGTACAACTCATTCAAATTGACTTGATTTGACTGTAATGAGAACGAGTAAACTTTAATGCATTCGAAAAGATTCAAAACAGTTGAATCGGAGGAAAGGAACTTCAATCAACAACAATTAACAACAATCCCTTGATTTCATTTACATTCGAACGACAAGGAATGACCTTAAAGGCATTGAAATCGAGTCAAATGAATTGAGTTTGATAGAATGAACTTTGATTAGCTAGAATTGAGTACAACTCAATCAAATTGACTTGATTTGACTGTAAGGAGTACGAGTAAACTTTAACGCATTCCAATAGATTCAAAACAACTGAATCGGAGGAAAGGAACTTCAATCAACAATAATTAACAACAATCCCTTTATTTCATTTACATTCGAACGACAAGAAATGATCATAAAGGCATTGAAATCGAATCAAATGAATTGAGTTTGATAGAATGAACTTTGATTAGCTAGAATTGAGTACAACTCAATCAATTTGACTTGATTTGACTGTAAGGAGAACGAGTAAACTTTAACGCATTGCAATGGATTCAAAACAACTGAATTGGACGAAAGGAACTTCAATCAACAACAATGAGCAACAATCCCATGATTTCATTTACATTCGAACGACAAGGAATGACCTTAAAGGCATTGAAATGGAATCAAATGAAGTCAGTTGGATAGAATGAACTTTGATTAGGTAGAATTGAGTACAACTCAATCTAATTGACATGATTTGACTGTAATGAGAACGAGTAAACTTTAATGCATTCGAAAAGATTCAAAACAGTTGAATCGGAGGAAAGGAACTTCAATCAACAACAATTAACAACAATCCCTTCATTTCATTTACATTCGAACGACAAGGAATGACCTTAAAGGCATTGAAATCGAATCAAATGAATTCGGTTGGATAGAATGAACTTTGATTAGTTAGAATTGAGTACAACTCAATGTAGTAGACTTGATTTGACTGTAGTGAGAACGAGTAAACTTTAACGCATTTCAAAAGATTCAAAACAACTGAATCGAAGGAAAGGAACTTCAATCAACAACAATTAACAACAATCCCTTGATTTCATTTACATTCGAACGAAAAGGAATGACCTTAAAGGCATTGAAATCGAATCAAATGAATTCAGTTGAATAGAATGAACTTTGATTAGTTAGAATTGAGTACAACTCAATCTAATTGACATGATTTGACTGTAATGAGAACGAGTAAACTTTAATGCATTCGAAAAGATTCAAAACAGTTGAATCGGAGGAAAGGAACTTCAATCAACAACAATTAACAACAATCCCTTGATTTCATTTACATTCGAACGACAAGGAATGACCTTAAAGGCATTGAAATCGAGTCAAATGAATTGAGTTTGATAGAATGAACTTTGATTAGCTAGAATTGAGTACAACTCAATCATATTGACTTGATTTGACTGTAAGGAGTACGAGTAAATTTTAACGCATTCCAATAGATTCAAAACAACTGAATCGGAGGAAAGGAACTTCAATCAACAACAATTAACAACAATCCCTTTATTTCATTTACATTCGAACGACAAGAAATGATCATAAAGGCATTGAAATCGAATCAAATGAATTGAGTTTGATAGAATGAACTTTGATTAGCTAGAATTGAGTACAACTCAATCAAATTGACTTGATTTGACTGTAAGGAGAACGAGTAAACTTTAACGCATTGCAATAGATTCAAAACAACTGAATTTGACGAACGGAACTTCAATGAACAACAATTAACAACAATCCCTTGATTTCATCTACATTCGAACGACAACGGATGACCTCAAAGGCGTTGAAATCGAATCAAATGAATAGAGTTTGATAGAATGAACTTTGATTAGTTAGAATTGAGTACAACTCAATGTAATTGACTTGATTTGACTGTAGTGAGAACGAGTAAACTTTAACGCATTCCAAAAGATTCAAAACAACTGAATCGGAGGAAAGAAACTTCAATCAACAACAATTAACAACAATCCCTTGATTTCATTTACATTCGAACGACAAGGGACGACCTTAATGGCATTCAAATCAAATCAAATGTATTGAGTTTCATAGAATGAACTTTGACTAGATAGAATTGAGTAAAACTCAATCTAAATGACTTGATTTGACTGTAAGTAGAACGAGTAAACTTTAATGCATTCCGATAGATTCAAAACAACGAAAGGAACTTCAATCAACAACAATTAACAACAATCCCATGATTTCATTTACCTTCGAACGACAAGGAATGACCTCAAAGGCATTGAAATGGAATTGAGTACAACTCAATCTAATTGACTTGATTTGACTGTAATGAGAACGAGTAAACTTTAAGGCATTGCAATGGATTCAAAACAACTGAATTGGACGAAAGGAACTTCAATCAACAACAATGAGCAACAATCCCATGATTTCATTTACATTCGAACGACAAGGAATGACCTTAAAGGCATTGAAATCGAATCAAATGAATTCAGTTGAATAGAATGAACTTTGATTAGTTAGAATTGAGTACAACTCAATGTAGTTGACTTGATTTGACTGTAGTGAGAACGAGTAAACTTTAACGCATTTCAAAAGATTCAAAACAACTGAATCGGAGGAAAGGAACTTCAATCAACAACAATTAACAACAATCCCTTGATTTCATTTACATTCGAACGAAAAGGAATGACCTTAAAGGCATTGAAATCGAATCAAATGAATTGAGTTTGATAGAATGAACTTTGATTAGCTACAATTGAGTACAACTCAATCTAATTGACTTGATTTGACTGAAAGTAGAACGAGTAAACTTTAATGCATTTCAAAAGATTCAAAACAACTGAATCGGAGGAAAGGAACTTCAATCAACAACAATTAACAACAATCCCTTGATTTCATTTACATTCGAACGACAAGGAATGACCTTAAAGGCATTGAAATCGAATCAAATGAATTCAGTTGAATAGAATGAAATTTGATTAGTTAGAATTGAGTACAACTCAATGTAGTAGACTTGATTTGACTGTAGTGAGAACGAGTAAACTTTAACGCATTTCAAAAGATTCAAAACAACTGAATCGGAGGAAAGGAACTTCAATCAACAACAATTAACAACAATCCCTTGATTTCATTTACATTCGAACGAAAAGGAATGACCTTAAAGGCATTGAAATCGAATCAAATGAAGTCAGTTGGATAGAATGAACTTTGATTAGGCAGAATTGAGTACAACTCAATCTAATTGACTTGATTTGACTGTAATGAGAACGAGTAAACTTTAAGGCATTGCAATGGATTCAAAACAAATGAATTGGACGAAAGGAACTTCAATCAACAACAATGAACAACAATCCCATGATTTCATTTACATTCGAACGACAAGGAATGACCTTAACGGCATTGAAATCGAATCAAATGAATTCAGTTGAATAGAATGAACTTTGATTAGTTAGAATTGAGTACAACTCAATCTAATTGACTTGATTTGACTGTAGTGAGAACGAGTAAACTTTAACGCATTCTAAAAGATTCAAAACAGCTGAATCGGAGGAAAGGAACTTCAATCAACAACAATTAACAACAATCCCTTGATTTCATTTACATTCGAACGACAAGGGACGACCTTAAAGGCATTCAAATCAAATCAAATGTATTGAGTTTCATAGAATGAACTTTGACTAGATAGAATTGAGTAAAACTCAATCTAAATGACTTGATTTGACTGTAAGTAGAACGAGTAAACTTTAATGCATTCCAATAGATTCAAAACAACGAAAGGAACTTCAATCAACAACAATTAACAACAATCCCATGATTTCATTTACCTTCGAACGACAAGGAATGACCTCAAAGGCATTGAAATGGAATCAAATGAAGTCAGTTGGATAGAATGAACTTTGATTAGGTAGAATTGAGTACAACTCAATCTAATTGACTTGATTTGACTGTAATGAGAACGAGTAAACTTTAAGGCATTGCAATGGATTCAAAACAACTGAATTGGACGAAAGGAACTTCAATCAACAACAATGAGCAACAATCCCATGATTTCATTTACATTCGAACGACAAGGAATGACCTTAAAGGCATTGAAATCGAATCAAATGAATTCAGTTGAATAGAATGAACTTTGATTAGTTAGAATTGAGTACAACTCAATCTAATCGACATGATTTGACTGTAATGAGAACGAATAAACTTTAATGCATTCGAAAAGATTCAAAACAGTTGAATCGGAGGAAAGGAACTTCAATCAACAACAATTAACAACAATCCCTTTATTTCATTTACATTCGAACGACAAGGAATGACCTTAAAGGCATTGAAATCGAATGAAATGAATTCGGTTGGATAGAATGAACTTTGATTAGTTAGAATTGAGTACAACTCAATGTAGTTGACTTGATTTGACTGTAGTGAGAACGAGTAAACTTTAACGCATTTCAAAAGATTCAAAACAACTGAATCGGAGGAAAGGAACTTCAATCAACAACAATTAACAACAATCCCTTGATTTCATTTACATTCGAACGAAAAGGAATGACCTTAAAGGCATTGAAATCGAATCAAATGAATTGAGTTTGATAGAATGAACTTTGATTAGCTACAATTGAGTACAACTCAATCTAATTGACTTGATTTGACTGTAAGTAGAACGAGTAAACTTTAATGCATTTCAAAAGATTCAAAACAACTGAATCGGAGGAAAGGAACTTCAATCAACAACAATTAACAACAATCCCTTGATTTCATTTACATTCGAACGACAAGGAATGACCTTAAAGGCATTGAAATCGAATCAAATGAATTCAGTTGAATAGAATGAAATTTGATTAGTTAGAATTGAGTACAACTCAATGTAGTAGACTTGATTTGACTGTAGTGAGAACGAGTAAACTTTAACGCATTTCAAAAGATTCAAAACAACTGAATCGGAGGAAAGGAACTTCAATCAACAACAATTAACAACAATCCCTTGATTTCATTTACATTCGAACGAAAAGGAATGACCTTAAAGGCATTGAAATCGAATCAAATGAAGTCAGTTGGATAGAATGAACTTTGATTAGGCAGAATTGAGTACAACTCAATCTAATTGACTTGATTTGACTGTAATGAGAACGAGTAAACTTTAATGCATTGCAATGGATTCAAAACAAATGAATTGGACGAAAGGAACTTCAATCAACAACAATGAACAACAATCCCATGATTTCATTTACATTCGAACGACAAGGAATGACCTTAAAGGCATTGAAATCGAATCAAATGAATTCAGTTGAATAGAATGAACTTTGATTAGTTAGAATTGAGTACAACTCAATCTAATTGACTTGATTTGACTGTAGTGAGAACGAGTAAACTTTAACGCATTCTAAAAGATTCAAAACAGCTGAATCGGAGGAAAGGAACTTCAATCAACAACAATTAACAACAATCCCTTGATTTCATTTACATTCGAACGACAAGGGACGACCTTAAAGGCATTCAAATCAAATCAAATGTATTGAGTTTCATAGAATGAACTTTGACTAGATAGAATTGAGTAAAACTCAATCTAAATGACTTGATTTGACTGTAAGTAGAACGAGTAAACTTTAATGCATTCCAATAGATTCAAAACAACGAAAGGAACTTCAATCAACAACAATTAACAACAATCCCTTTATTTCATTTACATTCGAACGACAAGGAATGACCTTAAAGGCATTGAAATCGAATGAAATGAATTCGGTTGGATAGAATGAACTTTGATTAGTTAGAATTGAGTACAACTCAATGTAGTTGACTTGATTTGACTGTAGTGAGAACGAGTAAACTTTAACGCATTTCAAAAGATTCAAAACAACTGAATCGGAGGAAAGGAACTTCAATCAACAACAATTAACAACAATCCCTTGATTTCATTTACATTCGAACGAAAAGGAATGACCTTAAAGGCATTGAAATCGAATCAAATGAATTGAGTTTGATAGAATGAACTTTGATTAGCTACAATTGAGTACAACTCAATCTAATTGACTTGATTTGACTGTAAGTAGAACGAGTAAACTTTAATGCATTTCAAAAGATTCAAAACAACTGAATCGGAGGAAAGGAACTTCAATCAACAACAATTAACAACAATCCCTTTATTTCATTTACATTCGAACGACAAGGAATGACCTTAAAGGCATTGAAATCGAATCAAATGAATTCAGTTGAATAGAATGAAATTTGATTAGTTAGAATTGAGTACAACTCAATGTAGTAGACTTGATTTGACTGTAGTGAGAACGAGTAAACTTTAACGCATTTCAAAAGATTCAAAACAACTGAATCGGGGGAAAGGAACTTCAATCAACAACAATTAACAACAATCCCTTGATTTCATTTACATTCGAACGAAAAGGAATGACCTTAAAGGCATTGAAATCGAATCAAATGAATTGAGTTTGATAGAATGAACTTTGATTAGCTACAATTGAGTACAACTCAATCTAATTGACTTGATTTGACTGTAAGTAGAACGAGTAAACTTTAATGCATTTGAAAAGATTCAAAACAACTGAATCGGAGGAAAGGAACTTCAATCAACAACAATTAACAACAATCCCTTTATTTCATTTACATTCGAACGACAAGGAATGACCTTAAAGGCATTGAAATCGAATCAAATGAATTCAGTTGAATAGAATGAAATTTGATTAGTTAGAATTGAGTACAACTCAATGTAGTAGACTTGATTTGACTGTAGTGAGAACGAGTAAACTTTAACGCATTTCAAAAGATTCAAAACAACTGAATTGGAGGAAAGGAACTTCAATCAACAACAATTAACAACAATCCCTTGATTTCATTTACATTCGAACGAAAAGGAATGACCTTAAAGGCATTGAAATCGAATCAAATGAAGTCAGTTGGATAGAATGAACTTTGATTAGGCAGAATTGAGTACAACTCAATCTAATTGACTTGATTTGACTGTAATGAGAACGAGTAAACTTTAATGCATTGCAATGGATTCAAAACAAATGAATTGGACGAAAGGAACTTCAATCAACAACAATGAACAACAATCCCATGATTTCATTTACATTCGAACGACAAGGAATGACCTTAAAGGCATTGAAATCGAATCAAATGAATTCAGTTGAATAGAATGAACTTTGATTGGTTAGAATTGAGTACAACTCAATCTAATTGACTTGATTTGACTGTAGTGAGAACGAGTAAACTTTAACGCATTCTAAAAGATTCAAAACAGCTGAATCAGAGGAAAGGAACTTCAATCAACAACAATTAACAACAATCCCTTGATTTCATTTACATTCGAACGACAAGGGACGACCTTAAAGGCATTCAAATCAAATCAAATGTATTGAGTTTCATAGAATGAACTTTGACTAGATAGAATTGAGTAAAACTCAATCTAAATGACTTGATTTGACTGTAAGTAGAACGAGTAAACTTTAATGCATTCCAATAGATTCAAAACAACGAAAGGAACATCAATCAACAACAATTAACAACAATCCCTTTATTTCATTTACATTCGAACGACAAGGAATGACCTTAAAGGCATTGAAATCGAATGAAATGAATTCGGTTGGATAGAATGAACTTTGATTAGTTAGAATTGAGTACAACTCAATGTAGTTGACTTGATTTGACTGTAGTGAGAACGAGTAAACTTTAACGCATTTCAAAAGATTCAAAACAACTGAATCGGAGGAAAGGAACTTCAATCAACAACAATTAACAACAATCCCTTGATTTCATTTACATTCGAACGAAAAGGAATGACCTTAAAGGCATTGAAATCGAATCAAATGAATTGAGTTTGATAGAATGAACTTTGATTAGCTACAATTGAGTACAACTCAATCTAATTGACTTGATTTGACTGTAAGTAGAACGAGTAAACTTTAATGCATTTCAAAAGATTCAAAACAACTGAATCGGAGGAAAGGAACTTCAATCAACAACAATTAACAACAATCCCTTGATTTCATTTACATTCGAACGACAAGGAATGACCTTAAAGGCATTGAAATCGAATCAAATGAATTCAGTTGAATAGAATGAAATTTGATTAGTTAGAATTGAGTACAACTCAATGTAGTAGACTTGATTTGACTGTAGTGAGAACGAGTAAACTTTAATGCATTTCAAAAGATTCAAAACAACTGAATCGGAGGAAAGGAACTTCAATCAACAACAATTAACAACAATCCCTTTATTTCATTTACATTCGAACGACAAGGAATGACCTTAAAGGCATTGAAATCGAATGAAATGAATTCGGTTGGATAGAATGAACTTTGATTAGTTAGAATTGAGTACAACTCAATGTAGTTGACTTGATTTGATTGTAGTGAGAACGAGTAAACTTTAACGCATTTCAAAAGATTCAAAACAACTGAATCGGAGGAAAGGAACTTCAATCAACAACAATTAACAACAATCCCTTGATTTCATTTACATTCGAACGAAAAGGAATGACCTTAAAGGCATTGAAATCGAATCAAATGAATTGAGTTTGATAGAATGAACTTTGATTAGCTACAATTGAGTACAACTCAATCTAATTGACTTGATTTGACTGTAAGTAGAACGAGTAAACTTTAATGCATTTCAAAAGATTCAAAACAACTGAATCGGAGGAAAGGAACTTCAATCAACAACAATTAACAACAATCCCTTGATTTCATTTACATTCGAACGACAAGGAATGACCTTAAAGGCATTGAAATCGAATCAAATGAATTCAGTTGAATAGAATGAAATTTGATTAGTTAGAATTGAGTACAACTCAATGTAGTAGACTTGATTTGACTGTAGTGAGAACGAGTAAACTTTAACGCATTTCAAAAGATTCAAAACAACTGAATCGGAGGAAAGGAACTTCAATCAACAACAATTAACAACAATCCCTTGATTTCATTTACATTCGAACGAAAAGGAATGACCTTAAAGGCATTGAAATCGAATCAAATGAAGTCAGTTGGATAGAATGAACTTTGATTAGGCAGAATTGAGTACAACTCAATCTAATTGACTTGATTTGACTGTAATGAGAACGAGTAAACTTTAAGGCATTGCAATGGATTCAAAACAAATGAATTGGACGAAAGGAACTTCAATCAACAACAATGAACAACAATCCCATGATTTCATTTACATTCGAACGACAAGGAATGACCTTAAAGGCATTGAAATCGAATCAAATGAATTCAGTTGAATAGAATGAACTTTGATTAGTTAGAATTGAGTACAACTCAATCTAATTGACTTGATTTGACTGTAGTGAGAACGAGTAAACTTTAACGCATTCTAAAAGATTCAAAACAGCTGAATCGGAGGAAAGGAACTTCAATCAACAACAATTAACAACAATCCCTTGATTTCATTTACATTCGAACGACAAGGGACGACCTTAAAGGCATTCAAATCAAATCAAATGTATTGAGTTTCATAGAATGAACTTTGACTAGATAGAATTGAGTAAAACTCAATCTAAATGACTTGATTTGACTGTAAGTAGAACGAGTAAACTTTAATGCATTCCAATAGATTCAAAACAACGAAAGGAACTTCAATCAACAATAATTAACAACAATCCCATGATTTCATTTACCTTCGAACGACAAGGAATGACCTCAAAGGCATTGAAATGGAATCAAATGAAGTCAGTTGGATAGAATGAACTTTGATTAGGTAGAATTGAGTACAACTCAATCTAATTGACTTGATTTGACTGTAATGAGAACGAGTAAACTTTAAGGCATTGCAATGGATTCAAAACAACTGAATTGGACGAAAGGAACTTCAATCAACAACAATGAGCAACAATCCCATGATTTCATTTACATTCGAACGACAAGGAATGACCTTAAAGGCATTGAAATCGAATCAAATGAATTCAGTTGAATAGAATGAACTTTGATTAGTTAGAATTGAGTACAACTCAATCTAATCGACATGATTTGACTGTAATGAGAACGAGTAAACTTTAATGCATTCGAAAAGATTCAAAACAGTTGAATCGGAGGAAAGGAACTTCAATCAACAACAATTAACAACAATCCCTTTATTTCATTTACATTCGAACGACAAGGAATGACCTTAAAGGCATTGAAATCGAATGAAATGAATTCGGTTGGATAGAATGAACTTTGATTAGTTAGAATTGAGTACAACTCAATGTAGTTGACTTGATTTGACTGTAGTGAGAACGAGTAAACTTTAACGCATTTCAAAAGATTCAAAACAACTGAATCGGAGGAAAGGAACTTCAATCAACAACAATTAACAACAATCCCTTGATTTCATTTACATTCGAACGAAAAGGAATGACCTTAAAGGCATTGAAATCGAATCAAATGAATTGAGTTTGATAGAATGAACTTTGATTAGCTACAATTGAGTACAACTCAATCTAATTGACTTGATTTGACTGTAAGTAGAACGAGTAAACTTTAATGCATTTCAAAAGATTCAAAACAACTGAATCGGAGGAAAGGAACTTCAATCAACAACAATTAACAACAATCCCTTGATTTCATTTACATTCGAACGACAAGGAATGACCTTAAAGGCATTGAAATCGAATCAAATGAATTCAGTTGAATAGAATGAACTTTGATTAGTTAGAATTGAGTACAACTCAATCTAATTGACTTGATTTGACTGTAGTGAGAACGAGTAAACTTTAACGCATTCTAAAAGATTCAAAACAACTGAATCGGAGGAAAGGAACTTCAATCAACAAGAATTAACAACAATCCCTTGATTTCATTTACATTCGAACGAAAAGTAATGACCTTAAAGGCATTGAAATCGAATCAAATGAATTCAGTTGAATAGAATGAACTTTGATTAGTTAGAATTGAGTACAACTCAATCTAATTGACATGATTTGACTGTAATGAGAACGAGTAAACTTTAATGCATTCGAAAAGATTCAAAACAGTTGAATCGGAGGAAAGGAACTTCAATCAACAACAATTAACAACAATCCCTTCATTTCATTTACATTCGAACGACAAGGAATGACCTTAAAGGCATTGAAATCGAATCAAATGAATTCGGTTGGATAGAATGAACTTTGATTAGTTAGAATTGAGTACAACTCAATGTAGTAGACTTGATTTGACTGTAGTGAGAACGAGTAAACTTTAACGCATTTCAAAAGATTCAAAACAACTGAATCGAAGGAAAGGAACTTCAATCAATAACAATTAACAACAATCCCTTGATTTCATTTACATTCGAACGAAAAGGAATGACCTTAAAGGCATTGAAATCGAATCAAATGAATTCAGTTGAATAGAATGAACTTTGATTAGCCAGAATTGAGTACAACTCAATCAAATTGACTTGATTTGACTGTAAGGAGTACGAGTAAACTTTAACGCATTCCAATAGATTCAAAACAACTGAATCGGAGGAAAGGAACTTCAATCAACAAAAATTAACAACAATCCCTTTATTTCATTTACATTCGAACGACAAGAAATGATCATAAAGGCATTGAAATCGAATCAAATGAATTGAGTTTGATAG
This sequence comes from Annona cherimola, assembly GCA_030490835.1. Classification (NCBI taxonomy): domain Eukaryota; kingdom Viridiplantae; phylum Streptophyta; class Magnoliopsida; order Magnoliales; family Annonaceae; genus Annona; species Annona cherimola. The sequence continues at coordinate 1,182,944 of JASFXW010000015.1, read as the reverse complement.
AATGAACTTTGATTAGCTAGAATTGAGTACAACTCAATCAATTTGACTTGATTTGACTGTAAGGAGAACGAGTAAACTTTAACGCATTGCAATAGATTCAAAACAACTGAATTTGACGAACGGAACTTCAATGAACAACAATTAATAACAATCCCTTGATTTCATCTACATTCGAACGACAACGGATGACCTCAAAGGCGTTGAAATCGAATCAAATGAATTGAGTTTGATAGAATGAACTTTGATTAGTTAGAATTGAGTACAACTCAATGTAATTGACTTGATTTGACTGTAGTGAGAACGAGTAAACTTTAACGCATTCCAAAAGATTCAAAACAACTGAATCGGAGGAAAGGAACTTCAATGAACAACAATTAACAACAATCCCTTGATTTCATTTACATTCGAACGAAAAGGAATGACCTTAAAGGCATTGAAATCGAATCAAATGAATTGAGTTTGATAGAATGAACTTTGATTAGCTACAATTGAGTACAACTCAATCAAATTGACTTGATTTGACTGTAAGGAGTACGAGTAAACTTTAACGCATTCCAATAGATTCAAAACAACTGAATCGGAGGAAAGGAACTTCAATCAACAACAATTAACACCAATCCCTTTATTTCATTTACATTCGAACGACAAGAAATGATCATAAAGGCATTGAAATCGAATCAAATGAATTGAGTTTGATAGAATGAACTTTGATTAGCTAGAATTGAGTACAACTCAATCAATTTGACTTGATTTGACTGTAAGGAGTACGAGTAAACTTTAACGCATTCCAATAGATTCAAAACAACTGAATTTGACGAACGGAACTTCAATGAACAACAATTAACAACAATCCCTTGATTTCATCTACATTCGAACGACAACGGATGACCTCAAAGGCGTTGAAATCGAATCAAATGAATTGAGTTTGATAGAATGAACTTTGATTAGTTAGAATTGAGTACAACTCAATGTAATTGACTTGATTTGACTGTAGTGAGAACGAGTAAACTTTAACGCATTCCAAAAGATTCAAAACAACTGAATCGGAGGAAAGGAACTTCAATCAACAACAATTAACAACAATCCCTTGATTTCATTTACATTCGAACGACAAGGGACGACCTTAAAGGCATTCAAATCAAATCAAATGTATTGAGTTTCATAGAATGAACTTTGACTAGATAGAATTGAGTAAAACTCAATCTTAATGACTTGATTTGACTGTAAGTAGAACGAGTAAACTTTAATGCATTCCAATAGATTCAAAACAACTAATTCGAACGAAAGGAACTTCAATCAACAACAATCAACATCAATCCCTTCATTTCATTTACATTCGAACGACAAGGGATGACCTTAAAGGTATTCAAATCGAATCAAATGAATTGAGTTTGATAGAATGAACTTTGATTAGCTAGAATTGAGTACAACTCAATCTAATTGACTTGATTTGACTGTAAGGAGAACGAGTAAACTTTAACGCATTAAAATAGATTCAAAACAACTGAATTGGACGAAAGGAACTTCAATCAACAACAATTAACAACAATCCCATGATTTCATTTACCTTCGAACGACAAAGAATGACCTTAAAGGCATTGAAATGGAATCAAATGAAGTCAGTTGGATAGAATGAACTTTGATTAGGTAGAATTGAGTACAACTCAATCTAATTGACTTGATTTGACTGTAATGAGAACGAGTAAACTTTAAGGCATTGCAATGGATTCAAAACAACTGAATTGGACGAAAGGAACTTCAATCAACAACAATGAACAACAATCCCATGATTTATTTACATTCGAACGACAAGGAATGACCTTAAAGGCATTGAAATCGAATCAAATGAATTCAGTTGAATAGAATGAACTTTGATTAGTTAGAATTGAGTACAACTCAATCTAATTGACTTGATTTGACTGTAGTGAGAACGAGTAAACTTTAACGCATTCCAAAAGATTCAAAACAGCTGAATCGGAGGAAAGGAACTTCAATCAACAACAATTAACAACAATCCCTTGATTTCATTTACATTCGAACGACAAGGGACGACCTTAAAGGCATTCAAATCAAATCAAATGTATTGAGTTTCATAGAATGAACTTTGACTAGATAGAATTGAGTAAAACTCAATCTAAATGACTTGATTTGACTGTAAGTAGAACGAGTAAACTTTAATGCATTCCAATAGATTCAAAACAACGAAAGGAACTTCAATCAACAACAATGAACAACAATCCCATGATTTCATTTACCTTCGAACGACAAGGAATGACCTCAAAGGCATTGAAATGGAATCAAATGAAGTCAGTTGGATAGAATGAACTTTGATTAGGTAGAATTGAGTACAACTCAATCTAATTGACTTGATTTGACTGTAAGGAGAACGAGTAAACTTTAACGCATTTAAAAAGATTCAAAACAACTGAATCGGAGGAAAGGAACTTCAATCAACAACAATTAACAACAATCCCTTGATTTCATTTACATTCGAACGACAAGGAATGACCTTAAAGGCATTGAAATCGAATCAAATGAATTCGGTTGGATAGAATGAACTTTGATTAGTTAGAATTGAGTACAACTCAATGTAGTTGACTTGATTTGACTGTAGTGAGAACGAGTAAACTTTAACGCATTTCAAAAGATTCAAAACAACTGAATCGGAGGAAAGGAACTTCAATGAACAACAATTAACAACAATCCCTTGATTTCATTTACATTCGAACGAAAAGGAATGACCTTAAAGGCATTGAAATCGAATCAAATGAATTGAGTTTGATAGAATGAACTTTGATTAGCTACAATTGAGTACAACTCAATCAAATTGACTTGATTTGACTGTAAGGAGTACGTGTAAACTTTAACGCATTCCAATAGATTCAAAACAACTGAATCGGAGGAAAGGAACTTCAATCAACAACAATTAACACCAATCCCTTTATTTCATTTACATTCGAACAACAAGAAATGATCATAAAGGTATTGAAATCGAATCAAATGAATTGAGTTTGATAGAATGAACTTTGATTAGCTAGAATTGAGTACAACTCAATCAATTTGACTTGATTTGACTGTAAGGAGTACGAGTAAACTTTAACGCATTCCAATAGATTCAAAACAACTGAATTTGACGAACGGAACTTCAATGAACAACAATTAACAACAATCCCTTGATTTCATCTACATTCGAACGACAACGGATGACCTCAAAGGCGTTGAAATCGAATCAAATGAATTGAGTTTGATAGAATGAACTTTGATTAGTTAGAATTGAGTACAACTCAATGTAATTGACTTGATTTGACTGTAGTGAGAACGAGTAAACTTTAACGCATTCCAAAAGATTCAAAACAACTGAATCGGAGGAAAGGAACTTCAATCAACAACAATTAACAACAATCCCTTGATTTCATTTACATTCGAACGACAAGGGACGACCTTAAAGGCATTCAAATCAAATCAAATGTATTGAGTTTCATAGAATGAACTTTGACTAGATAGAATTGAGTAAAACTCAATCTAAATGACTTGATTTGACTGTAAGTAGAACGAGTAAACTTTAATGCATTCCAATAGATTCAAAACAACTAATTCGAACGAAAGGAACTTCAATCAACAACAATCAACATCAATCCCTTCATTTCATTTACATTCGAACGACAAGGGATGACCTTAAAGGTATTCAAATCGAATCAAATGAATTGAGTTTGATAGAATGAACTTTGATTAGCTAGAATTGAGTACAACTCAATCTAATTGACTTGATTTGACTGTAAGGAGAACGAGTAAACTTTAACGCATTGCAATAGATTCAAAACAACTGAATTGGACGAAAGGAACTTCAATCAACAACAATTAACAACAATCCCATGATTTCATTTACCTTCGAACGACAAAGAATGACCTTAAAGGCATTGAAATGGAATCAAATGAAGTCAGTTGGATAGAATGAACTTTGATTAGGTAGAATTGAGTACAACTCAATCTAATTGACTTGATTTGACTGTAATGAGAACGAGTAAACTTTAAGGCATTGCAATGGATTCAAAACAACTGAATTGGACGAAAGGAACTTCAATCAACAACAATGAACAACAATCCCATGATTTATTTACATTCGAACGACAAGGAATGACCTTAAAGGCATTGAAATCGAATCAAATGAATTCAGTTGAATAGAATGAACTTTGATTAGTTAGAATTGAGTACAACTCAATCTAATTGACATGATTTGACAGTAATGAGAACGAGTAAACTTTAATGCATTCGAAAAGATTCAAAACAGTTGAATCGGAGGAAAGGAACTTCAATCAACAACAATTAACAACAATCCCTTGATTTCATTTACATTCGAACGACAAGGAATGACCTTAAAGGCATTGAAATCGAGTCAAATGAATTGAGTTTGATAGAATGAACTTTGATTAGCTAGAATTGAGTACAACTCAATCAAATTGACTTGATTTGACTGTAAGGAGTACGAGTAAACTTTAACGCATTCCAATAGATTCAAAACAAATGAATCGGAGGAAAGGAACTTCAATCAACAACAATTAACAACAATCCCTTTATTTCATTTACATTCGAACGACAAGAAATGATCATAAAGGCATTGAAATCGAATCAAATGAATTGAGTTTGATAGAATGAACTTTGATTAGCTAGAATTGAGTACAACTCAATCAATTTGACTTGATTTGACTGTAAGGAGAACGAGTAAACTTTAACGCATTGCAATAGATTCAAAACAACTGAATTTGACGAACGGAACTTCAATGAACAACAATTAACAATAATCCCTTGATTTCATCTACATTCGAACGAGTAAACTTTAACGCATTCCAAAAGATTCAAAACAACTGAATCGGAGGAAAGGAACTTCAATCAACAACAATTAACAACAATTCCTTGATTTCATTTACATTCGAACGAAAAGGAATGACCTTAAAGGCATTGAAATCGAGTCAAATGAATTGAGTTTGATAGAATGAACTTTGATTAGCTACAATTGAGTACAACTCAATCTAATTGACTTGATTTGACTGTAAGTAGAACGAGTAAACTTTAATGCATTCCAATAGATTCAAAACAACTGAATCGGAGGAAAGGAACTTCAATCAACAACAATTAACAACAATCCCTTGATTTCATTTACATTCGAACGAAAAGGAATGACCTTAAAGGCATTGAAATCGAATCAAATGAATTTGAGTTTGATAGAATGAACTTTGATTAGCTAGAATTGAGTACAACTCAATCAAATTGACTTGATTTGACTGTAAGGAGTACGAGTAAACTTTAACGCATTCCAATAGATTCAAAACAACTGAATCGGAGGAAAGGAACTTCAATCAACAACAATTAACACCAATCCCTTTATTTCATTTACATTCGAACGACAAGAAATGATCATAAAGGCATTGAAATCGAATCAAATGAATTGAGTTTGATAGAATGAACTTTGATTAGCTAGAATTGAGTACAACTCAATCAATTTGACTTGATTTGACTGTAAGGAGTACGAGTAAACTTTAACGCATTCCAATAGATTCAAAACAACTGAATTTGACGAACGGAACTTCAATGAACAACAATTAACAACAATCCCTTGATTTCATCTACATTCGAACGACAACGGATGACCTCAAAGGCGTTGAAATCGAATCAAATGAATTGAGTTTGAGAGAATGAACTTTGATTAGTTAGAATTGAGTACAACTCAATGTAATTGACTTGATTTGACTGTAGTGAGAACGAGTAAACTTTAACGCATTCCAAAAGATTCAAAACAACTGAATCGGAGGAAAGGAACTTCAATCAACAACAATTAACAACAATCCCTTGATTTCATTTACATTCGAACGACAAGGGACGACCTTAAAGGCATTCAAATCAAATCAAATGTATTGAGTTTCATAGAATGAACTTTGACTAGATAGAATTGAGTAAAACTCAATCTAAATGACTTGATTTGACTGTAAGTAGAACGAGTAAACTTTAATGCATTCCAATAGATTCAAAACAACTAATTCGAACGAAAGGAACTTCAATCAACAACAATCAACATCAATCCCTTCATTTCATTTACATTCGAACGACAAGGGATGACCTTAAAGGTATTCAAATCGAATCAAATGAATTGAGTTTGATAGAATGAACTTTGATTAGCTAGAATTGAGTACAACTCAATCTAATTGACTTGATTTGACTGTAAGGAGAACGAGTAAACTTTAACGCATTTAAAAAGATTCAAAACAACTGAATCGGAGGAAAGGAACTTCAATCAACAACAATTAACAACAATCCCTTGATTTCATTTACATTCGAACGACAAGGAATGACCTTAAAGGCATTGAAATCGAATCAAATGAATTCGGTTGGATAGAATGAACTTTGATTAGTTAGAATTGAGTACAACTCAATGTAGTTGACTTGATTTGACTGTAGTGAGAACGAGTAAACTTTAACGCATTTCAAAAGATTCAAAACAACTGAATCGGAGGAAAGGAACTTCAATGAACAACAATTAACAACAATCCCTTGATTTCATTTACATTCGAACGAAAAGGAATGACCTTAAAGGCATTGAAATCGAATCAAATGAATTGAGTTTGATAGAATGAACTTTGATTAGCTACAATTGAGTACAACTCAATCAAATTGACTTGATTTGACTGTAGTGAGAACGAGTAAACTTTAATGCATTCCAATAGATTCAAAACAACTGAATCGGAGGAAAGGAACTTCAATGAACAACAATTAACAACAATCCCTTGATTTCATTTACATTCGAACGAAAAGGAATGACCTTAAAGGCATTGAAATCGAGTCAAATGAATTGAGTTTGATAGAATGAACTTTGATTAGCTACAATTGAGTACAACTCAATCAAATTGACTTGATTTGACTGTAAGGAGTACGAGTAAACTTTAACGCATTCCAATAGATTCAAAACAACTGAATCGGAGGAAAGGAACTTCAATCAACAATCCCTTGATTTCATCTACATTCGAACGACAACGGATGACCTCAAAGGCGTTGAAATCGAATCAAATGAATTGAGTTTGATAGAATGAACTTTGATTAGTTAGAATTGAGTACAACTCAATGTAATTGACTTGATTTGACTGTAGTGAGAACGAGTAAACTTTAACGCATTCCAAAAGATTCAAAACAACTGAATCGGAGGAAAGGAACTTCAATCAACAACAATTAACAACAATCAATTTATTTCATTTACATTCGAATGACAAGAAATGATCATAAAGGCATTGAAATCGAATCAAATGAATTAAGTTTGATAGAATGAACTTTGATTAGCCAGAATTGAGTACAACTCAATCAAATTGACTTGATTTGACTGTAAGGAGTACGAGTAAACTTTAACGCATTCCAATAGATTCAAAACAACTGAATCGGAGGAAAGGAACTTCAATCAACAATCCCTTTATTTCATTTACATTCGAACGACAAGAAATGATCATAAAGGCATTGAAATCGAATCAAATGAATTGAGTATGATGGAATGAACTTTGATTAGCTAGAATTGAGTACAACTCAATCAATTTGACTTGATTTGACTGTAAGGAGTACGAGTAAACTTTAACGCATTCCAATAGATTCAAAACAACTGAATTTGACGAACGGAACTTCAATGAACAACAATTAACAACAATCCCTTGAATTCATCTACATTCGAACGACAACGGATGACCTCAAAGGCGTTGAAATCGAATCAAATGAATTGAGTTTGATAGAATGAACTTTGATTAGTTAGAATTGAGTACAACTCAATGTAATTGACTTGATTTGACTGTAGTGAGAACGAGTAAATTTTAACGCATTCCAAAAGATTCAAAACAACTGAATCGGAGGAAAGGAACTTCAATCAACAACAATTAACAACAATCCCTTGATTTCATTTACATTCGAACGACAAGGGACGACCTTAAAGGCATTCAAATCAAATCAAATGTATTGAGTTTCATAGAATGAACTTTGACTAGATAGAATTGAGTAAAACTCAATCTAAATGACTTGATTTGACTGTAAGTAGAACGAGTAAACTTTAATGCATTCCAATAGATTCAAAACAACTAATTCGAACGAAAGGAACTTCAATCAACAACAATCAACATCAATCCCTTCATTTCATTTACATTCGAACGACAAGGGATGACCTTAAAGGTATTCAAATCGAATCAAATGAATTGAGTTTGATAGAATGAACTTTGATTAGCTAGAATTGAGTACAACTCAATCTAATTGACTTGATTTGACTGTAAGGAGAACGAGTAAACTTTAACGCATTGCAATAGATTCAAAACAACTGAATTGGACGAAAGGAACTTCAATCAACAACAATTAACAACAATCCCATGATTTCATTTACCTTCGAACGACAAAGAATGACCTTAAAGGCATTGAAATGGAATCAAATGAAGTCAGTTGGATAGAATGAACTTTGATTAGGTAGAATTGAGTACAACTCAATCTAATTGACTTGATTTGACTGTAATGAGAACGAGTAAACTTTAAGGCATTGCAATGGATTCAAAACAACTGAATTGGACGAAAGGAACTTCAATCAACAACAATGAACAACAATCCCATGATTTCATTTACATTCGAACGACAAGGAATGACCTTAAAGGCATTGAAATCGAATCAAATGAATTCAGTTGAATAGAATGAACTTTGATTAGTTAGAATTGAGTACAACTCAATCTAATTGACATGATTTGACTGTAATGAGAACGAGTAAACTTTAATGCATTCGAAAAGATTCAAAACAGTTGAATCGGAGGAAAGGAACTTCAATCAACAACAATTAACAACAATCCCTTGATTTCATTTACATTCGAACGACAAGGAATGACCTTAAAGGCATTGAAATCGAGTCAAATGAATTGAGTTTGATAGAATGAACTTTGATTAGCTAGAATTGAGTACAACTCAATCAAATTGACTTGATTTGACTGTAAGGAGTACGAGTAAACTTTAACGCATTCCAATAGATTCAAAACAAATGAATCGGAGGAAAGGAACTTCAATCAACAACAATTAACAACAATCCCTTTATTTCATTTACATTCGAACGACAAGAAATGATCATAAAGGCATTGAAATCGAATCAAATGAATTGAGTTTGATAGAATGAACTTTGATTAGCCAGAATTGAGTACAACTCAATCAAATTGACTTGATTTGACTGTAAGGAGTACGAGTAAACTTTAACGCATTCCAATAGATTCAAAACAACTGAATCGGAGGAAAGGAACTTCAATCAACAATCCCTTTATTTCATTTACATTCGAACGACAAGAAATGATCATAAAGGCATTGAAATCGAATCAAATGAATTGAGTTTGATGGAATGAACTTTGATTAGCTAGAATTGAGTACAACTCAATCAATTTGACTTGATTTGACTGTAAGGAGTACGAGTAAACTTTAACGCATTCCAATAGATTCAAAACAACTGAATTTGACGAACGGAACTTCAATGAACAACAATTAACAACAATCCCTTGATTTCATCTACATTCGAACGACAACGGATGACCTCAAAGGCGTTGAAATCGAATCAAATGAATTGAGTTTGATAGAATGAACTTTGATTAGTTAGAATTGAGTACAACTCAATGTAATTGACTTGATTTGACTGTAGTGAGAACGAGTAAACTTTAACGCATTACAAAAGATTCAAAACAACTGAATCGGAGGAAAGGAACTTCAATCAACAACAATTAACAACAATCCCTTCATTTCATTTACATTCGAACGACAAGGGACGACCTTAAAGGCATTCAAATCAAATCAAATGTATTGAGTTTCATAGAATGAACTTTGACTAGATAGAATTGAGTAAAACTCAATCTAAATGACTTGATTTGACTGTAAGTAGAACGAGTAAACTTTAATGCATTCCAATAGATTCAAAACAACTAATTCGAACGAAAGGAACTTCAATCAACAACAATCAACATCAATCCCTTCATTTCATTTACATTCGAACGACAAGGGATGACCTTAAAGGTATTCAAATCGAATCAAATGAATTGAGTTTGATAGAATGAACTTTGATTAGCTAGAATTGAGTACAACTCAATCTAATTGACTTGATTTGACTGTAAGGAGAACGAGTAAACTTTAACGCATTGCAATAGATTCAAAACAACTGAATTGGACGAAAGGAACTTCAATCAACAACAATTAACAACAATCCCATGATTTCATTTACCTTCGAACGACAAGGAATGACCTTAAAGGCATTGAAATGGAATCAAATGAAGTCAGTTGGATAGAATGAACTTTGATTAGGTAGAATTGAGTACAACTCAATCTAATTGACTTGATTTGACTGTAATGAGAACGAGTAAACTTTAAGGCATTGCAATGGATTCAAAACAACTGAATTGGACGAAAGGAACTTCAATCAACAACAATGAACAACAATCCCATGATTTCATTTACATTCGAACGACAAGGAATGACCTTAAAGGCATTGAAATCGAATCAAATGAATTCAGTTGAATAGAATGAACTTTGATTAGTTAGAATTGAGTACAACTCAATCTAATTGACATGATTTGACTGTAATGAGAACGAGTAAACTTTAATGCATTCGAAAAGATTCAAAACAGTTGAATCGGAGGAAAGGAACTTCAATCAACAACAATTAACAACAATCCCTTGATTTCATTTACATTCGAACGACAAGGAATGACCTTAAAGGCATTGAAATCGAGTCAAATGAATTAAGTTTGATAGAATGAACTTTGATTAGCTAGAATTGAGTACAACTCAATCAAATTGACTTGATTTGACTGTAAGGAGTACGAGTAAACTTTAACGCATTCCAATAGATTCAAAACAAATGAATCGGAGGAAAGGAACTTCAATCAACAACAATTAACAACAATCCCTTTATTTCATTTACATTCGAACGACAAGAAATGATCATAAAGGCATTGAAATCGAATCAAATGAATTGAGTTTGATAGAATGAACTTTGATTAGCTAGAATTGAGTACAACTCAATCAATTTGACTTGATTTGACTGTAAGGAGTACGAGTAAACTTTAACGCATTCCAATAGATTCAAAACAAATGAATCGGAGGAAAGGAACTTCAATCAACAACAATTAACAACAATCAATTTATTTCATTTACATTCGAATGACAAGAAATGATCATAAAGGCATTGAAATCGAATCAAATGAATTAAGTTTGATAGAATGAACTTTGATTAGCCAGAATTGAGTACAACTCAATCAAATTGACTTGATTTGACTGTAAGGAGTACGAGTAAACTTTAACGCATTCCAATAGATTCAAAACAAATGAATCGGAGGAAAGGAACTTCAATCAACAACCATTAACAACAATCCCTTTATTTCATTTACATTCGAACGACAAGAAATGATCATAAAGGCATTGAAATCGAATCAAATGAATTGAGTTTGATAGAATGAACTTTGATTAGCTAGAATTGAGTACAACTCAATCAATTTGACTTGATTTGACTGTAAGGAGTACGAGTAAACTTTAACGCATTCCAATAGATTCAAAACAGCTGAATTTGACGAACGGAACTTCAATGAACAACAATTAACAACAATCCCTTGATTTCATCTACATTCGAACGACAACGGATGACCTCAAAGGCGTTGAAATCGAATCAAATGAATTGAGTTTGATAGAATGAACTTTGATTAGTTAGAATTGAGTACAACTCAATGTAATTGACTTGATTTGACTGTAGTGAGAACGAGTAAACTTTAACGCATTACAAAAGATTCAAAACAACTGAATCGGAAGAAAGGAACTTCAATCAACAACAATTAACAACAATCCCTTGATTTCATTTACATTCGAACGACAAGGGACGACCTTAAAGGCATTCAAATCAAATCAAATGTATTGAGTTTCATAGAATGAACTTTGACTAGATAGAATTGAGTAAAACTCAATCTAAATGACTTGATTTGACTGTAAGTAGAACGAGTAAACTTTAATGCATTCCAATAGATTCAAAACAACTAATTCGAACGAAAGGAACTTCAATCAACAACAATCAACATCAATCCCTTCATTTCATTTACATTCGAACGACAAGGGATGACCTTAAAGGTATTCAAATCGAATCAAATGAATTGAGTTTGATAGAATGAACTTTGATTAGCTAGAATTGAGTACAACTCAATCTAATTGACTTGATTTGACTGTAAGGAGAACGAGTAAACTTTAACGCATTGCAATAGATTCAAAACAACTGAATTGGACGAAAGGAACTTCAATCAACAACAATTAACAACAATCCCATGATTTCATTTACCTTCGAACGACAAGGAATGACCTTAAAGGCATTGAAATGGAATCAAATGAAGTCAGTTGGATAGAATGAACTTTGATTAGGTAGAATTGAGTACAACTCAATCTAATTGACTTGATTTGACTGTAATGAGAACGAGTAAACTTTAAGGCATTGCAATGGATTCAAAACAACTGAATTGGACGAAAGGAACTTCAATCAACAACAATGAACAACAATCCCATCATTTCATTTACATTCGAACGACAAGGAATGACCTTAAAGGCATTGAAATCGAATCAAATGAATTCAGTTGAATAGAATGAACTTTGATTAGTTAGAATTGAGTACAACTCAATCTAATTGACATGATTTGACTGTAATGAGAACGAGTAAACTTTAATGCATTCGAAAAGATTCAAAACAGTTGAATCGGAGGAAAGGAACTTCAATCAACAACAATTAACAACAATCCCTTGATTTCATTTACATTCGAACGACAAGGAATGACCTTAAAGGCATTGAAATCGAGTCAAATGAATTGAGTTTGATAGAATGAACTTTGATTAGCTAGAATTGAGTACAACTCAATCAAATTGACTTGATTTGACTGTAAGGAGTACGAGTAAACTTTAACGCATTCCAATAGATTCAAAACAAATGAATCGGAGGAAAGGAACTTCAATCAACAACAATTAACAACAATCCCTTTATTTCATTTACATTCGAACGACAAGAAATGATCATAAAGGCATTGAAATCGAATCAAATGAATTGAGTTTGATAGAATGAACTTTGATTAGCTAGAATTGAGTACAACTCAATCAATTTGACTTGATTTGACTGTAAGGAGTACGAGTAAACTTTAACGCATTCCAATAGATTCAAAACAGCTGAATTAGACGAACGGAACTTCAATGAACAACAATTAACAACAATCCCTTGATTTCATCTACATTCGAACGACAACGGATGACCTCAAAGGCGTTGAAATCGAATCAAATGAATTGAGTTTGATAGAATGAACTTTGATTAGTTAGAATTGAGTACAACTCAATGTAATTGACTTGATTTGACTGTAGTGAGAACGAGTAAACTTTAACGCATTACAAAAGATTCAAAACAACTGAATCGGAAGAAAGGAACTTCAATCAACAACAATTAACAACAATCCCTTGATTTCATTTACATTCGAACGACAAGGGACGACCTTAAAGGCATTCAAATCAAATCAAATGTATTGAGTTTCATAGAATGAACTTTGACTAGATAGAATTGAGTAAAACTCAATCTAAATGACTTGATTTGACTGTAAGTAGAACGAGTAAACTTTAATGCATTCCAATAGATTCAAAACAACTAATTCGAACGAAAGGAACTTCAATCAACAACAATCAACATCAATCCCTTCATTTCATTTACATTCGAACGACAAGGGATGACCTTAAAGGTATTCAAATCGAATCAAATGAATTGAGTTTGATAGAATGAACTTTGATTAGCTAGAATTGAGTACAACTCAATCTAATTGACTTGATTTGACTGTAAGGAGAACGAGTAAACTTTAACGCATTGCAATAGATTCAAAACAACTGAATTGGACGAAAGGAACTTCAATCAACAACAATTAACAACAATCCCATGATTTCATTTACCTTCGAACGACAAGGAATGACCTTAAAGGCATTGAAATGGAATCAAATGAAGTCAGTTGGATAGAATAAACTTTGATTAGGTAGAATTGAGTACAACTCAATCTAATTGACTTGATTTGACTGTAATGAGAACGAGTAAACTTTAAGGCATTGCAATGGATTCAAAACAACTGAATTGGACGAAAGGAACTTCAATCAACAACAATGAACAACAATCCCATGATTTCATTTACATTCGAACGACAAGGAATGACCTTAAAGGCATTGAAATCGAATCAAATGAATTCAGTTGAATAGAATGAACTTTGATTAGTTAGAATTGAGTACAACTCAATCTAATTGACATGATTTGACTGTAATGAGAACGAGTAAACTTTAATGCATTCGAAAAGATTCAAAACAGTTGAATCGGAGGAAAGGAACTTCAATCAACAACAATTAACAACAATCCCTTGATTTCATTTACATTCGAACGACAAGGAATGACCTTAAAGGCATTGAAATCGAGTCAAATGAATTGAGTTTGATAGAATGAACTTTGATTAGCTAGAATTGAGTACAACTCAATCAAATTGACTTGATTTGACTGTAAGGAGTACGAGTAAACTTTAACGCATTCCAATAGATTCAAAACAAATGAATCGGAGGAAAGGAACTTCAATCAACAACAATTAACAACAATCCCTTTATTTCATTTACATTCGAACGACAAGAAATGATCATAAAGGCATTGAAATCGAATCAAATGAATTGAGTTTGATAGAATGAACTTTGATTAGCTAGAATTGAGTACAACTCAATCAATTTGACTTGATTTGACTGTAAGGAGTACGAGTAAACTTTAACGCATTCCAATAGATTCAAAACAGCTGAATTTGACGAACGGAACTTCAATGAACAACAATTAACAACAATCCCTTGATTTCATCTACATTCGAACGACAACGGATGACCTCAAAGGCGTTGAAATCGAATCAAATGAATTGAGTTTGATAGAATGAACTTTGATTAGTTAGAATTGAGTACAACTCAATGTAATTGACTTGATTTGACTGTAGTGAGAACGAGTAAACTTTAACGCATTACAAAAGATTCAAAACAACTGAATCGGAAGAAAGGAACTTCAATCAACAACAATTAACAACAATCCCTTGATTTCATTTACATTCGAACGACAAGGGACGACCTTAAAGGCATTCAAATCAAATCAAATGTATTGAGTTTCATAGAATGAACTTTGACTAGATAGAATTGAGTAAAACTCAATCTAAATGACTTGATTTGACTGTAAGTAGAACGAGTAAACTTTAATGCATTCCAATAGATTCAAAACAACTAATTCGAACGAAAGGAACTTCAATCAACAACAATCAACATCAATCCCTTCATTTCATTTACATTCGAACGACAAGGGATGACCTTAAAGGTATTCAAATCGAATCAAATGAATTGAGTTTGATAGAATGAACTTTGATTAGCTAGAATTGAGTACAACTCAATCTAATTGACTTGATTTGACTGTAAGGAGAACGAGTAAACTTTAACGCATTGCAATAGATTCAAAACAACTGAATTGGACGAAAGGAACTTCAATCAACAACAAATAACAACAATCCCATGATTTCATTTACCTTCGAACGACAAGGAATGACCTTAAAGGCATTGAAATGGAATCAAATGAAGTCAGTTGGATAGAATGAACTTTGATTAGGTAGAATTGAGTACAACTCAATCTAATTGACTTGATTTGACTGTAATGAGAACGAGTAAACTTTAAGGCATTGCAATGGATTCAAAACAACTGAATTGGACGAAAGGAACTTCAATCAACAACAATGAACAACAATCCCATGATTTCATTTACATTCGAACGACAAGGAATGACCTTAAAGGCATTGAAATCGAATCAAATGAATTCAGTTGAATAGAATGAACTTTGATTAGTTAGAATTGAGTACAACTCAATCTAATTGACATGATTTGACTGTAATGAGAACGAGTAAACTTTAATGCATTCGAAAAGATTCAAAACAGTTGAATCGGAGGAAAGGAACTTCAATCAACAACAATTAACAACAATCCCTTGATTTCATTTACATTCGAACGACAAGGAATGACCTTAAAGGCATTGAAATCGAGTCAAATGAATTGAGTTTGATAGAATGAACTTTGATTAGCTAGAATTGAGTACAACTCAATCAAATTGACTTGATTTGACTGTAAGGAGTACGAGTAAACTTTAACGCATTCCAATAGATTCAAAACAAATGAATCGGAGGAAAGGAACTTCAATCAACAACAATTAACAACAATCCCTTTATTTCATTTACATTCGAACGACAAGAAATGATCATAAAGGCATTGAAATCGAATCAAATGAATTGAGTTTGATAGAATGAACTTTGATTAGCTAGAATTGAGTACAACTCAATCAATTTGACTTGATTTGACTGTAAGGAGTACGAGTAAACTTTAACGCATTCCAATAGATTCAAAACAGCTGAATTTGACGAACGGAACTTCAATGAACAACAATTAACAACAATCCCTTGATTTCATCTACATTCGAACGACAACGGATGACCTCAAAGGCGTTGAAATCGAATCAAATGAATTGAGTTTGATAGAATGAACTTTGATTAGTTAGAATTGAGTACAACTCAATGTAATTGACTTGATTTGACTGTAGTGAGAACGAGTAAACTTTAACGCATTACAAAAGATTCAAAACAACTGAATCGGAAGAAAGGAACTTCAATCAACAACAATTAACAACAATCCCTTGATTTCATTTACATTCGAACGACAAGGGACGACCTTAAAGGCATTCAAATCAAATCAAATGTATTGAGTTTCATAGAATGAACTTTGACTAGATAGAATTGAGTAAAACTCAATCTAAATGACTTGATTTGACTGTAAGTAGAACGAGTAAACTTTAATGCATTCCAATAGATTCAAAACAACTAATTCGAACGAAAGGAACTTCAATCAACAACAATCAACATCAATCCCTTCATTTCATTTACATTCGAACGACAAGGGATGACCTTAAAGGTATTCAAATCGAATCAAATGAATTGAGTTTGATAGAATGAACTTTGATTAGCTAGAATTGAGTACAACTCAATCTAATTGACTTGATTTGACTGTAAGGAGAACGAGTAAACTTTAACGCATTGCAATAGATTCAAAACAACTGAATTGGACGAAAGGAACTTCAATCAACAACAAATAACAACAATCCCATGATTTCATTTACCTTCGAACGACAAGGAATGACCTTAAAGGCATTGAAATGGAATCAAATGAAGTCAGTTGGATAGAATGAACTTTGATTAGGTAGAATTGAGTACAACTCAATCTAATTGACTTGATTTGACTGTAATGAGAACGAGTAAACTTTAAGGCATTGCAATGGATTCAAAACAACTGAATTGGACGAAAGGAACTTCAATCAACAACAATGAACAACAATCCCATGATTTCATTTACATTCGAACGACAAGGAATGACCTTAAAGGCATTGAAATCGAATCAAATGAATTCAGTTGAATAGAATGAACTTTGATTAGTTAGAATTGAGTACAACTCAATCAAATTGACATGATTTGACTGTAATGAGAACGAGTAAACTTTAATGCATTCGAAAAGATTCAAAACAGTTGAATCGGAGGAAAGGAACTTCAATCAACAACAATTAACAACAATCCCTTGATTTCATTTACATTCGAACGACAAGGAATGACCTTAAAGGCATTGAAATCGAGTCAAATGAATTGAGTTTGATAGAATGAACTTTGATTAGCTAGAATTGAGTACAACTCAATCAAATTGACTTGATTTGACTGTAAGGAGTACGAGTAAACTTTAACGCATTCCAATAGATTCAAAACAAATGAATCGGAGGAAAGGAACTTCAATCAACAACAATTAACAACAATCAATTTATTTCATTTACATTCGAAGGACAAGAAATGATCATAAAGGCATTGAAATCGAATCAAATGAATTCAGTTTGATAGAATGAACTTTGATTAGCCAGAATTGAGTACAACTCAATCAAATTGACTTGATTTGACTGTAAGGAGTACGAGTAAACTTTAACGCATTCCAATAGATTCAAAACAACTGAATCGGAGGAAAGGAACTTCAATCAACAATCCCTTTATTTCATTTACATTCGAACGACAAGAAATGATCATAAAGGCATTGAAATCGAATCAAATGAATTGAGTTTGATGGAATGAACTTTGATTAGCTAGAATTGAGTACAACTCAATCAATTTGACTTGATTTGACTGTAAGGAGTACGAGTAAACTTTAACGCATTCCAATAGATTCAAAACAACTGAATTTGACGAACGGAACTTCAATGAACAACAATTAACAACAATACCTTGATTTCATCTACATTCGAACGACAACGGATGACCTCAAAGGCGTTGAAATCGAATCAAATGAATTGAGTTTGATAGAATGAACTTTGATTAGTTAGAATTGAGTACAACTCAATGTAATTGACTTGATTTGACTGTAGTGAGAACGAGTAAATTTTAACGCATTCCAAAAGATTCAAAACAACTGAATCGGAGGAAAGGAACTTCAATCAACAACAATTAACAACAATCCCTTGATTTCATTTACATTCGAACGACAAGGGACGACCTTAAAGGCATTCAAATCAAATCAAATGTATTGAGTTTCATAGAATGAACTTTGACTAGATAGAATTGAGTAAAACTCAATCTAAATGACTTGATTTGACTGTAAGTAGAACGAGTAAACTTTAATGCATTCCAATAGATTCAAAACAACTAATTCGAACGAAAGGAACTTCAATCAACAACAATCAACATCAATCCCTTCATTTCATTTACATTCGAACGACAAGGGATGACCTTAAAGGTATTCAAATCGAATCAAATGAATTGAGTTTGATAGAATGAACTTTGATTAGCTAGAATTGAGTACAACTCAATCTAATTGACTTGATTTGACTGTAAGGAGAACGAGTAAACTTTAACGCATTGCAATAGATTCAAAACAACTGAATTGGACGAAAGGAACTTCAATCAACAACAATTAACAACAATCCCATGATTTCATTTACCTTCGAACGAAAAGGAATGACCTTAAAGGCATTGAAATGGAATCAAATGAAGTCAGTTGGATAGAATGAACTTTGATTAGGTAGAATTGAGTACAACTCAATCTAATTGACTTGATTTGACTGTAATGAGAACGAGTAAACTTTAAGGCATTGCAATGGATTCAAAACAACTGAATTGGACGAAAGGAACTTCAATCAACAACAATGAACAACAATCCCATGATTTCATTTACATTCGAACGACAAGGAATGACCTTAAAGGCATTGAAATCGAATCAAATGAATTCAGTTGAATAGAATGAACTTTGATTAGTTAGAATTGAGTACAACTCAATCTAATTGACATGATTTGACTGTAATGAGAACGAGTAAACTTTAATGCATTCGAAAAGATTCAAAACAGTTGAATCGGAGGAAAGGAACTTCAATCAACAACAATTAACAACAATCCCTTGATTTCATTTACATTCGAACGACAAGGAATGACCTTAAAGGCATTGAAATCGAGTCAAATGAATTGAGTTTGATAGAATGAACTTTGATTAGCTAGAATTGAGTACAACTCAATCAAATTGACTTGATTTGACTGTAAGGAGTACGAGTAAACTTTAACGCATTCCAATAGATTCAAAACAAATGAATCGGAGGAAAGGAACTTCAATCAACAACAATTAACAACAATCCCTTTATTTCATTTACATTCGAACGACAAGAAATGATCATAAAGGCATTGAAATCGAATCAAATGAATTGAGTTTGATAGAATGAACTTTGATTAGCTAGAATTGAGTACAACTCAATCAATTTGACTTGATTTGACTGTAAGGAGTACGAGTAAACTTTAACGCATTCCAATAGATTCAAAACAGCTGAATTTGACGAACGGAACTTCAATGAACAACAATTAACAACAATCCCTTGATTTCATCTACATTCGAACGACAACGGATGACCTCAAAGGCGTTGAAATCGAATCAAATGAATTGAGTTTGATAGAATGAACTTTGATTAGTTAGAATTGAGTACAACTCAATGTAATTGACTTGATTTGACTGTAGTGAGAACGAGTAAACTTTAACGCATTACAAAAGATTCAAAACAACTGAATCGGAGGAAAGGAACTTCAATCAACAACAATTAACAACAATCCCTTGATTTCATTTACATTCGAACGACAAGGGACGACCTTAAAGGCATTCAAATCAAATCAAATGTATTGAGTTTCATAGAATGAACTTTGACTAGATAGAATTGAGTAAAACTCAATCTAAATGACTTGATTTGACTGTAAGTAGAACGAGTAAACTTTAATGCATTCCAATAGATTCAAAACAACTAATTCGAACGAAAGGAACTTCAATCAACAACAATCAACATCAATCCCTTCATTTCATTTACATTCGAACGACAAGGGATGACCTTAAAGGTATTCAAATCGAATCAAATGAATTGAGTTTGATAGAATGAACTTTGATTAGCTAGAATTGAGTACAGCTCAATCTAATTGACTTGATTTGACTGTAAGGAGAACGAGTAAACTTTAACGCATTGCAATAGATTCAAAACAACTGAATTGGACGAAAGGAACTTCAATCGACAACAATTAACAACAATCCCATGATTTCATTTACCTTCGAACGACAAGGAATGACCTTAAAGGCATTGAAATGGAATCAAATGAAGTCAGTTGGATAGAATGAACTTTGATTAGGTAGAATTGAGTACAACTCAATCTAATTGACTTGATTTGACTGTAATGAGAACGAGTAAACTTTAAGGCATTGCAATGGATTCAAAACAACTGAATTGGACGAAAGGAACTTCAATCAACAACAATGAACAACAATCCCATGATTTCATTTACATTCGAACGACAAGGAATGACCTTAAAGGCATTGAAATCGAATCAAATGAATTCAGTTGAATAGAATGAACTTTGATTAGTTAGAATTGAGTACAACTCAATCAAATTGACATGATTTGACTGTAATGAGAACGAGTAAACTTTAATGCATTCGAAAAGATTCAAAACAGTTGAATCGGAGGAAAGGAACTTCAATCAACAACAATTAACAACAATCCCTTGATTTCATTTACATTCGAACGACAAGGAATGACCTTAAAGGCATTGAAATCGAGTCAAATGAATTGAGTTTGATAGAATGAACTTTGATTAGCTAGAATTGAGTACAACTCAATCAAATTGACTTGATTTGACTGTAAGGAGTACGAGTAAACTTTAACGCATTCCAATAGATTCAAAACAAATGAATCGGAGGAAAGGAACTTCAATCAATAACAATTAACAACAATCAATTTATTTCATTTACATTCGAAGGACAAGAAATGATCATAAAGGCATTGAAATCGAATCAAATGAATTAAGTTTGATAGAATGAACTTTGATTAGCCAGAATTGAGTACAACTCAATCAAATTGACTTGATTTGACTGTAAGGAGTACGAGTAAACTTTAACGCATTCCAATAGATTCAAAACAACTGAATCGGAGGAAAGGAACTTCAATCAACAATCCCTTTATTTCATTTACATTCGAACGACAAGAAATGATCATAAAGGCATTGAAATCGAATCAAATGAATTGAGTTTGATGGAATGAACTTTGATTAGCTAGAATTGAGTACAACTCAATCAATTTGACTTGATTTGACTGTAAGGAGTACGAGTAAACTTTAACGCATTCCAATAGATTCAAAACAGCTGAATTTGACGAACGGAACTTCAATGAACAACAATTAACAACAATCCCTTGATTTCATCTACATTCGAACGACAACGGATGACCTCAAAGGCGTTGAAATCGAATCAAATGAATTGAGTTTGATAGAATGAACTTTGATTAGTTAGAATTGAGTACAACTCAATGTAATTGACTTGATTTGACTGTAGTGAGAACGAGTAAATTTTAACGCATTCCAAAAGATTCAAAACAACTGAATCGGAGGAAAGGAACTTCAATCAACAACAATTAACAACAATCCCTTGATTTCATTTACATTCGAACGACAAGGGACGACCTTAAAGGCATTCAAATCAAATCAAATGTATTGAGTTTCATAGAATGAACTTTGACTAGATAGAATTGAGTAAAACTCAATCTAAATGACTTGATTTGACTGTAAGTAGAACGAGTAAACTTTAATGCATTCCAATAGATTCAAAACAACTAATTCGAACGAAAGGAACTTCAATCAACAACAATCAACATCAATCCCTTCATTTCATTTACATTCGAACGACAAGGGATGACCTTAAAGGTATTCAAATCGAATCAAATGAATTGAGTTTGATAGAATGAACTTTGATTAGCTAGAATTGAGTACAGCTCAATCTAATTGACTTGATTTGACTGTAAGGAGAACGAGTAAACTTTAACGCATTGCAATAGATTCAAAACAACTGAATTGGACGAAAGGAACTTCAATCGACAACAATTAACAACAATCCCATGATTTCATTTACCTTCGAACGACAAGGAATGACCTTAAAGGCATTGAAATGGAATCAAATGAAGTCAGTTGGATAGAATGAACTTTGATTAGGTAGAATTGAGTACAACTCAATCTAATTGACTTGATTTGACTGTAATGAGAACGAGTAAACTTTAAGGCATTGCAATGGATTCAAAACAACTGAATTGGACGAAAGGAACTTCAATCAACAACAATGAACAACAATCCCATGATTTCATTTACATTCGAACGACAAGGAATGACCTTAAAGGCATTGAAATCGAATCAAATGAATTCAGTTGAATAGAATGAACTTTGATTAGTTAGAATTGAGTACAACTCAATCAAATTGACATGATTTGACTGTAATGAGAACGAGTAAACTTTAATGCATTCGAAAAGATTCAAAACAGTTGAATCGGAGGAAAGGAACTTCAATCAACAACAATTAACAACAATCCCTTGATTTCATTTACATTCGAACGACAAGGAATGACCTTAAAGGCATTGAAATCGAGTCAAATGAATTGAGTTTGATAGAATGAACTTTGATTAGCTAGAATTGAGTACAACTCAATCAAATTGACTTGATTTGACTGTAAGGAGTACGAGTAAACTTTAACGCATTCCAATAGATTCAAAACAAATGAATCGGAGGAAAGGAACTTCAATCAACAACAATTAACAACAATCAATTTATTTCATTTACATTCGAAGGACAAGAAATGATCATAAAGGCATTGAAATCGAATCAAATGAATTAAGTTTGATAGAATGAACTTTGATTAGCCAGAATTGAGTACAACTCAATCAAATTGACTTGATTTGACTGTAAGGAGTACGAGTAAACTTTAACGCATTCCAATAGATTCAAAACAACTGAATCGGAGGAAAGGAACTTCAATCAACAATCCCTTTATTTCATTTACATTCGAACGACAAGAAATGATCATAAAGGCATTGAAATCGAATCAAATGAATTGAGTTTGATGGAATGAACTTTGATTAGCTAGAATTGAGTACAACTCAATCAATTTGACTTGATTTGACTGTAAGGAGTACGAGTAAACTTTAACGCATTCCAATAGATTCAAAACAACTGAATTTGACGAACGGAACTTCAATGAACAACAATTAACAACAATCCCTTGATTTCATCTACATTCGAACGACAACGGATGACCTCAAAGGCGTTGAAATCGAATCAAATGAATTGAGTTTGATAGAATGAACTTTGATTAGTTAGAATTGAGTACAACTCAATGTAATTGACTTGATTTGACTGTAGTGAGAACGAGTAAATTTTAACGCATTCCAAAAGATTCAAAACAACTGAATCGGAGGAAAGGAACTTCAATCAACAACAATTAACAACAATCCCTTGATTTCATTTACATTCGAACGACAAGGGACGACCTTAAAGGCATTCAAATCAAATCAAATGTATTGAGTTTCATAGAATGAACTTTGACTAGATAGAATTGAGTAAAACTCAATCTAAATGACTTGATTTGACTGTAAGTAGAACGAGTAAACTTTAATGCATTCCAATAGATTCAAAACAACTAATTCGAACGAAAGGAACTTCAATCAACAACAATCAACATCAATCCCTTCATTTCATTTACATTCGAACGACAAGGGATGACCTTAAAGGTATTCAAATCGAATCAAATGAATTGAGTTTGATAGAATGAACTTTGATTAGCTAGAATTGAGTACAACTCAATCTAATTGACTTGATTTGACTGTAAGGAGAACGAGTAAACTTTAACGCATTGCAATAGATTCAAAACAACTGAATTGGACGAAAGGAACTTCAATCAACAACAATTAACAACAATCCCATGATTTCATTTACCTTCGAACGAAAAGGAATGACCTTAAAGGCATTGAAATGGAATCAAATGAAGTCAGTTGGATAGAATGAACTTTGATTAGGTAGAATTGAGTACAACTCAATCTAATTGACTTGATTTGACTGTAATGAGAACGAGTAAACTTTAAGGCATTGCAATGGATTCAAAACAACTGAATTGGACGAAAGGAACTTCAATCAACAACAATGAACAACAATCCCATGATTTCATTTACATTCGAACGACAAGGAATGACCTTAAAGGCATTGAAATCGAATCAAATGAATTCAGTTGAATAGAATGAACTTTGATTAGTTAGAATTGAGTACAACTCAATCTAATTGACATGATTTGACTGTAATGAGAACGAGTAAACTTTAATGCATTCGAAAAGATTCAAAACAGTTGAATCGGAGGAAAGGAACTTCAATCAACAACAATTAACAACAATCCCTTGATTTCATTTACATTCGAACGACAAGGAATGACCTTAAAGGCATTGAAATCGAGTCAAATGAATTGAGTTTGATAGAATGAACTTTGATTAGCTAGAATTGAGTACAACTCAATCAAATTGACTTGATTTGACTGTAAGGAGTACGAGTAAACTTTAACGCATTCCAATAGATTCAAAACAAATGAATCGGAGGAAAGGAACTTCAATCAACAACAATTAACAACAATCCCTTTATTTCATTTACATTCGAACGACAAGAAATGATCATAAAGGCATTGAAATCGAATCAAATGAATTGAGTTTGATAGAATGAACTTTGATTAGCTAGAATTGAGTACAACTCAATCAATTTGACTTGATTTGACTGTAAGGAGTACGAGTAAACTTTAACGCATTCCAATAGATTCAAAACAGCTGAATTTGACGAACGGAACTTCAATGAACAACAATTAACAACAATCCCTTGATTTCATCTACATTCGAACGACAACGGATGACCTCAAAGGCGTTGAAATCGAATCAAATGAATTGAGTTTGATAGAATGAACTTTGATTAGTTAGAATTGAGTACAACTCAATGTAATTGACTTGATTTGACTGTAGTGAGAACGAGTAAACTTTAACGCATTACAAAAGATTCAAAACAACTGAATCGGAGGAAAGGAACTTCAATCAACAACAATTAACAACAATCCCTTGATTTCATTTACATTCGAACGACAAGGGACGACCTTAAAGGCATTCAAATCAAATCAAATGTATTGAGTTTCATAGAATGAACTTTGACTAGATAGAATTGAGTAAAACTCAATCTAAATGACTTGATTTGACTGTAAGTAGAACGAGTAAACTTTAATGCATTCCAATAGATTCAAAACAACTAATTCGAACGAAAGGAACTTCAATCAACAACAATCAACATCAATCCCTTCATTTCATTTACATTCGAACGACAAGGGATGACCTTAAAGGTATTCAAATCGAATCAAATGAATTGAGTTTGATAGAATGAACTTTGATTAGCTAGAATTGAGTACAGCTCAATCTAATTGACTTGATTTGACTGTAAGGAGAACGAGTAAACTTTAACGCATTGCAATAGATTCAAAACAACTGAATTGGACGAAAGGAACTTCAATCGACAACAATTAACAACAATCCCATGATTTCATTTACCTTCGAACGACAAGGAATGACCTTAAAGGCATTGAAATGGAATCAAATGAAGTCAGTTGGATAGAATGAACTTTGATTAGGTAGAATTGAGTACAACTCAATCTAATTGACTTGATTTGACTGTAATGAGAACGAGTAAACTTTAAGGCATTGCAATGGATTCAAAACAACTGAATTGGACGAAAGGAACTTCAATCAACAACAATGAACAACAATCCCATGATTTCATTTACATTCGAACGACAAGGAATGACCTTAAAGGCATTGAAATCGAATCAAATGAATTCAGTTGAATAGAATGAACTTTGATTAGTTAGAATTGAGTACAACTCAATCAAATTGACATGATTTGACTGTAATGAGAACGAGTAAACTTTAATGCATTCGAAAAGATTCAAAACAGTTGAATCGGAGGAAAGGAACTTCAATCAACAACAATTAACAACAATCCCTTGATTTCATTTACATTCGAACGACAAGGAATGACCTTAAAGGCATTGAAATCGAGTCAAATGAATTGAGTTTGATAGAATGAACTTTGATTAGCTAGAATTGAGTACAACTCAATCAAATTGACTTGATTTGACTGTAAGGAGTACGAGTAAACTTTAACGCATTCCAATAGATTCAAAACAAATGAATCGGAGGAAAGGAACTTCAATCAACAACAATTAACAACAATCCCTTTATTTCATTTACATTCGAACGACAAGAAATGATCATAAAGGCATTGAAATCGAATCAAATGAATTGAGTTTGATAGAATGAACTTTGATTAGCTAGAATTGAGTACAACTCAATCAATTTGACTTGATTTGACTGTAAGGAGTACGAGTAAACTTTAACGCATTCCAATAGATTCAAAACAGCTGAATTTGACGAACGGAACTTCAATGAACAACAATTAACAACAATCCCTTGATTTCATCTACATTCGAACGACAACGGATGACCTCAAAGGCGTTGAAATCGAATCAAATGAATTGAGTTTGATAGAGTGAACTTTGATTAGTTAGAATTGAGTACAACTCAATGTAATTGACTTGATTTGACTGTAGTGAGAACGAGTAAACTTTAACGCATTACAAAAGATTCAAAACAACTGAATCGGAGGAAAGGAACTTCAATCAACAACAATTAACAACAATCCCTTGATTTCATTTACATTCGAACGACAAGGGACGACCTTAAAGGCATTCAAATCAAATCAAATGTATTGAGTTTCATAGAATGAACTTTGACTAGATAGAATTGAGTAAAACTCAATCTAAATGACTTGATTTGACTGTAAGTAGAACGAGTAAACTTTAATGCATTCCAATAGATTCAAAACAACTAATTCGAACGAAAGGAACTTCAATCAACAACAATCAACATCAATCCCTTCATTTCATTTACATTCGAACGACAAGGGATGACCTTAAAGGTATTCAAATCGAATCAAATGAATTGAGTTTGATAGAATGAACTTTGATTAGCTAGAATTGAGTACAACTCAATCTAATTGACTTGATTTGACTGTAAGGAGAACGAGTAAACTTTAACGCATTGCAATAGATTCAAAACAACTGAATTGGACGAAAGGAACTTCAATCCACAACAATTAACAACAATCCCATGATTTCATTTAACTTCGAACGACAAGGAATGACCTTAAAGGCATTGAAATGGAATCAAATGAAGTCAGTTGGATAGAATGAACTTTGATTAGGTAGAATTGAGTACAACTCAATCTAATTGACTTGATTTGACTGTAATGAGAACGAGTAAACTTTAAGGCATTGCAATGGATTCAAAACAACTGAATTGGACGAAAGGAACTTCAATCAACAACAATGAACAACAATCCCATGATTTATTTACATTCGAACGACAAGGAATGACCTTAAAGGCATTGAAATCGAATCAAATGAATTCAGTTGAATAGAATGAACTTTGATTAGTTAGAATTGAGTACAACTCAATCAAATTGACATGATTTGACTGTAATGAGAACGAGTAAACTTTAATGCATTCGAAAAGATTCAAAACAGTTGAATCGGAGGAAAGGAACTTCAATCAACAACAATTAACAACAATCCCTTGATTTCATTTACATTCGAACGACAAGGAATGACCTTAAAGGCATTGAAATCGAGTCAAATGAATTGAGTTTGATAGAATGAACTTTGATTAGCTAGAATTGAGTACAACTCAATCAAATTGACTTGATTTGACTGTAAGGAGTACGAGTAAACTTTAACGCATTCCAATAGATTCAAAACAAATGAATCGGAGGAAAGGAACTTCAATCAACAACAATTAACAACAATCAATTTATTTCATTTACATTCGAATGACAAGAAATGATCATAAAGGCATTGAAATCGAATCAAATGAATTAAGTTTGATAGAATGAACTTTGATTAGCCAGAATTGAGTACAACTCAATCAAATTGACTTGATTTGACTGTAAGGAGTACGAGTAAACTTTAACGCATTCCAATAGATTCAAAACAACTGAATCGGAGGAAAGGAACTTCAATCAACAATCCCTTTATTTCATTTACATTCGAACAACAAGAAATGATCATAAAGGCATTGAAATCGAATCAAATGAATTGAGTTTGATAGAATGAACTTTGATTAGCTAGAATTGAGTACAACTCAATCAATTTGACTTGATTTGACTGTAAGGAGTACGAGTAAACTTTAACGCATTCCAATAGATTCAAAACAGCTGAATTTGACGAACGGAACTTCAATGAACAACAATTAACAACAATCCCTTGATTTCATCTACATTCGAACGACAACGGATGACCTCAAAGGCGTTGAAATCGAATCAAATGAATTGAGTTTGATAGAGTGAACTTTGATTAGTTAGAATTGAGTACAACTCAATGTAATTGACTTGATTTGACTGTAGTGAGAACGAGTAAACTTTAACGCATTACAAAAGATTCAAAACAACTGAATCGGAGGAAAGGAACTTCAATCAACAACAATTAACAACAATCCCTTGATTTCATTTACATTCGAACGACAAGGGACGACCTTAAAGGCATTCAAATCAAATCAAATGTATTGAGTTTCATAGAATGAACTTTGACTAGATAGAATTGAGTAAAACTCAATCTAAATGACTTGATTTGACTGTAAGTAGAACGAGTAAACTTTAATGCATTCCAATAGATTCAAAACAACTAATTCGAACGAAAGGAACTTCAATCAACAACAATCAACATCAATCCCTTCATTTCATTTACATTCGAAGGACAAGGGATGACCTTAAAGGTATTCAAATCGAATCAAATGAATTGAGTTTGATAGAATGAACTTTGATTAGCTAGAATTGAGTACAACTCAATCTAATTGACTTGATTTGACTGTAAGGAGAACGAGTAAACTTTAACGCATTGCAATAGATTCAAAACAACTGAATTGGACGAAAGGAACTTCAATCCACAACAATTAACAACAATCCCATGATTTCATTTAACTTCGAACGACAAGGAATGACCTTAAAGGCATTGAAATGGAATCAAATGAAGTCAGTTGGATAGAATGAACTTTGATTAGGTAGAATTGAGTACAACTCAATCTAATTGACTTGATTTGACTGTAATGAGAACGAGTAAACTTTAAGGCATTGCAATGGATTCAAAACAACTGAATTGGACGAAAGGAACTTCAATCAACAACAATGAACAACAATCCCATGATTTATTTACATTCGAACGACAAGGAATGACCTTAAAGGCATTGAAATCGAATCAAATGAATTCAGTTGAATAGAATGAACTTTGATTAGTTAGAATTGAGTACAACTCAATCAAATTGACATGATTTGACTGTAATGAGAACGAGTAAACTTTAATGCATTCGAAAAGATTCAAAACAGTTGAATCGGAGGAAAGGAACTTCAATCAACAACAATTAACAACAATCCCTTGATTTCATTTACATTCGAACGACAAGGAATGACCTTAAAGGCATTGAAATCGAGTCAAATGAATTGAGTTTGATAGAATGAACTTTGATTAGCTAGAATTGAGTACAACTCAATCAAATTGACTTGATTTGACTGTAAGGAGTACGAGTAAACTTTAACGCATTCCAATAGATTCAAAACAAATGAATCGGAGGAAAGGAACTTCAATCAACAACAATTAACAACAATCAATTTATTTCATTTACATTCGAATGACAAGAAATGATCATAAAGGCATTGAAATCGAATCAAATGAATTAAGTTTGATAGAATGAACTTTGATTAGCCAGAATTGAGTACAACTCAATCAAATTGACTTGATTTGACTGTAAGGAGTACGAGTAAACTTTAACGCATTCCAATAGATTCAAAACAACTGAATCGGAGGAAAGGAACTTCAATCAACAATCCCTTTATTTCATTTACATTCGAACGACAAGAAATGATCATAAAGGCATTGAAATCGAATCAAATGAATTGAGTTTGATGGAATGAACTTTGATTAGCTAGAATTGAGTACAACTCAATCAATTTGACTTGATTTGACTGTAAGGAGTACGAGTAAACTTTAACGCATTCCAATAGATTCAAAACAACTGAATTTGACGAACGGAACTTCAATGAACAACAATTAACAACAATCCCTTGATTTCATCTACATTCGAACGACAACGGATGACCTCAAAGGCGTTGAAATCGAATCAAATGAATTGAGTTTGATAGAATGAACTTTGATTAGTTAGAATTGAGTACAACTCAATGTAATTGACTTGATTTGACTGTAGTGAGAACGAGTAAATTTTAACGCATTCCAAAAGATTCAAAACAACTGAATCGGAGGAAAGGAACTTCAATCAACAACAATTAACAACAATCCCTTGATTTCATTTACATTCGAACGACAAGGGACGACCTTAAAGGCATTCAAATCAAATCAAATGTATTGAGTTTCATAGAATGAACTTTGACTAGATAGAATTGAGTAAAACTCAATCTAAATGACTTGATTTGACTGTAAGTAGAACGAGTAAACTTTAATGCATTCCAATAGATTCAAAACAACTAATTCGAACGAAAGGAACTTCAATCAACAACAATCAACATCAATCCCTTCATTTCATTTATATTCGAACGACAAGGGATGACCTTAAAGGTATTCAAATCGAATCAAATGAATTGAGTTTGATAGAATGAACTTTGATTAGCTAGAATTGAGTACAACTCAATCTAATTGACTTGATTTGACTGTAAGGAGAACGAGTAAACTTTAACGCATTGCAATAGATTCAAAACAACTGAATTGGACGAAAGGAACTTCAATCCACAACAATTAACAACAATCCCATGATTTCATTTAACTTCGAACGACAAGGAATGACCTTAAAGGCATTGAAATGGAATCAAATGAAGTCAGTTGGATAGAATGAACTTTGATTAGGTAGAATTGAGTACAACTCAATCTAATTGACTTGATTTGACTGTAATGAGAACGAGTAAACTTTAAGGCATTGCAATGGATTCAAAACAACTGAATTGGACGAAAGGAACTTCAATCAACAACAATGAACAACAATCCCATGATTTATTTACATTCGAACGACAAGGAATGACCTTAAAGGCATTGAAATCGAATCAAATGAATTCAGTTGAATAGAATGAACTTTGATTAGTTAGAATTGAGTACAACTCAATCAAATTGACATGATTTGACTGTAATGAGAACGAGTAAACTTTAATGCATTCGAAAAGATTCAAAACAGTTGAATCGGAGGAAAGGAACTTCAATCAACAACAATTAACAACAATCCCTTGATTTCATTTACATTCGAACGACAAGGAATGACCTTAAAGGCATTGAAATCGAGTCAAATGAATTGAGTTTGATAGAATGAACTTTGATTAGCTAGAATTGAGTACAACTCAATCAAATTGACTTGATTTGACTGTAAGGAGTACGAGTAAACTTTAACGCATTCCAATAGATTCAAAACAAATGAATCGGAGGAAAGGAACTTCAATCAACAACAATTAACAACAATCAATTTATTTCATTTACATTCGAATGACAAGAAATGATCATAAAGGCATTGAAATCGAATCAAATGAATTAAGTTTGATAGAATGAACTTTGATTAGCCAGAATTGAGTACAACTCAATCAAATTGACTTGATTTGACTGTAAGGAGTACGAGTAAACTTTAACGCATTCCAATAGATTCAAAACAACTGAATCGGAGGAAAGGAACTTCAATCAACAATCCCTTTATTTCATTTACATTCGAACGACAAGAAATGATCATAAAGGCATTGAAATCGAATCAAATGAATTGAGTTTGATGGAATGAACTTTGATTAGCTAGAATTGAGTACAACTCAATCAATTTGACTTGATTTGACTGTAAGGAGTACGAGTAAACTTTAACGCATTCCAATAGATTCAAAACAACTGAATTTGACGAACGGAACTTCAATGAACAACAATTAACAACAATCCCTTGATTTCATCTACATTCGAACGACAACGGATGACCTCAAAGGCGTTGAAATCGAATCAAATGAATTGAGTTTGATAGAATGAACTTTGATTAGTTAGAATTGAGTACAACTCAATGTAATTGACTTGATTTGACTGTAGTGAGAACGAGTAAATTTTAACGCATTCCAAAAGATTCAAAACAACTGAATCGGAGGAAAGGAACTTCAATCAACAACAATTAACAACAATCCCTTGATTTCATTTACATTCGAACGACAAGGGACGACCTTAAAGGCATTCAAATCAAATCAAATGTATTGAGTTTCATAGAATGAACTTTGACTAGATAGAATTGAGTAAAACTCAATCTAAATGACTTGATTTGACTGTAAGTAGAACGAGTAAACTTTAATGCATTCCAATAGATTCAAAACAACTAATTCGAACGAAAGGAACTTCAATCAACAACAATCAACATCAATCCCTTCATTTCATTTACATTCGAACGACAAGGGATGACCTTAAAGGTATTCAAATCGAATCAAATAAATTGAGTTTGATAGAATGAACTTTGATTAGCTAGAATTGAGTACAACTCAATCTAATTGACTTGATTTGACTGTAAGGAGAACGAGTAAACTTTAACGCATTGCAATAGATTCAAAACAACTGAATTGGACGAAAGGAACTTCAATCAACAATAATTAACAACAATCCCATGATTTCATTTACCTTCGAACGACAAGGAATGACCTTAAAGGCATTGAAATGGAATCAAATGAAGTCAGTTGGATAGAATGAACTTTGATTAGGTAGAATTGAGTACAACTCAATCTAATTGACTTGATTTGACTGTAATGAGAACGAGTAAACTTTAAGGCATTGCAATGGATTCAAAACAACTGAATTGGACGAAAGGAACTTCAATCAACAACAATGAACAACAATCCCATGATTTCATTTACATTCGAACGACAAGGAATGACCTTAAAGGCATTGAAATCGAATCAAATGAATTCAGTTGAATAGAATGAACTTTGATTAGTTAGAATTGAGTACAACTCAATCTAATTGACATGATTTGACTGTAATGAGAACGAGTAAACTTTAATGCATTCGAAAAGATTCAAAACAGTTGAATCGGAGGAAAGGAACTTCAATCAACAACAATTAACAACAATCCCTTGATTTCATTTACATTCGAACGACAAGGAATGACCTTAAAGGCATTGAAATCGAGTCAAATGAATTGAGTTTGATAGAATGAACTTTGATTAGCTAGAATTGAGTACAACTCAATCAAATTGACTTGATTTGACTGTAAGGAGTACGAGTAAACTTTAACGCATTCCAATAGATTCAAAACAAATGAATCGGAGGAAAGGAACTTCAATCAACAACAATTAACAACAATCCCTTTATTTCATTTACATTCGAACGACAAGAAATGATCATAAAGGCATTGAAATCGAATCAAATGAATTGAGTTTGATAGAATGAACTTTGATTAGCTAGAATTGAGTACAACTCAATCAATTTGACTTGATTTGACTGTAAGGAGTACGAGTAAACTTTAACGCATTCCAATAGATTCAAAACAGCTGAATTTGACGAACGGAACTTCAATGAACAACAATTAACAACAATCCCTTGATTTCATCTACATTCGAACGACAACGGATGACCTCAAAGGCGTTGAAATCGAATCAAATGAATTGAGTTTGATAGAGTGAACTTTGATTAGTTAGAATTGAGTACAACTCAATGTAATTGACTTGATTTGACTGTAGTGAGAACGAGTAAACTTTAACGCATTACAAAAGATTCAAAACAACTGAATCGGAGGAAAGGAACTTCAATCAACAACAATTAACAACAATCCCTTGATTTCATTTACATTCGAACGACAAGGGACGACCTTAAAGGCATTCAAATCAAATCAAATGTATTGAGTTTCATAGAATGAACTTTGACTAGATAGAATTGAGTAAAACTCAATCTAAATGACTTGATTTGACTGTAAGTAGAACGAGTAAACTTTAATGCATTCCAATAGATTTAAAACAACTAATTCGAACGAAAGGAACTTCAATCAACAACAATCAACATCAATCCCTTCATTTCATTTACATTCGAACGACAAGGGATGACCTTAAAGGTATTCAAATCGAATCAAATGAATTGAGTTTGATAGAATGAACTTTGATTAGCTAGAATTGAGTACAACTCAATCTAATTGACTTGATTTGACTGTAAGGAGAACGAGTAAACTTTAACGCATTGCAATAGATTCAAAACAACTGAATTGGACGAAAGGAACTTCAATCAACAACAATTAACAACAATCCCATGATTTCATTTACCTTCGAACGACAAGGAATGACCTTAAAGGCATTGAAATGGAATCAAATGAAGTCAGTTGGATAGAATGAACTTTGATTAGGTAGAATTGAGTACAACTCAATCTAATTGACTTGATTTGACTGTAATGAGAACGAGTAAACTTTAAGGCATTGCAATGGATTCAAAACAACTGAATTGGACGAAAGGAACTTCAATCAACAACAATGAACAACAATCCCATGATTTATTTACATTCGAACGACAAGGAATGACCTTAAAGGCATTGAAATCGAATCAAATGAATTCAGTTGAATAGAATGAACTTTGATTAGTTAGAATTGAGTACAACTCAATCTAATTGACATGATTTGACAGTAATGAGAACGAGTAAACTTTAATGCATTCGAAAAGATTCAAAACAGTTGAATCGGAGGAAAGGAACTTCAATCAACAACAATTAACAACAATCCCTTGATTTCATTTACATTCGAACGACAAGGAATGACCTTAAAGGCATTGAAATCGAGTCAAATGAATTGAGTTTGATAGAATGAACTTTGATTAGCTAGAATTGAGTACAACTCAATCAAATTGACTTGATTTGACTGTAAGGAGTACGAGTAAACTTTAACGCATTCCAATAGATTCAAAACAAATGAATCGGAGGAAAGGAACTTCAATCAACAACAATTAACAACAATCCCTTTATTTCATTTACATTCGAACGACAAGAAATGATCATAAAGGCATTGAAATCGAATCAAATGAATTGAGTTTGATAGAATGAACTTTGATTAGCTAGAATTGAGTACAACTCAATCAATTTGACTTGATTTGACTGTAAGGAGAACGAGTAAACTTTAACGCATTGCAATAGATTCAAAACAACTGAATTTGACGAACGGAACTTCAATGAACAACAATTAACAATAATCCCTTGATTTCATCTATATTCGAACGACAACGGATGACCTCAAAGGCGTTGAAATCGAATCAAATGAATTGAGTTTGATAGAATGAACTTTGATTAGTTAGAATTGAGTACAACTCAATGTAATTGACTTGATTTGACTGTAGTGAGAACGAGTAAACTTTAACGCATTCCAAAAGATTCAAAACAACTGAATCGGAGGAAAGGAACTTCAATCAACAACAATTAACAACAATCCCTTGATTTCATTTACATTCGAACGACAAGGGACGACCTTAAAGGCATTCAAATCAAATCAAATGTATTGAGTTTCATAGAATGAACTTTGACTAGATAGAATTGAGTAAAACTCAATCTAAATGACTTGATTTGACTGTAATGAGAACGAGTAAACTTTAATGCATTCCAATAGATTCAAAACAACTAATTCGAACGAAAGGAACTTCAATCAACAACAATCAACATCAATCCCTTCATTTCATTTACATTCGAACGACAAGGGATGACCTTAAAGGTATTCAAATCGAATCAAATGAATTGAGTTTGATAGAATGAACTTTGATTAGCTAGAATTGAGTACAACTCAATCTAATTGACTTGATTTGACTGTAAGGAGAACGAGTAAACTTTAACGCATTTAAAAAGATTCAAAACAACTGAATCGGAGGAAAGGAACTTCAATCAACAACAATTAACAACAATCCCTTGATTTCATTTACATTCGAACGACAAGGAATGACCTTAAAGGCATTGAAATCGAATCAAATGAATTCGGTTGGATAGAATGAACTTTGATTAGTTAGAATTGAGTACAACTCAATGTAGTTGACTTGATTTGACTGTAGTGAGAACGAGTAAA
The DNA here is from genome assembly GCA_030490835.1 of Annona cherimola. Taxonomy (NCBI): domain Eukaryota; kingdom Viridiplantae; phylum Streptophyta; class Magnoliopsida; order Magnoliales; family Annonaceae; genus Annona; species Annona cherimola. Next base: position 1,146,311 of record JASFXW010000015.1, on the reverse strand, counting down.
CTTTAACGCATTTCAAAAGATTCAAAACAACTGAATCGGAGGAAAGGAACTTCAATGAACAACAATTAACAACAATCCCTTGATTTCATTTACATTCGAACGAAAAGGAATGACCTTAAAGGCATTGAAATCGAATCAAATGAATTGAGTTTGATAGAATGAACTTTGATTAGCTACAATTGAGTACAACTCAATCAAATTGACTTGATTTGACTGTAAGGAGTACGAGTAAACTTTAACGCATTCCAATAGATTCAAAACAACTGAATCGGAGGAAAGGAACTTCAATCAACAACAATTAACACCAATCCCTTTATTTCATTTACATTCGAACAACAAGAAATGATCATAAAGGCATTGAAATCGAATCAAATGAATTGAGTTTGATAGAATGAACTTTGATTAGCTAGAATTGAGTACAACTCAATCAATTTGACTTGATTTGACTGTAAGGAGTACGAGTAAACTTTAACGCATTCCAATAGATTCAAAACAGCTGAATTTGACGAACGGAACTTCAATGAACAACAATTAACAACAATCCCTTGATTTCATCTACATTCGAACGACAAGAAATGATCATAAAGGCATTGAAATCGAATCAAATGAATTGAGTTTGATAGAATGAACTTTGATTAGCTAGAATTGAGTACAACTCAATCAATTTGACTTGATTTGACTGTAAGGAGTACGAGTAAACTTTAACGCATTCCAATAGATTCAAAACAACTGAATTTGACGAACGGAACTTCAATGAACAACAATTAACAACAATCCCTTGATTTCATCTACATTCGAACGACAACGGATGACCTCAAAGGCGTTGAAATCGAATCAAATGAATTGAGTTTGATAGAGTGAACTTTGATTAGTTAGAATTGAGTACAACTCAATGTAATTGACTTGATTTGACTGTAGTGAGAACGAGTAAACTTTAACGCATTCCAAAAGATTCAAAACAACTGAATCGGAGGAAAGGAACTTCAATCAACAACAATTAACAACAATCCCTTGATTTCATTTACATTCGAACGACAAGGGACGACCTTAAAGGCATTCAAATCAAATCAAATGTATTGAGTTTCATAGAATGAACTTTGACTAGATAGAATTGAGTAAAACTCAATCTAAATGACTTGATTTGACTGTAAGTAGAACGAGTAAACTTTAATGCATTCCAATAGATTCAAAACAACTAATTCGAACGAAAGGAACTTCAATCAACAACAATCAACAGCAATCCCTTCATTTCATTTACATTCGAACGACAAGGGATGACCTTAAAGGTATTCAAATTGAATCAAATGAATTCAGTTTGATAGAATGAACTTTGATTAGCTAGAATTGAGTACAACTCAATCTAATTGACTTGATTTGACTGTAAGGAGAACGAGTAAACTTTAACGCATTGCAATAGATTCAAAACAACTGAATTGGACGAAAGGAACTTCAATCAACAACAATTAACAACAATCCCATGATTTCATTTACCTTCGAACGACAAGGAATGACCTTAAAGGCATTGAAATGGAATCAAATGAAGTCAGTTGGATAGAATGAACTTTGATTAGGTAGAATTGAGGACAACTCAATCTAATTGACTTGATTTGACTGTAATGAGAACGAGTAAACTTTAAGGCATTGCAATGGATTCAAAACAACTGAATTGGACGAAAGGAACTTCAATCAACAACAATGAACAACAATCCCATGATTTCATTTACATTCGAACGACAAGGAATGACCTTAAAGGCATTGAAATCGAATCAAATGAATTCAGTTGAATAGAATGAACTTTGATTAGTTAGAATTGAGTACAACTCAATCTAATTGACATGATTTGACTGTAATGAGAACGAGTAAACTTTAATGCATTCGAAAAGATTCAAAACAGTTGAATCGGAGGAAAGGAACTTCAATCAACAACAATTAACAACAATCCCTTGATTTCATTTACATTCGAACGACAAGGAATGACCTTAAAGGCATTGAAATCGAATCAAATGAATTCGGTTGGATAGAATGAACTTTGATTAGTTAGAATTGAGTACAACTCAATGTAGTTGACTTGATTTGACTGTAGTGAGAACGAGTAAACTTTAACGCATTTTAAAAGATTCAAAACAACTGAATCGAAGGAAAGGAACTTCAATCAACAAAAATTAACAACAATCCCTTGATTTCATTTACATTCGAACGAAAAGGAATGACCTTAAAGGCATTGAAATCGAATCAATTGAATTGAGTTTTATAGAATGAACTTTGATTAGCTACAATTGAGTACAACTCAATCTAATTGACTTGATTTGACTGTAAGTAGAACGAGTAAACTTTAATGCATTCCAATAGATTCAAAACAACTGAATCGGAGGAAAGGAACTTCAATCAACAACAATTAACAACAATCCCTTGATTTCATTTACATTCGAACGAAAAGGAATGACCTTAAAGGCATTGAAATCGAATCAAATGAATTGAGTTTGATAGAATGAACTTTGATTAGCTACAATTGAGTACAACTCAATCAAATTGACTTGATTTGACTATAAGGAGTACGAGTAAACTTTAACGCATTCCAATAGATTCAAAACAACTGAATCGGAGGAAAGGAACTTCAATCAACAACAATTAACACCAATCCCTTGATTTCATTTACATTCGAACGACAAGAAATGATCATAAAGGCATTGAAATCGAATCAAATGAATTGAGTTTGATAGAATGAACTTTGATTAGCTAGAATTGAGTACAACTCAATCAATTTGACTTGATTTGACTGTAAGGAGTACGAGTAAACTTTAACGCATTCCAATAGATTCAAAACAACTGAATTTGACGAACGGAACTTCAATGAACAACAATTAACAACAATCCCTAGATTTCATCTACATTCGAACGACAACGGATGACCTCAAAGGCGTTGAAATCGAATCAAATGAATTGAGTTTGATAGAATGAACTTTGATTAGTTAGAATTGAGTACAACTCAATGTAATTGACTTGATTTGACTGTAGTGAGAACGAGTAAACTTTAACGCATTCCAAAAGATTCAAAACAACTGAATCGGAGGAAAGGAACTTCAATCAACAACAATTAACAACAATCCCTTGATTTCATTTACATTCGAACGACAAGGGACGACCTTAAAGGCATTCAAATCAAATCAAATGTATTGAGTTTCATAGAATGAACTTTGACTAGATAGAATTGAGTAAAACTCAATCAAATTGACTTGATTTGACTGTAAGGAGTACGAGTAAACTTTAACGCATTCCAATAGATTCAAAACAACTGAATCGGAGGAAAGGAACTTCAATCAACAACAATTAACACCAATCCCTTGATTTCATTTACATTCGAACGACAAGAAATGATCATAAAGGCATTGAAATCGAATCAAATGAATTGAGTTTGATAGAATGAACTTTGATTAGCTAGAATTGAGTACAACTCAATCAATTTGACTTGATTTGACTGTAAGGAGTACGAGTAAACTTTAACGCATTCCAATAGATTCAAAACAACTGAATTTGACGAACGGAACTTCAATGAACAACAATTAACAACAATCCCTAGATTTCATCTACATTCGAACGACAACGGATGACCTCAAAGGCGTTGAAATCGAATCAAATGAATTGAGTTTGATAGAATGAACTTTGATTAGTTAGAATTGAGTACAACTCAATGTAATTGACTTGATTTGACTGTAGTGAGAACGAGTAAACTTTAACGCATTCCAAAAGATTCAAAACAACTGAATCGGAGGAAAGGAACTTCAATCAACAACAATTAACACCAATCCCTTGATTTCATTTACATTCGAACGACAAGAAATGATCATAAAGGCATTGAAATCGAATCAAATGAATTGAGTTTGATAGAATGAACTTTGATTAGTTAGAATTGAGTACAACTCAATGTAATTGACTTGATTTGACTGTAGTGAGAACGAGTAAACTTTAACGCATTCCAAAAGATTCAAAACAACTGAATCGGAGGAAAGGAACTTCAATCAACAACAATTAACAACAATCCCTTGATTTCATTTACATTCGAACGACAAGGGACGACCTTAAAGGCATTCAAATCAAATCAAATGTATTGAGTTTCATAGAATGAACTTTGACTAGATAGAATTGAGTAAAACTCAATCTAAATGACTTGATTTGACTGTAAGTAGAACGAGTAAACTTTAATGCATTCCAATAGATTCAAAACAACTAATTCGAACGAAAGGAACTTCAATCAACAACAATCAACATCAATCCCTTCATTTCATTTACATTCGAACGACAAGGGATGACCTTAAAGGTATTCAAATCGAATCAAATGAATTGAGTTTGATAGAATGAACTTTGATTAGCTAGAATTGAGTACAACTCAATCTAATTGACTTGATTTGACTGTAAGGAGAACGAGTAAACTTTAACGCATTGCAATAGATTCAAAACAACTGAATTGGACGAAAGGAACTTCAATCAACAACAATTAACAACAATCCCATGATTTCATTTACCTTCGAACGACAAGGAATGACCTTAAAGGCATTGAAATGGAATCAAATGAAGTCAGTTGGATAGAATGAACTTTGATTAGGTAGAATTGAGTACAACTCAATCTAATTGACTTGATTTGACTGTAATGAGAACGATTAAACTTTAAGGCATTGCAATGGATTCAAAACAACTGAATTGGACGAAAGGAACTTCAATCAACAACAATGAGCAACAATCCCATGATTTCATTTACATTCGAACGACAAGGAATGACCTTAAAGGCATTGAAATCGAATCAAATGAATTCAGTTCAATAGAATGAACTTTGATTAGTTAGAATTGAGTACAACTCAATGTAGTTGACTTGATTTGACTGTAGTGAGAACGAGTAAACTTGAACGCATTTCAAAAGATTCAAAATAATTGAATCGGAGGAAAGGAACTTCAATCAACAACAATTAACAACAATCCCTTGATTTCATTTACATTCGAACGAAAAGGAATGACCTTAAAGGCATTGAAATCGAATCAAATGAATTGAGTTTGATAGAATGAACTTTGATTAGCTACAATTGAGTACAACTCAATCTAATTGACTTGATTTGACTGTAAGTAGAACGAGTAAACTTTAATGCATTCCAATAGATTCAAAACAACTGAATCGGAGGAAAGGAACTTCAATCAACACCAATTAACAACAATCCCTTTATTTCATTTACATTCGAACGACAAGGAATGACCTTAAAGGCATTGAAATCGAATCAAATGAATTCAGTTCAATAGAATGAACTTTGATTAGTTAGAATTGAGTACAACTCAATGTAGTTGACTTGATTTGACTGTAGTGAGAACGAGTAAACTTGAACGCATTTCAAAAGATTCAAAATAATTGAATCGGAGGAAAGGAACTTCAATCAACAACAATTAACAACAATCCCTTGATTTCATTTACATTCGAACGAAAAGGAATGACCTTAAAGGCATTGAAATCGAATCAAATGAATTGAGTTTGATAGAATGAACTTTGATTAGCTACAATTGAGTACAACTCAATCTAATTGACTTGATTTGACTGTAAGTAGAACGAGTAAACTTTAATGCATTCCAATAGATTCAAAACAACTGAATCGGAGGAAAGGAACTTCAATCAACACCAATTAACAACAATCCCTTTATTTCATTTACATTCGAACGATAAGAAATGATCATAAAGGCATTGAAATCGAATCAAATGAATTGAGTTTGATAGAATGAACTTTGATTAGCTAGAATTGAGTACAACTCAATCAAATTGACTTGATTTGACTGTAAGGAGTACGAGTAAACTTTAACGCATTCCAATAGATTCAAAACAACTGAATCGGAGGAAAGGAACTTCAATCAACAACAATTAACAACAATCCCTTGATTTCATTTACATTCGAACGAAAAGTAATGACCTTAAAGGCATTGAAATCGAATCAAATGAATTGAGTTTGATAGAATGAACTTTGATTAGCTAGAATTGAGTACAACTCAATCAAATTGACTTGATTTGACTGTAAGGAGTACGAGTAAACTTTAACGCATTCCAATAGATTCAAAACAACTGAATTTGACGAACGGAACTTCAATGAACAACAATTAACAACAATCCCTTGATTTCATCTACATTCGAACGACAACGGATGACCTCAAAGGCGTTGAAATCGAATCAAATGAATTGAGTTTGATAGAATGAACTTCGATTAGTTAGAATTGAGTACAACTCAATGTAATTGACTTGATTTGACTGTAGTGAGAACGAGTAAACTTTAACGCATTCCAAAAGATTCAAAACAACTGAATCGGAGGAAAGGAACTTCAATCAACAACAATTAACAACAATCCCTTTATTTCATTTACATTCAAACAACAAGAAATGATCATAAAGGCATTGAAATCGAATCAAATGAATTGAGTTTGATAGAATGAACTTTGATTAGCTAGAATTGAGTACAACTCAATCAATTTGACTTGATTTGACTGTAAGGAGTACGAGTAAACTTTAACGCATTCCAATAGATTCAAAACAACTGAATTTGACGAACGGAACTTCAATGAACAACAATTATTAACAATCCCTTGATTTCATCTGCATTCGAACGACAACGGATGACCTCAAAGGCGTTGAAATCGAATCAAATGAATTGAGTTTGATAGAATGAACTTTGATTAGTTAGAATTGAGTACAACTCAATGTAATTGACTTGATTTGACTGTAGTGAGAACGAGTAAACTTTAACGCATTCCAAAAGATTCAAAACAACTGAATCGGAGGAAAGGAACTTCAATCAACAACAATTAACAACAATCCCTTGATTTCATTTACATTCGAACGACAAGGGACGACCTTAAACGCATTCAAATCAAATCAAATGTATTGAGTTTCATAGAATGAACTTTGACTAGATAGAATTGAGTAAAACTCAATCTAAATGACTTGATTTGACTGTAAGTAGAACGAGTAAACTTTAATGCATTCCAATAGATTCAAAACAACTAATTCGAACGAAAGGAACTTCAATCAACAACAATCAACATCAATCCCTTCATTTCATTTACATTCGAACGACAAGGGATGACCTTAAAGGTATTCAAATCGAATCAAATGAATTGAGTTTGATAGAATGAACTTTGATTAGCTAGAATTGAGTACAACTCAATCTAATTGACTTGATTTGACTATGTAAGGAGAACGAGTAAACTTTAACGCATTGCAATAGATTCAAAACAACTGAATTGGACGAAAGGAACTTCAATCAACAACAATTAACAACAATCCCATGATTTCATTTACCTTCGAACGACAAGGAATGACCTTAAAGGCATTGAAATGGAATCAAATGAAGTCAGTTGGATAGAATGAACTTTGATTAGGTAGAATTGAGAACAACTCAATCTAATTGACTTGATTTGACTGTAATGAGAACGAGTAAACTTTAAGGCATTGCAATAGATTCAAAAAAACTGAATTGGACGAAAGGAACTTCAATCAACAACAATGAACAACAATCCCATGATTTCATTTACATTCGAACGACAAGAATGACCTTAAAGGCATTGAAATCGAATCAAATGAATTCAGTTCAATAGAATGAACTTTGATTAGTTAGAATTGAGTACAACTCAATCTAATTGACATGATTTGACTGTAATGAGAACGAGTAAACTTTAATGCATTCGAAAAGATTCAAAACAGTTGAATCGGAGGAAAGGAACTTCAATCAACAACAATTAACAACAATCCCTTGATTTCATTTACATTCGAACGACAAGGAATGACCTTAAAGGCATTGAAATCGAATCAAATGAATTCGGTTGGATAGAATGAACTTTGATTAGTTAGAATTGAGTACAACTCAATGTAGTTGACTTGATTTGACTGTAGTGAGAACGAGTAAACTTTAACGCATTTAAAAAGATTCAAAACAACTGAATCGGAGGAAAGGAACTTCAATCAACAACAATTAACAACAATCCCTTGATTTCATTTATATTCGAACGAAAAGGAATGACCTTAAAGGCATTGAAATCGAGTCAAATGAATTGAGTTTGATAGAATGAACTTTGATTAGCTACAATTGAGTACAACTCAATCTAATTGACTTGATTTGACTGTAAGTAGAACGAGTAAACTTTAATGCATTCGAAAAGATTCAAAACAGTTGAATCGGAGGAAAGGAACTTCAATCAACAACAATTAACAACAATCCCTTCATTTCATTTACATTCGAACGACAAGGAATGACCTTAAAGGCATTGAAATCGAATCAAATGAATTCGGTTGGATAGAATGAACTTTGATTAGTTAGAATTGAGTACAACTCAATGTAGTTGACTTGATTTGACTGTAGTGAGAACGAGTAAACTTTAACGCATTTAAAAAGATTCAAAACAACTGAATCGGAGGAAAGGAACTTCAATCAACAACAATTAACAACAATCCCTTGATTTCATTTACATTCGAACGAAAAGGAATGACCTTAAAGGCATTGAAATCGAGTCAAATGAATTGAGTTTGATAGAATGAACTTTGATTAGCTACAATTGAGTACAACTCAATCTAATTGACTTGATTTGACTGTAAGTAGAACGAGTAAACTTTAATGCATTCCAATAGATTCAAAACAACTGAATCGGAGGAAAGGAACTTCAATCAACAACAATTAACAACAATCCCTTTATTTCATTTACATTCGAACGACAAGAAATGATCATAAAGGCATTGAAATCGAATCAAATGAATTGAGTTTGATAGAATGAACTTTGATTAGCCAGAATTGAGTACAACTCAATCAAATTGACTTGATTTGACTGTAAGGAGTACGAGTAAACTTTAACGCATTCCAATAGATTCAAAACAACTGAATCGGAGGAAAGGAACTTCAATCAACAACAATTAACAACAATCCCTTTATTTCATTTACATTCGAACGACAAGAAATGATCATAAAGGCATTGAAATCGAATCAAATGAATTGAGTTTGATAGAATGAACTTTGATTAGCTAGAATTGAGTACAACTCAATCAATTTGACTTGATTTGACTGTAAGGAGTACGAGTAAACTTTAACGCATTCCAATAGATTCAAAACAGCTGAATTTGACGAACGGAACTTCAATGAACAACAATTAACAACAATCCCTTGATTTCATCTACATTCGAACGACAACGGATGACCTCAAAGGCGTTGAAATCGAATCAAATGAATTGAGTTTGATAGAATGAACTTTGATTAGTTAGAATTGAGTACAACTCAATGTAATTGACTTGATTTGACTGTAGTGAGAACGAGTAAACTTTAACGCATTACAAAAGATTCAAAACATCTGAATCGGAGGAAAGGAACTTCAATCAACAACAATTAACAACAATCCCTTGATTTCATTTACATTCGAACGACAAGGGACGACCTTAAAGGCATTCAAATCAAATCAAATGTATTGAGTTTCATAGAATGAACTTTGACTAGATAGAATTGAGTAAAACTCAATCTAAATGACTTGATTTGACTGTAAGTAGAACGAGTAAACTTTAATGCATTCCAATAGATTCAAAACAACTAATTCGAACGAAAGGAACTTCAATCAACAACAATCAACATCAATCCCTTCAATTCATTTACATTCGAACGACAAGGGATGACCTTAAAGGTATTCAAATCGAATCAAATGAATTGAGTTTGATAGAATGAACTTTGATTAGCAAGAATTGAGTACAACTCTATCTAATTGACTTGATTTGACTGTAAGGAGAACGAGTAAACTTTAACGCATTGCAATAGATTCAAAACAACTGAATTGGACGAAAGGAACTTCAATCAACAACAATTAACAACAATCCCATGATTTCATTTACCTTCGAACGACAAGGAATGACCTTAAAGGCATTGAAATGGAATCAAATGAAGTCAGTTGGATAGAATGAACTTTGATTAGGTAGAATTGAGTACAACTCAATCTAATTGACTTGATTTGACTGTAATGAGAACGAGTAAACTTTAAGGCATTGCAATGGATTCAAAACAACTGAATTGGACGAAAGGAACTTCAATCAACAACAATGAACAACAATCCCATGATTTCATTTACATTCGAACGACAAGGAATGACCTTAAAGGCATTGAAATCGAATCAAATGAATTCAGTTGAATAGAATGAACTTTGATTAGTTAGAATTGAGTACAACTCAATCTAATTGACATGATTTGACTGTAATGAGAACGAGTAAACTTTAATGCATTCGAAAAGATTCAAAACAGTTGAATCGGAGGAAAGGAACTTCAATCAACAACAATTAACAACAATCCCTTCATTTCATTTACATTCGAACGACAAGGAATGACCTTAAAGGCATTGAAATCGAATCAAATGAATTCGGTTGGATAGAATGAACTTTGATTAGTTAGAATTGAGTACAACTCAATGTAGTTGACTTGATTTGACTGTAGTGAGAACGAGTAAACTTTAACGCATTTCAAAAGATTCAAAACAACTGAATCGGAGGAAAGGAACTTCAATCAACAACAATTAACAACAATCCCTTGATTTCATTTACATTCGAACGAAAAGGAATGACCTTAAAGGCATTGAAATCGAATCAAATGAATTGAGTTTGATAGAATGAACTTTGATTAGCTACAATTGAGTACAACTCAATCTAATTGACTTGATTTGACTGTAAGGAGTACGAGTAAACTTTAACGCATTCCAATAGATTCAAAACAACTGGATCGGAGGAAAGGAACTTCAATCAACAACAATTAACACCAATCCCTTTATTTCATTTACATTCGAACGACAAGAAATGATCATAAAGGCATTGAAATCGAATCAAATGAATTGAGTTTGATAGAATGAACTTTGATTAGCTAGAATTGAGTACAACTCAATCAATTTGACTTGATTTGACTGTAAGGAGTACGAGTAAACTTTAACGCATTCCAATAGATTCAAAACAACTGAATTTGACGAACGGAACTTCAATGAACAACAATTAACAACAATCCCTTGATTTCATCTACATTCGAACGACAACGGATGACCTCAAAGGCGTTGAAATCGAATCAAATGAATTGAGTTTGATAGAATGAACTTTGATTAGTTAGAATTGAGTACAACTCAATGTAATTGACTTGATTTGACTGTAGTGAGAACGAGTAAACTTTAACGCATTCCAAAAGATTCAAAACAACTGAATCGGAGGAAAGGAACTTCAATCAACAACAATTAACAACAATCCCTTTATTTCATTTACTTTCGAACAACAAGAAATGATCATAAAGGCATTGAAATCGAATCAAATGAATTGAGTTTGATAGAATGAACTTTGATTAGCTAGAATTGAGTACAACTCAATCAATTTGACTTGATTTGACTGTAAGGAGTACGAGTAAACTTTAACGCATTCCAATAGATTCAAAACAACTGAATCGGAGGAAAGGAACTTCAATCAACAACAATTAACAACAATCCCTTGATTTCATTTACATTCGAACGACAAGGGACGACCTTAAAGGCATTCAAATAAAATCAAATGTATTGAGTTTCATAGAATGAACTTTGACTAGATAGAATTGAGTAAAACTCAATCTAAATGACTTGATTTGACTGTAAGTAGAACGAGTAAACTTTAATGCATTCCAATAGATTCAAAACAACTAATTCGAACGAAAGGAACTTCAATCAACAACAATCAACATCAATCCCTTCATTTCATTTACATTCGAACGACAAGGGATGACCTTAAAGGTATTCAAATCGAATCAAATGAATTGAGTTTGATAGAATGAACTTTGATTAGCTAGAATTGAGTACAACTCAATCTAATTGACTTGATTTGACTGTAAGGAGAACGAGTAAACTTTAACGCATTGCAATAGATTCAAAACAACTGAATTGGACGAAAGGAACTTCAATCAACAACAATTAACAACAATCCCGTGATTTCATTTACCTTCGAACGACAAGGAATGACCTTAAAGGCACTGAAATGGAATCAAATGAAGTCAGTTGGATAGAATAAACTTTGATTAGGTAGAATTGAGTACAACTCAATCTAATTGACTTGATTTGACTGTAATGAGAACGAGTAAACTTTAAAGCATTGCAATGGATTCATAACAACTGAATTGGACGAAAGGGACTTCAATCAACAACAATGAACAACAATCCCATGATTTCATTTACATTCGAACGACAAGGAATGACCTTAAAGGCATTGAAATCGAATCAAATGAATTCAGTTGAATAGAATGAACTTTGATTAGTTAGAATTGAGTACAACTCAATCTAATTGACATGATTTGACTGTAATGAGAACGAGTAAACTTTAATGCATTCGAAAAGATTCAAAACAGTTGAATCGGAGGAAAGGAACTTCAATCAACAACAATTAACAACAATCCCTTGATTTCATTTACATTCGAACGACAAGGAATGACCTTAAAGGCATTGAAATCGAATCAAATGAATTCGGTTGGATAGAATGAACTTTGATTAGTTAGAATTGAGTACAACTCAATGTAGTTGACTTGATTTGACTGTAGTGAGAACGAGTAAACTTTAACGCATTTCAAAAGATTCAAAACAACTGAATCGGAGGAAAGGAACTTCAATGAACAACAATTAACAACAATCCCTTGATTTCATCTACATTCGAACGACAACGGATGACCTCAAAGGCGTTGAAATCGAATCAAATGAATTGAGTTTGATAGAATGAACTTTGATTAGCTAGAATTGAGTACAACTCAATGTAATTGACTTGATTTGACTGTAGTGAGAACGAGTAAACTTTAACGCATTCCAAAAGATTCAAAACAACTGAATCGGAGGAAAGGAACTTCAATCAACAATTATAAACAACAATCCCTTCATTTCATTTACATTCGAACGACAAGGAATGACCTTAAAGGCATTGAAATCGAATCAAATGAATTCGGTTGGATAGAATGAACTTTGATTAGTTAGAATTGAGTACAACTCAATCTAATTGACATGATTTGACTGTAATGAGAACGAGTAAACTTTAATGCATTCGAAAAGATTCAAAATAGTTGAATCGGAGGAAAGGAACTTCAATCAACAACAATTAACAACAATCCCTTGATTTCATTTACATTCGAACGACAAGGAATGACCTTAAAGGCATTGAAATCGAATCAAATGAATTGAGTTTGATAGAATGAACTTTGATTAGCTACAATTGAGTACAACTAAATCTAATTGACTTGATTTGACTGTAAGTAGAACGAGTAAACTTTAATGCATTCCAATAGATTCAAAACAACTGAATCGGAGGAAAGGAACTTCAATCAACAACAATTAACAACAATCCCTTGATTTCATTTACATTCGAACGACAAGGAATGACCTTAAAGGCATTGAAATCGAATCAAATGAATTGAGTTTTATAGAATGAACTTTGATTAGCTACAATTGAGTACAACAAAATCTAATTGACTTGATTTGACTGTAAGTAGAACGAGTAAACTTTAATGCATTCCAATAGATTCAAAACAACTGAATCGGAGGATAGGAACTTCAATCAACAACAATTAACAACAATCCCTTGATTTCATTTACATTCGAACGAAAAGGAATGACCTTAAAGGCATTGAAATCGAATCAAATGAATTGAGTTTGATAGAATGAACTTTGATTAGCTACAATTGAGTACAACTCAATCTAATTGACTTGATTTGACTGTAAGTAGAACGAGTAAACTTTAATGCATTCGAAAAGATTCAAAACAGTTGAATCGGAGGAAAGGAACTTCAATCAACAATAATTAACAATAATCTCTTCATTTCATTTACATTCGAACGACAAGGAATGACCTTAAAGGCATTGAAATCGAATCAAATGAATTCGGTTGGATAGAATGAACTTTGATTAGTTAGAATTGAGTACAACTCAATGTAGTTGACTTGATTTGACTGTAGTGAGAACGAGTAAACTTTAACGCATTTCAAAAGATTCAAAACAACTGAATCGGAGGAAAGGAACTTCAATAAACAACAATTAACAACAATCCCTTGATTTCATTTACATTCGAACGAAAAGGAATGACCTTAAAGGCATTGAAATCGAATCAAATGAATTCGGTTGGATAGAATGAACTTTGATTAGTTAGAATTGAGTACAACTCAATCTAATTGACATGATTTGACTGTAATGAGAACGAGTAAACTTTCATGCATTCGAAAAGATTCAAAATAGTTGAATCGGAGGAAAGGAACTTCAATCAACAACAATTAACAACAATCCCTTGATTTCATTTACATTCGAACGACAAGGAATGACCTTAAAGGCATTGAAATCGAATCAAATGAATTGAGTTTGATAGAATGAACTTTGATTAGCCAGAATTGAGTACAACTCAATCAAATTGACTTGATTTGACTGTAAGGAGTACGAGTAAACTTTAACGCATTCCAATAGATTCAAAACAACTGAATCGGAGGAAAGGAACTTCAATCAACAACAATTAACAACAATCCCTTGATTTCATTTACATTCGAACGACAAGGAATGACCTTAAAGGCATTGAAATCGAATCAAATGAATTGAGTTTGATAGAATGAACTTTGATTAGCTACAATTGAGTACAACAAAATCTAATTGACTTGATTTGACTGTAAGTAGAACGAGTAAACTTTAATGCATTGCAATGGATTCAAAACAACTGAATTGGACGAAAGGAACTTCAATCAATAACAATGAACAACAATCCCATGATTTCATTTACATTCGAACGACAAGGAATGACCTTAAAGGCATTGAAATCGAATCAAATGAATTCAGTTGAATAGAATGAACTTTGATTAGTTAGAATTGAGTACAACTCAATCTAATTGACATGATTTGACTGTACTGAGAACGTGTAAACTTTAATGCATTCGAAAAGATTCAAAACAGTTGAATCGGAGGAAAGGAACTTCAATCAACAACAATTAACAACAATCCCTTCATTTCATTTACATTCGAACGACAAGGAATGACCTTAAAGGCATTGAAATCGAATCAAATGAATTCGGTTGGATAGAATGAACTTTGATTAGTTAGAATTGAGTACAACTCAATGTAGTTGACTTGATTTGACTGTAGTGAGAACGAGTAAACTTTAACGCATTTCAAAAGATTCAAAACAACTGAATCGGAGGAAAGGAACTTCAATCAACAACAATTAACAACAATCCCTTGATTTCATATACATTCGAACGAAAAGGAATGACCTTAAAGGCATTGAAATCGAATCAAATGAATTCGGTTGGATAGAATGAACTTTGATTAGTTAGAATTGAGTACAACTCAATCTAATTGACATGATTTGACTGTAATGAGAACGAGTAAACTTTAATGCATTCGAAAAGATTCAAAATAGTTGAATCGGAGGAAAGGAACTTCAATCAACAACAATTAACAACAATCCCTTGATTTCATTTACATTCGAACGACAAGGAATGACCTTAAAGGCATTGAAATCGAATCAAATGAATTCAGTTTGATAGAATGAACTTTGATTAGCTACAATTGAGTACAACTAAATCTAATTGACTTGATTTGACTGTAAGTAGAACGAGTAAACTTTAATGCATTCCAATAGATTCAAAACAACTGAATCGGAGGAAAGGAACTTCAATCAACAACAATTAACAACAATCCCTTGATTTCATTTACATTCGAACGACAAGGAATGACCTTAAAGGCATTGAAATCGAATCAAATGAATTGAGTTTGATAGAATGAACTTTGATTAGCTACAATTGAGTACAACAAAATCTAATTGACTTGATTTGACTGTAAGTAGAACGAGTAAACTTTAATGCATTGCAATGGATTCAAAACAACTGAATTGGACGAAAGGAACTTCAATCAATAACAATGAACAACAATCCCATGATTTCATTTACATTCGAACGACAAGGAATGACCTTAAAGGCATTGAAATCGAATCAAATGAATTCAGTTGAATAGAATGAACTTTGATTAGTTAGAATTGAGTACAACTCAATCTAATTGACATGATTTGACTGTACTGAGAACGTGTAAACTTTAATGCATTCGAAAAGATTCAAAACAGTTGAATCGGAGGAAAGGAACTTCAATCAACAACAATTAACAACAATCCCTTCATTTCATTTACATTCGAACGACAAGGAATGACCTTAAAGGCATTGAAATCGAATCAAATGAATTCGGTTGGATAGAATGAACTTTGATTAGCTAGAATTGAGTACAACTCAATGTAATTGACTTGATTTGACTGTAGTGAGAACGAGTAAACTTTAACGCATTCCAAAAGATTCAAAACAACTGAATCGGAGGAAAGGAACTTCAATCAACAATTATAAACAACAATCCCTTCATTTCATTTACATTCGAACGACAAGGAATGACCTTAAAGGCATTGAAATCGAATCAAATGAATTCGGTTGGATAGAATGAACTTTGATTAGTTAGAATTGAGTACAACTCAATCTAATTGACATGATTTGACTGTAATGAGAACGAGTAAACTTTAATGCATTCGAAAAGATTCAAAATAGTTGAATCGGAGGAAAGGAACTTCAATCAACAACAATTAACAACAATCCCTTGATTTCATTTACATTCGAACGACAAGGAATGACCTTAAAGGCATTGAAATCGAATCAAATGAATTGAGTTTGATAGAATGAACTTTGATTAGCTACAATTGAGTACAACTAAATCTAATTGACTTGATTTGACTGTAAGTAGAACGAGTAAACTTTAATGCATTCCAATAGATTCAAAACAACTGAATCGGAGGAAAGGAACTTCAATCAACAACAATTAACAACAATCCCTTGATTTCATTTACATTCGAACGACAAGGAATGACCTTAAAGGCATTGAAATCGAATCAAATGAATTGAGTTTGATAGAATGAACTTTGATTAGCTACAATTGAGTACAACAAAATCTAATTGACTTGATTTGACTGTAAGTAGAACGAGTAAACTTTAATGCATTCCAATAGATTCAAAACAACTGAATCGGAGGAAAGGAACTTCAATCAACAACAATTAACAACAATCCCTTGATGTCATTTACATTCGAACGAAAAGGAATGACCTTAAAGGCATTGAAATCGAATCAAATGAATTGAGTTTGATAGAATGAACTTTGATTAGCTACAATTGAGTACAACTCAATCTAATTGACTTGATTTGACTGTAAGTAGAACGAGTAAACTTTAATGCATTCCAATAGATTCAAAACAACTGAATCGGAGGAAAGGAACTTCAATCAACAACAATTAACAACAATCCCTTTATTTCATTTACATTCGAACGACAAGAAATGATCATAAAGGCATTCAAATCGAATCAAATGAATTGAGTTTGATAGAATGAACTTTGATTAGCTAGAATTGAGTACAACTCAATCAAATTGACTTGATTTGACTGTAAGGAGTACGAGTAAACTTTAACGCATTCCAATAGATTCAAAACAACTGAATCGGAGGAAAGGAACTTCAATCAACAACAATTAACAACAATCCCTTTATTTCATTTACTTTCGAACGACAAGAAATGATCATAAAGGTATTGAAATCGAATCAAATGAATTGAGTTTGATAGAATGAACTTTGATTAGCTAGAATTGAGTACAACTCAATCTAATTGACTTGATTTGACTGTAAGGAGAACGAGTAAACTTTAACGCATTGCAATAGATTCAAAACAACTGAATTGGACGAAAGGAACTTCAATCAACAACAATTAACAACAATCCCATGATTTCATCTACATTCTAACGACAACGGATGACCTCAAAGGCGTTGAAATCGAATCAAATGAATTGAGTTTGATAGAATGAACTTTGATTAGCTAGAATTGAGTACAACTCAATGTAATTGACTTGATTTGACTGTAGTGAGAACGAGTAAACTTTAACGCATTCCAAAAGATTCAAAACAACTGAATCGGAGGAAAGGAACTTCAATCAACAATTATAAACAACAATCCCTTCATTTCATTTACATTCGAACGACAAGGAATGACCTTAAAGGCATTGAAATCGAATCAAATGAATTCGGTTGGATAGAATGAACTTTGATTAGTTAGAATTGAGTACAACTCAATCTAATTGACATGATTTGACTGTAATGAGAACGAGTAAACTTTAATGCATTCGAAAAGATTCAAAATAGTTGAATCGGAGGAAAGGAACTTCAATCAACAACAATTAACAACAATCCCTTGATTTCATTTACATTCGAACGACAAGGAATGACCTTAAAGGCATTGAAATCGAATCAAATGAATTGAGTTTGATAGAATGAACTTTGATTAGCTACAATTGAGTACAACTAAATCTAATTGACTTGATTTGACTGTAAGTAGAACGAGTAAACTTTAATGCATTCCAATAGATTCAAAACAACTGAATCGGAGGAAAGGAACTTCAATCAACAACAATTAACAACAATCCCTTGATTTCATTTACATTCGAACGACAAGGAATGACCTTAAAGGCATTGAAATCGAATCAAATGAATTGAGTTTTATAGAATGAACTTTGATTAGCTACAATTGAGTACAACAAAATCTAATTGACTTGATTTGACTGTAAGTAGAACGAGTAAACTTTAATGCATTCCAATAGATTCAAAACAACTGAATCGGAGGATAGGAACTTCAATCAACAACAATTAACAACAATCCCTTGATTTCATTTACATTCGAACGAAAAGGAATGACCTTAAAGGCATTGAAATCGAATCAAATGAATTGAGTTTGATAGAATGAACTTTGATTAGCTACAATTGAGTACAACTCAATCTAATTGACTTGATTTGACTGTAAGTAGAACGAGTAAACTTTAATGCATTCGAAAAGATTCAAAACAGTTGAATCGGAGGAAAGGAACTTCAATCAACAACAATTAACAATAATCTCTTCATTTCATTTACATTCGAACGACAAGGAATGACCTTAAAGGCATTGAAATCGAATCAAATGAATTCGGTTGGATAGAATGAACTTTGATTAGTTAGAATTGAGTACAACTCAATGTAGTTGACTTGATTTGACTGTAGTGAGAACGAGTAAACTTTAACGCATTCCAATAGATTCAAAACAACTGAATCGGAGGAAAGGAACTTCAATCAACAACAATTAACAACAATCCCTTTATTTCATTTACTTTCGAACGACAAGAAATGATCATAAAGGTATTGAAATCGAATCAAATAAATTGAGTTTGATAGAATGAACTTTGATTAGCTAGAATTGAGTACAACTCAATGTAATTGACTTGATTTGACTGTAGTGAGAACGAGTAAACTTTAACGCATTCCAAAAGATTCAAAACAACTGAATCGGAGGAAAGGAACTTCAATCAACAACAATTAACAACAATCCCTTGATTTCATTTACATTCGAACGACAAGGGACGACCTTAAAGGCATTCAAATCAAATCAAATGTATTGAGTTTCATAGAATGAACTTTGATTAGCTAGAATTGAGTACAACTCAATCTAATTGACATGATTTGACTGTAATGAGAACGAGTAAACTTTAATGCATTCGAAAAGATTCAAAATAGTTGAATCGGAGGAAAGGAACTTCAATCAACAACAATTAACAACAATCCCTTGATTTCATTTACATTCGAACGACAAGGAATGACCTTAAAGGCATTGAAATCGAATCAAATGAATTGAGTTTGATAGAATGAACTTTGATTAGCCAGAATTGAGTACAACTCAATCAAATTGACTTGATTTGACTGTAAGGAGTACGAGTAAACTTTAACGCATTCCAATAGATTCAAAACAACTGAATCGGAGGAAAGGAACTTCAATCAACAACAATTAACAACAATCCCTTGATTTCATTTACATTCGAACGACAAGGAATGACCTTAAAGGCATTGAAATCGAATCAAATGAATTGAGTTTGATAGAATGAACTTTGATTAGCTACAATTGAGTACAACAAAATCTAATTGACTTGATTTGACTGTAAGTAGAACGAGTAAACTTTAATGCATTGCAATGGATTCAAAACAACTGAATTGGACGAAAGGAACTTCAATCAATAACAATGAACAACAATCCCATGATTTCATTTACATTCGAACGACAAGGAATGACCTTAAAGGCATTGAAATCGAATCAAATGAATTCAGTTGAATAGAATGAACTTTGATTAGTTAGAATTGAGTACAACTCAATCTAATTGACATGATTTGACTGTACTGAGAACGTGTAAACTTTAATGCATTCGAAAAGATTCAAAACAGTTGAATCGGAGGAAAGGAACTTCAATCAACAACAATTAACAACAATCCCTTCATTTCATTTACATTCGAACGACAAGGAATGACCTTAAAGGCATTGAAATCGAATCAAATGAATTCGGTTGGATAGAATGAACTTTGATTAGTTAGAATTGAGTACAACTCAATGTAGTTGACTTGATTTGACTGTAGTGAGAACGAGTAAACTTTAACGCATTTCAAAAGATTCAAAACAACTGAATCGGAGGAAAGGAACTTCAATCAACAACAATTAACAACAATCCCTTGATTTCATTTACATTCGAACGAAAAGGAATGACCTTAAAGGCATTGAAATCGAATCAAATGAATTCGGTTGGATAGAATGAACTTTGATTAGTTAGAATTGAGTACAACTCAATCTAATTGACATGATTTGACTGTAATGAGAACGAGTAAACTTTAATGCATTCGAAAAGATTCAAAATAGTTGAATCGGAGGAAAGGAACTTCAATCAACAACAATTAACAACAATCCCTTGATTTCATTTACATTCGAACGACAAGGAATGACCTTAAAGGCATTGAAATCGAATCAAATGAATTCAGTTTGATAGAATGAACTTTGATTAGCTACAATTGAGTACAACTAAATCTAATTGACTTGATTTGACTGTAAGTAGAACGAGTAAACTTTAATGCATTCCAATAGATTCAAAACAACTGAATCGGAGGAAAGGAACTTCAATCAACAACAATTAACAACAATCCCTTGATTTCATTTACATTCGAACGACAAGGAATGACCTTAAAGGCATTGAAATCGAATCAAATGAATTGAGTTTGATAGAATGAACTTTGATTAGCTACAATTGAGTACAACAAAATCTAATTGACTTGATTTGACTGTAAGTAGAACGAGTAAACTTTAATGCATTGCAATGGATTCAAAACAACTGAATTGGACGAAAGGAACTTCAATCAATAACAATGAACAACAATCCCATGATTTCATTTACATTCGAACGACAAGGAATGACCTTAAAGGCATTG
The DNA here is from genome assembly GCA_030490835.1 of Annona cherimola. Lineage (NCBI taxonomy): Eukaryota > Viridiplantae > Streptophyta > Magnoliopsida > Magnoliales > Annonaceae > Annona > Annona cherimola. The sequence goes on along the minus strand of JASFXW010000015.1, from coordinate 1,124,980 downwards.
AAATCGAATCAAATGAATTCAGTTGAATAGAATGAACTTTGATTAGTTAGAATTGAGTACAACTCAATCTAATTGACATGATTTGACTGTACTGAGAACGTGTAAACTTTAATGCATTCGAAAAGATTCAAAACAGTTGAATCGGAGGAAAGGAACTTCAATCAACAACAATTAACAACAATCCCTTCATTTCATTTACATTCGAACGACAAGGAATGACCTTAAAGGCATTGAAATCGAATCAAATGAATTCGGTTGGATAGAATGAACTTTGATTAGCTAGAATTGAGTACAACTCAATGTAATTGACTTGATTTGACTGTAGTGAGAACGAGTAAACTTTAACGCATTCCAAAAGATTCAAAACAACTGAATCGGAGGAAAGGAACTTCAATCAACAATTATAAACAACAATCCCTTCATTTCATTTACATTCGAACGACAAGGAATGACCTTAAAGGCATTGAAATCGAATCAAATGAATTCGGTTGGATAGAATGAACTTTGATTAGTTAGAATTGAGTACAACTCAATCTAATTGACATGATTTGACTGTAATGAGAACGAGTAAACTTTAATGCATTCGAAAAGATTCAAAATAGTTGAATCGGAGGAAAGGAACTTCAATCAACAACAATTAACAACAATCCCTTGATTTCATTTACATTCGAACGACAAGGAATGACCTTAAAGGCATTGAAATCGAATCAAATGAATTGAGTTTGATAGAATGAACTTTGATTAGCTACAATTGAGTACAACTAAATCTAATTGACTTGATTTGACTGTAAGTAGAACGAGTAAACTTTAATGCATTCCAATAGATTCAAAACAACTGAATCGGAGGAAAGGAACTTCAATCAACAACAATTAACAACAATCCCTTGATTTCATTTACATTCGAACGACAAGGAATGACCTTAAAGGCATTGAAATCGAATCAAATGAATTGAGTTTGATAGAATGAACTTTGATTAGCTACAATTGAGTACAACAAAATCTAATTGACTTGATTTGACTGTAAGTAGAACGAGTAAACTTTAATGCATTCCAATAGATTCAAAACAACTGAATCGGAGGAAAGGAACTTCAATCAACAACAATTAACAACAATCCCTTGATGTCATTTACATTCGAACGAAAAGGAATGACCTTAAAGGCATTGAAATCGAATCAAATGAATTGAGTTTGATAGAATGAACTTTGATTTGCTACAATTGAGTACAACTCAATCTAATTGACTTGATTTGACTGTAAGTAGAACGAGTAAACTTTAATGCATTCCAATAGATTCAAAACAACTGAATCGGAGGAAAGGAACTTCAATCAACAACAATTAACAACAATCCCTTTATTTCATTTACATTCGAACGACAAGAAATGATCATAAAGGCATTCAAATCGAATCAAATGAATTGAGTTTGATAGAATGAACTTTGATTAGCTAGAATTGAGTACAACTCAATCAAATTGACTTGATTTGACTGTAAGGAGTACGAGTAAACTTTAACGCATTCCAATAGATTCAAAACAACTGAATCGGAGGAAAGGAACTTCAATCAACAACAATTAACAACAATCCCTTTATTTCATTTACTTTCGAACGACAAGAAATGATCATAAAGGTATTGAAATCGAATCAAATGAATTGAGTTTGATAGAATGAACTTTGATTAGCTAGAATTGAGTACAACTCAATCTAATTGACTTGATTTGACTGTAAGGAGAACGAGTAAACTTTAACGCATTGCAATAGATTCAAAACAACTGAATTGGACGAAAGGAACTTCAATCAACAACAATTAACAACAATCCCATGATTTCATCTACATTCTAACGACAACGGATGACCTCAAAGGCGTTGAAATCGAATCAAATGAATTGAGTTTGATAGAATGAACTTTGATTAGCTAGAATTGAGTACAACTCAATGTAATTGACTTGATTTGACTGTAGTGAGAACGAGTAAACTTTAACGCATTCCAAAAGATTCAAAACAACTGAATCGGAGGAAAGGAACTTCAATCAACAATTATAAACAACAATCCCTTCATTTCATTTACATTCGAACGACAAGGAATGACCTTAAAGGCATTGAAATCGAATCAAATGAATTCGGTTGGATAGAATGAACTTTGATTAGTTAGAATTGAGTACAACTCAATCTAATTGACATGATTTGACTGTAATGAGAACGAGTAAACTTTAATGCATTCGAAAAGATTCAAAATAGTTGAATCGGAGGAAAGGAACTTCAATCAACAACAATTAACAACAATCCCTTGATTTCATTTACATTCGAACGACAAGGAATGACCTTAAAGGCATTGAAATCGAATCAAATGAATTGAGTTTGATAGAATGAACTTTGATTAGCTACAATTGAGTACAACTAAATCTAATTGACTTGATTTGACTGTAAGTAGAACGAGTAAACTTTAATGCATTCCAATAGATTCAAAACAACTGAATCGGAGGAAAGGAACTTCAATCAACAACAATTAACAACAATCCCTTGATTTCATTTACATTCGAACGACAAGGAATGACCTTAAAGGCATTGAAATCGAATCAAATGAATTGAGTTTTATAGAATGAACTTTGATTAGCTACAATTGAGTACAACAAAATCTAATTGACTTGATTTGACTGTAAGTAGAACGAGTAAACTTTAATGCATTCCAATAGATTCAAAACAACTGAATCGGAGGATAGGAACTTCAATCAACAACAATTAACAACAATCCCTTGATTTCATTTACATTCGAACGAAAAGGAATGACCTTAAAGGCATTGAAATCGAATCAAATGAATTGAGTTTGATAGAATGAACTTTGATTAGCTACAATTGAGTACAACTCAATCTAATTGACTTGATTTGACTGTAAGTAGAACGAGTAAACTTTAATGCATTCGAAAAGATTCAAAACAGTTGAATCGGAGGAAAGGAACTTCAATCAACAACAATTAACAATAATCTCTTCATTTCATTTACATTCGAACGACAAGGAATGACCTTAAAGGCATTGAAATCGAATCAAATGAATTCGGTTGGATAGAATGAACTTTGATTAGTTAGAATTGAGTACAACTCAATGTAGTTGACTTGATTTGACTGTAGTGAGAACGAGTAAACTTTAACGCATTCCAATAGATTCAAAACAACTGAATCGGAGGAAAGGAACTTCAATCAACAACAATTAACAACAATCCCTTTATTTCATTTACTTTCGAACGACAAGAAATGATCATAAAGGTATTGAAATCGAATCAAATAAATTGAGTTTGATAGAATGAACTTTGATTAGCTAGAATTGAGTACAACTCAATGTAATTGACTTGATTTGACTGTAGTGAGAACGAGTAAACTTTAACGCATTCCAAAAGATTCAAAACAACTGAATCGGAGGAAAGGAACTTCAATCAACAACAATTAACAACAATCCCTTGATTTCATTTACATTCGAACGACAAGGGACGACCTTAAAGGCATTCAAATCAAATCAAATGTATTGAGTTTCATAGAATGAACTTTGATTAGCTAGAATTGAGTACAACTCAATCTAATTGACTTGATTTGACTGTAAGGAGAACGAGTAAACTTTAACGCATTGCAATAGATTCAAAACAACTGAATTGGACGAAAGGAACTTCAATCAACAACAATTAACAACAATCCCGTGATTTCATTTACCTTCGAACGACAAGGAATGACCTTAAAGGCACTGAAATGGAATCAAATGAAGTCAGTTGGATAGAATGAACTTTGATTAGGTAGAATTGAGTACAACTCAATCTAATTGACTTGATTTGACTGTAATGAGAACGAGTAAACTTTAAGGCATTGCAATGGATTCATAACAACTGAATTGGACGAAAGGGACTTCAATCAACAACAATGAACAACAATCCCATGATTTCATTTACATTCGAACGACAAGGAATGACCTTAAAGGCATTGAAATCGAATCAAATGAATTCAGTTGAATAGAATGAACTTTGATTAGTTAGAATTGAGTACAACTCAATCTAATTGACATGATTTGACTGTAATGAGAACGAGTAAACTTTAATGCATTCGAAAAGATTCAAAACAGTTGAATCGGAGGAAAGGAACTTCAATCAACAACAATTAACAACAATCCCTTGATTTCATTTACATTCGAACGACAAGGAATGACCTTAAAGGCATTGAAATCGAATCAAATGAATTCGGTTGGATAGAATGAACTTTGATTAGTTAGAATTGAGTACAACTCAATGTAGTTGACTTGATTTGACTGTAGTGAGAACGAGTAAACTTTAACGCATTTTAAAAGATTCAAAACAACTGAATCGGAGGAAAGGAACTTCAATGAACAACAATTAACAACAATCCCTTGATTTCATCTACATTCGAACGACAACAGATGACCTCAAAGGCGTTGAAATCGAATCAAATGAATTGAGTTTGATAGAATGAACTTTGATTAGCTAGAATTGAGTACAACTCAATGTAATTGACTTGATTTGACTGTAGTGAGAACGAGTAAACTTTAACGCATTCCAAAAGATTCAAAACAACTGAATCGGAGGAAAGGAACTTCAATCAACAATTATAAACAACAATCCCTTCATTTCATTTACATTCGAACGACAAGGAATGACCTTAAAGGCATTGAAATCGAATCAAATGAATTCGGTTGGATAGAATGAACTTTGATTAGTTAGAATTGAGTACAACTCAATCTAATTGACATGATTTGACTGTAATGAGAACGAGTAAACTTTAATGCATTCGAAAAGATTCAAAATAGTTGAATCGGAGGAAAGGAACTTCAATCAACAACAATTAACAACAATCCCTTGATTTCATTTACATTCGAACGACAAGGAATGACCTTAAAGGCATTGAAATCGAATCAAATGAATTGAGTTTGATAGAATGAACTTTGATTAGCTACAATTGAGTACAACTAAATCTAATTGACTTGATTTGACTGTAAGTAGAACGAGTAAACTTTAATGCATTCCAATAGATTCAAAACAACTGAATCGGAGGAAAGGAACTTCAATCAACAACAATTAACAACAATCCCTTGATTTCATTTACATTCGAACGACAAGGAATGACCTTAAAGGCATTGAAATCGAATCAAATGAATTGAGTTTGATAGAATGAACTTTGATTAGCTACAATTGAGTACAACAAAATCTAATTGACTTGATTTGACTGTAAGTAGACCGAGTAAACTTTAATGCATTGCAATGGATTCAAAACAACTGAATTGGACGAAAGGAACTTCAATCAACAACAATGAACAACAATCCCATGATTTCATTTACATTCGAACGACAAGGAATGACCTTAAAGGCATTGAAATCGAATCAAATGAATTCAGTTGAATAGAATGAACTTTGATTAGTTAGAATTGAGTACAACTCAATCTAATTGACATGATTTGACTGTACTGAGAACTTGTAAACTTTAATGCATTCGAAAAGATTCAAAACAGTTGAATCGGAGGAAAGGAACTTCAATCAACAACAATTAACAACAATCCCTTCATTTCATTTACATTCGAACGACAAGGAATGACCTTAAAGGCATTGAAATCGAATCAAATGAATTCGGTTGGATAGAATGAACTTTGATTAGCTAGAATTGAGTACAACTCAATGTAATTGACTTGATTTGACTGTAGTGAGAACGAGTAAACTTTAACGCATTCCAAAAGATTCAAAACAACTGAATCGGAGGAAAGGAACTTCAATCAACAATTATAAACAACAATCCCTTAATTTCATTTACATTCGAACGACAAGGAATGACCTTAAAGGCATTGAAATCCAATCAAATGAATTCGGTTGGATAGAATGAACTTTGATTAGTTAGAATTGAGTACAACTCAATCTAATTGACATGATTTGACTGTAATGAGAACGAGTAAACTTTAAGGCATTGCAATGGATTCAAAACAACTGAATTGGACGAAAGGAACTTCAATCAACAACAATGAACAACAATCCCATGATTTCATTTACATTCGAACGACAAGGAATGACCTTAAAGGCATTGAAATTGAATCAAATGAATTCAGTTGAATAGAATGAACTTTGATTAGTTAGAATTGAGTACAACTCAATCTAATTGACATGATTTGACTGTAATGAGAACGAGTAAACTTTAATGCATTCGAAAAGATTCAAAACAGTTGAATCGGAGGAAAGGAACTTCAATCAACAACAATTAACAACAATCCCTTGATTTCATTTACATTCGAACGACAAGGGACGACCTTAAAGGCATTCAAATCAAATCAAATGTATTGAGTTTCATAGAATGAACTTTGATTAGCTAGAATTGAGTACAACTCAATCTAATTGACTTGATTTGACTGTAAGGAGAACGAGTAAACTTTAACGCATTGCAATAGATTCAAAACAACTGAATTGGACGAAAGGAACTTCAATCAACAACAATTAACAACAATCCCATGATTTCATTTACCTTCGAACGAAAAGGAATGACCTTAAAGGCATTGAAATAGAATCAAATGAAGTCAGTTTGATAGAATGAACTTTGATTAGGTAGAATTGAGTACAACTCAATCTAATTGACTTGATTTGACTGTAATGAGAACGAGTAAACTTTAAGGCATTGCAATGGATTCAAAACAACTGAATTGGACGAAAGGAACTTCAATCAACAACAATGAACAACAATCCCATGATTTCATTTACATTCGAACGACAAGGAACGACCTTAAAGGCATTGAAATTGAATCAAATGAATTCAGTTGAATAGAATGAACTTTGATTAGTTAGAATTGAGTACAACTCAATCTAATTGACATGATTTGACTGTAATGAGAACGAGTAAACTTTAATGCATTCGAAAAGATTCAAAACAGTTGAATCGGAGGAAAGGAACTTCAATCAACAACAATTAACAACAATCCCTTGACTTCATTTACATTCGAACGACAAGGAATGACCTTAAAGGCATTGAAATCGAATCAAATGAATTCGGTTGGATAGAATGAACTTTGATTAGTTAGAATTGAGTACAACTCAATGTAGTTGACTTGATTTTACTGTAGTGAGAACGAGTAAACTTTAACGCATTTCAAAAGATTCAAAACAACTGAATCGGAGGAAAGGAACTTCAATCAACAACAATTAACAACAATCCCTTGATTTCATTTACATTCAAACGAAAAGGAATGACCTTAAAGGCATTGAAATCGAATCAAATGAATTGAGTTTGATAGAATGAACTTTGATTAGCTACAATTGAGTACAACTCAATCTAATTGACTTGATTTGACTGTAAGGAGTACGAGTAAACTTTAACGCATTCCAATAGATTCAAAATAACTGGATCGGAGGAAAGGAACTTCAATCAACAACAATTAACACCAATCCCTTTATTTCATTTACATTCGAACGACAAGAAATGATCATAAAGGCATTGAAATCGAATCAAATGAATTGAGTTTGATAGAATGAACTTTGATTAGCTAGAATTGAGTACAACTCAATCAATTTGACTTGATTTGACTGTAAGGAGTACGAGTAAACTTTAACGCATTCCAATAGATTCAAAACAACTGAATTTGACGAACGGAACTTCAATGAACAACAATTAACAACAATCCCTTGATTTCATCTACATTCGAACGACAACGGATGACCTCAAAGGCGTTGAAATCGAATCAAATGAATTGAGTTTGATAGAATGAACTTTGATTAGGTAGAATTGAGTACAACTCAATGTAATTGACTTGATTTGACTGTAGTGAGAACGAGTAAACTTTAATCCATTCCAAAAGATTCAAAACAACTGAATCGGAGGAAAGGAACTTCAATCAACAACAATTAACAACAATCCCTTGATTTCATTAACATTCGAACGACAAAGGACGACCTTAAAGGCATTCAAATCATATCAAATGTATTGAGTTTCATAGAATGAACTTTGACTAGATAGAATTGAGTAAAACTCAATCTAAATGACTTGATTTGACTGTAAGTAGAACGAGTAAACTTTAATGCATTCCAATAGATTCAAAACAACTAATTCGAACGAAAGGAACTTCAATCAACAACAATGAACAACAATCCCATGATTTCATTTACATTCGAACGACAAGGAATGACCTTAAAGGCATTGAAATTGAATCAAATGAATTCAGTTGAATAGAATGAACTTTGATTAGTTAGAATTGAGTACAACTCAATCTAATTGACATGATTTGACTGTAATGAGAACGAGTAAACTTTAATGCATTCGAAAAGATTCAAAATAGTTGAATCGGAGGAAAGGAACTTCAATCAACAACAATTAACAACAATCCCTTGATTTCATTTACATTCGAACGACAAGGAATGACCTTAAAGGCATTGAAATCGAATCAAATGAATTGAGTTTGATAGAATGAACTTTGATTAGCTACAATTGAGTACAACTAAATCTAATTGACTTGATTTGACTGTAAGTAGAACGAGTAAACTTTAATGCATTCCAATAGATTCAAAACAACTGAATCGGAGGAAAGGAACTTCAATCAACAACAATTAACAACAATCCCTTGATTTCATTTACATTCGAACGACAAGGAATGACCTTAAAGGCATTGAAATCGAATCAAATGAATTGAGTTTGATAGAATGAACTTTGATTAGCTACAATTGAGTACAACAAAATCTAATTGACTTGATTTGACTGTAAGTAGACCGAGTAAACTTTAATGCATTGCAATGGATTCAAAACAACTGAATTGGACGAAAGGAACTTCAATCAACAACAATGAACAACAATCCCATGATTTCATTTACATTCGAACGACAAGGAATGACCTTAAAGGCATTGAAATCGAATCAAATGAATTCAGTTGAATAGAATGAACTTTGATTAGTTAGAATTGAGTACAACTCAATCTAATTGACATGATTTGACTGTACTGAGAACTTGTAAACTTTAATGCATTCGAAAAGATTCAAAACAGTTGAATCGGAGGAAAGGAACTTCAATCAACAACAATTAACAACAATCCCTTCATTTCATTTACATTCGAACGACAAGGAATGACCTTAAAGGCATTGAAATCGAATCAAATGAATTCGGTTGGATAGAATGAACTTTGATTAGCTAGAATTGAGTACAACTCAATGTAATTGACTTGATTTGACTGTAGTGAGAACGAGTAAACTTTAACGCATTCCAAAAGATTCAAAACAACTGAATCGGAGGAAAGGAACTTCAATCAACAATTATAAACAACAATCCCTTAATTTCATTTACATTCGAACGACAAGGAATGACCTTAAAGGCATTGAAATCCAATCAAATGAATTCGGTTGGATAGAATGAACTTTGATTAGTTAGAATTGAGTACAACTCAATCTAATTGACATGATTTGACTGTAATGAGAACGAGTAAACTTTAAGGCATTGCAATGGATTCAAAACAACTGAATTGGACGAAAGGAACTTCAATCAACAACAATGAACAACAATCCCATGATTTCATTTACATTCGAACGACAAGGAATGACCTTAAAGGCATTGAAATTGAATCAAATGAATTCAGTTGAATAGAATGAACTTTGATTAGTTAGAATTGAGTACAACTCAATCTAATTGACATGATTTGACTGTAATGAGAACGAGTAAACTTTAATGCATTCGAAAAGATTCAAAACAGTTGAATCGGAGGAAAGGAACTTCAATCAACAACAATTAACAACAATCCCTTGATTTCATTTACATTCGAACGACAAGGGACGACCTTAAAGGCATTCAAATCAAATCAAATGTATTGAGTTTCATAGAATGAACTTTGATTAGCTAGAATTGAGTACAACTCAATCTAATTGACTTGATTTGACTGTAAGGAGAACGAGTAAACTTTAACGCATTGCAATAGATTCAAAACAACTGAATTGGACGAAAGGAACTTCAATCAACAACAATTAACAACAATCCCATGATTTCATTTACCTTCGAACGAAAAGGAATGACCTTAAAGGCATTGAAATAGAATCAAATGAAGTCAGTTTGATAGAATGAACTTTGATTAGGTAGAATTGAGTACAACTCAATCTAATTGACTTGATTTGACTGTAATGAGAACGAGTAAACTTTAAGGCATTGCAATGGATTCAAAACAACTGAATTGGACGAAAGGAACTTCAATCAACAACAATGAACAACAATCCCATGATTTCATTTACATTCGAACGACAAGGAACGACCTTAAAGGCATTGAAATTGAATCAAATGAATTCAGTTGAATAGAATGAACTTTGATTAGTTAGAATTGAGTACAACTCAATCTAATTGACATGATTTGACTGTAATGAGAACGAGTAAACTTTAATGCATTCGAAAAGATTCAAAACAGTTGAATCGGAGGAAAGGAACTTCAATCAACAACAATTAACAACAATCCCTTGACTTCATTTACATTCGAACGACAAGGAATGACCTTAAAGGCATTGAAATCGAATCAAATGAATTCGGTTGGATAGAATGAACTTTGATTAGTTAGAATTGAGTACAACTCAATGTAGTTGACTTGATTTTACTGTAGTGAGAACGAGTAAACTTTAACGCATTTCAAAAGATTCAAAACAACTGAATCGGAGGAAAGGAACTTCAATCAACAACAATTAACAACAATCCCTTGATTTCATTTACATTCAAACGAAAAGGAATGACCTTAAAGGCATTGAAATCGAATCAAATGAATTGAGTTTGATAGAATGAACTTTGATTAGCTACAATTGAGTACAACTCAATCTAATTGACTTGATTTGACTGTAAGGAGTACGAGTAAACTTTAACGCATTCCAATAGATTCAAAATAACTGGATCGGAGGAAAGGAACTTCAATCAACAACAATTAACACCAATCCCTTTATTTCATTTACATTCGAACGACAAGAAATGATCATAAAGGCATTGAAATCGAATCAAATGAATTGAGTTTGATAGAATGAACTTTGATTAGCTAGAATTGAGTACAACTCAATCAATTTGACTTGATTTGACTGTAAGGAGTACGAGTAAACTTTAACGCATTCCAATAGATTCAAAACAACTGAATTTGACGAACGGAACTTCAATGAACAACAATTAACAACAATCCCTTGATTTCATCTACATTCGAACGACAACGGATGACCTCAAAGGCGTTGAAATCGAATCAAATGAATTGAGTTTGATAGAATGAACTTTGATTAGGTAGAATTGAGTACAACTCAATGTAATTGACTTGATTTGACTGTAGTGAGAACGAGTAAACTTTAATCCATTCCAAAAGATTCAAAACAACTGAATCGGAGGAAAGGAACTTCAATCAACAACAATTAACAACAATCCCTTGATTTCATTAACATTCGAACGACAAAGGACGACCTTAAAGGCATTCAAATCATATCAAATGTATTGAGTTTCATAGAATGAACTTTGACTAGATAGAATTGAGTAAAACTCAATCTAAATGACTTGATTTGACTGTAAGTAGAACGAGTAAACTTTAATGCATTCCAATAGATTCAAAACAACTAATTCGAACGAAAGGAACTTCAATCAACAACAATGAACAACAATCCCATGATTTCATTTACATTCGAACGACAAGGAATGACCTTAAAGGCATTGAAATTGAATCAAATGAATTCAGTTGAATAGAATGAACTTTGATTAGTTAGAATTGAGTACAACTCAATCTAATTGACATGATTTGACTGTAATGAGAACGAGTAAACTTTAATGCATTCGAAAAGATTCAAAATAGTTGAATCGGAGGAAAGGAACTTCAATCAACAACAATTAACAACAATCCCTTGATTTCATTTACATTCGAACGACAAGGAATGACCTTAAAGGCATTGAAATCGAATCAAATGAATTGAGTTTGATAGAATGAACTTTGATTAGCTACAATTGAGTACAACTAAATCTAATTGACTTGATTTGACTGTAAGTAGAACGAGTAAACTTTAATGCATTCCAATAGATTCAAAACAACTGAATCGGAGGAAAGGAACTTCAATCAACAACAATTAACAACAATCCCTTGATTTCATTTACATTCGAACGACAAGGAATGACCTTAAAGGCATTGAAATCGAATCAAATGAATTGAGTTTGATAGAATGAACTTTGATTAGCTACAATTGAGTACAACAAAATCTAATTGACTTGATTTGACTGTAAGTAGAACGAGTAAACTTTAATGCATTCCAATAGATTCAAAACAACTGAATCGGAGGAAAGGAACTTCAATCAACAACAATTAACAACAATCCCTTGATTTCATTTACATTCGAACGAAAAGGAATGACCTTAAAGGCATTGAAATCGAATCAAATGAATTGAGTTTGATAGAATGAACTTTGATTAGCTACAATTGAGTACAACTCAATCTAATTGACTTGATTTGACTGTAAGTAGAACGAGTAAACTTTAATGCATTCGAAAAGATTCAAAACAACTGAATCGGAGGAAAGGAACTTCAATCAACAACAATTAACAACAATCCCTTTATTTCATTTACATTCGAACGACAAGAAATGATCATAAAGGCATTCAAATCGAATCAAATGAATTGAGTTTGATAGAATGAACTTTGATTAGCTACAATTGAGTACAACTCAATCTAATTGACTTGATTTGACTGTAAGGAGTACGAGTAAACTTTAACGCATTCCAATAGATTCAAAACAACTGAATCGGAGGAAAGGAACTTCAATCAACAACAATTAACAACAATCCCTTTATTTCATTTACTTTCGAACGACAAGAAATGATCATAAAGGTATTCAAATCGAATCAAATGAATTGAGTTTGATAGAATGAACTTTGATTAGCTAGAATTGAGTACAACTCAATCAAATTGACTTGATTTGACTGTAAGGAGTACGAGTAAACTTTAACGCATTCCAATAGATTCAAAACAACTGAATCAGAGGAAAGGAACTTCAATCAACAACAATTAACAACAATCCCTTTATTTCATTTACTTTCGAACGACAAGGGACGACCTTAAAGGCATTCAAATCAAATCAAATGTATTGAGTTTCATAGAATGAACTTTGATTAGCTAGAATTGAGTACAACTCAATCTAATTGACTTGATTTGACTGTAAGGAGAACGAGTAAACTTTAACGCATTGCAATAGATTCAAAACAACTGAATTGGACGAAAGGAACTTCAATCAACAACAATTAACAACAATCCCATGATTTCATTTACCTTCGAACGACAAGGAATGACTTTAAAGGCATTGAAATAGAATCAAATGAAGTCAGTTGGATAGAATGAACTTTGATTAGGTAGAATTGAGTACAACTCAATCTAATTGACTTGATTTGACTGTAATGAGAACGAGTAAACTTTAAGGCATTGCAATGGATTCAAAACAACTGAATTGGACGAAAGGAACTTCAATCAACAACAATGAACAACAATCCCATGATTTCATTTACATTCGAACGACAAGGAATGACCTTAAAGGAATTAAAATTGAATCAAATGAATTCAGTTGAATAGAATGAACTTTGATTAGTTAGAATTGAGTACAACTCAATCTAATTGACATGATTTGACTGTAATGAGAACGAGTAAACTTTAATGCATTCGAAAAGATTCAAAACAGTTGAATCGGAGGAAAGGAACTTCAATCAACAACAATTAACAACAATCCCTTGATTTCATTTACATTCGAACGACAAGGGACGACCTTAAAGGCATTCAAATCAAATCAAATGTATTGAGTTTCATAGAATGAACTTTGATTAGCTAGAATTGAGTACAACTCAATCTAATTGACTTGATTTGACTGTAAGGAGAACGAGTAAACTTTAACGCATTGCAATAGATTCAAAACAACTGAATTGGACGAAAGGAACTTCAATCAACAACAATTAACAACAATCCCATGATTTCATTTACCTTCGAACGACAAGGAATGACCTTAAAGGCATTGAAATAGAATCAAATGAAGTCAGTTGGATAGAATGAACTTTGATTAGGTAGAATTGAGTACAACTCAATCTAATTGACTTGATTTGACTGTAATGAGAACGAGTAAACTTTAAGGCATTGCAATGGATTCAAAACAACTGAATTGGACGAAAGGAACTTCAATCAACAACAATGAACAACAATCCCATGATTTCATTTACATTCGAACGACAAGGAATGACCTTAAAGGCATTGAAATTGAATCAAATGAATTCAGTTGAATAGAATGAACTTTGATTAGTTAGAATTGAGTACAACTCAATCTAATTGACATGATTTGACTGTAATGAGAACGAGTAAACTTTAATGCATTCGAAAAGATTCAAAACAGTTGAATCGGAGGAAAGGAACTTCAATCAACAACAATTAACAACAATCCCTTGACTTCATTTACATTCGAACGACAAGGAATGACCTTAAAGGCATTGAAATCGAATCAAATGAATTTGGTTGGATAGAATGAACTTTGATTAGTTAGAATTGAGTACAACTCAATGTAGTTGACTTGATTTGACTGTAGTGAGAACGAGTAAACTTTAACGCATTTCAAAAGATTCAAAACAACTGAATCGGAGGAAAGGAACTTCAATCAACAACAATTAACAACAATCCCTTGATTTCATTTACATTCAAACGAAAAGGAATGACCTTAAAGGCATTGAAATCGAATCAAATGAATTGAGTTTGATAGAATGAACTTTGATTAGCTACAATTGAGTACAACTCAATCTAATTGACTTGATTTGACTGTAAGGAGTACGAGTAAACTTTAACGCATTCCAATAGATTCAAAACAACTGGATCGGAGGAAAGGAACTTCAATCAACAACAATTAACACCAATCCCTTTATTTCATTTACATTCGAACGACAAGAAATGATCATAAAGGCATTGAAATCGAATCAAATGAATTGAGTTTGATAGAATGAACTTTGATTAGCTAGAATTGAGTACAACTCAATCAATTTGACTTGATTTGACTGTAAGGAGTACGAGTAAACTTTAACGCATTCCAATAGATTCAAAACAACTGAATTTGACGAACGGAACTTCAATGAACAACAATTAACAACAATCCCTTGATTTCATCTACATTCGAACGACAACGGATGACCTCAAAGGCGTTGAAATCGAATCAAATGAATTGAGTTCGATAGAATGAACTTTGATTAGCTAGAATTGAGTACAACTCAATGTAATTGACTTGATTTGACTGTAGTGAGAACGAGTAAACTTTAATGCATTCCAAAAGATTCAAAACAACTGAATCGGAGGAAAGGAACTTCAATCAACAACAATTAACAACAATCCCTTGATTTCATTAACATTCGAACGACAAAGGACGACCTTAAAGGCATTCAAATCAAATCAAATGTATTGAGTTTCATAGAATGAACTTTGACTAGATAGAATTGAGTAAAACTCAATCTAAATGACTTGATTTGACTGTAAGTAGAACGAGTAAACTTTAATGCATTCCAATAGATTCAAAACAACTAATTCGAACGAAAGGAACTTCAATCAACAACAATCAACAACAATCCCATGATTTCATTTACCTTCGAACGACAAGGGATGACCTTAAAGGTATTCAAATCGAATCAAATGAATTGAGTTTGATAGAATGAACTTTGATTAGCTAGAATTGAGTACAACTCAATCTAATTGACTTGATTTGACTGTAAGGAGAACGAGTAAACTTTAACGCATTGCAATAGATTCAAAACAACTGAATTGGACGAAAGGAACTTCAATCAACAACAATTAACAACAATCCCATGATTTCATTTGCCTTCGAACGACAAGGAATGACCTTAAAGGCATTGAAATAGAATCAAATGAAGTCAGTTGGATAGAATGAACTTTGATTAGGTAGAATTGAGTACAACTCAATCTAATTGACTTGATTTGACTGTAATGAGAACGAGTAAACTTTAAGGCATTGCAATGGATTCAAAACAACTGAATTGGACGAAAGGAACTTCAATCAACAACAATGAACAACAATCCCATGATTTCATTTACATTCGAACGACAAGGAATGACCTTAAAGGCATTGAAATTGAATCAAATGAATTCAGTTGAATAGAATGAACTTTGATTAGTTAGAATTGAGTACAACTCAATCTAATTGACATGATTTGACTGTAATGAGAACGAGTAAACTTTAATGCATTCGAAAAGATTCAAAACAGTTGAATCGGAGGAAAGGAACTTCAATCAACAACAATTAACAACAATCCCTTGACTTCATTTACATTCGAACGACAAGGAATGACCTTAAAGGCATTGAAATCGAATCAAATGAATTTGGTTGGATAGAATGAACTTTGATTAGTTAGAATTGAGTACAACTCAATGTAGTTGACTTGATTTGACTGTAGTGAGAACGAGTAAACTTTAACGCATTTCAAAAGATTCAAAACAACTGAATCGGAGGAAAGGAACTTCAATCAACAACAATTAACAACAATCCCTTGATTTCATTTACATTCAAACGAAAAGGAATGACCTTAAAGGCATTGAAATCGAATCAAATGAATTGAGTTTGATAGAATGAACTTTGATTAGCTACAATTGAGTACAACTCAATCTAATTGACTTGATTTGACTGTAAGGAGTACGAGTAAACTTTAACGCATTCCAATAGATTCAAAACAACTGGATCGGAGGAAAGGAACTTCAATCAACAACAATTAACACCAATCCCTTTATTTCATTTACATTCGAACGACAAGAAATGATCATAAAGGCATTGAAATCGAATCAAATGAATTGAGTTTGATAGAATGAACTTTGATTAGCTAGAATTGAGTACAACTCAATCAATTTGACTTGATTTGACTGTAAGGAGTACGAGTAAACTTTAACGCATTCCAATAGATTCAAAACAACTGAATTTGACGAACGGAACTTCAATGAACAACAATTAACAACAATCCCTTGATTTCATCTACATTTGAACGACAACGGATGACCTCAAAGGCGTTGAAATCGAATCAAATGAATTGAGTTTGATAGAATGAACTTTGATTAGCTAGAATTGAGTACAACTCAATGTAATTGACTTGATTTGACTGTAGTGAGAACGAGTAAACTTTAATGCATTCCAAAAGATTCAAAACAACTGAATCGGAGGAAAGGAACTTCAATCAACAACAATTAACAACAATCCCTTGATTTCATTAACATTCGAACGACAAAGGAGGACCTTAAAGGCATTCAAATCCAATCAAATGTATAGAGTTTCATAGAATGAACTTTGACTAGATAGAATTGAGTAAAACTCAATCTAAATGACTTGATTTGACTGTAAGTAGAACGAGTAAACTTTAATGCATTCCAATAGATTCAAAACAACTAATTCGAACGAAAGGAACTTCAATCAACAACAATCAACAACAATCCCATGATTTCATTTACCTTCGAACGACAAGGGATGACCTTAAAGGTATTCAAATCGAATCAAATGAATTGAGTTTGATAGAATGAACTTTGATTAGCTAGAATTGAGTACAACTCAATCTAATTGACTTGATTTGACTGTAAAGAGAACGAGTAAACTTTAACGCATTGCAATAGATTCAAAACAACTGAATTGGACGAAAGGAACTTCAATCAACAACAATTAACAACAATCCCATGATTTCATTTACCTTCGAACGACAAGGAATGACCTTAAAGGCATTGAAATGGAATCAAATGAAGTCAGTTGATTAGAATGAACTTTGATTAGGTAGAATTGAGTACAACTCAATCTAATTGACTTGATTTGACTGTAATGAGAACGAGTAAACTTTAAGGCATTGCAATGGATTCAAAACAACTGAATTGGACGAAAGGAACTTCAATCAACAACAATGAACAACAATCCCATGATTTCATTTACATTCGAACGACAAGGAATGACCTTAAAGGCATTGAAATCGAATCAAATGAATTCAGTTGAATAGAATGAACTTGGATTAGTTAGAATTGAGTACAACTCAATCTAATTGACATGATTTGACTGTAATGAGAACGAGTAAACTTTAATGCATTCGAAAAGATTCAAAACAGTTGAATCGGAGGAACGGAACTTCAATCAACAACAATTAACAACAATCCCTTGATTTCATTTACATTCGAACGACAAGGAATGACCTTAAGGGCATTGAAATCGAATCAAATGAATTCGGTTGGATAGAATGAACTTTGATTAGTTAGAATTGAGTACAACTCAATGTAGTTGACTTGATTTGACTGTAGTGAGAACGAGTAAACTTTAACGCATTTCAAAAGATTCAAAACAACTGAATCGGAGGAAAGGAACTTCAATCAACAACAATTAACAACAATTCCTTGATTTCATTTACATTCGAACGAAAAGGAATGACCTTAAAGGCATTGAAATCGAATCAAATGAATTGAGTTTGATAGAATGAACTTTGATTAGCTACAATTGAGTACAACTCAATCTAATTGACTTGATTTGACTGTAAGTAGAACGAGTAAACTTTAATGCATTCCAATAGATTAAAAACTACTGAATCGGAGGAAAGGAACTTCAATCAACAACAATTAACAACAATCCCTTTATTTCATTTACATTCGAACGACAAGAAATGATAATAAAGGCATTGAAATCGAATCAAATGAATTGAATTTGATAGAATGAACTTTGATTAGCTATAATTGAGTACAACTCAATCAAATTGACTTGATTTGACTGTAAGGAGTACGAGTAAACTTTAACGCATTCCAATAGATTCAAAACAACTGAATCGGAGGAAAGGAACTTCAATCAACAACAATTAACAACAATCCCTTTATTTCATTTACATTCGAACGACAAGAAATGATCATAAAGGCATTGAAATCGAATCAAATGAATTGAGTTTGATAGAATGAACTTTGATTAGCTAGAATTGAGTACAACTCAATCAATTTGACTTGATTTGACTGTAAGGAGTACGAGTAAACTTTAACGCATTCTAATAGATTCAAAACAACTGAATTTGACGAACGGAACTTCAATGAACAACAATTAAAAACAATCCCTTGATTTCATCTACATTCGAACGACAACGGATGACCTCAAAGGCGTTGAAATCGAATCAAATGAATTGAGTTTGATAGAATGAACTTTGATTAGCTACAATTGAGTACAACTCAATCTAATTGACTTGATTTGACTGTAAGTAGAACGAGTAAACTTTAATGCATTCCAATAGATTCAAAACAACTGAATCGGAGGAAAGGAACTTCAATCAACAACAATTAACAACAATCCCTTTATTTCATTTACATTCGAACGACAAGAAATGTTTATAAAGGCATTGAAATCGAATCAAATGAATTGAGTTTGATAGAATGAACTTTGATTAGCTACAATTGAGTACAACTCAATCAAATTGACTTGATTTGACTGTAAGGAGTACGAGTAAACTTTAACGCATTGCAATAGATTCAAAACAACTGAATTGGACGAAAGGAACTTCAATCAACAACAATTAACAACAATCCCATGATTTCATTTACATTCGAACGACAAGGAATGACCTTAAAGGCATTGAAATCGAATCAAATGAATTCAGTTGAATAGAATGAACTTTGATTAGTTAGAATTGAGTACAACTCAATCTAATTGACATGATTTGACTGTAATGAGAACGAGTAAACTTTAATGCATTCGAAAAGATTCAAAACAGTTGAATCGGAGGAACGGAACTTCAATCAACAACAATTAACAACAATCCCTTGATTTCATCTACATTCGAACGACAACGGATGACCTCAAAGGCGTTGAAATCGAATCAAATGAATTGAGTTTGATAGAATGAACTTTGATTAGTTAGAATTGAGTACAACTCAATGTAATTGACTTGATTTGACTGTAGTGTGAACGAGTAAACTTTAACGCATTCCAAAAGATTCAAAACAACTGAATCGGAGGAAAGGAACTTCAATCAACAACAATTAACAACAATCCATTGATTTCATTTACATTCGAACGACAAGGGACGACCTTAAAGGCATTCAAATCAAATCAAATGTATTGAGTTTCATAGAATGAACTTTGACTAGATAGAATTGAGTAAAACTCAATCTAAATGACTTGATTTGACTGTAAGTAGAACGAGTAAACTTTAATGCATTCCAATAGATTCAAAACAACTCATTCGAACGAAAGGAACTTCAATCAACAACAATCAACATCAATCCCTTCATTTCATTTACATTCGAACGACAAGGGATGACCTTAAAGGTATTCAAATCGAATCAAATGAATTGAGTTTGATAGAATGAACTTTGATTAGCTAGAATTGAGTACAACTCAATCTAATTGACTTGATTTGACTGTAAGGAGAACGAGTAAACTTTAATGCATTGCAATAGATTCAAAACAACTGAATTGGACGAACTCATTTACATTCGAATGACAAGAAATGATCATAAAGGCATTGAAATCGAATCAAATGAATTGAGTTTGATAGAATGAACTTTGATTAGCTAGAATTGAGTACAACTCAATCAATTTGACTTGATTTGACTGTAAGGAGTACGAGTAAACTTTAACGCATTCCAATAGATTCAAAACAACTGAATTTGACGAACGGAACTTCAATGAACAACAATTAACAACAATCCCTAGATTTCATCTACATTCGAACGACAACGGATGACCTCAAAGGCGTTGAAATCGAATCAAATGAATTGAGTTTGATAGAATGAACTTTGATTAGTTAGAATTGAGTACAACTCAATGTAATTGACTTGATTTGACTGTAGTGAGAACGAGTAAACTTTAACGCATTCCAAAAGATTCAAAACAACTGAATCGGAGGAAAGGAACTTCAATCAACAACAATTAACAACAATCCCTTGATTTCATTTACATTCGAACGACAAGGGACGACCTTAAAGGCATTCAAATCAAATCAAATGTATTGAGTTTCATAGAATAAACTTTGACTAGATAGAATTGAGTAAAACTCAATCTAAATGACTTGATTTGACTGTAAGTAGAACGAGTAAACTTTAATGCATTCCAATAGATTCAAAACAACTAATTCGAACGAAAGGAACTTCAATCAACAACAATCAACATCAATCCCTTCATTTCATTTACATTCGAACGACAAGGGATGACCTTAAAGGTATTCAAATCGAATCAAATGAATTGAGTTTGATAGAATGAACTTTGATTAGCTAGAATTGAGTACAACTCAATCTAATTGACTTGATTTGACTGTAAGGAGAACGAGTAAACTTTAACGCATTGCAATAGATTCAAAACAACTGAATTGGATGAAAGGAACTTCAATCAACAACAATTAACAACAATCCCATGATTTCATTTACCTTCGAACGACAAGGAATGACCTTAAAGGCATTGAAATGGAATCAAATGAAGTCAGTTGATTAGAATGAACTTTGATTAGGTAGAATTGAGTACAACTCAATCTAATTGACTTGATTTGACTGTAATGAGAACGAGTAAACTTTAAGGCATTGCAATGGATTCAAAACAACTGAATTGGACGAAAGGAACTTCAATCAACAACAATGAACAACAATCCCATGATTTCATTTACATTCGAACGACAAGGAATGAACTTAAAGGCATTGAAATCGAATCAAATGAATTCAGTTGAATAGAATGAACTTTGATTAGTTAGAATTGAGTACAACTCAATCTAATTGACATGATTTGACTGTAATGAGAACGAGTAAACTTTAATGCATTCGAAAAGATTCAAAACAGTTGAATCGGAGGAAAGGAACTTCAATCAACAACAATTAACAACAATCCCTTGATTTCATTTACATTCGAACGACAAGGAATGACCTTAAAGGCATTGAAATCGAATCAAATGAATTCGGTTGGATAGAATGAACTTTGATTAGTTAGAATTGAGTACGACTCAATGTAGTTGACTTGATTTGACTGTAGTGAGAACGAGTAAACTTTAACGCATTTCAAAAGATTCAAAACAACTGAATCGGAGGAAAGGAACTTCAATCAACAACAATTAACAACAATCCCTTGATTTCATTTACATTCGAACGAAAAGGAATGACCTTAAAGGCATTGAAATCGAATCAAATGAATTGAGTTTGAAAGAATGAACTTTGATTAGCTACAATTGAGTACAACTCAATCTAATTGACTTGATTTGACTGTAAGTAGAACGAGTAAACTTTAATGCATTCCAATAGATTCCAAACAACTGAATCGGAGGAAAGGAACTTCAATCAACAACAATTAACGACAATCGCTTTATTTCATTTACATTCGAACGATAAGAAATGATCATAAAGGCATTGAAATCGAATCAAATGAATTGAGTTTGATAGAATGAACTTTGATTAGCTACAATTGAGTACAACTCAATCAAATTGACTTGATTTGACTGTAAGGAGTACGAGTAAACTTTAACGCATTCCAATAGATTCAAAACAACTGAATCGGAGGAAAGGAACTTCAATCAACAACAATGAACAACAATCCCTTGATTTCATTTACATTCAAACGAAAAGGAATGACCTTAAAGGCATTGAAATCGAATCAAATGAATTGAGTTTGATAGAATGAACTTTGATTAGCTACAATTGAGTACAAATCAATCAAATTGACTTGATTTGACTGTAAGGAGTACGAGTAAACTTTAACGCATTCCAATAGATTCAAAACAACTGAATCGGAGGAAAGGAACTTCAATCAACAACAATCAACACCAATCCCTTTATTTCATTTACATTCGAACGACAAGAAATGATCATAAAGGCATTGAAATCGAATCAAATGAATTGAGTTTGATAGAATGAACTTTGATTAGCTACAATTGAGTACAACTCAATCAAATTGACTTGATTTGACTGTAAGGAGTACGAGTAAACTTTAACGCATTCTAATAGATTCAAAACAACTGAATTTGACGAACGGAACTTCAATGAACAACAATTAAAAACAATCCCTTGATTTCATCTACATTCGAACGACAACGGATGACCTCAAAGGCGTTGAAATCGAATCAAATGAATTGAGTTTGATAGAATGAACTTTGATTAGCTACAATTGAGTACAACTCAATCTAATTGACTTGATTTGACTGTAAGTAGAACGAGTAAACTTTAATGCATTCCAATAGATTCAAAACAACTGAATCGGAGGAAAGGAACTTCAATCAACAACAATTAACAACAATCCCTTTATTTCATTTACATTCGAACGACAAGAAATGATCATAAAGGCATTGAAATCGAATCAAATGAATTGAGTTTGATAGAATGAACTTTGATTAGCTACAATTGAGTACAACTCTATCAAATTGACTTGATTTGACTGTAAGGAGTACGAGTAAACTTTAACGCATTGCAATAGATTCAAAACAACTGAATTGGACGAAAGGAACTTCAATCAACAACAATTAACAACAATCCCATGATTTCATTTACATTCGAACGACAAGGAATGACCTTAAAGGCATTGAAATCGAATCAAATGAATTCAGTTGAATAGAATGAACTTTGATTAGTTAGAATTGAGTACAACTCAATCTAATTGACATGATTTGACTGTAATGAGAACGAGTAAACTTTAATGCATTCGAAAAGATTCAAAACAGTTGAATCGGAGGAACGGAACTTCAATCAACAACAATTAACAACAATCCCTTGATTTCATCTACATTCGAACGACAACGGATGACCTCAAAGGCGTTGAGATCGAATCAAATGAATTGAGTTTGATAGAATGAACTTTGATTAGTTAGAATTGAGTACAACTCAATGTAATTGACTTGATTTGACTGTAGTGTGAACGAGTAAATTTTAACGCATTCCAAAAGATTCAAAACAACTGAATCGGAGGAAAGGAACTTCAATCAACAACAATTAACAACAATCCATTGATTTCATTTACATTCGAACGACAAGGGACGACCTTAAAGGCATTCAAATCAAATCAAATGTATTGAGTTTCATAGAATGAACTTTGACTAGATAGAATTGAGTAAAACTCAATCTAAATGACTTGATTTGACTGTAAGTAGAACGAGTAAACTTTAATGCATTCCAATAGATTCAAAACAACTCATTCGAACGAAAGGAACTTCAATCAACAACAATCAACATCAATCCCTTCATTTCATTTACATTCGAACGACAAGGGATGACCTTAAAGGTATTCAAATCGAATCAAATGAATTGAGTTTGATAGAATGAACTTTGATTAGCTAGAATTGAGTACAACTCAATCTAATTGACTTGATTTGACTGTAAGGAGAACGAGTAAACTTTAATGCATTGCAATAGATTCAAAACAACTGAATTGGACGAACTCATTTACATTCGAACGACAAGAAATGATCATAAAGGCATTGAAATCGAATCAAATGAATTGAGTTTGATAGAATGAACTTTGATTAGCTAGAATTGAGTACAACTCAATCAATTTGACTTGATTTGACTGTAAGGAGTACGAGTAAACTTTAACGCATTCCAATAGATTCAAAACAACTGAATTTGACGAACGGAACTTCAATGAACAACAATTAACAACAATCCCTAGATTTCATCTACATTCGAACGACAACGGATGACCTCAAAGGCGTTGAAATCGAATCAAATGAATTGAGTTTGATAGAATGAACTTTGATTAGTTAGAATTGAGTACAACTCAATGTAATTGACTTGATTTGACTGTAGTGAGAACGAGTAAACTTTAACGCATTCCAAAAGATTCAAAACAACTGAATCGGAGGAAAGGAACTTCAATCAACAACAATTAACAACAATCCCTTGATTTCATTTACATTCGAACGACAAGGGACGACCTTAAAGGCATTCAAATCAAATCAAATGTATTGAGTTTCATAGAATAAACTTTGACTAGATAGAATTGAGTAAAACTCAATCTAAATGACTTGATTTGACTGTAAGTAGAACGAGTAAACTT
The DNA here is from genome assembly GCA_030490835.1 of Annona cherimola. NCBI lineage: Eukaryota > Viridiplantae > Streptophyta > Magnoliopsida > Magnoliales > Annonaceae > Annona > Annona cherimola. The sequence continues at coordinate 1,100,020 of JASFXW010000015.1, read as the reverse complement.
TAATGCATTCCAATAGATTCAAAACAACTAATTCGAACGAAAGGAACTTCAATCAACAACAATCAACATCAATCCCTTCATTTCATTTACATTCGAACGACAAGGGATGACCTTAAAGGTATTCAAATCGAATCAAATGAATTGAGTTTGATAGAATGAACTTTGATTAGCTAGAATTGAGTACAACTCAATCTAATTGACTTGATTTGACTGTAAGGAGAACGAGTAAACTTTAACGCATTGCAATAGATTCAAAACAACTGAATTGGATGAAAGGAACTTCAATCAACAACAATTAACAACAATCCCATGATTTCATTTACCTTCGAACGACAAGGAATGACCTTAAAGGCATTGAAATGGAATCAAATGAAGTCAGTTGATTAGAATGAACTTTGATTAGGTAGAATTGAGTACAACTCAATCTAATTGACTTGATTTGACTGTAATGAGAACGAGTAAACTTTAAGGCATTGCAATGGATTCAAAACAACTGAATTGGACGAAAGGAACTTCAATCAACAACAATGAACAACAATCCCATGATTTCATTTACATTCGAACGACAAGGAATGAACTTAAAGGCATTGAAATCGAATCAAATGAATTCAGTTGAATAGAATGAACTTTGATTAGTTAGAATTGAGTACAACTCAATCTAATTGACATGATTTGACTGTAATGAGAACGAGTAAACTTTAATGCATTCGAAAAGATTCAAAACAGTTGAATCGGAGGAAAGGAACTTCAATCAACAACAATTAACAACAATCCCTTGATTTCATTTACATTCGAACGACAAGGAATGACCTTAAAGGCATTGAAATCGAATCAAATGAATTCGGTTGGATAGAATGAACTTTGATTAGTTAGAATTGAGTACGACTCAATGTAGTTGACTTGATTTGACTGTAGTGAGAACGAGTAAAATTTAACGCATTTCAAAAGATTCAAAACAACTGAATCGGAGGAAAGGAACTTCAATCAACAACAATTAACAACAATCCCTTGATTTCATTTACATTCGAACGAAAAGGAATGACCTTAAAGGCATTGAAATCGAATCAAATGAATTGAGTTTGAAAGAATGAACTTTGATTAGCTACAATTGAGTACAACTCAATCTAATTGACTTGATTTGACTGTAAGTAGAACGAGTAAACTTTAATGCATTCCAATAGATTCCAAACAACTGAATCGGAGGAAAGGAACTTCAATCAACAACAATTAACGACAATCGCTTTATTTCATTTACATTCGAACGACAAGAAATGATCATAAAGGCATTGAAATCGAATCAAATGAATTGAGTTTGATAGAATGAACTTTGATTAGCTACAATTGAGTACAACTCAATCAAATTGACTTGATTTGACTGTAAGGAGTACGAGTAAACTTTAACGCATTCCAATAGATTCAAAACAACTGAATCGGAGGAAAGGAACTTCAATCAACAACAATGAACAACAATCCCTTGATTTCATTTACATTCAAACGAAAAGGAATGACCTTAAAGGCATTGAAATCGAATCAAATGAATTGAGTTTGATAGAATGAACTTTGATTAGCTACAATTGAGTACAAATCAATCAAATTGACTTGATTTGACTGTAAGGAGTACGAGTAAACTTTAACGCATTCCAATAGATTCAAAACAACTGAATCGGAGGAAAGGAACTTCAATCAACAACAATCAACACCAATCCCTTTATTTCATTTACATTCGAACGACAAGAAATGATCATAAAGGCATTGAAATCGAATCAAATGAATTGAGTTTGATAGAATGAACTTTGATTAGCTAGAATTGAGTACAACTCAATCAATTTGACTTGATTTGACTGTAAGGAGTACGAGTAAACTTTAACGCATTCCAATAGATTCAAAACAACTGAATTTGACGAACGGAACTTCAATGAACAACAATTAACAACAATCCCTTGATTTCATCTACATTCGAACGACAACGGATGACCTCAAAGGCGTTGAAATCGAATCAAATGAATTGAGTTTGATAGAATGAACTTTGATTAGCTAGAATTGAGTACAACTCAACGTAATTGACTTGATTTGACTGTAGTGAGAACGAGTAAACTTTAATGCATTCCAAAAGATTCAAAACAACTGAATCGGAGGAAAGGAACTTCAATCAACAACAATTAACAACAATCCCTTGATTTCATTTACATTCGAACGACAAGGGACGACCTTAAAGGCATTCAAATCAAATCAAATGTATTGAGTTTCATAGAATGAACTTTGACTAGATAGAATTGAGTAAAACTCAATCTAAATGACTTGATTTGACTGTAAGTAGAACGAGTAAACTTTAATGCATTCCAATAGATTCAAAACAACTAATTCGAACGAAAGGAACTTCAATCAACAACAATCAACAACAATCCCATGATTTCATTTACCTTCGAACGACAAGGGATGACCTTAAAGGTATTCAAATCGAATCAAATGAATTGAGTTTGATAGAATGAACTTTGATTAGCTAGAATTGAGTACAACTCAATCTAATTGACTTGATTTGACTGTAAAGAGAACGAGTAAACTTTAACGCATTGCAATAGATTCAAAACAACTGAATTGGACGAAAGGAACTTCAATCAACAACAATTAACAACAATCCCATGATTTCATTTACCTTCGAACGACAAGGAATGACCTTAAAGGCATTGAAATGGAATCAAATGAAGTCAGTTGGATAGAATGAACTTTGATTAGGTAGAATTGAGTACAACTCAATCTAATTGACTTGATTTGACTGTAATGAGAACGAGTAAACTTTAAGGCATTGCAATGGATTCAAAACAACTGAATTGGACGAAAGGAACTTCAATCAACAACAATGAACAACAATCCCATGATTTCATTTATATTTGAACGACAAGGAATGACCTTAAAGGCATTGAAATCGAATCAAATGAATTCAGTTGAATAGAATGAACTTTGATTAGTTAGAATTGAGTACAACTCAATCTAATTGACATGATTTGACTGTAATGAGAACGAGTAAACTTTAATGCATTCGAAAAGATTCAAAACAGTTGAATCGAAGGAACGGAACTTCAATCAACAACAATTAACAACAATCCCTTGATTTCATTTACATTCGAACGACAAGGAATGACCTTAAAGGCATTGAAATCGAATCAAATGAATTCGGTTGGATAGAATGAACTTTGATTAGTTAGAATTGAGTACAACTCAATGTAGTTGACTTGATTTGACTGTAGTGAGAACGAGTAAACTTTAACGCATTTCAAAAGATTCAAAACAACTGAATCGGAGGAAAGGAACTTCAATCAACAACAATTAACAACAATCCCTTGATTTCATTTACATTCGAACGAAAAGGAATGACCTTAAAGGCATTGAAATCGAATCAAATGAATTGAGTTTGATAGAATGAACTTTGATTAGCTACAATTGAGTACAACTCAATCTAATTGACTTGATTTGACTGTAAGTAGAACGAGTAAACTTTAATGCATTCCAATAGATTCAAAACAACTGAATCGGAGGAAAGGAACTTCAATCAACAACAATTAGCAACAATCCCTTTATTTCATTTACATTCGAACGACAAGAAATGATCATAAAGGCATTGAAATCGAATCAAATGAATTCAATTTGATAGAATGAACTTTGATTAGCTATAATTGAGTACAACTCAATCAAATTGACTTGATTTGACTGTAAGGAGTACGAGTAAACTTTAACGCATTCCAATAGATTCAAAACAACTGAATCGGAGGAAAGGAACTTCAATCAACAACAATTAACAACAATCCCTTTATTTCATTTACATTCGAACGACAAGAAATGATCATAAAGGCATTGAAATCGAATCAAATGAATTGAGTTTGATAGAATGAACTTTGATTAGCTAGAATTGAGTACAACTCAATCAATTTGACTTGATTTGACTGTAAGGAGTACGAGTAAACTTTAACGCATTCTAATAGATTCAAAACAACTGAATTTGACGAACGGAACTTCAATGAACAACAATTAAAAACAATCCCTTGATTTCATCTACATTCGAACGACAACGGATGACCTCAAAGGCGTTGAAATCGAATCAAATGAATTGAGTTTGATAGAATGAACTTTGATTAGCTACAATTGAGTACAACTCAATCTAATTGACTTGATTTGACTGTAAGTAGAACGAGTAAACTTTAATGCATTCCAATAGATTCAAAACAACTGAATCGGAGGAAAGGAACTTCAATCAACAAAAATTAACAACAATCCCTTTATTTCATTTACATTCGAACGACAAGAAATGATCATAAAGGCATTGAAATCGAATCAAATGAATTGAGTTTGATAGAATGAACTTTGATTAGCTACAATTGAGTACAACTCAATCAAATTGACTTGATTTGACTGTAAGGAGTACGAGTAAACTTTAACGCATTGCAATAGATTCAAAACAACTGAATTGGACGAAAGGAACTTCAATCAACAACAATTAACAACAATCCCATGATTTCATTTACATTCGAACGACAAGGAATGACCTTAAAGGCATTGAAATCGAATCAAATGAATTCAGTTGAATAGAATGAACTTTGATTAGTTAGAATTGAGTACAACTCAATCTAATTGACATGATTTGACTGTAATGAGAACGAGTAAACTTTAATGCATTCGAAAAGATTCAAAACAGTTGAATCGGAGGAACGGAACTTCAATCAACAACAATTAACAACAATCCCTTGATTTCATCTACATTCGAACGACAACGGATGACCTCAAAGGCGTTGAAATCGAATCAAATGAATTGAGTTTGATAGAATGAACTTTGATTAGTTAGAATTGAGTACAACTCAATGTAATTGACTTGATTTGACTGTAGTGTGAACGAGTAAACTTTAACGCATTCCAAAAGATTCAAAACAACTGAATCGGAGGAAAGGAACTTCAATCAACAACAATTAACAACAATCCATTGATTTCATTTACATTCGAACGACAAGGGACGACCTTAAAGGCATTCAAATCAAATCAAATGTATTGAGTTTCATAGAATGAACTTTGACTAGATAGAATTGAGTAAAACTCAATCTAAATAACTTGATTTGACTGTAAGTAGAACGAGTAAACTTTAATGCATTCCAATAGATTCAAAACAACTCATTCGAACGAAAGGAACTTCAATCAACAACCATCAACAACAATCCCTTCATTTCATTTACATTCGAACGACAAGGGATGACCTTAAAGGTATTCAAATCGAATCAAATGAATTGAGTTTGATAGAATGAACTTTGATTAGCTACAATTGAGTACAACTCAATCAAATTGACTTGATTTGACTGTAAGGAGTACGAGTAAACTTTAACGCATTCCAATAGATTCAAAACAACTGAATTGGACGAACTCATTTACATTCGAACGACAAGAAATGATCATAAAGGCATTGAAATCGAATCAAATGAATTGAGTTTGATAGAATGAACTTTGATTAGCTAGAATTGAGTACAACTCAATCAATTTGACTTGATTTGACTGTAAGGAGTACGAGTAAACTTTAACGCATTCCAATAGATTCAAAACAACTGAATTTGACGAACGGAACTTCAATGAACAACAATTAACAACAATCCCTTGATTTCATCTACATTCGAACGACAACGGATGACCTCAAAGGCGTTGAAATCGAATCAAATGAATTGAGTTTGATAGAATGAACTTTGATTAGTTAGAATTGAGTACAACTCAATGTAATTGACTTGATTTGACTGTAGTGAGAACGAGTAAACTTTAACGCATTCCAAAAGATTCAAAACAACTGAATCGGAGGAAAGGAACTTCAATCAACAACAATTAACAACAATCCCTTGATTTCATTTACATTCGAACGACAAGGGACGACCTTAAAGGCATTCAAATCAAATCAAATGTATTGAGTTTCATAGAATAAACTTTGACTAGATAGAATTGAGTAAAACTCAATCTAAATGACTTGATTTGACTATAAGTAGAACGAGTAAACTTTAATGCATTCCAATAGATTCAAAACAACTAATTCGAACGAAAGGAACTTCAATCAACAACAATCAACATCAATCCCTTCATTTCATTTACATTCGAACGACAAGGGATGACCTTAAAGGTATTCAAATCGAATCAAATGAATTGAGCTTGATAGAATGAACTTTGATTAGCTAGAATTGAGTACAACTCAATCTAATTGACTTGATTTGACTGTAAGGAGAACCAGTAAACTTTAACGCATTGCAATAGATTCAAAACAACTGAATTGGACGAAAGGAACTTCAATCAACAACAATTAACAACAATCTCATGATTTCATTTACCTTCGAACAACAAGGAATGACCTTAAAGGCATTGAAATGGAATCAAATGAAGTCAGTTGATTAGAATGAACTTTGATTAGGTAGAATTGAGTACAACTCAATCTAATTGACTTGATTTGACTGTAATGAGAACGAGTAAACTTTAAGGCATTGCAATGGATTCAAAACAACTGAATTGGACGAAAGGAACTTCAATCAACAACAATGAACAACAATCCCATGATTTCATTTACATTCGAACGACAAGGAATGACCTTAAAGGCATTGAAATCGAATCAAATGAATTCAGTTGAATAGAACGAACTTTGATTAGTTAGAATTGAGTACAACTCAATCTAATTGACATGATTTGACTGTAATGAGAACGAGTAAACTTTAATGCATTCGAAAAGATTCAAAACAGTTGAATCGGAGGAAAGGAACTTCAATCAACAACAATTAACAACAATCCCTTGATTTCATTTACATTCGAACGACAAGGAATGACCTTAAAGTCATTGAAATCGAATCAAATGAATTCGGTTGGATAGAATGAACTTTGATTAGTTAGAATTGAGTACGACTCAATGTAGTTGACTTGATTTGACTGTAGTGAGAACGAGTAAACTTTAACGCATTTCAAAAGATTCAAAACAACTGAATCGGAGGAAAGGAACTTCAATCAACAACAATTAACAACAATCCCTTGATTTCATTTACATTCGAACGACAAGGAATGACCTTAAAGTCATTGAAATCGAATCAAATGAATTCGGTTGGATAGAATGAACTTTGATTAGTTAGAATTGAGTACGACTCAATGTAGTTGACTTGATTTGACTGTAGTGAGAACGAGTAAACTTTAACGTATTTCAAAAGATTCAAAACAACTGAATCGGAGGAAAGGAACTTCAATCAACAACAATTAACAACAATCCCTTGATTTCATTTACATTCGAACGAAAAGGAATGACCTTAAAGGCATTGAAATCGAATCAAATGAATTGAGTTTGAAAGAATGAACTTTGATTAGCTACAATTGAGTACAACTCAATCAAATTGACTTGATTTGACTGTAAGGAGTACGAGTAAACTTTAACGCATTCCAATAGATTCAAAACAACTGGATCGGAGGAAAGGAACTTCAATCAACAACAATTAACAACAATCCCTTTATTTCATTTACATTCGAACGACAAGAAATGATCATAAAGGCATTGAAATCGAATCAAATGAATTGAGTTTGATAGAATGAACTTTGATTAGCTAGAATTGAGTACAACTCAATCAATTTGACTTGATTTGACTGTAAGGAGTACGAGTAAACTTTAACGCATTCCAATAGATTCAAAACAACTGAATTTGACGAACGGAACTTCAATGAACAACAATTAACAACAATCCCTTGATTTCATCTACATTCGAACGACAACGGATGACCTCAAAGGCGTTGAAATCGAATCAAATGAATTGAGTTTGATAGAATGAACTTTGATTAGTTAGAATTGAGTACAACTCAATGTAATTGACTTGATTTGACTGTAGTGAGAACGAGTAAACTTTAACGCATTCCATAAGATTCAAAACAACTGAATCGGAGGAAAGGAACTTCAATCAACAACAATTAACAACAATCCCTTGATTTCATTTACATTCGAACGACAAGGGACGACCTTAAAGGCATTCAAATCAAATCAAATGTATTGAGTTTCATAGAATGAACTTTGACTAGATAGAATTGAGTAAAACTCAATCTAAATGACTTGATTTGACTGTAAGTAGAACGAGTAAACTTTAATGCATTCCAATAGATTCAAAACAACTAATTCGAACGAAAGGAACTTCAATCAACAACAATCAACATCAATCCCTTCATTTCATTTACATTCGAACGACAAGGGATGACCTTAAAGGTATTCAAATCGAATCAAATGAATTGAGTTTGATAGAATGAACTTTGATTAGCTAGAATTGAGTACAACTCAATCTAATTGACTTGATTTGACTGTAATGAGAACGAGTAAACTTTAAGGCATTGCAATGGATTCATAACAACTGAATTGGACGAAAGGGACTTCAATCAACAACAATGAACAACAATCTTATGATTTCATTTACATTCGAACGACAAGGAATGACCTTAAAGGCATTGAAATCGAATCAAATGAATTCAGTTGAATAGAATGAACTTTGATTAGTTAGAATTGAGTACAACTCAATCTAATTGACATGATTTGACTCTAATGAGAACGAGTAAACTTTAATGCATTCGAAAAGATTCAAAACAGTTGAATCGGAGGAAAGGAACTTCAATCAACAACAATTAACAACAATCCCTTGATTTCATTTACATTCGAACGAAAAGGAATGACCTTAAAGGCATTGAAATCGAATCAAATGAATTGAGTTTGATAGAATGAACTTTGATTAGCTACAATTGAGTACAACTAAATCTAATTGACTTGATTTGACTGTAAGTAGAACGAGTAAACTTTAATGCATTCCAATAGATTCAAAACAACTGAATCGGAGGAAAGGAACTTCAATCAACAACAATTAACAACAATCCCTTGATTTCATTTACATTCGAACGAAAAGGAATGACCTTAAAGGCATTGAAATCGAATCAAATGAATTGAGTTTGATAGAATGAACTTTGATTAGCTACAATTGAGTACAACTCAATCTAATTGACTTGATTTGACTGTAAGTAGAACGAGTAAACTTTAATACATTCCAATAGATTCAAAACAACTGAATCGGAGGAAAAGGAACTTCAATCAACAACAATTAACAACAATCCCCTTATTTCATTTACATTCGAAGGACAAGAAATAATCATAAAGGCATTGAAATCGAATCAAATGAATTGAGTTTGATAGAATGAACTTTGATTAGCTAGAATTGAGTACAACTCAATCAAATTGACTTGATTTGACTGTAAGGAGTACGAGTAAACTTTAACGCATTCCAATAGATTCAAAACAACTGAATCGGAGGAAAGGAACTTCAATCAACAACAATCAACACCAATCCCTTTATTTCATTTACATTCGAACGACAAGAAATGATCATAAAGGCATTGAAATCGAATCAAATGAATTGAGTTTGATAGAATGAACTTTGATTAGCTAGAATTGAGTACAACTCAATCAATTTGACTTGATTTGACTGTAAGGAGTACGAGTAAACTTTAACGCATTCCAATAGATTCAAAACAACTGAATCGGAGGAAAGGAACTTCAATCAACAACAATCAACACCAATCCCTTTATTTCATTTACATTCGAACGACAAGATATGATCATAAAGGCATTGAAATCGAATCAAATGAATTGAGTTTGATAGAATGAACTTTGATTAGCTAGAATTGAGTACAACTCAATCAAATTGACTTGATTTGACTGTAAGGAGTACGACTAAACTTTAACGCATTCCAAAAGATTCAAAACAACTGAATCGGAGGAAAGGAACTTCAATCAACAACAATTAACAACAATCCCTTGATTTCATTTTCATTCGAACGACAAGGGACGACCTTAAAGGCATTCAAATCAAATCAAATGTATTGAGTTTCATAGAATGAACTTTGACTAGATAGAATTGAGTAAAACTCAATCTAAATGACTTGATTTGACTGTATGTAGAACGAGTAAACTTTAATGCATTCCAATAGATTCAAAACTACTAATTCGAACGAAAGGAACTTCAATCAACAACAATCAACATCAATCCCTTCATTTCATTTACATTCGAACGACAAGGGATGACCTTAAAGGTATTCAAATCGAATCAAATGAATTGAGTTTGATAGAATGAACTTTGATTAGCTAGAATTGAGTACAACTCAATCTAATTGACTTGATTTGACTGTAAGGAGAACGAGTAAACTTTAACGCATTGCAATAGATTCAAAACAACTGAATTGGACGAAAGGAACTTCAATCAACAACAATTAACAACAATCCCATGATTTCATTTACCTTCGAACGACAAGGAATGACCTTAAAGGCATTGAAATGGAATCAAATGAAGTCAGTTGGATAGAATGAACTTTAATTAGGTAGAATTGAGTACAACTCAATCTAATTGACTTGATTTGACTGTAATGAGAACGAGTAAACTTTAAGGCATTGCAATGGATTCATAACAACTGAATTGGACGAAAGGGACTTCAATCAACAACAATGAACAACAATCCCATGATTTCATTTACATTCGAACGACAAGGAATGACCTTAAAGGCATTGAAATCGAATCAAATGAATTCAGTTGAATAGAATGAACTTTGATTAGTTAGAATTGAGTACAACTCAATCTAATTGACATGATTTGACTGTATTGAGAACGAGTAAACTTTAATGCATTCGAAAAGATTCAAAACAGTTGAATCGGAGGAAAGGAACTTCAATCAACAACAATTAACAACAATCCCTTGATTTCATTTACATTCGAACGACAAGGAATGACCTTAAAGGCATTGAAATCGAATCAAATGAATTCGGTTGGATAGAATGAACTTTGATTAGTTAGAATTGAGTACAACTCAATGTAGTTGACTTGATTTGACTGTAGTGAGAACGAGTAAACTTTAACGCATTTCAAAAGATTCAAAACAACTGAATCGGGGGAAAGGAACTTCAATCAACAACAATTAACAACAATCCCTTGATTTCATTTACATTCGAACGAAAAGGAATGACCTTAAAGGCATTGAAATCGAATCAAATGAATTGAGTTTGATAGAATGAACTTTGATTAGCTACAATTGAGTACAACTCAATCTAATTGACTTGATTTGACTGTAAGTAGAACGAGTAAACTTTAATGCATTCCAATAGATTCCAAACAACTTAATCGGAGGAAAGGAACTTCAATCAACAACAATTAACGACAATCGCTTTATTTCATTTACATTCGAACGACAAGAAATGATCATAAAGGCATTGAAATCGAATCAAATGAATTGAGTTTGACAGAATGAACTTTGATTAGCTAGAATTGAGTACAACTCAATCAAATTGACTTGATTTGACTGTAAGGAGTACGAGTAAACTTTAACGCATTCCAATAGATTCAAAACAACTGAATCGGAGGAAAGGAACTTCAATCAACAACAATCAACACCAATCCCTTTATTTCATTTACATTCGAACGACAAGAAATGATCATAAAGGCATTGAAATCGAATCAAATGAATTGAGTTTGATAGAATGAACTTTGATTAGCTAGAATTGAGTACAACTCAATCAATTTGACTTGATTTGACTGTAAGGAGTACGAGTAAACTTTAACGCATTCCAATAGATTCAAAACAACTGAATTTGACGAACGGAACTTCAATGAACAACAATTAACAACAATCCCTTGATTTCATCTACATTCGAACGACAACGGATGACCTCAAAGGCGTTGAAATCGAATCAAATGAATTGAGTTTGATAGAATGAACTTTGATTAGCTACAATTGAGTACAACTCAATCTAATTGACTTGATTTGACTGTAAGTAGAACGAGTAAACTTTAATGCATTCCAATAGATTCAAAACAACTGAATCGGAGGAAAGGAACTTCAATCAACAACAATTAACAACAATCCCTTGATTTCATTTACATTCGAACGAAAAGGAATGACCTTAAAGGCATTGAAATCGAATCAAATGAATTGAGTTTGATAGAATGAACTTTGATTAGCTACAATTGAGTACAACTCAATCTAATTGACTTGATTTGACTGTAAGTAGAACGAGTAAACTTTAATACATTCCAATAGATTCAAAACAACTGAATCGGAGGAAAAGGAACTTCAATCAACAACAATTAACAACAATCCCCTTATTTCATTTACATTCGAAGGACAAGAAATAATCATAAAGGCATTGAAATCGAATCAAATGAATTGAGTTTGATAGAATGAACTTTGATTAACTAGAATTGAGTACAACTCAATCAAATTGACTTGATTTGACTGTAAGGAGTACGAGTAAACTTTAACGCATTCCAATAGATTCAAAACAACTGAATCGGAGGAAAGGAACTTCAATCAACAACAATCAACACCAATCCCTTTATTTCATTTACATTCGAACGACAAGAAATGATCATAAAGGCATTGAAATCGAATCAAATGAATTGAGTTTGATAGAATGAACTTTGATTAGCTAGAATTGAGTACAACTCAATCAATTTGACTTGATTTGACTGTAAGGAGTACGAGTAAACTTTAACGCATTCCAATAGATTCAAAACAACTGAATCGGAGGAAAGGAACTTCAATCAACAACAATCAACACCAATCCCTTTATTTCATTTACATTCGAACGACAAGATATGATCATAAAGGCATTGAAATCGAATCAAATGAATTGAGTTTGATAGAATGAACTTTGATTAGCTAGAATTGAGTACAACTCAATCAAATTGACTTGATTTGACTGTAAGGAGTACGACTAAACTTTAACGCATTCCAAAAGATTCAAAACAACTGAATCGGAGGAAAGGAACTTCAATCAACAACAATTAACAACAATCCCTTGATTTCATTTTCATTCGAACGACAAGGGACGACCTTAAAGGCATTCAAATCAAATCAAATGTATTGAGTTTCATAGAATGAACTTTGACTAGATAGAATTGAGTAAAACTCAATCTAAATGACTTGATTTGACTGTATGTAGAACGAGTAAACTTTAATGCATTCCAATAGATTCAAAACTACTAATTCGAACGAAAGGAACTTCAATCAACAACAATCAACATCAATCCCTTCATTTCATTTACATTCGAACGACAAGGGATGACCTTAAAGGTATTCAAATCGAATCAAATGAATTGAGTTTGATAGAATGAACTTTGATTAGCTAGAATTGAGTACAACTCAATCTAATTGACTTGATTTGACTGTAAGGAGAACGAGTAAACTTTAACGCATTGCAATAGATTCAAAACAACTGAATTGGACGAAAGGAACTTCAATCAACAACAATTAACAACAATCCCATGATTTCATTTACCTTCGAACGACAAGGAATGACCTTAAAGGCATTGAAATGGAATCAAATGAAGTCAGTTGGATAGAATGAACTTTAATTAGGTAGAATTGAGTACAACTCAATCTAATTGACTTGATTTGACTGTAATGAGAACGAGTAAACTTTAAGGCATTGCAATGGATTCATAACAACTGAATTGGACGAAAGGGACTTCAATCAACAACAATGAACAACAATCCCATGATTTCATTTACATTCGAACGACAAGGAATGACCTTAAAGGCATTGAAATCGAATCAAATGAATTCAGTTGAATAGAATGAACTTTGATTAGTTAGAATTGAGTACAACTCAATCTAATTGACATGATTTGACTGTAATGAGAACGAGTAAACTTTAATGCATTCGAAAAGATTCAAAACAGTTGAATCGGAGGAAAGGAACTTCAATCAACAACAATTAACAACAATCCCTTGATTTCATTTACATTCGAACGACAAGGAATGACCTTAAAGGCATTGAAATCGAATCAAATGAATTCGGTTGGATAGAATGAACTTTGATTAGTTAGAATTGAGTACAACTCAATGTAGTTGACTTGATTTGACTGTAGTGAGAACGAGTAAACTTTAACGCATTTCAAAAGATTCAAAACAACTGAATCGGAGGAAAGGAACTTCAATCAACAACAATTAACAACAATCCCTTGATTTCATTTACATTCGAACGAAAAGGAATGACCTTAAAGGCATTGAAATCGAATCAAATGAATTGAGTTTGATAGAATGAACTTTGATTAGCTACAATTGAGTACAACTCAATCTAATTGACTTGATTTGACTGTAAGTAGAACGAGTAAACTTTAATGCATTCCAATAGATTCCAAACAACTGAATCGGAGGAAAGGAACTTCAATCAACAACAATTAACGACAATCGCTTTATTTCATTTACATTCGAACGACAAGAAATGATCATAAAGGCATTGAAATCGAATCAAATGAATTGAGTTTGATAGAATGAACTTTGATTAGCTAGAATTGAGTACAACTCAATCAAATTGACTTGATTTGACTGTAAGGAGTATGAGTAAACTTTAACGCATTCCAATAGATTCAAAACAACTGAATCGGAGGAAAGGAACTTCAATCAACAACAATCAACACCAATCCCTTTATTTCATTTACATTCGAACGACAAGAAATGATCATAAAGGCATTGAAATCGAATCAAATGAATTGAGTTTGATAGAATGAACTTTGATTAGCTAGAATTGAGTACAACTCAATCAATTTGACTTGATTTGACTGTAAGGAGTACGAGTAAACTTTAACGCATTCCAATAGATTCAAAACAACTGAATTTGACGAACGGAACTTCAATGAACAACAATTAACAACAATCCCTTGATTTCATCTACATTCGAACGACAACGGATGACCTCAAAGGCGTTGAAATCGAATCAAATGAATTGAGTTTGATAGAATGAACTTTGATTAGCTAGGATTGAGTACAACTCAATCTAATTGACTTGATTTGACTGTAGTGAGAACGAGTAAACTTTAACGCATTCCAAAAGATTCAAAACAACTGAATCGGAGGAAAGGAACTCCAATCAACAACAATTAACAACAATCCCTTGATTTCATTTACATTCGAACGACAAGGGACGTCCTTAAAGGCATTCAAATCAAATCAAATGTATTGAGTTTCATAGAATGAACTTTGACTAGATAGAATTGAGTAAAACTCAATCTAAATGACTTGATTTGACTGTAAGTAGAACGAGTAAACTTTAATGCATTCCAATAGATTCAAAACAACTGAATCGGAGGAAAGGAACTTCAATCAACAGCAATTAACAACAATCCCTTTATTTCATTTACATTCGAACGACAAGAAATGATCATAAAGGCATTGAAATCGAATCAAATGAATTGAGTTTGATAGAATGAACTTTGATTAGCTAGAATTGAGTACAACTCAATCAAATTGACTTGATTTGACTGTAAGGAGTACGAGTAAACTTTAACGCATTCCAATAGATTCAAAACAACTGAATTTGACGAACGGAACTTCAATGAACAACAATTAACAACAATCCCTTGATTTCATCTACATTCGAACGACAACGGATGACCTCAAAGGCGTTGAAATCGAATCAAATGAATTGAGTTTGATAGAATGAACTTTGATTAGCTAGGATTGAGTACAACTCAATCTAATTGGCTTGATTTGACTGTAGTGAGAACGAGTAAACTTTAACGCATTCCAAAAGATTCAAAACAACTGAATCGGAGGAAAGGAACTCCAATCGACAACAATTTACAACAATCCCTTGATTTCATTTACATTCGAACGACAAGGGACGACCTTAAAGGCATTCAAATCAAATCAAATGTATTGAGTTTCATAGAATGAACTTTGACTAGATAGAATTGAGTAAAACTCAATCTAAATGACTTGATTTGACTGTAAGTAGAACGAGTAAACTTTAATGCATTCCAATAGGTTCAAAACAACTGAATCGGAGGAAAGGAACTTCAATCAACAGCAACTAACAACAATCCCTTTATTTCATTTACATTCGAACGACAAGAAATGATCATAAAGGCATTGAAATCGAATCAAATGAATTGAGTTTGATAGAATGAACTTTGATTAGCTAGAATTGAGTACAACTCAATCTAATTGACTTGATTTGACTGTAATGAGAACGAGTAAACTTTAACGCATTGCAATAGATTCAAAACAACTGAATTGGACGAAAGGAACTTCAATCAACAACAATTAACAACAATCCCTTGATTTCATTTACATTCGAACGACATGGAATGACCTTAAAGGCATTGAATTCGAATCAAATGAATTCGGTTGGATAGAATGAACTTTGATTAGCTAGAATTGAGTACAACTCAATCAAATTGACTTGATTTGACTGTAAGGAGTACGACTAAACTTTAACGCATTCCAAAAGATTCAAAACAACTGAATCGGAGGAAAGGAACTCCAATCAACAACAATTAACAACAATCCCTTGATTTCATTTACATTCGAACGACAAGGGACGTCCTTAAAGGCATTCAAATCAAATCAAATGTATTGAGTTTCATAGAATGAACTTTGACTAGATAGAATTGAGTAAAACTCAATCTAAATGACTTGATTTGACTGTAAGTAGAACGAGTAAACTTTAATGCATTCCAATAGATTCAAAACAACTGAATCGGAGGAAAGGAACTTCAATCAACAACAATCAACATCAATCCCTTCATTTCATTTACATTCGAACGACAAGGGATGACCTTAAAGGTATATAAATCGAATCAAATGAATTGAGTTTGATAGAATGAACTTTGATTAGCTAGAATTGAGTACAACTCAATCTAATTGACTTGATTTGACTGTAAGGAGAACGAGTAAACTTTAACGCATTGGAATAGATTCAAAACAACTGAATTGGACGAAAGGAACTTCAATCAACAACAATTAACAACAATCCCGTGATTTCATTTACCTTCGAACGACAAGGAATGACCTTAAAGGCATTGAAATGGAATCAAATGAAGTCAGTTGGATAGAATGAACTTTGATTAGGTAGAATTGAGTACAACTCAATCTAATTGACTTGATTTGACTGTAATGAGAACGAGTAAACTTTAAGTCATTGCAATGGATTCAAATCAACTGAATTGGACGAAAGGAACTTCAATCAACAACAATGAACAACAATCCCATGATTTCATTTACATTCGAACGACAAGGAATGACCTTAAAGGCATTGAAATCGAATCAAATGAATTCAGTTGAATAGAATGAACTTTGATTAGTTAAAATTGAGTACAACTCAATCTAATTGACATGATTTGACTGTAATGAGAACGAGTAAACTTTAATGCATTCGAAAAGATTCAAAACAGTTGAATCGGAGGAAAGGAACTTCAATCAACAACAATTAACAACAATCCCTTGATTTCATTTACATTCGAACGATAAGGAATGACCTTAAAGGCATTGAAATCGAATCAAATGAATTCGGTTGGATAGAATGAACTTTGATTAGTTAGAATTGAGTACAACTCAATGTAGTTGACTTGATTTGACTGTAGTGAGAACGAGTAAACTTTAACGCATTTCAAAAGATTCAAAACAACTGAATCGGAGGAAAGGAACTTCAATCAACAACAATTAACAACAATCCCTTCATTTCATTTACATTCGAACGACAATAAATGATCATAAAGGCATTGAAATCGAATCAAATGAATTGAGTTTGATAGAATGAACTTTGATTAGCTACAATTGAGTACAACTCAATCTAATTGACTTGATTTGACTGTAAGGAGTACGAGTAAACTTTAACGCATTCCAATAGATTCAAAACAACTGAATCGGAGGAAAGGAACTTCAATCAACAACAATCAACACCAATCCCTTTATTTCATTTACATTCGAACGACAAGAAATGATCATAAAGGCATTGAAATCGAATCAAATGAATTAAGTTTGATAGAATGAACTTTGATTAGCTAGAATTGAGTACAACTCAATCAAATTGACTTGATTTGACTGTAAGGAGTACGAGTAAACTTTAATGCATTCGAAAAGATTCAAAACAGTTGAATCGGAGGAAAGGAACTTCAATCAACAACAATTAACAACAATCCCTTGATTTCATTTACATTCGAATGACAAGGAATGACCTTAAAGGCATTGAAATCGAATCAAATGAATTGAGTTTGATAGAATGAACTTTGATTAGCTAGAATTGAGTACAACTCAATCAATTTGACTTGATTTGACTGTAAGGAGTACGAGTAAACTTTAACGCGTTCCAATAGATTCAAAACAACTGAATTTGACGAACGGAACTTCAATGAACAACAATTAACAACAATCCCATGATTTCATCTACATTCGAACGACAACGGATGACCTCAAAGGCGTTGAAATCGAATCAAATGAATTGAG
Organism: Annona cherimola; assembly: GCA_030490835.1. Classification (NCBI taxonomy): domain Eukaryota; kingdom Viridiplantae; phylum Streptophyta; class Magnoliopsida; order Magnoliales; family Annonaceae; genus Annona; species Annona cherimola. The sequence goes on along the minus strand of JASFXW010000015.1, from coordinate 1,081,738 downwards.
TTTGATAGAATGAACTTTGATTAGCTAGGATTGAGTACAACTCAATCTAATTGACTTGATTTGACTGTAGTGAGAACGAGTAAACTTTAACGCATTCCAAAAGATTCAAAACAACTGAATCGGAGGAAAGGAACTCCAATCAACAACAATTAACAACAATCCCTTGATTTCATTTACATTCGAACGACAAGGGACAACCTTAAAGGCATTCAAATCAAATCAAATGTATTGAGTTTCATAGAATGAACTTTGACTAGATAGAATTGAGTAAAACTCAATCTAAATGACTTGATTTGACTGTAAGTAGAACGAGTAAACTTTAATGCATTCCAATAGATTCAAAACAACTAATTCGAACGAAAGGAACTTCAATCAACAACAATCAACATCAATCCCTTAATTTCATTTACATTCGAACGACAAGGGATGACCTTAAAGGTATTCAAATCGAATCAAATGAATTGAGTTTGATAGAATGAACTTTGATTAGCTAGAATTGAGTACAACTCAATCTAATTGACTTGATTTGACTGTAAGGAGAACGAGTAAACTTTAACGCATTGGAATAGATTCAAAACAACTGAATTGGTCGAAAGGAACTTCAATCAACAACAATTAACAACAATCCCGTGATTTCATTTACCTTCGAACGACAAGGAATGACCTTAAAGGCACTGAAATGGAATCAAATGAAGTCAGTTGGATAGAATGATCTTTGATTAGGTAGAATTGAGTACAACTCAATCTAATTGACTTGATTTGACTGTAATGAGAACGAGTAAACTTTAAGGCATTGCAATGGATTCAAAACAACTGAATTGGACGAAAGAAACTTCAATCAACAACAATGAACAACAATCCCATGATTTCATTTACATTCGAACGACAAGGAATGACCTTAAAGGCATTGAAATCGAATCAAATGAATTCAGTTGAATAGAATGAACTTTGATTAGTTAGAATTGAGTACAACTCAATCTAATTGACATGATTTGACTGTAATGAGAACGAGTAAACTTTAATGCATTCGAAAAGATTCAAAACAGTTGAATCGGAGGAAAGGAACTTCAATCAACAACAATTAACAACAATCCCTTGATTTCATTTACATTCGAACGACAAGGAATGACCTTAAAGGCATTGAAATCGAATCAAATGAATTCGGTTGGATAGAATGAACTTTGATTAGTTAGAATTGAGTACAACTCAATGTAGTTGACTTGATTTGACTGTAGTGAGAACGAGTAAACTTTAACGCATTTCAAAAGATTCAAAACAACTGAATCGGAGGAAAGGAACTTCAATCAACAAGAATTAACAACAATCCCTTCATTTCATTTACATTCGAACGACAAGAAATGATCATAAAGGCATTGAAATCGAATCAAATGAATTGAGTTTGATAGAATGAACTTTGATTAGCTAGAATTGAGTACAACTCAATCAATTTGACTTGATTTGACTGTAAGGAGTACGAGTAAACTTTAACGCGTTCCAATAGATTCAAAACAACTGAATTTGACGAACGGAACTTCAATGAACAACAATTAACAACAATCCCTTGATTTCATCTACATTCGAACGACAACGGATGACCTCAAAGGCGTTGAAATCGAATCAAATGAATTGAGTTTGATAGAATGAACTTTGATTAGCTAGAATTGAGTACAACTCAATCTAATTGACTTGATTTGACTGTAAGGAGAACGAGTAAACTTTAACGCATTCCAAAAGATTCAAAACAACTGAATCGGAGGAAAGGAACTCCAATCAACAACAATTAACAACAATCCCTTGATTTTATTTACATTCGAACGACAAGGGACGACCTTAAAGGCATTCAAATCAAATCAAATGTATTGAGTTTCATAGAATGAACTTTGACTAGATAGAATTGAGTAAAACTCAATCTAAATGACTTGATTTGACTGTAAGTAGAACGAGTAAACTTTAATGCATTCCAATAGATTCAAAACAACTAATTCGAACGAAAGGAACTTCAATCAACAACAATCAACATCAATCCCTTCATTTCATTTACATTCGAACGACAAGGGATGACCTTAAAGGTATTCAAATCGAATCAAATGAATTGAGTTTGATAGAATGAACTTTGATTAGCTAGAATTGAGTACAACTCAATCTAATTGACTTGATTTGACTGTAAGGAGAACGAGTAAACTTTAACGCATTGGAATAGATTCAAAACAACTGAATTGGACGAAAGGAACTTCAATCAACAACAATTAACAACAATCCCGTGATTTCATTTACCTTCGAACGACAAGGAATGACCTTAAAGGCATTGAAATGGAATCAAATGAAGTCAGTTGGATAGAATGAACTTTGATTAGGTAGAATTGAGTACAACTCAATCTAATTGACTTGATTTGACTGTAAGGAGTACGAGTAAACTTTAAGTCATTGCAATGGATTCAAAACAACTGAATTGGACGAAAGGAACTTCAATCAACAACAATGAACAACAATCCCATGATTTCATTTACATTCGAACGACAAGGAATGACCTTAAAGGCATTGAAATCGAATCAAATGAATTCAGTTGAATAGAATGAACTTTGATTAGTTAGAATTGAGTACAACTCAATCTAATTGACATGATTTGACTGTAATGAGAACGAGTAAACTTTAATGCATTCGAAAAGATTCAAAACAGTTGAATCGGAGGAAAGTAACTTCAATCAACAACAATAATCAACAACAATTAACAACAATCCCTTGATTTCATTTACATTCGAACGACAAGGAATGACTTTAAAGGCATTGAAATCGAATCAAATGAATTCGGTTGGATAGAATGAACTTTGATTAGTTAGAATTGAGTACAACTCAATGTAGTTGACTTGATTTGACTGTAGTGAGAACGAGTAAACTTTAATGCATTCGAAAAGATTCAAAACAACTGAATCGGAGGAAAGGAACTCCAATTAACAACAATCCCTAGATTTCATTTACATTCGAACGACAAGGGACGTCCTTAAAGGCATTCAAATCAAATCAAATGTATTGAGTTTCATAGAATGAACTTTGACTAGATAGAATTGAGTAAAACTCAATCTAAAAGACTTGATTTGACTGTAAGTAGAACGAGTAAACTTTAATGCATTCCAATAGATTCAAAACAACTGAATCGGAGGAAAGGAACTTCAATCAACAACAATCAACATCAATCCCTTCATTTCATTTACATTCGAACGACAAGGGATGACCTTAAAGGTATTCAAATCGAATCAAATGAATTGAGTTTGATAGAATGAACTTTGATTAGCTAGAATTGAGTACAACTCAATCTAATTGACTTGATTTGACTGTAAGGAGAACGAGTAAACTTTAACGCATTGGAATAGATTCAAAACAACTGAATTGGACGAAAGGAACTTCAATCAACAACAATTAACAACAATCCCGTGATTTCATTTACCTTCGAACGACAAGGAATGACCTTAAAGGCATTGAAATGGAATCAAATGAAGTCAGTTGGATAGAATGAACTTTGATTAGGTAGAATTGAGTACAACTCAATCTAATTGACTTGATTTGACTGTAATGAGAACGAGTAAACTTTAAGTCATTGCAATGGATTTAAAACAACTGAATTGGACGAAAGGAATTTCAATCAACAACAATGAACAACAATCCCATGATTTCATTTACATTCGAACGACAAGGAATGACCTTAAAGGCATTGAAATCGAATCAAATGAATTCAGTTGAATAGAATGAACTTTGATTAGTTAGAATTGAGTACAACTCAATCTAATTGACATGATTTGACTGTAATGAGAACGAGTAAACTTTAATGCATTCGAAAAGATTCAAAACAGTTGAATCGGAGGAAAGGAACTTCAATCAACAACAATTAACAACAATCCCTTGATTTCATTTACATTCGAACGACAAGGAATGACCTTAAAGGCATTGAAATCGAATCAAATGAATTCGGTTGGATAGAATGAACTTTGAGTAGTTAGAATTGAGTACAACTCAATGTAGTTGACTTGATTTGACTGTAGTGAGAACGAGTAAACTTTAACGCATTTCAAAAGATTCAAAACAACTGAATCGGAGGAAAGGAACTTCAATCAACAACAATTAACAACAATCCCTTGATTTCATTTACATTCGAACGAAAAGGAATGACCTTAAAGGCATTGAAATCGAATCAAATGAATTTAGTTTGATAGAATGAACTTTGATTAGCTACAATTGAGTACAACTCAATCTAATTGACTTGATTTGACTGTAAGTAGAACGAGTAAACTTTAATGCATTCCAATAGATTCAAAACAACTGAATCGGAGGAAAGGAACTTCAATCAACAGCAATTAACAACAATCCCTTTATTTTATTTACATTCGAACGACAAGAAATGATCATAAAGGCATTGAAATCGAATCAAATGAATTGAGTTTGATAGAATGAACTTTGATTAGCTAGAATTGAGTACAACTCAATCAAATTGACTTGATTTGACTGTAAGGAGTACGAGTAAACTTTAACGCATTCCAATAGATTCAAAACAACTGAATCGGAGGAAAGGAACTTCAATCAACAACAATTAACACCAATCCCTTTATTTCATTTACATTCGAACGACAAGAAATGATCATAAAGGCATTGAAATCGAATCAAATGAATTGAGTTTGATAGAATGAACTTTGATTAGCTAGAATTGAGTACAACTCAATCAATTTGACTTGATTTGACTGTAAGGAGTACGAGTAAACTTTAACGCGTTCCAATAGATTCAAAACAACTGAATTTGACGAACGGAACTTCAATGAACAACAATTAACAACAATCCCTTGATTTCATCTACATTCGAACGACAACGGATGACCTCAAAGGCGTTGAAATCGAATCAAATGAATTGAGTTTGATAGAATGAACTTTGATTAGCTAGGATTGAGTACAACTCAATCTAATTGACTTGATTTGACTGTAGTGAGAACGAGTAAACTTTAACGCATTCCAAAAGATTCAAAACAACTGAATCGGAGGAATGGAACTCCAATCAACAACAATTAACAACAATCCCTTGATTTCATTTACATTCGAACGACAAGGGACGACCTTAAAGGCATTCAAATCAAATCAAATGTATTGAGTTTCATAGAATGAACTTTGACTAGATAGAATTGAGTAAAACTCAATCTAAATGACTTGATTTGACTGTAAGTAGAACGAGTAAACTTTAATGCATTCCAATAGATTCAAAACAACTAATTCGAACGAAAGGAACTTCAATCAACAACAATCAACATCAATCCCTTCATTTCATTTACATTCGAACGACAAGGGATGACCTTAAAGGTATTCAAATCGAATCAAATGAATTGAGTTTGATAGAATGAACTTTGATTAGCTAGAATTGAGTACAACTCAATCTAATTGACTTGATTTGACTGTAAGGAGAACGAGTAAACTTTAACGCATTGGAATAGATTCAAAACAACTGAATTGGACGAAAGGAACTTCAATCAACAACAATTAACAACAATCCCGTGATTTCATTTACCTTCGAACGACAAGGAATGACCTTAAAGGCATTGAAATGGAATCAAATGAAGTCAGTTGGATAGAATGAACTTTGATTAGGTAGAATTGAGTACAACTCAATCTAATTGACTTGATTTGACTGTAATGAGAACGAGTAAACTTTAAGTCATTGCAATGGATTTAAAACAACTGAATTGGACGAAAGGAACTTCAATCAACAACAATGAACAACAATCCCATGATTTCATTTACATTCGAACGACAAGGAATGACCTTAAAGGCATTGAAATCGAATCAAATGAATTCAGTTGAATAGAATGAACTTTGATTAGTTAGAATTGAGTACAACTCAATCTAATTGACATGATTTGACTGTAATGAGAACGAGTAAACTTTAATGCATTCGAAAAGATTCAAAACAGTTGAATCGGAGGAAAGGAACTTCAATCAACAACAATTAACAACAATCCCTTGATTTCATTTACATTCGAACGACAAGGAATGACCTTAAAGGCATTGAAATCGAATCAAATGAATTCGGTTGGATAGAATGAACTTTGATTAGTTAGAATTGAGTACAACTCAATGTAGTTGACTTGATTTGACTGTAGTGAGAACGAGTAAACTTTAACGCATTTCAAAAGATTCAAAACAAATGAATCGGAGGAAAGGAACTTCAATCAACAACAATTAACAACAATCCCTTGATTTCATTTACATTCGAACGAAAAGAAATGATCATAAAGGCATTGAAATCGAATCAAATGAATTGAGTTTGATAGAATGAACTTTGATTAGCTAGAATTGAGTACAACTCAATCAAATTGACTTGATTTGACTGTAAGGAGTACGAGTAAACTTTAACGCATTCCAATAGATTCAAAACAACTGAATCGGAGGAAAGGAACTTCAATCAACAACAATTAACACCAATCCCTTTATTTCATTTACATTCGAACGACAAGAAATGATCATAAAGGCATTGAAATCGAATCAAATGAATTGAGTTTGATAGAATGAACTTTGATTAGCTAGAATTGAGTACAACTCAATCAATTTGACTTGATTTGACTGTAAGGAGTACGAGTAAACTTTAACGCATTCCAATAGATTCAAAACAACTGAATTTGACGAACGGAACTTCAATGAACAATAATTAACAACAATCCCTTGATTTCATCTACATTCGAACGACAACGGATGACCTCAAAGGCGTTGAAATCGAATCAAATGAATTGAGTTTGATAGAATGAACTTTGATTAGCTAGGATTGAGTACAACTCAATCTAATTGACTTGATTTGACTGTAGTGAGAACGAGTAAACTTTAACGCATTCCAAAAGATTCAAAACAACTGAATCGGAGGAAAGGAACTCCAATCAACAACAATTAACAACAATCCCTTGATTTTATTTACATTCGAACGAAAAGGGACGACCTTAAAGGCATTCAAATCAAATCAAATGTATTGAGTTTCATAGAATGAACTTTGACTAGATAGAATTGAGTAAAACTCAATCTAAATGACTTGATTTGACTGTAAGTAGAACGAGTAAACTTTAATGCATTCCAATAGATTCAAAACAACTAATTTGAACGAAAGGAACTTCAATCAACAACAATCAACATCAATCCCTTCATTTCATTTACATTCGAACGACAAGGGATGACCTTAAAGGTATTCAAATCGAATCAAATGAATTGAGTTTGATAGAATAAACTTTGATTAGCTAGAATTGAGTACAACTCAATCTAATTGACTTGATTTGACTGTAAGGAGAACGAGTAAACTTTAACGCATTGGAATAGATTCAAAACAACTGAATTGGACGAAAGGAACTTCAATCAACAACAATTAACAACAATCCCGTGATTTCATTTACCTTCGAACGACAAGGAATGACCTTAAAGGCATTGAAATGGAATCAAATGAAGTCAGTTGGATAGAATGAACTTTGATTAGGTAGAATTGAGTACAACTCAATCTAATTGACTTGATTTGACTGTAATGAGAACGAGTAAACTTTAAGGCATTGCAATGTATTCAAAACAACTGAATTGGACGAAAGGAACTTCAATCAACAACAATGAACGACAATCCCATGATTTCATTTACATTCGAACGACAAGGAATGACCTTAAAGGCATTGAAATCGAATCAAATGAATTCAGTTGAATAGAATGAACTTTGATTAGTTAGAATTGAGTACAACTCAATCTAATTGACATGATTTGACTGTAATGAGAACGAGTAAACTTTAATGCATTCGAAAAGATTCAAAACAGTTGAATCGGAGGAAAGGAACTTCAATCAACAACAATTAACAACAATCCCTTGATTTCATTTACATTCGAACGACAAGGAATGACCATAAAGGCATTGAAATCGAATCAAATGAATTCGGTTGGATAGAATGAACTTTGATTAGTTAGAATTGAGTACAACTCAATGTAGTTGACTTGATTTGACTGTAGTTAGAACGAGTAAACTTTAACGCATTTCAAAAGATTCAAAACAACTGAATCGGAGGAAAGGAACTTCAATCAACAACAATTAACAACAATCCCTTGATTTCATTTACATTCGAACGAAAAGGAATGACCTTAAAGGCATTGAAATCGAATCAAATGAATTGAGTTTGATAGAATGAACTTTGATTAGCTACAATTGAGTACAACTCAATCTAATTGACTTGATTTGACTGTAAGTAGAACGAGTAAACTTTAATGCATTCCAATATATTCCAAACAACTGAATCGGAGGAAAGGAACTTCAATCAACAGCAATTAACGAGAATCGCTTTATTTCATTTACATTCGAACGACAAGAAATGATCATAAAGGCATTGAAATCGAATCAAATGAATTGAGTTTGATAGAATGAACTTTGATTAGCTAGAATTGAGTACAACTCAATCAAATTGACTTGATTTGACTATAAGGAGTACGAGTAAACTTTAACGCATTCCAATAGATTCAAAACAACTGAATCGGAGGAAAGGAACTTCAATCAACAACAATTAACACCAATCCCTTTATTTCATTTACATTCGAACGACAAGAAATGATCATAAAGGCATTGAAATCGAATCAAATGAATTGAGTTTGATAGAATGAACTTTGATTAGCTAGAATTGAGTACAACTCAATCAATTTGACTTGATTTGACTGTAAGGAGTACGAGTAAACTTTAACGCGTTCCAATAGATTCAAAACAACTGAATTTGACGAACGGAACTTCAATGAACAACAATTAACAACAATCCCTTGATTTCATCTACATTCGAACGACAACGGATGACCTCAAAGGCGTTGAAATCGAATCAAATGAATTGAGTTTGATAGAATGAACTTTGATTAGCTAGGATTGAGTACAACTCAATCTAATTGGCTTGATTTGACTGTAGTGAGAACGAGTAAACTTTAACGCATTCCAAAAGATTCAAAACAACTGAATCGGAGGAAAGGAACTCCAATCGACAACAATTTACAACAATCCCTTGATTTCATTTACATTCGAACGACAAGGGACGACCTTAAAGGCATTCAAATCAAATCAAATGTATTGAGTTTCATAGAATGAACTTTGACTAGATAGAATTGAGTAAAACTCAATCTAAATGACTTGATTTGACTGTAAGTAGAACGAGTAAACTTTAATGCATTCCAATAGGTTCAAAACAACTGAATCGGAGGAAAGGAACTTCAATCAACAGCAACTAACAACAATCCCTTTATTTCATTTACATTCGAACGACAAGAAATGATCATAAAGGCATTGAAATCGAATCAAATGAATTGAGTTTGATAGAATGAACTTTGATTAGCTAGAATTGAGTACAACTCAATCTAATTGACTTGATTTGACTGTAAGGAGAACGAGTAAACTTTAACGCATTGCAATAGATTCAAAACAACTGAATTGGACGAAAGGAACTTCAATCAACAACAATTAACAACAATCCCTTGATTTCATTTACATTCGAACGACATGGAATGACCTTAAAGGCATTGAATTCGAATCAAATGAATTCGGTTGGATAGAATGAACTTTGATTAGTTAGAATTGAGTACAACTCAATGTAGTTGACTTGATTTGACTGTAGTGAGAACGAGTAAACTTTAACGCATTTCAAAAGATTCAAAACAACTGAATCGGAGGAAAGGAACTTCAATCAACAACAATTAACAACAATCCCTTGATTTCATCTACATTCGAACGACAACGGATGACCTCAAAGGCGTTGAAATCGAATCAAATGAATTGAGTTTGATAGAATGAACTTTGATTAGCTAGGATTGAGTACAACTCAATCTAATTGACTTGATTTGACTGTAGTGAGAACGAGTAAACTTTAACGCATTCCAAAAGATTCAAAACAACTGAATCGGAGGAAAGGAACTTCAATCAACAACAATTAACAACAATCCCTTGATTTCATTTACATTCGAACGACAAGGGACGACCTTAAAGGCATTCAAATCAAATCAAATGTATTGAGTTTCATAGAATGAACTTTGACTAGATAGAATTGAGTAAAACTCAATCTAAATGACTTGATTTGACTGTAAGTAGAACGAGTAAACTTTAATGCATTCCAATAGATTCAAAACAACTAATTCGAACGAAAGGAACTTCAATCAACAACAATCAACATCAATCCCTTCATTTCATTTACATTCGAACGACAAGGGATGACCTTAAAGGTATTCAAATCGAATCAAATGAATTGAGTTTGATAGAATGAACTTTGATTAGCTAGAATTGAGTACAACTCAATCTAATTGACTTGATTTGACTGTAAGGAGAACGAGTAAACTTTAACGCATTGGAATAGATTCAAAACAACTGAATTGGACGAAAGGAACTTCAATCAACAACAATTAACAACAATCCCGTGATTTCATTTACCTTCGAACGACAAGGAATGACCTTAAAGGCATTGAAATGGAATCAAATGAAGTCAGTTGGATAGAATGAACTTCGATTAGGTAGAATTGAGTACAACTCAATCTAATTGACTTGATTTGACTGTAAGGAGTACGAGTAAACTTTAAGTCATTGCAATGGATTCAAAACAACTGAATTGGACGAAAGGAACTTCAATCAACAACAATGAACAACAATCCCATGATTTCATTTACATTCGAACGACAAGGAATGACCTTAAAGGCATTGAAATCGAATCAAATGAATTCAGTTGAATAGAATGAACTTTGATTAGTTAGAATTGAGTACAACTCAATCTAATTGACATGATTTGACTGTAATGAGAACGAGTAAACTTTAATGCATTCAAAAAGATTCAAAACAGTTGAATCGGAGGAAAGTAACTTCAATCAACAACAATAATCAACAACAATTAACAACAATCCCTTGATTTCATTTACATTCGAACGACAAGGAATGACTTTAAAGGCATTGAAATCGAATCAAATGAATTCGGTTGGATAGAATGAACTTTGATTAGTTAGAATTGAGTACAACTCAATGTAGTTGACTTGATTTGACTGTAGTGAGAACGAGTAAACTTTAACGCATTGCAATAGATTCAAAACAACTGAATCGGACGAAAGGAACTTCAATCAACAACAATGAACAACAATCCCATGATTTCATTTACATTCGAACGACAAGGAATGACCTTAAAGGCATTGAAATCGAATCAACTGAATTCAGTTGAATAGAATGAACTTTGATTAGCTAGAATTGAGTACAACTCAATCAAATTGACTTGATTTGACTGTAAGGAGTACGAGTAAACTTTAACGCATTCCAATAGATTCAAAACAACTGAATCGGAGGAAAGGAACTTCAATCAACAACAATTAACACCAATCCCTTTATTTCATTTACATTCGAACGACAAGAAATGATCATAAAGGCATTGAAATCGAATCAAATGAATTGAGTTTGATAGAATGAACTTTGATTAGCTAGAATTGAGTACAACTCAATCAATTTGACTTGATTTGACTGTAAGGAGTACGAGTAAACTTTAACGCATTCCAATAGATTCAAAACAACTGAATTTGACGAACGGAACTTCAATGAACAATAATTAACAACAATCCCTTGATTTCATCTACATTCGAACGACAACGGATGACCTCAAAGGCGTTGAAATCGAATCAAATGAATTGAGTTTGATAGAATGAACTTTGATTAGCTAGGATTGAGTACAACTCAATCTAATTGACTTGATTTGACTGTAGTGAGAACGAGTAAACTTTAACGCATTCCAAAAGATTCAAAACAACTGAATCGGAGGAAAGGAACTCCAATCAACAACAATTAACAACAATCCCTTGATTTTATTTACATTCGAACGAAAAGGGACGACCTTAAAGGCATTCAAATCAAATCAAATGTATTGAGTTTCATAGAATGAACTTTGACTAGATAGAATTGAGTAAAACTCAATCTAAATGACTTGATTTGACTGTAAGTAGAACGAGTAAACTTTAATGCATTCCAATAGATTCAAAACAACTAATTTGAACGAAAGGAACTTCAATCAACAACAATCAACATCAATCCCTTCATTTCATTTACATTCGAACGACAAGGGATGACCTTAAAGGTATTCAAATCGAATCAAATGAATTGAGTTTGATAGAATAAACTTTGATTAGCTAGAATTGAGTACAACTCAATCTAATTGACTTGATTTGACTGTAAGGAGAACGAGTAAACTTTAACGCATTGGAATAGATTCAAAACAACTGAATTGGACGAAAGGAACTTCAATCAACAACAATTAACAACAATCCCGTGATTTCATTTACCTTCGAACGACAAGGAATGACCTTAAAGGCATTGAAATGGAATCAAATGAAGTCAGTTGGATAGAATGAACTTTGATTAGGTAGAATTGAGTACAACTCAATCTAATTGACTTGATTTGACTGTAATGAGAACGAGTAAACTTTAAGGCATTGCAATGTATTCAAAACAACTGAATTGGACGAAAGGAACTTCAATCAACAACAATGAACGACAATCCCATGATTTCATTTACATTCGAACGACAAGGAATGACCTTAAAGGCATTGAAATCGAATCAAATGAATTCAGTTGAATAGAATGAACTTTGATTAGTTAGAATTGAGTACAACTCAATCTAATTGACATGATTTGACTGTAATGAGAACGAGTAAACTTTAATGCATTCGAAAAGATTCAAAACAGTTGAATCGGAGGAAAGGAACTTCAATCAACAACAATTAACAACAATCCCTTGATTTCATTTACATTCGAACGACAAGGAATGACCATAAAGGCATTGAAATCGAATCAAATGAATTCGGTTGGATAGAATGAACTTTGATTAGTTAGAATTGAGTACAACTCAATGTAGTTGACTTGATTTGACTGTAGTTAGAACGAGTAAACTTTAACGCATTTCAAAAGATTCAAAACAACTGAATCGGAGGAAAGGAACTTCAATCAACAACAATTAACAACAATCCCTTGATTTCATTTACATTCGAACGAAAAGGAATGACCTTAAAGGCATTGAAATCGAATCAAATGAATTGAGTTTGATAGAATGAACTTTGATTAGCTACAATTGAGTACAACTCAATCTAATTGACTTGATTTGACTGTAAGTAGAACGAGTAAACTTTAATGCATTCCAATATATTCCAAACAACTGAATCGGAGGAAAGGAACTTCAATCAACAGCAATTAACGAGAATCGCTTTATTTCATTTACATTCGAACGACAAGAAATGATCATAAAGGCATTGAAATCGAATCAAATGAATTGAGTTTGATAGAATGAACTTTGATTAGCTAGAATTGAGTACAACTCAATCAAATTGACTTGATTTGACTATAAGGAGTACGAGTAAACTTTAACGCATTCCAATAGATTCAAAACAACTGAATCGGAGGAAAGGAACTTCAATCAACAACAATTAACACCAATCCCTTTATTTCATTTACATTCGAACGACAAGAAATGATCATAAAGGCATTGAAATCGAATCAAATGAATTGAGTTTGATAGAATGAACTTTGATTAGCTAGAATTGAGTACAACTCAATCAATTTGACTTGATTTGACTGTAAGGAGTACGAGTAAACTTTAACGCGTTCCAATAGATTCAAAACAACTGAATTTGACGAACGGAACTTCAATGAACAACAATTAACAACAATCCCTTGATTTCATCTACATTCGAACGACAACGGATGACCTCAAAGGCGTTGAAATCGAATCAAATGAATTGAGTTTGATAGAATGAACTTTGATTAGCTAGGATTGAGTACAACTCAATCTAATTGGCTTGATTTGACTGTAGTGAGAACGAGTAAACTTTAACGCATTCCAAAAGATTCAAAACAACTGAATCGGAGGAAAGGAACTCCAATCGACAACAATTTACAACAATCCCTTGATTTCATTTACATTCGAACGACAAGGGACGACCTTAAAGGCATTCAAATCAAATCAAATGTATTGAGTTTCATAGAATGAACTTTGACTAGATAGAATTGAGTAAAACTCAATCTAAATGACTTGATTTGACTGTAAGTAGAACGAGTAAACTTTAATGCATTCCAATAGGTTCAAAACAACTGAATCGGAGGAAAGGAACTTCAATCAACAGCAACTAACAACAATCCCTTTATTTCATTTACATTCGAACGACAAGAAATGATCATAAAGGCATTGAAATCGAATCAAATGAATTGAGTTTGATAGAATGAACTTTGATTAGCTAGAATTGAGTACAACTCAATCTAATTGACTTGATTTGACTGTAAGGAGAACGAGTAAACTTTAACGCATTGCAATAGATTCAAAACAACTGAATTGGACGAAAGGAACTTCAATCAACAACAATTAACAACAATCCCTTGATTTCATTTACATTCGAACGACATGGAATGACCTTAAAGGCATTGAATTCGAATCAAATGAATTCGGTTGGATAGAATGAACTTTGATTAGTTAGAATTGAGTACAACTCAATGTAGTTGACTTGATTTGACTGTAGTGAGAACGAGTAAACTTTAACGCATTTCAAAAGATTCAAAACAACTGAATCGGAGGAAAGGAACTTCAATCAACAACAATTAACAACAATCCCTTGATTTCATCTACATTCGAACGACAACGGATGACCTCAAAGGCGTTGAAATCGAATCAAATGAATTGAGTTTGATAGAATGAACTTTGATTAGCTAGGATTGAGTACAACTCAATCTAATTGACTTGATTTGACTGTAGTGAGAACGAGTAAACTTTAACGCATTCCAAAAGATTCAAAACAACTGAATCGGAGGAAAGGAACTTCAATCAACAACAATTAACAACAATCCCTTGATTTCATTTACATTCGAACGACAAGGGACGACCTTAAAGGCATTCAAATCAAATCAAATGTATTGAGTTTCATAGAATGAACTTTGACTAGATAGAATTGAGTAAAACTCAATCTAAATGACTTGATTTGACTGTAAGTAGAACGAGTAAACTTTAATGCATTCCAATAGATTCAAAACAACTAATTCGAACGAAAGGAACTTCAATCAACAACAATCAACATCAATCCCTTCATTTCATTTACATTCGAACGACAAGGGATGACCTTAAAGGTATTCAAATCGAATCAAATGAATTGAGTTTGATAGAATGAACTTTGATTAGCTAGAATTGAGTACAACTCAATCTAATTGACTTGATTTGACTGTAAGGAGAACGAGCAAACTTTAACGCATTGGAATAGATTCAAAACAACTGAATTGGACGAAAGGAACTTCAATCAACAACAATTAACAACAATCCCGTGATTTCATTTACCTTCGAACGACAAGGAATGACCTTAAAGGCATTGAAATGGAATCAAATGAAGTCAGTTGGATAGAATGAACTTCGATTAGGTAGAATTGAGTACAACTCAATCTAATTGACTTGATTTGACTGTAAGGAGTACGAGTAAACTTTAAGTCATTGCAATGGATTCAAAACAACTGAATTGGACGAAAGGAACTTCAATCAACAACAATGAACAACAATCCCATGATTTCATTTACATTCGAACGACAAGGAATGACCTTAAAGGCATTGAAATCGAATCAAATGAATTCAGTTGAATAGAATGAACTTTGATTAGTTAGAATTGAGTACAACTCAATCTAATTGACATGATTTGACTGTAATGAGAACGAGTAAACTTTAATGCATTCAAAAAGATTCAAAACAGTTGAATCGGAGGAAAGTAACTTCAATCAACAACAATAATCAACAACAATTAACAACAATCCCTTGATTTCATTTACATTCGAACGACAAGGAATGACTTTAAAGGCATTGAAATCGAATCAAATGAATTCGGTTGGATAGAATGAACTTTGATTAGTTAGAATTGAGTACAACTCAATGTAGTTGACTTGATTTGACTGTAGTGAGAACGAGTAAACTTTAACGCATTGCAATAGATTCAAAACAACTGAATCGGAGGAAAGGAACTTCAATCAACAACAATTAACAACAATCCCTTGATTTCATTTACATTCGAACGAAAAGGAATGACCTTAAAGGCATTGAAATCGAATCAAATGAATTGAGTTTGATAGAATGAACTTTGATTAGCTACAATTGAGTACAACTCAATCTAATTGACTTGATTTGACTGTAAGGAGTACGAGTAAACTTTAACGCATTCCAATAGATTCAAAACAACTGAATCGGAGGAAAGGAACTTCAATCAACAACAATTAACACCAATCCCTTTATTTCATTTACATTCGAACGACAAGAAATGATCATAAAGGCATTGAAATCGAATCAAATGAATTGAGTTTGATAGAATGAACTTTGATTAGCTAGAATTGAGTACAACTCAATCAATTTGACTTGATTTGACTGTAAGGAGTACGAGTAAACTTTAACGCATTCCAATAGATTCAAAACAACTGAATTTGACGAACGGAACTTCAATGAACAATAATTAACAACAATCCCTTGATTTCATCTACATTCGAACGACAACGGATGACCTCAAAGGCGTTGAAATCGAATCAAATGAATTGAGTTTGATAGAATGAACTTTGATTAGCTAGGATTGAGTACAACTCAATCTAATTGACTTGATTTGACTGTAGTGAGAACGAGTAAACTTTAACGCATTCCAAAAGATTCAAAACAACTGAATCGGAGGAAAGGAACTCCAATCAACAACAATTAACAACAATCCCTTGATTTTATTTACATTCGAACGAAAAGGGACGACCTTAAAGGCATTCAAATCAAATCAAATGTATTGAGTTTCATAGAATGAACTTTGACTAGATAGAATTGAGTAAAACTCAATCTAAATGACTTGATTTGACTGTAAGTAGAACGAGTAAACTTTAATGCATTCCAATAGATTCAAAACAACTAATTTGAACGAAAGGAACTTCAATCAACAACAATCAACATCAATCCCTTCATTTCATTTACATTCGAACGACAAGGGATGACCTTAAAGGTATTCAAATCGAATCAAATGAATTGAGTTTGATAGAATAAACTTTGATTAGCTAGAATTGAGTACAACTCAATCTAATTGACTTGATTTGACTGTAAGGAGAACGAGTAAACTTTAACGCATTGGAATAGATTCAAAACAACTGAATTGGACGAAAGGAACTTCAATCAACATCAATTAACAACAATCCCGTGATTTCATTTACCTTCGAACGACAAGGAATGACCTTAAAGGCATTGAAATGGAATCAAATGAAGTCAGTTGGATAGAATGAACTTTGATTAGGTAGAATTGAGTACAACTCAATCTAATTGACTTGATTTGACTGTAATGAGAACGAGTAAACTTTAAGGCATTGCAATGTATTCAAAACAACTGAATTGGACGAAAGGAACTTCAATCAACAACAATGAACAACAATCCCATGATTTCATTTACATTCGAACGACAAGGAATGACCTTAAAGGCATTGAAATCGAATCAAATGAATTCAGTTGAATAGAATGAACTTTGATTAGTTAGAATTGAGTACAACTCAATCTAATTGACATGATTTGACTGTAATGAGAACGAGTAAACTTTAATGCATTCGAAAAGATTCAAAACAGTTGAATCGGAGGAAAGGAACTTCAATCAACAACAATTAACAACAATCCCTTGATTTCATTTACATTCGAACGACAAGGAATGACCATAAAGGCATTGAAATCGAATCAAATGAATTCGGTTGGATAGAATGAACTTTGATTAGTTAGAATTGAGTACAACTCAATGTAGTTGACTTGATTTGACTGTAGTTAGAACGAGTAAACTTTAACGCATTTCAAAAGATTCAAAACAACTGAATCGGAGGAAAGGAACTTCAATCAACAACAATTAACAACAATCCCTTGATTTCATTTACATTCGAACGAAAAGGAATGACCTTAAAGGCATTGAAATCGAATCAAATGAATTGAGTTTGATAGAATGAACTTTGATTAGCTACAATTGAGTACAACTCAATCTAATTGACTTGATTTGACTGTAAGTAGAACGAGTAAACTTTAATGCATTCCAATATATTCCAAACAACTGAATCGGAGGAAAGGAACTTCAATCAACAGCAATTAACGAGAATCGCTTTATTTCATTTACATTCGAACGACAAGAAATGATCATAAAGGCATTGAAATCGAATCAAATGAATTGAGTTTGATAGAATGAACTTTGATTAGCTAGAATTGAGTACAACTCAATCAAATTGACTTGATTTGACTGTAAGGAGTACGAGTAAACTTTAACGCATTCCAATAGATTCAAAACAACTGAATCGGAGGAAAGGAACTTCAATCAACAACAATTAACACCAATCCCTTTATTTCATTTACATTCGAACGACAAGAAATGATCATAAAGGCATTGAAATCGAATCAAATGAATTGAGTTTGATAGAATGAACTTTGATTAGCTAGAATTGAGTACAACTCAATCAATTTGACTTGATTTGACTGTAAGGAGTACGAGTAAACTTTAACGCGTTCCAATAGATTCAAAACAACTGAATTTGACGAACGGAACTTCAATGAACAACAATTAACAACAATCCCTTGATTTCATCTACATTCGAACGACAACGGATGACCTCAAAGGCGTTGAAATCGAATCAAATGAATTGAGTTTGATAGAATGAACTTTGATTAGCTAGGATTGAGTACAACTCAATCTAATTGGCTTGATTTGACTGTAGTGAGAACGAGTAAACTTTAACGCATTCCAAAAGATTCAAAACAACTGAATCGGAGGAAAGGAACTCCAATCGACAACAATTTACAACAATCCCTTGATTTCATTTACATTCGAACGACAAGGGACGACCTTAAAGGCATTCAAATCAAATCAAATGTATTGAGTTTCATAGAATGAACTTTGACTAGATAGAATTGAGTAAAACTCAATCTAAATGACTTGATTTGACTGTAAGTAGAACGAGTAAACTTTAATGCATTCCAATAGGTTCAAAACAACTGAATCGGAGGAAAGGAACTTCAATCAACAGCAATTAACAACAATCCCTTTATTTCATTTACATTCGAACGACAAGAAATGATCATAAAGGCATTGAAATCGAATCAAATGAATTGAGTTTGATAGACTGAACTTTGATTAGCTAGAATTGAGTACAACTCAATCTAATTGACTTGATTTGACTGTAAGGAGAACGAGTAAACTTTAACGCATTGCAATAGATTCAAAACAACTGAATTGGACGAAAGGAACTTCAATCAACAACAATTAACAACAATCCCCTGATTTCATTTACCTTCGAACGACAAGGAATGACCTTAAAGGCATTGAAATGGAATCAAATGAAGTCAGTTGGATAGAATGAACTTTGATTAGGTAGAATTGAGTAGAACTCAATCTAATTGACTTGATTTGACTGTAATGAGAACGAGTAAACTTTAAGGCATTGCAATAGATTCAAAACAACTGAATCGGAGGAAAGGAACTTCAATCAACAACAATTAACAACAATCCCTTGATTTCATTTACATTCGAACGACATGGAATGACCTTAAAGGCATTGAATTCGAATCAAATGAATTCGGTTGGATAGAATGAACTTTGATTAGCTAGGATTGAGTACAACTCAATCTAATTGACTTGATTTGACTGTAGTGAGAACGAGTAAACTTTAACGCATTCCAAAAGATTCAAAACAACTGAATCGGAGGAAAGGAACTTCAATCAACAACAATTAACAACAATCCCTTGATTTCATTTACATTCGAACGACAAGGGACGACCTTAAAGGCATTCAAATCAAATCAAATGTATTGAGTTTCATAGAATGAACTTTGACTAGATAGAATTGAGTAAAACTCAATCTAAATGACTTGATTTGACTGTAAGTAGAACGAGTAAACTTTAATGCATTCCAATAGATTCAAAACAACTAATTCGAACGAAAGGAACTTCAATCAACAACAATCAACATCAATCCCTTCATTTCATTTACATTCGAACGACAAGGGATGACCTTAAAGGTATTCAAATCGAATCAAATGAATTGAGTTTGATAGAATGAACTTTGATTAGCTAGAATTGAGTACAACTCAATCTAATTGACTTGATTTGACTGTAAGGAGAACGAGTAAACTTTAACGCATTGGAATAGATTCAAAACAACTGAATTGGACGAAAGGAACTTCAATCAACAACAATTAACAACAATCCCGTGATTTCATTTACCTTCGAACGACAAGGAATGACCTTAAAGGCATTGAAATGGAATCAAATGAAGTCAGTTGGATAGAATGAACTTCGATTAGGTAGAATTGAGTACAACTCAATCTAATTGACTTGATTTGACTGTAAGGAGTACGAGTAAACTTTAAGTCATTGCAATGGATTCAAAACAACTGAATTGGACGAAAGGAACTTCAATCAACAACAATGAACAACAATCCCATGATTTCATTTACATTCGAACGACAAGGAATGACCTTAAAGGCATTGAAATCGAATCAAATGAATTCAGTTGAATAGAATGAACTTTGATTAGTTAGAATTGAGTACAACTCAATCTAATTGACATGATTTGACTGTAATGAGAACGAGTAAACTTTAATGCATTCAAAAAGATTCAAAACAGTTGAATCGGAGGAAAGTAACTTCAATCAACAACAATAATCAACAACAATTAACAACAATCCCTTGATTTCATTTACATTCGAACGACAAGGAATGACTTTAAAGGCATTGAAATCGAATCAAATTAATTCGGTTGGATAGAATGAACTTTGATTAGTTAGAATTGAGTACAACTCAATGTAGTTGACTTGATTTGACTGTAGTGAGAACGAGTAAACTTTAACGCATTGCAATAGATTCAAAACAACTGAATCGGAGGAAAGGAACTTCAATCAACAACAATTAACAACAATCCCTTGATTTCATTTACATTCGAACGAAAAGGAATGACCTTAAAGGCATTGAAATCGAATCAAATGAATTGAGTTTGATAGAATAAACTTTGATTAGCTAGAATTGAGTACAACTCAATCTAATTGACTTGATTTGACTGTAAGGAGAACGAGTAAACTTTAACGCATTCCAAAAGATTCAAAACAACTGAATCGGAGGAAAGGAACTTCAATCAACAACAATTAACAACAATCCCTTGATTTCATTTACATTCGAACGACAAGGGACGACCTTAAAGGCATTCAAATCAAATCAAATGTATTGAGTTTCATAGAATGAACTTTGACTAGATAGAATTGAGTAAAACTCAATCTAAATGACTTGATTTGACTGTAAGTAGAACGAGTAAACTTTAATGCATTCCAATAGATTCAAAACAACTGAATTGGACGAAAGGAACTTCAATCAACAACAATGAACAACAATCCCATGATTTCATTTACATTCGAACGACAAGGAATGACCTTAAAGGCATTGAAATCGAATCAAATGAATTCAGTTGAATAGAATGAACTTTGATTAGCTAGAATTGAGTACAACTCAATCTAATTGACATGATTTGACTGTAATGAGAACGAGTAAACTTTAATGCATTCAAAAAGATTCAAAACAGTTGAATCGGAGGAAAGTAACTTCAATCAACAACAATAATCAACAACAATTAACAACAATCCCTTGATTTCATTTACATTCGAACGACAAGAAATGACTTTAAAGGCATTGAAATCGAATCAAATGAATTCGGTTGGATAGAATGAACTTTGATTAGTTAGAATTGAGTACAACTCAATGTAGTTGACTTGATTTGACTGTAGTGAGAACGAGTAAACTTTAACGCATTGCAATAGATTCAAAATAACTGAATCGGAGGAAAGGAACTTCAATCAACAACAATTAACAACAATCCCTTGATTTCATTTACATTCGAACGAAAAGGAATGACCTTAAAGGCATTGAAATCGAATCAAATGAATTGAGTTTGATAGAATGAACTTTGATTAGCTACAATTGAGTACAACTCAATGTAATTGACTTGATTTGACTGTAGTGAGAACGAGTAAACTTTAACGCATTCCAAAAGATTCAAAACAACTGAATCGGAGGAAAGGAACTTCAATCAACAACAATTAACAACAATCCCTTGATTTCATTTACATTCGAACGACAAGGGACGACCTTAAAGGCATTCAAATCAAATCAAATGTATTGAGTTTCATAGAATGAACTTTGACTAGATAGAATTGAGTAAAACTCAATCTAAATGACTTGATTTGACTGTAAGTAGAACGAGTAAACTTTAATGCATTCCAATAGATTCAAAACAACTAATTCGAACGAGAGGATCTTCAATCAACAACAATCAACATCAATCCCTTCATTTCATTTACATTCGAACGACAAGGGATGACCTTAATGGTATTCAAATCGAATCAAATGAATTAAGTTTGATAGAATGAACTTTGATTAGCTAGAATTGAGTACAACTCAATCTAATTGACTTGATTTGACTGTAAGGAGAACGAGTAAACTTTAACGCATTGCAATAGATTCAAAACAACTGAATCGGAGGAAAGGAACTTCAATCAACAACAATTAACAACAATCCCTTGATTTCATTTACATTCGAACGAAAAGGAATGACCTTAAAGGCATTGAAATGGAATCAAATGAAGTCTGTTGGATAGAATGAACTTTGATTAGCTACAATTGAGTACAACTCAATCTAATTGACTTGATTTGACTGTAAGTAGAACGAGTAAACTTTAATGCATTCCAATAGATTCAAAACAACTGAATCGGAGGAATGGAACTTCAATCAACAACAATTAACAACAATCCCTTTATTTCATTTACATTCGAACGACAAGAAATGATCATAAAGGCATTGAAATCGAATCAAATGAATTGAGTTTGATAGAATGAACTTTGATTAGCTAGAATTGAGTACAACTCAATCAAAATGACTTGATTTGACTGTAAGTAGAACGTGTAAACTTTAATGCATTCCAATAGATTCAAAACAACTAATTCGAACGAAATGAACTTCAATCAACAACAATCAACATCAATCCCTTCATTTCATTTACATTCGAATGACAAGGGATGACCTTAAAGGTATTCAAATCGAATCAAATGAATTGAGTTTGATAGAATGAACTTTGATTAGCTAGAATTGAGTACAACTCAATCTAATTGACTTGATTTGACTGTAAGGAGAACGAGTAAACTTTAACGCATTGGAATAGATTCAAAACAACTGAATTGGACGAAAGGAACTTCAATCAACAACAATTAACAACAATCCCATGATTTCATTTACCTTCGAACGACAAGGAATGACCTTAAAGGCCAATGGAATCAAATTAAGTCAGTTGGATAGAATGAACTTTGATTAGGTAGAATTGAGTACAACTCAATCTAATTGACTTGATTTGACTGTAGTGAGAACGAGTAAACTTTAACGCATTCCAAAAGATTCAAAACAACTGAATCGGAGGAAAGGAACTTCAATCAACAACAATTAACAACAATCCCTTGATTTCATTTACATTCGAACGACAAGGGACGACCTTAAAGGCATTCAAATCAAATCAAATGTATTGAGTTTCATAGAATGAACTTTGACTAGATAGAATTGAGTAAAACTCAATCTAAATGACTTGATTTGACTGTAAGTAGAACGAGTAAACTTTAATGCATTCCAATAGGTTCAAAACAACTGAATCGGAGGAAAGGAACTTCAATCAACAGCAATTAACAACAATCCCTTTATTTCATTTACATTCGAACGACAAGAAATGATCATAAAGGCATTGAAATCGAATCAAATGAATTGAGTTTGATAGAATGAACTTTGATTAGCTAGAATTGAGTACAACTCAATCTAATTGACTTGATTTGACTGTAAGGAGAACGAGTAAACTTTAACGCATTGCAATAGATTCAAAACAACTGAATTGGACGAAAGGAACTTCAATCAACAATAATTAACAACAATCCCCTGATTTCATTTACCTTCGAACGACAAGGAATGACCTTAAAGGCATTGAAATGGAATCAAATGAAGTCAGTTGGATAGAATGAACTTTGATTAGGTAGAATTGAGTACAACTCAATCTAATTGACTTGATTTGACTGTAATGAGAACGAGTAAACTTTAAGTCATTGCAATGGATTCAAAACAACTGAATTAGACGAAAGGAACTTCAATCAACAACAATGAACAACAATCCCATGATTTCATTTACATTCGAACGACAAGGAATGTCCTTAAAGGCATTGAAATCGAATCAAATGAATTCAGTTGAATAGAATGAACTTTGATAGTTAGAATTGAGTACAACTCAATCTAATTGACATGATTTGACTGTAATGAGAACGAGTAAACTTTAATGCATTCGAAAAGATTCAAAACAGTTGAATCGGAGGAAAGGAACTTCAATCAACAACAATTAAAAACAATCCCTTGATTTCATTTACATTCGAACGACAAGGAATGACCTTAAAGGCATTGAAATCGAATCAAATGAATTCGGTTGGATAGAATGAACTTTGATTAGTTAGAATTGAGTACAACTCAATGTAGTTGACTTGATTTGACTGTAGTGAGAACGAGTAAACTTTAACGCATTTCAAAAGATTCAAAACAACTGAATCGGAGGAAAGGAACTTCAATCAACAACAATTAACAACAATCCCTTGATTTCATTTACATTCGAACGAAAAGGATTGACCTTAAAGGCATTGAAATCGAATCAAATCAATTGAGTTTGATAGAATGAACTTTGATTAGCTAGAATTGAGTACAACTCAATCAAATTGACTTGATTTGACTGTAAGGAGTACGAGTAAACTTTAACGCATTCCAATAGATTCAAAACAACTGAATCGGAGGAAAGGAACTTCAATCAACAACAATTAACAACAATCCCTTTATTTCATTTACATTCGAACGACAAGAAATGATCATAAAGGCATTGAAATCGAATCAAATGAATTGAGTTTGATAGAATGAACTTTGATTAGCTAGAATTGAGTACAACTCAATCAAATTGACTTGATTTGACTGTAAGGAGTACGAGTAAACTTTAACGCATTCCAATAGATTCAAAACAACTGAATCGGAGGAAAGGAACTTCAATCAACAACAATTAACAACAATCCCTTTATTTCATTTACATTCGAACGACAAGAAATGATCATAAAGCATTGAAATCGAATCAAATGAATTGAGTTTGATAGAATGAACTTTGATTAGCTAGAATTGAGTACAACTTAATCTAATTGACTTGATTTGACTGTAAGGAGAACTAGTAAACTTTAACGCATTGGAATAGATTCAAAACAACTGAATTAGACGAAAGGAACTTCAATCAACAACAATTAACAACAATCCCATGATTTCATTTACCTTCGAACGACAAGGAATGACCTTAAAGGCATTGAAATGGAATCAAATGAAGTCAGTTGGATAGAATGAACTTTGATTAGTTAGAATTGAGTACAACTCAATCTAATTGACTTGATTTGACTGTAATGAGAACGAGTAAACTTTAAGGCATTGCAATAGATTCAAAACAACTGAATTGGACGAAAGGAACTTCAATCAACAACAATGAACAACAATCCCATGATTTCATTTACATTCGAACGACAAGGAATGACCTTAAAGGCATTGAAATCGAATCAAATGAATTCAGTTGAATAGAATGAACTTTGATTAGTTAGAATTGAGTACAACTCAATCTAATTGACATGATTTGACTGTAATGAGAACGAGTAAACTTTAATGCATTCGATAAGATTCAAAACAGTTGAATCGGAGGAAAGGAACTTCAATCAACAACAATTAACAACAATCCCTTGATTTCATTTACATTCGAACGACAAGGAATGACCTTAAAGGCATTGAAATCGAATCAAATGAATTCGGGTGGATAGAATGAACTTTGATTAGTTAGAATTGAGTACAACTCAATGTAGTTGACTTGATTTGACTGTAGTGAGAACGAGTAAACTTTAACGCATTTCAAAAGATTCAAAACAACTGAATCGGAGGAAAGGAACTTCAATCAACAACAATTAACAACAATCCCTTGATTTCATTTACATTCGAACGAAAAGGATTGACCTTAAAGGCATTGAAATCGAATCAAATGAATTGAGTTTGATAGAATGAACTTTGATTAGCTAGAATTGAGTACAACTCAATCAAATTGACTTGATTTGACTGTAAGGAGTACGAGTAAACTTTAACGCATTCCAATAGATTCAAAACAACTGAATCGGAGGAAAGGAACTTCAATCAACAACAATTAACGACAATCGCTTTATTTCATTTACATTCGAACGACAAGAAATGATCATAAAGGCATTGAAATCGAATCAAATGAATTGAGTTTGATAGAATGAACTTTGATTAGCTAGAATTGAGTACAACTCAATCAAATTGACTTGATTTGACTGTAAGGAGTACGAGTAAACTTTAACGCATTCCAATAGATTCAAAACAACTGAATCGGAGGAAAGGAACTTCAATCAACAACAATTAACAACAATCCCTTTATTTCATTTACATTCGAACGACAAGAAATGATCATAAAGGCATTGAAATCGAATCAAATGAATTGAGTTTGATAGAATGAACTTTGATTAGCTAGAATTGAGTACAACTCAATCTAATTGACATGATTTGACTGTAATGAGAACGAGTAAACTTTAATGCATTCAAAAAGATTCAAAACAGTTGAATCGGAGGAAAGTAACTTCAATCAACAACAATAATCAACAACAATTAACAACAATCCCTTGATTTCATTTACATTCGAACGACAAGAAATGACTTTAAAGGCATTGAAATCGAATCAAATGAATTCGGTTGGATAGAATGAACTTTGATTAGTTAGAATTGAGTACAACTCAATGTAGTTGACTTGATTTGACTGTAGTGAGAACGAGTAAACTTTAACGCATTGCAATAGATTCAAAACAACTGAATCGGAGGAAAGGAACTTCAATCAACAACAATTAACAACAATCCCTTGATTTCATTTACATTCGAACGAAAAGGAATGACCTTAAAGGCATTGAAATCGAATCAAATGAATTGAGTTTGATAGAATGAACTTTGATTAGCTACAATTGAGTACAACTCAATGTAATTGACTTGATTTGACTGTAGTGAGAACGAGTAAACTTTAACGCATTCCAAAAGATTCAAAACAACTGAATCGGAGGAAAGGAACTTCAATCAACAACAATTAACAACAATCCCTTGATTTCATTTACATTCGAACGACAAGGGACGACCTTAAAGGCATTCAAATCAAATCAAATGTATTGAGTTTCATAGAATGAACTTTGACTAGATAGAATTGAGTAAAACTCAATCTAAATGACTTGATTTGACTGTAAGTAGAACGAGTAAACTTTAATGCATTCCAATAGATTCAAAACAACTAATTCGAACGAGAGGATCTTCAATCAACAACAATCAACATCAATCCCTTCATTTCATTTACATTCGAACGACAAGGGATGACCTTAATGGTATTCAAATCGAATCAAATGAATTAAGTTTGATAGAATGAACTTTGATTAGCTAGAATTGAGTACAACTCAATCTAATTGACTTGATTTGACTGTAAGGAGAACGAGTAAACTTTAACGCATTGCAATAGATTCAAAACAACTGAATCGGAGGAAAGGAACTTCAATCAACAACAATTAACAACAATCCCTTGATTTCATTTACATTCGAACGAAAAGGAATGACCTTAAAGGCATTGAAATGGAATCAAATGAAGTCTGTTGGATAGAATGAACTTTGATTAGCTACAATTGAGTACAACTCAATCTAATTGACTTGATTTGACTGTAAGTAGAACGAGTAAACTTTAATGCATTCCAATAGATTCAAAACAACTGAATCGGAGGAATGGAACTTCAATCAACAACAATTAACAACAATCCCTTTATTTCATTTACATTCGAACGACAAGAAATGATCATAAAGGCATTGAAATCGAATCAAATGAATTGAGTTTGATAGAATGAACTTTGATTAGCTAGAATTGAGTACAACTCAATCAAAATGACTTGATTTGACTGTAAGTAGAACGTGTAAACTTTAATGCATTCCAATAGATTCAAAACAACTAATTCGAACGAAAGGAACTTCAATCAACAACAATCAACATCAATCCCTTCATTTCATTTACATTCGAATGACAAGGGATGACCTTAAAGGTATTCAAATCGAATCAAATGAATTGAGTTTGATAGAATGAACTTTGATTAGCTAGAATTGAGTACAACTCAATCTAATTGACTTGATTTGACTGTAAGGAGAACGAGTAAACTTTAACGCATTGGAATAGATTCAAAACAACTGAATTGGACGAAAGGAACTTCAATCAACAACAATTAACAACAATCCCATGATTTCATTTACCTTCGAACGACAAGGAATGACCTTAAAGGCCAATGGAATCAAATTAAGTCAGTTGGATAGAATGAACTTTGATTAGGTAGAATTGAGTACAACTCAATCTAATTGACTTGATTTGACTGTAGTGAGAACGAGTAAACTTTAACGCATTCCAAAAGATTCAAAACAACTGAATCGGAGGAAAGAAACTTCAATCAACAACAATTAACAACAATCCCTTGATTTCATTTACATTCGAACGACAAGGGACGACCTTAAAGGCATTCAAATCAAATCAAATGTATTGAGTTTCATAGAATGAACTTTGACTAGATAGAATTGAGTAAAACTCAATCTAAATGACTTGATTTGACTGTAAGTAGAACGAGTAAACTTTAATGCATTCCAATAGGTTCAAAACAACTGAATCGGAGGAAAGGAACTTCAATCAACAGCAATTAACAACAATCCCTTTATTTCATTTACATTCGAACGACAAGAAATGATCATAAAGGCATTGAAATCGAATCAAATGAATTGAGTTTGATAGAATGAACTTTGATTAGCTAGAATTGAGTACAACTCAATCTAATTGACTTGATTTGACTGTAAGGAGAACGAGTAAACTTTAACGCATTGCAATAGATTCAAAACAACTGAATTGGACGAAAGGAACTTCAATCAACAATAATTAACAACAATCCCCTGATTTCATTTACCTTCGAACGACAAGGAATGACCTTAAAGGCATTGAAATGGAATCAAATGAAGTCAGTTGGATAGAATGAACTTTGATTAGGTAGAATTGAGTACAACTCAATCTAATTGACTTGATTTGACTGTAATGAGAACGAGTAAACTTTAAGTCATTGCAATGGATTCAAAACAACTGAATTAGACGAAAGGAACTTCAATCAACAACAATGAACAACAATCCCATGATTTCATTTACATTCGAACGACAAGGAATGTCCTTAAAGGCATTGAAATCGAATCAAATGAATTCAGTTGAATAGAATGAACTTTGATAGTTAGAATTGAGTACAACTCAATCTAATTGACATGATTTGACTGTAATGAGAACGAGTAAACTTTAATGCATTCGAAAAGATTCAAAACAGTTGAATCGGAGGAAAGGAACTTCAATCAACAACAATTAAAAACAATCCCTTGATTTCATTTACATTCGAACGACAAGGAATGACCTTAAAGGCATTGAAATCGAATCAAATGAATTCGGTTGGATAGAATGAACTTTGATTAGTTAGAATTGAGTACAACTCAATGTAGTTGACTTGATTTGACTGTAGTGAGAACGAGTAAACTTTAACGCATTTCAAAAGATTCAAAACAACTGAATCGGAGGAAAGGAACTTCAATCAACAACAATTAACAACAATCCCTTGATTTCATTTACATTCGAACGAAAAGGATTGACCTTAAAGGCATTGAAATCGAATCAAATCAATTGAGTTTGATAGAATGAACTTTGATTAGCTAGAATTGAGTACAACTCAATCAAATTGACTTGATTTGACTGTAAGGAGTACGAGTAAACTTTAACGCATTCCAATAGATTCAAAACAACTGAATCGGAGGAAAGGAACTTCAATCAACAACAATTAACAACAATCCCTTTATTTCATTTACATTCGAACGACAAGAAATGATCATAAAGGCATTGAAATCGAATCAAATGAATTGAGTTTGATAGAATGAACTTTGATTAGCTAGAATTGAGTACAACTCAATCAAATTGACTTGATTTGACTGTAAGGAGTACGAGTAAACTTTAACGCATTCCAATAGATTCAAAACAACTGAATCGGAGGAAAGGAACTTCAATCAACAACAATTAACAACAATCCCTTTATTTCATTTACATTCGAACGACAAGAAATGATCATAAAGCATTGAAATCGAATCAAATGAATTGAGTTTGATAGAATGAACTTTGATTAGCTAGAATTGAGTACAACTTAATCTAATTGACTTGATTTGACTGTAAGGAGAACGAGTCAACTTTAACGCATTGGAATAGATTCAAAACAACTGAATTAGACGAAAGGAACTTCAATCAACAACAATTAACAACAATCCCATGATTTCATTTACCTTCGAACGACAAGGAATGACCTTAAAGGCATTGAAATGGAATCAAATGAAGTCAGTTGGATAGAATGAACTTTGATTAGTTAGAATTGAGTACAACTCAATCTAATTGACTTGATTTGACTGTAATGAGAACGAGTAAACTTTAAGGCATTGCAATAGATTCAAAACAACTGAATTGGACGAAAGGAACTTCAATCAACAACAATGAACAACAATCCCATGATTTCATTTACATTCGAACGACAAGGAATGACCTTAAAGGCATTGAAATCGAATCAAATGAATTCAGTTGAATAGAATGAACTTTGATTAGTTAGAATTGAGTACAACTCAATCTAATTGACATGATTTGACTGTAATGAGAACGAGTAAACTTTAATGCATTCGATAAGATTCAAAACAGTTGAATCGGAGGAAAGGAACTTCAATCAACAACAATTAACAACAATCCCTTGATTTCATTTACATTCGAACGACAAGGAATGACCTTAAAGGCATTGAAATCGAATCAAATGAATTCGGGTGGATAGAATGAACTTTGATTAGTTAGAATTGAGTACAACTCAATGTAGTTGACTTGATTTGACTGTAGTGAGAACGAGTAAACTTTAACGCATTTCAAAAGATTCAAAACAACTGAATCGGAGGAAAGGAACTTCAATCAACAACAATTAACAACAATCCCTTGATTTCATTTACATTCGAACGAAAAGGATTGACCTTAAAGGCATTGAAATCGAATCAAATGAATTGAGTTTGATAGAATGAACTTTGATTAGCTAGAATTGAGTACAACTCAATCAAATTGACTTGATTTGACTGTAAGGAGTACGAGTAAACTTTAACGCATTCCAATAGATTCAAAACAACTGAATCGGAGGAAAGGAACTTCAATCAACAACAATTAACCACAATCCCTTTATTTCATTTACATTCGAACGACAAGAAATGATCATAAAGGCATTGAAATCGAATCAAATGAATTGAGTTTGATAGAATGAACTTTGATTAGCTAGAATTGAGTACAACTCAATCAAATTGACTTGATTTGACTGTAAGGAGTACGAGTAAACTTTAACGCATTCCAATAGATTCAAAACAACTGAATCGGAGGAAAGGAACTTCAATCAACAACAATTAACAACAATCCCTTTATTTCATTTACATTCGAACGACAAGAAATGATCATAAAGGCATTGAAATCGAATCAAATGAATTGAGTTTGATAGAATGAACTTTGATTAGCTAGAATTGAGTACAACTCAATCTAATTGACTTTATTTGACTGTAATGAGAACGAGTAAACTTTAAGGCATTGCAATGGATTCAAAACAACTGAATTGGACGAAAGGAACTTCAATCAACAACAATGAACAACAATCCCATGATTTCATTTACATTCGAACGACAAGGAATGACCTTAAAGGCATTGAAATCGAATCAAATGAATTCAGTTGAATAGAATGAACTTTGATTAGTTAGAATTGAGTACAACTCAATCTAATTGACATGATTTGACTGTAATGAGAACGAGTAAACTTTAATGCATTCGAAAAGATTCAAAACAGTTGAATCGGAGGAAAGGAACTTCAATCAACAACAATTAACAACAATCCCTTGATTTCATTTACATTCGAACGACAAGGAATGACCTTGAAGGCATTGAAATCGAATCAAATGAATTCGGTTGGATAGAATGAACTTTGATTAGATAGAATTGAGTACAACTCAATGTAGTTGACTTGATTTGACTGTAGTGAGAACGAGTAAACTTTAACGCATTTCAAAAGATTCAAAACAACTGAATCGGAGGAAAGGAACTTCAATCAACAACAATTAACAACAATCCCTTGATTTCATTTACATTCGAACGAAAAGGATTGACCTTAAAGGCATTGAAATCGAATCAAATGAATTGAGTTTGATAGAATGAACTTTGATTAGCTAGAATTGAGTACAACTCAATCAAATTGACTTGATTTGACTGTAAGGAGTACGAGTAAACTTTAACGCATTCCAATAGATTCAAAACAACTGAATCGGAGGAAAGGAACTTCAATCAACAACAATTAACCACAATCCCTTTATTTCATTTACATTCGAACGACAAGAAATGATCATAAAGGCATTGAAATCGAATCAAATGAATTGAGTTTGATAGAATGAACTTTGATTAGCTAGAATTGAGTACAACTCAATCAAATTGACTTGATTTGACTGTAAGGAGTACGAGTAAACTTTAACGCATTCCAATAGATTCAAAACAACTGAATCGGAGGAAAGGAACTTCAATCAACAACAATTAACAACAATCCCTTTATTTCATTTACATTCGAACGACAAGAAATGATCATAAAGGCATTGAAATCGAATCAAATGAATTGAGTTTGATAGAATGAACTTTGATTAGCTAGAATTGAGTACAACTCAATCTAATTGACTTTATTTGACTGTAATGAGAACGAGTAAACTTTAAGGCATTGCAATGGATTCAAAACAACTGAATTGGACGAAAGGAACTTCAATCAACAACAATGAACAACAATCCCATGATTTCATTTACATTCGAACGACAAGGAATGACCTTAAAGGCATTGAAATCGAATCAAATGAATTCAGTTGAATAGAATGAACTTTGATTAGTTAGAATTGAGTACAACTCAATCTAATTGACATGATTTGACTGTAATGAGAACGAGTAAACTTTAATGCATTCGAAAAGATTCAAAACAGTTGAATCGGAGGAAAGGAACTTCAATCAACAACAATTAACAACAATCCCTTGATTTCATTTACATTCGAACGACAAGGAATGACCTTGAAGGCATTGAAATCGAATCAAATGAATTCGGTTGGATAGAATGAACTTTGATTAGATAGAATTGAGTACAACTCATTGTAGTTGACTTGATTTGACTGTAGTGAGAACGAGTAAACTTTAACGCATTTCAAAAGATTCAAAACAACTGAATCGGAGGAAAGGAACTTCAATCAACAACAATTAACAACAATCCCTTGATTTCATTTACATTCGAACTAAAAGGAATGACCTTAAAGGCATTGAAATCGAATCAAATGAATTGAGTTTGATAGAATGAACTTTGATTAGCTACAATTGAGTACAACTCAATCTAATTGACTTGATTTGACTGTAAGTAGAACGAGTAAACTTTAATGCATTCCAATAGATTCAAAATAACTGAATCGGAGGAAAGGAACTTCAATCAACAACAATTAACAACAATCCCTTTATTTCATTTACATTCGAACGACAAGAAATGATCATAAAGGCATTGAAATCGAATCAAATGAATTGAGTTTGATAGAATGAACTTTGATTAGCTACAATTGAGTACAACTCAATCAAATTGACTTGATTTGACTGTAAGGAGTACGAGTAAACTTTAACGCATTCCAATAGATTCAAAACAACTGAATCGGAGGAAAGTAGATTCAATCAACAACAATTAACACCAATCCCTTTATTTCATTTACATTCGAACGACAAGAAATGATCATAAAGGCATTGAAATCGAATCAAATGAATTGAGTTCGATAGAATGAACTTTGATTAGCTAGAATTGAGTACAACTCAATCAATTTGACTTGATTTGACTGTAAGGAGTACGAGTAAACTTTAACGCGTTCCAATAGATTCAAAACAACTGAATTTGACGAACGGAACTTCAATGAACAACAATTAACAACAATCCCTTGATTTCATCTACATTCGAACGACAACGGATGACCTCAAAGGCGTTGAAATCGAATCAAATGAATTGAGTTTGATAGAATGAACTTTGATTAGCTAGGATTGAGTACAACTCAATCTAATTGGCTTGATTTGACTGTAGTGAGAACGAGTAAACTTTAACGCATTCCAAAAGATTCAAAACAACTGAATCGGAGGAAAGGAACTCCAATCGACAACAATTTACAACAATCCCTTGATTTCATTTACATTCGAACGACAAGGGACGACCTTAAAGGCATTCAAATCAAATCAAATGTATTGAGTTTCATAGAATGAACTTTGACTAGATAGAATTGAGTAAAACTCAATCTAAATGACTTGATTTGACTGTAAGTAGAACGAGTAAACTTTAATGCATTCCAATAGATTCAAAACAACTAATTCGAACGAAAGGAACTTCAATCAACAACAATCAACATCAATCCCTTCATTTCATTTACATTCGAACGACAAGGGATGACCTTAAAGGTATTCAAATCGAATCAAATGAATTGAGTTTGATAGAATGAACTTTGATTAGCTAGAATTGAGTACAACTCAATCTAATTGACTTGATTTGACTGTAAGAAGAACGAGTAAACTTTAACGCATTGCAATAGATTCAAAACAACTGAATCGGAGGAAAGGAACTTCAATCAACAACAATTAACAACAATCCCTTGATTTCATTTACATTCGAACGAAAAGGAATGACCTTAAAGGCATTGAAATGGAATCAAATGAAGTCAGTTGGATAGAATGAACTTTGATTAGGTAGAATTGAGTACAACTCAATCTAATTGACTTGATTTGACTGTAATGAGAACGAGTAAACTTTAAGGCATTGCAATGGATTCAAAACAACTGAATTGGACGAAAGGAACTTCAATCAACAACAATGAACAACAATCCCATGATTTCATTTACATTCGAACGACAAGGAATGACCTTAAAGGCATTGAAATCGAATCAAATGAATTCAGTTGAATAGAATGAACTTTGATTAGTTAGAATTGAGTACAACTCAATCTAATTGACATGATTTGACTGTAATGAGAACGAGTAAACTTTAATGCATTCGAAAAGATTCAAAACAGTTGAATCGGAGGAAAGGAACTTCAATCAACAACAATTAACAACAATCCCTTGATTTCATTTACATTCGAACGACAAGGAATGACCTTAAAGGCATTGAAATCGAATCAAATGAATTCGGTTGGAAAGAATGAACTTTGATTAGTTAGAATTGAGTACAACTCAATGTAGTTGACTTGATTTGACTGTAGTGAGAACGAGTAAACTTTAACGCATTTCAAAAGATTCAAAACAACTGAATCGGAGGAAAGGAACTTCAATCAACAACAATTAACAACAATTCCTTGATTTCATTTACATTCGAACGAAAAGGAATGACCTTAAAGGCATTGAAATCGAATCAAATGAATTGAGTTTGATAGAATGAACTTTGATTAGCTACAATTGAGTACAACTCAATCTAATTGACTTGATTTGACTGTAAGTAGAACGAGTAAACTTTAATGCATTCCAATAGATTCCAAACAACTGAATCGGAGGAAAGGAACTTCAATCAACAACAATTAACGACAATCGCTTTATTTCATTTACATTCGAACGACAAGAAATGATCATAAAGGCATTGAAATCGAATCAAATGAATTGAGTTTGATAGAATTAACTTTGATTAGCTAGAATTGAGTACAACTCAATCAAATTGACTTGATTTGACTGTAAGGAGTACGAGTAAACTTTAATGCATTCCAATAGATTCCAAACAACTGAATCGGAGGAAAGGAACTTCAATCAACAACAATTAACAACAATCCCTTGATTTCATTTACATTCGAACGACATGGAATGACCTTAAAGGCATTGAATTCGAATCAAATGAATTCGGTTGGATAGAATGAACTTTGATTAGTTAGAATTGAGTACAACTCAATGTAGTTGACTTGATTTGACTGTAGTGAGAACGAGTAAACTTTAACGCATTTCAAAAGATTCAAAACAACTGAATCGGAGGAAAGGAACTTCAATCAACAACAATTAACAACAATCCCTTGATTTCATTTACATTCGAACGAAAAGGAATGACCTTAAAGGCATTGAAATCGAATCAAATGAATTGAGTTTGATAGAATGAACTTTGATTAGCTAGAATTGAGTACAACTCAATCAATTTGACTTGATTTGACTGTAAGGAGTACGAGTAAACTTTAACGCATTCCAATAGATTCAAAACAACTGAATTTGACGAACGGAACTTCAATGAACAACAATTAACAACAATCCCTTTATTTCATCTACATTCGAACGACAACGGATGACCTCAAAGGCATTGAAATCGAATCAAATGAATTGAGTTTGATAGAATGAACTTTGATTAGTTAGAATTGAGTACAACTCAATGTAATTGACTTGATTTGACTGTAGTGAGAACGAGTAAACTTTAACGCATTCCAAAAGATTCAAACAAACTGAATCGGAGGAAAGGAACTTCAATCAACAACAATTAACAACAATCCCTTGATTTCATTTACATTCGAACGACAAGGGACGACCTTAAAGGCATTCAAATCAAATCAAATGTATTGAGTTTCATAGAATGAACTTTGACTAGATAGAATTGAGTAAAACTCAATCTAAATGACTTGATTTGACTGTAAGTAGAACGAGTAAACTTTAATGCATTCCAATAGATTCAAAACAACTAATTCGAACGAAAGGAACTTCAATCAACAACAATCAACATCAATCCCTTCATTTCATTTACATTCGAACGACAAGGGATGACCTTAAAGGTATTCAAATCGAATCAAATGAATTGAGTTTGATAGAATGAACTTTGATTAGCTAGAATTGAGTACAACTCAATCTAATTGACTTGATTTGACTGTAAGAAGAACGAGTAAACTTTAACGCATTGCAATAGATTCAAAACAACTGAATCGGAGGAAAGGAACTTCAATCAACAACAATCAACATTAATCCCTTCATTTCATTTACATTCGAACGAGAAGGGATGACCTTAAAGGTATTCAAATCGAATCAAATGAATTGAGTTTGATAGAATGAACTTTGATTAGCTAGAATTGAGTACAACTCAATCTAATTGACTTGATTTGACTGTAAGGAGAACGAGTAAACTTTAACGCATTGCAATAGATTCAAAACAACTGAATCGGAGGAAAGGAACTTCAATCAACAACAATTAACAACAATCCCTTGATTTCATTTACATTCGAACGAAAAGGAATGACCTTAAAGGCATTGAAATGGAATCAAATGAAGTCTGTTGGATAGAATGAACTTTGATTAGCTACAATTGAGTACAACTCAATCTAATTGACTTGATTTGACTGTAAGTAGAACGAGTAAACTTTAATGCATTCCAATAGATTCAAAACAACTGAATCGGAGGAAAGGAACTTCAATCAACAACAATTAACAACAATCCCTTTATTTCATTTACATTCGAACGACAAGAAATGATCATAAAGGCATTGAAATCGAATCAAATGAATTGAGTTTAATAGAATGAACTTTGATTAGCTAGAATTGAGTACAACTCAATCAAATTGACTTGATTTGACTGTAAGGAGTACGAGTAAACTTTAACGCATTCCAATAGATTCAAAACAACTGAATCGGAGGAAAGGAACTTCAATCAACAACAATTAACAACAATCCCTTGATTTCATTTACATTCGAACGACATGGAATGACCTTAAAGGCATTGAATTCGAATCAAATGAATTCGGTTGGATAGAATGAACTTTGATTAGTTAGAATTGAGTACAACTCAATGTAGTTGACTTGATTTGACTGTAGTGAGAACGAGTAAACTTTAACGCATTTCAAAAGATTCAAAACAACTGAATCGGAGGAAAGGAACTTCAATCAACAACAATTAACAACAATCCCTTGATTTCATCTACATTCGAACGACAACGGATGACCTCAAAGGCGTTGAAATCGAATCAAATGAATTGAGTTTGATAGAATGAACTTTGATTAGCTAGGATTGAGTACAACTCAATCTAATTGACTTGATTTGACTGTAGTGAGAACGAGTAAACTTTAACGCATTCCAAAAGATTCAAAACAACTGAATCGGAGGAAAGGAACTTCAATCAACAACAATTAACAACAATCCCTTGATTTCATTTACATTCGAACGACAAGGGACGACCTTAAAGGCATTCAAATCAAATCAAATGTATTGAGTTTCATAGAATGAACTTTGACTAGATAGAATTGAGTAAAACTCAATCTAAATGACTTGATTTGACTGTAAGTAGAACGAGTAAACTTTAATGCATTCCAATAGATTCAAAACAACTAATTCGAACGAAAGGAACTTCAATCAACAACAATCAACATCAATCCCTTCATTTCATTTACTTTCGAACGACAAGGGATGACCTTAAAGGTATTCAAATCGAATCAAATGAATTGAGTTTGATAGAATGAACTTTGATTAGCTAGAATTGAGTACAACTCAATCAATTTGACTTGATTTGACTGTAAGGAGTACGAGTAAACTTTAACGCATTCCAATAGATTCAAAACAACTGAATTTAACGAACGGAACTTCAATGAACAACAATTAACAACAATCCCTTGATTTCATCTACATTCGAACGACAACGGATGACCTCAAAGGCGTTGAAATCGAATCAAATGAATTGAGTTTGATAGAATGAACTTTGATTAGCTAGGATTGAGTACAACTCAATCTAATTGACTTGATTTGACTGTAGTGAGAACGAGTAAACTTTAACGCATTCCAAAAGATTCAAAACAACTGAATCGGAGGAAAGGAACTCCAATCAACAACAATTAACAACAATCCCTTGATTTCATTTACATTCGAACGACAAGGGACGACCTTAAAGGCTTTCAAATCAAATCAAATGTATTGAGTTTCATAGAATGAACTTTGACTAGATAGAATTGAGTAAAACTCAATCTAAATGACTTGATTTGACTGTAAGTAGAACGAGTAAACTTTAATGCATTCCAATAGATTCAAAACAACTAATTCGAACGAAAGGAACTTCAATCAACAACAATCAACATTAATCCCTTCATTTCATTTACATTCGAACGACAAGGGATGACCTTAAAGGTATTCAAATCGAATCAAATGAATTGAGTTTGATAGAATGAACTTTGATTAGCTAGAATTGAGTACAACTCAATCTAATTGACTTGATTTGACTGTAAGGAGAACGAGTAAACTTTAACGCATTGCAATAGATTCAAAACAACTGAATCGGAGGAAAGGAACTTCAATCAACAACAATTAACAACAATCCCTTGATTTCATTTACATTCGAACGAAAAGGAATGACCTTAAAGGCATTGAAATGGAATCAAATGAAGTCTGTTGGATAGAATGAACTTTGATTAGCTACAATTGAGTACAACTCAATCTAATTGACTTGATTTGACTGTAAGTAGAACGAGTAAACTTTAATGCATTCCAATAGATTCAAAACAACTGAATCGGAGGAAAGGAACTTCAATCAACTACAATTAACAACAATCCCTTTATTTCATTTACATTCGAACGACAAGAAATGATCATAAAGGCATTGAAATCGAATCAAATGAATTGAGTTTCATAGAATGAACTTTGATTAGCTAGAATTGAGTACAACTCAATCAAATTGACTTTATTTGACTGTAAGGAGTACGAGTAAACTTTAACGCATTCCAATAGATTCAAAACAACTGAATCGGAGGAAAGGAACTTCAATCAACAACAATTAACAACAATCCCTTGATTTCATTTACATTCGAACGACATGGAATGACCTTAAAGGCATTGAATTCGAATCAAATGAATTCGGTTGGATAGAATGAACTTTGATTAGTTAGAATTGAGTACAACTCAATGTAGTTGACTTGATTTGACTGTAGTGAGAACGAGTAAACTTTAACGCATTTCAAAAGATTCAAAACAACTGAATCGGAGGAAAGGAACTTCAATCAACAACAATTAACAACAATCCCTTGATTTCATTTACATTCGAACGACATGGAATGACCTTCAAGGCATTGAAATCGAATCAAATGAATTCGGTTGGATAGAATGAACTTTGATTAGTTAGAATTGAGTACAACTCAATGTAGTTGACTTGATTTGACTGTAGTGAGAACGAGTAAACTTTAACGCATTTCAAAAGATTCAAAACAACTGAATCGGAGGAAAGGAACTTCAATCAACAACAATTAACAACAATCCCTTCATTTCATTTACATTCGAACGAAAAGGAATGACCTTAAAGGCATTGAAATCGAATCAAATGAATTGAGTTTCATAGAATGAACTTTGATTAGCTAGAATTGAGTACAACTCAATCAAATTGACTTGATTTGACTGTAAGTAGTACGAGTAAACTTTAACGCATTCCAATAGATTCAAAACAACTGAATCGGAGGAAAGGAACTTCAATCAACAACAATTAACAACAATCCCTTGATTTCATTTACATTCGAACGACATGGAATGACCTTAAAGGCATTGAATTCGAATCAAATGAATTCGGTTGGATAGAATGAACTTTGATTAGTTAGAATTGAGTACAACTCAATGTAGTTGACTTGATTTGACTGTAGTGAGAACGAGTAAACTTTAACGCATTTCAAAAGATTCAAAACAACTGAATCGGAGGAAAGGAACTTCAATCAACAACAATTAACAACAATCCCTTGATTTCATTTACATTCGAACGAAAAGGAATGACCTTAAAGGCATTGAAATCGAATCAAATGAATTGAGTTTGATAGAATGAACTTTGATTAGCTACAATTGAGTACAACTCAATGTAATTGACTTGATTTGACTGTAGTGAGAACGAGTAAACTTTAACGCATTCCAAAAGATTCAAAACAACTGAATCGGAGGAAAGGAACTTCAATCAACAACAATTAACAACAATCCCTTGATTTCATTTACATTCGAACGACAAGGGACGACCTTAAAGGCATTCAAATCAAATCAAATGTATTGAGTTTCATAGAATGAACTTTGACTAGATAGAATTGAGTAAAACTCAATCTAAATGACTTGATTTGACTGTAAGTAGAACGAGTAAACTTTAATGCATTCCAATAGATTCAAAACAACTAATTCGAACGAAAGGAACTTCAATCAACAACAATCAACATCAATCCCTTCATTTCATTTACATTCGAACGACA
Organism: Annona cherimola; assembly: GCA_030490835.1. Classification (NCBI taxonomy): domain Eukaryota; kingdom Viridiplantae; phylum Streptophyta; class Magnoliopsida; order Magnoliales; family Annonaceae; genus Annona; species Annona cherimola. Next base: position 1,040,252 of record JASFXW010000015.1, on the reverse strand, counting down.
AGGGATGACCTTAAAGGTATTCAAATCGAATCAAATGAATTGAGTTTGATAGAATGAACTTTGATTAGCTAGAATTGAGTACAACTCAATCAATTTGACTTGATTTGACTGTAAGGAGTACGAGTAAACTTTAACGCATTCCAATAGATTCAAAACAACTGAATTTGACGAACGGAACTTCAATGAACAACAATTAACAACAATCCCTTGATTTCATCTACATTCGAACGACAACGGATGACCTCAAAGGCGTTGAAATCGAATCAAATGAATTGAGTTTGATAGAATGAACTTTGATTAGCTAGGATTGAGTACAACTCAATCTAATTGACTTGATTTGACTGTAGTGAGAACGAGTAAACTTTAACGCATTCCAAAAGATTCAAAACAACTGAATCGGAGGAAAGGAACTCCAATCAACAACAATTAACAACAATCCCTTGATTTCATTTACATTCGAACGACAAGGGACGACCTTAAAGGCTTTCAAATCAAATCAAATGTATTGAGTTTCATAGAATGAACTTTGACTAGATAGAATTGAGTAAAACTCAATCTAAATGACTTGATTTGACTGTAAGTAGAACGAGTAAACTTTAATGCATTCCAATAGATTCAAAACAACTAATTCGAACGAAAGGAACTTCAATCAACAACAATCAACATCAATCCCTTCATTTCATTTACATTCGAACGACAAGGGATGACCTTAAAGGTATTCAAATCGAATCAAATGAATTGAGTTTGATAGAATGAACTTTGATTAGCTAGAATTGAGTACAACTCAATCAAATTGACTTGATTTGACTGTAAGGAGAACGAGTAAACTTTAACGCATTGGAATAGATTCAAAACAACTGAATTGGACGAAAGGAACTTCAATCAACAACAATTAACAACAATCCCGTGATTTCATTTACCTTCGAACGACAAGGAATGACCTTAAAGGCATTGAAATGGAATCAAATGAAGTCAGTTGGATAGAATGAACTTTGATTAGGTAGAATTGAGTACAACTCAATCTAATTGACTTGATTTGACTGTAATGAGAACGAGTAAACTTTAAGGCATTGCAATGGATTCAAAACAACTGAATTGGACGAAAGGAACTTCAATCAACAACAATGAACAACAATCCCATGATTTCATTTACATTCGAACGACAAGGAATGACCTTAAAGGCATTGAAATCGAATCAAATGAATTCAGTTGAATAGAATGAACTTTAATTAGTTAGAATTGAGTACAACTCAATCTAATTGACATGATTTGACTGTAATGAGAACGAGTAAACTTTAATGCATTCGAAAAGATTCAAAACAGTTGAATCGGAGGAAAGGAACTTCAATCAACAACAATTAACAACAATCCCTTGATTTCATTTACATTCGAACGACATGGAATGACCTTCAAGGCATTGAAATCGAATCAAATGAATTCGGTTGGATAGAATGAACTTTGATTAGTTAGAATTGAGTACAACTCAATGTAGTTGACTTGATTTGACTGTAGTGAGAACGAGTAAACTTTAACGCATTTCAAAAGATTCAAAACAACTGAATCGGAGGAAAGGAACTTCAATCAACAACAATTAACAACAATCCCTTCATTTCATTTACATTCGAACGAAAAGGAATGACCTTAAAGGCATTGAAATCGAATCAAATGAATTGAGTTTGATAGAATGAACTTTGATTAGCTACAATTGAGTACAACTCAATCTAATTGACTTGATTTGACTGTAAGTAGAACGAGTAAACTTTAATGCATTCCAATAGATTCAAAACAACTGAATCGGAGGAAAGGAACTTCAATCAACAGCAATTAACAACAATCCCTTTATTTCATTTACATTCGAACGACAAGAAATGATCATAAAGGCATTGAAATCGAATCAAATGAATTGAGTTTGATAGAATGAACTTTGATTAGCTAGAATTGAGTACAACTCAATCAAATTGACTTGATTTGACTGTAAGGAGTACGAGTAAACTTTAACGCATTCCAATAGATTCAAAACAACTGAATCGGAGGAAAGGAACTTCAATCAACAACAATTAACACCAATCCCTTTATTTCATTTACATTCGAACGACAAGAAATGATCATAAAGGCATTGAAATCGAATCAAATGAATTGAGTTTGATAGAATGAACTTTGATTAGCTAGAATTGAGTACAACTCAATCAATTTGACTTGATTTGACTGTAAGGAGTACGAGTAAACTTTAACGCGTTCCAATAGATTCAAAACAACTGAATTTGACGAACGGAACTTCAATGAACAACAATTAACAACAATCCCTTGATTTCATCTACATTCGAACGACAACGGATGACCTCAAAGGCGTTGAAATCGAATCAAATGAATTGAGTTTGATAGAATGAACTTTGATTAGCTAGGATTGAGTACAACTCAATCTAATTGGCTTGATTTGACTGTAGTGAGAACGAGTAAACTTTAACGCATTCCAAAAGATTCAAAACAACTGAATCGGAGGAAAGGAACTCCAATCAACAACAATTAACAACAATCCCTTGATTTCATTTACATTCGAACGACAAGGGACGACCTTAAAGGCATTCAAATCAAATCAAATGTATTGAGTTTCATAGAATGAACTTTGACTAGATAGAATTGAGTAAAACTCAATCTAAATGACTTGATTTGACTGTAAGTAGAACGAGTAAACTTTAATGCATTCCAATAGATTCAAAACAACTAATTCGAACGAAAGGAACTTCAATCAACAACAATCAACATCAATCCCTTCATTTCATTTACATTTGAACGACAAGGGATGACCTTAAAGGTATTCAAATCGAATCAAATGAATTGAGTTTGATAGAATGAACTTTGATTAGCAAGAATTGAGTACAACTCAATCTAATTGACTTGATTTGACTGTAAGGAGAACGAGTAAACTTTAACGCATTGGAATAGATTCAAAACAACTGAATTGGACGAAAGGAACTTCAATCAACAACAATTAACAACAATCCCGTGATTTCATTTACCTTCGAACCACAAGGAATGACCTTAAAGGCATTGAAATGGAATCAAATGAAGTCAGTTGGATAGAATGAACTTTGATTAGGTAGAATTGAGTACAACTCAATCTAATTGACTTGATTTGACTGTAATGAGAACGAGTAAACTTTAAGTCATTGCAATGGATTCAAAACAACTGAATTGGACGAAAGGAACTTCAATCAACAACAATCCCATGATTTCATTTACATTCGAACGACAAGGAATGACCTTAAAGGCATTGAAATCGAATCAAATGAATTCAGTTGAATAGAATGAACTTTGATTAGTTAGAATTGAGTACAACTCAATCTAATTGACATGATTTGACTGTAATGAGAACGAGTAAACTTTAATGCATTCGAAAAGATTCAAAACAGTTGAATCGGAGGAAAGGAACTTCAATCAACAACAATTAACAACAATCCCTTGATTTCATTTACATTCGAACGACAAGGAATGACTTTAAAGGCATTGAAATCGAATCAAATGAATTCGGTTGGATAGAATGAACTTTGATTAGTTAGAATTGAGTACAACTCAATGTAGTTGACTTGATTTGACTGTAGTGAGAACGAGTAAACTTTAACGCATTTGAAAAGATTCAAAACAACTGAATCGGAGGAAAGGAACTTCAATCAACAACAATTAACAACAATCCCTTGATTTCATTTACATTCGAACCAAAAGGAATGACCTTAAAGGCATTGAAATCGAATCAAATGAATTGAGTTTGATAGAATGAAGTTTGATTAGCTACAATTGAGTACAACTCAATCTAATTGACTTGATTTGACTGTAAGTAGAACGAGTAAACTTTAATGCATTCCAATAGATTCAAAACAACTGAATCGGAGAAAAGGAACTTCAATCAACAACAATTAACAACAATCCCTTTATTTCATTTACATTCGAACGACAAGAAATGATCATAAAGGCATTGAAATCGAATCAAATGAATTGAGTTTGATAGAATGAACTTTGATTAGCTAGAATTGAGTACAACTCAATCAAATTGACTTGATTTGACTGTAAGGAGTACGAGTAAACTTTAACGCATTCCAATAGATTCAAAACAACTGAATCGGAGGAAAGGAACTTCAATCAACATCAATTAACACCAATCCCTTTATTTCATTTACATTCGAACGACAAGAAATGATCATAAAGGCATTGAAATCGAATCAAATGAATTGAGTTTGATAGAATGAACTTTGATTAGCTAGAATTGAGTACAACTCAATCAATTTCACTTGATTTGACTGTAAGGAGTACGAGTAAACTTTAACGCATTCCAATAGATTCAAAACAACTGAATTTGACGAACGAAACTTCAGTGAACAACAATTAACAACAATTCCTTGATTTCATCTACATTCGAACGGCAACGGATGACCTCAAAGGCGTTGAAATCGAATCAAATGAATTGATTTTGATAGAATGAACTTTGATTAGTTAGAATTGAGTACAACTCAATGTAATTGACTTGATTTGACTGTAGTGAGAACGAGTAAACTTTAACGCATTCCAAAAGATTCAAAACAACTGAATCGGAGGAAAGGAACTTCAATCAACAACAATTAACAACAATCCCTTGATTTCATTTACATTCGATCGACAAGGGACGACCTTAAAGGCATTCAAATCAAATCAAATGTATTGAGTTTCATAGAAAGAACTTTGACTAGATAGAATTGAGTAAAACTCAATCTAAATGACTTGATTTGACTGTAAGTAGAACGAGTAAACTTTAATGCATTCCAATAGATTCAAAACAACTAATTCGAACGAAAGGAACTTCAATCAACAACAATCAACATTAACCCCTTCATTTCATTTACATTCGAACGACAAGGGATGACCTTAAAGGTATTCAAATCGAATCAAATGAATTGAGTTTGATAGAATGAACTTTGATTAGCTAGAATTGAGTACAACTCAATCTAATTGACTTGATTTGACTGTAAGGAGAACGAGTAAACTTTAACGCATTGCAATAGATTCAAAACAACTGAATTGGACGAAAGGAACTTCAATCAACAACAATTAACAACAATCCCATGATTTCATTTACCTTCGAACGACAAGGAATGACCTTAAAGGCATGGAAATGGAATCAAATGAAGTCAGTTGGATAGAATGAACTTTGATTAGGTAGAATTGAGTACAACTCAATCTAATTGACTTGATTTGACTGTAATGAGAACGAGTAAACTTTAAGTCATTGCAATGGATTCAAAACAACTGAATTGGACGAAAGGAACTTCAATCAACAACAACGAACAACAATCCCATGATTTCATTTACATTCGAACGACAAGGAATGACCTTAAAGGCGTTGAAATCGAATCAAATGAATTCAGTTGAATAGAATGAACTTTGATTAGTTAGAATTGAGTACAACTCAATCTAATTGACATGATTTGACTGTAATGAGAACGAATAAACTTTAATGCATTCGAAAAGATTCAAAACAGTTGAATCGGAGGAAAGGAACTTCAATCAACAACAATTAACAACAATCCCTTGATTTCATTTACATTCGAACGACAAGGAATGACCTTAATGGCATTGAAATCGAATCAAATGAATTCGGTTGGATAGAATGAACTTTGATTAGTTAGAATTGAGTACAACTCAATGTAGTTGACTTGATTTGACTGTAGTGAGAACGAGTAAACTTTAACGCATTTCAAAAGATTCAAAACAACTGAATCGGAGGAAAGGAACTTCAATCAACAACAATTAACAACAATTCCTTGATTTCATTTACATTCGAACGAAAAGGAATGACCTTAAAGGCATTGAAATCGAATCAAATGAATTGAGTTTGATAGAATGAACTTTGATTAGCAACAATTGAGTACAACTCAATCTAATTGACTTGATTTGACTGTAAGTAGAACGAGTAAACTTTAATGCATTCCAATAGATTCCAAACAACTGAATCGGAGGAAAGGAACTTCAATCAACACAAATTAACGACAATCGCTTTATTTCATTTACATTCGTACGACAAGTAATGATCATAAAGGCATTGAAATCGAATCAAATGAATTGAGTTTGATAGAATGAACTTTGATTAGCTAGAATTGAGTACAACTCAATCAAATTGACTTGATTTGACTGTAAGGAGTACGAGTAAACTTTAACGCATTCCAATAGATTCAAAACAACTGAATCGGAGGAAACGAACTTCAATCAACAACAATTAACAACAATCCCTTTATTTCATTTACATTCGAATGACAAGAAATGATCATAAAGGCATTGAAATCGAATCAAATGAATTGAGTTTGATAGAATGAACTTTGATTAGCTAGAATTGAGTACAACTCAATCAATTTGACTTGATTTGACTGTAAGGAGTACGAGTAAACTTTAACGCATTCCAATAGATTCAAAACAACTGAATTTGACGAACGGAACTTCAATGAACAACAATTAACAACAATCCCTTGATTTCATCTACATTCGAACGACAACGGATGACCTCAAAGGCGTTGAAATCGAATCAAATGAATTGAGTTTGATAGAATGAACTTTGATTAGCTACAATTGAGTACAACTCAATGTAATTGACTTGATTTGACTGTAGTGAGAACGAGTAAACTTTAACGCATTCCAAAAGATTCAAAACAACTGAATCGGAGGAAAGGAACTCCAATCAACAACAATTAACAACAATCCCTTGATTTCATTTACATTCGAACGACAAGGGACGACCTTAAAGGCATTCAAATCAAATCAAATGTATTGAGTTTCATAGAATGAACTTTGACTAGATAGAATTGAGTAAAACTCAATCTAAATGACTTGATTTGACTGTAAGTAGAACGAGTAAACTTTAATGCATTCCAATAGATTCAAAACAACTAATTCGAACGAAAGGAACTTCAATCAACAACAATCAACATCAATCCCTTCATTTCATTTACATTCGAACGACAAGGGATGACCTTAAAGGTATTCAAATCGAATCAAATGAATTGAGTTTGATAGAATGAACTTTGATTAGCTAGAATTGAGTACAACTCAATCTAATTGACTTGATTTGACTGTAAGGAGAACGAGTAAACTTTAACGCATTGCAATAGATTCAAAACAACTGAATCGGAGGAAAGGAACTTCAATCAACAACAATTAACTACAATCCCTTGATTTCATTTACATTCGAACGAAAAGGAATGACCTTAAAGGCATTGAAATGGAATCAAATGAAGTCTGTTGGATAGAATGAACTTTGATTAGCTACAATTGAGTACAACTCAATCTAATTGACTTGATTTGACTGTAAGTAGAACGAGTAAACTTTAATGCATTCCAATAGATTCAAAACAACTGAATCGGAGGAAAGGAACTTCAATCAACAACAATTAACAACAATCCCTTTATTTCATTTACATTCGAACGACAAGAAATGATCATAAAGGCATTGAAATCGAATCAAATGAATTGAGTTTGATAGAATGAACTTTGATTAGCTAGAATTGAGTACAACTCAATCAATTAACTTGATTTGACTGTAAGGAGTACGAGTAAACTTTAACGCATTCCAATAGATTCAAAACAACTGAATCGGAGGAAAGGAACTTCAATCAACAACAATTAACACCAATCCCTTTATTTCATTTACATTCGAACGACAAGAAATGATCATAAAGGCATTGAAATCGAATCAAATGAATTGAGTTTGATAGAATGAACTTTGATTAGCTAGAATTGAGTACAACTCAATCAATTTGACTTGATTTGACTGTAAGGAGTACGAGTAAACTTTAACGCATTCCAATAGATTCAAAACAACTGAATTTGACGAACGGAACTTCAATGAACAACAATTAACAACAATCCCTTGATTTCATCTACATTCGAACGACAACGGATGACCTCAAAGGCGTTGAAATCGAATCAAATGAATTGAGTTTGATAGAATGAACTTTGATTAGCTACAATTGAGTACAACTCAATGTAATTGACTTGATTTGACTGTAGTGAGAACGAGTAAACTTTAACGCATTCCAAAAGATTCAAAACAACTGAATCGGAGGAAAGGAACTCCAATCAACAACAATTAACAACAATCCCTTGATTTCATTTACATTCGAACGACAAGGGACGACCTTAAAGGCATTCAAATCAAATCAAATGTATTGAGTTTCATAGAATGAACTTTGACTAGATAGAATTGAGTAAAACTCAATCTAAATGACTTGATTTGACTGTAAGTAGAACGAGTAAACTTTAATGCATTCCAATAGATTCAAAACAACTAATTCGAACGAAAGGAACTTCAATCAACAACAATCAACATCAATCCCTTCATTTCATTTACATTCGAACGACAAGGGATGACCTTAAAGGTATTCAAATCGAATCAAATGAATTGAGTTTGATAGAATGAACTTTGATTAGCTAGGATTGAGTACAACTCAATCTAATTGACTTGATTTGACTGTAGTGAGAACGAGTAAACTTTAACGCATTCCAAAAGATTCAAAACAACTGAATCGGAGGAAAGGAACTCCAATCAACAACAATTAACAACAATCCCATGATTTCATTTACATTCGAACGAAAAGGAATGACCTTAAAGGCATTGAAATCGAATCAAATGAATTCAGTTGAATAGAATGAACTTTGATTAGTTAGAATTGAGTACAACTCAATCTAATTGACATGATTTGACTGTAATGAGAACGAGTAAACTTTAATGCATTCGAAAAGATTCAAAACAGTTGAATCGGAGGAAAGGAACTTCAATCAACAACAATTAACAACAATCCCTTGATTTCATTTACATTCGAACAACAAGGAATGACCTTAAAGGCATTGAAATCGAATCAAATGAATTCGGTTGGATAGAATGAACTTTGATTAGTTAGAATTGAGTACAACTCAATGTAGTTGACTTGATTTGACTGTAGTGAGAACGAGTAAACTTTAACGCATTTGAAAAGATTCAAAATAACTGAATCGGAGGAAAGGAACTTCAATCAACAACAATTAACAACAATCCCTTCATTTCATTTACATTCGAACGAAAAGGAATGACCTTAAAGGCATTGAAATCGAATCAAATGAATTGAGTTTGATAGAATGAACTTTGATTAGTTAGAATTGAGTACAACTCAATGTAGTTGACTTGATTTGACTGTAGTGAGAACGAGTAAACTTTAACGCATTTGAAAAGATTCAAAACAACTGAATCGGAGGAAAGGAACTTCAATCAACAACAATTAACAACAATCCCTTGATTTCATTTACATTCGAACCAAAAGGAATGACCTTAAAGGCATTGAAATCGAATCAAATGAATTGAGTTTGATAGAATGAAGTTTGATTAGCTACAATTGAGTACAACTCAATCTAATTGACTTGATTTGACTGTAAGTAGAACGAGTAAACTTTAATGCATTCCAATAGATTCAAAACAACTGAATCGGAGAAAAGGAACTTCAATCAACAACAATTAACAACAATCCCTTTATTTCATTTACATTCGAACGACAAGAAATGATCATAAAGGCATTGAAATCGAATCAAATGAATTGAGTTTGATAGAATGAACTTTGATTAGCTAGAATTGAGTACAACTCAATCAAATTGACTTGATTTGACTGTAAGGAGTACGAGTAAACTTTAACGCATTCCAATAGATTCAAAACAACTGAATCGGAGGAAAGGAACTTCAATCAACAACAATTAACACCAATCCCTTTATTTCATTTACATTCGAACGACAAGAAATGATCATAAAGGCATTGAAATCGAATCAAATGAATTGAGTTTGATAGAATGAACTTTGATTAGCTAGAATTGAGTACAACTCAATCAATTTGACTTGATTTGACTGTAAGGAGTACGAGTAAACTTTAACGCATTCCAATAGATTCAAAACAACTGAATTTGACGAACGAAACTTCAGTGAACAACAATTAACAACAATTCCTTGATTTCATCTACATTCGAACGGCAACGGATGACCTCAAAGGCGTTGAAATCGAATCAAATGAATTGACTTTGATAGAATGAACTTTGATTAGTTAGAATTGAGTACAACTCAATGTAATTGACTTGATTTGACTGTAGTGAGAACGAGTAAACTTTAACGCATTCCAAAAGATTCAAAACAACTGAATCGGAGGAAAGGAACTTCAATCAACAACAATTAACAACAATCCCTTGATTTCATTTACATTCGAACGACAAGGGACGACCTTAAAGGCATTCAAATCAAATCAAATGTATTGAGTTTCATAGAAAGAACTTTGACTAGATAGAATTGAGTAAAACTCAATCTAAATGACTTGATTTGACTGTAAGTAGAACGAGTAAACTTTAATGCATTCCAATAGATTCAAAACAACTAATTCGAACGAAAGGAACTTCAATCAACAACAATCAACATCAATCCCTTCATTTCATTTACATTCGAACGACAAGGGATGACCTTAAAGGTATTCAAATCGAATCAAATGAATTGAGTTTGATAGAATGAACTTTGATTAGCTAGAATTGAGTACAACTCAATCTAATTGACTTGATTTGACTGTAAGGAGAACGAGTAAACTTTAACGCATTGCAATAGATTCAAAACAACTGAATTGGACGAAAGGAACTTCAATCAACAACAATTAACAACAATCCCATGATTTCATTTACCTTCGAACGACAAGGAATGACCTTAAAGGCATGGAAATGGAATCAAATGAAGTCAGTTGGATAGAATGAACTTCGATTAGGTAGAATTGAGTACAACTCAATCTAATTGACTTGATTTGACTGTAATGAGAACGAGTAAACTTTAAGTCATTGCAATGGATTCAAAACAACTGAATTGGACGAAAGGAACTTCAATCAACAACAACGAACAACAATCCCATGATTTCATTTACATTCGAACGACAAGGAATGACCTTAAAGGCGTTGAAATCGAATCAAATGAATTCAGTTGAATAGAATGAACTTTGATTAGTTAGAATTGAGTACAACTCAATCTAATTGACATGATTTGACTGTAATGAGAACGAGTAAACTTTAATGCATTCGAAAAGATTCAAAACAGTTGAATCGGAGGAAAGGAACTTCAATCAACAACAATTAACAACAATCCCTTGATTTCATTTACATTCGAACGACAAGGAATGACCTTAAAGGCATTGAAATCGAATCAAATGAATTCGGTTGGATAGAATGAACTTTGATTAGTTAGAATTGAGTACAACTCAATGTAGTTGACTTGATTTGACTGTAGTGAGAACGAGTAAACTTTAACGCATTTCAAAAGATTCAAAACAACTGAATCGGAGGAAAGGAACTTCAATCAACAACAATTAACAACAATTCCTTGATTTCATTTACATTCGAACGAAAAGGAATGACCTTAAAGGCATTGAAATCGAATCAAATGAATTGAGTTTGATAGAATGAACTTTGATTAGCTACAATTGAGTACAACTCAATCTAATTGACTTGATTTGACTGTAAGTAGAACGAGTAAACTTTAATGCATTCCAATAGATTCCAAACAACTGAATCGGAGGAAAGGAACTTCAATCAACACAAATTAACGACAATCGCTTTATTTCATTTACATTCGTACGACAAGAAATGATCATAAAGGCATTGAAATCGAATCAAATGAATTGAGTTTGATAGAATGAACTTTGATTAGCTAGAATTGAGTACAACTCAATCAAATTGACTTGATTTGACTGTAAGGAGTACGAGTAAACTTTAACGCATTCCAATAGATTCAAAACAACTGAATCGGAGGAAAGGAACTTCAATCAACAACAATCAACATCAATCCCTTCATTTCATTTACATTCGAACGACAAGGGATGACCTTAAAGGTATTCAAATCGAATCAAATGAATTGAGTTTGATAGAATGAACTTTGATTAGCTAGAATTGAGTACAACTCAATCTAATTGACTTGATTTGACTGTAAGGAGAACGAGTAAACTTTAACGCATTGCAATAGATTCAAAACAACTGAATTGGACGAAAGGAACTTCAATCAACAACAATTAACAACAATCCAATGATTTCATTTACCTTCGAACGACAAGGAATGACCTTAAAGGCATGGAAATGGAATCAAATGAAGTCAGTTGGATAGAATGAACTTTGATTAGGTAGAATTGAGTACAACTCAATCTAATTGACTTGATTTGACTGTAATGAGAACGAGTAAACTTTAAGTCATTGCAATGGATTCAAAACAACTGAATTGGACGAAAGGAACTTCAATCAACAACAACGAACAACAATCCCATGATTTCATTTACATTCGAACGACAAGGAATGACCTTAAAGGCGTTGAAATCGAATCAAATGAATTCAGTTGAATAGAATGAACTTTGATTAGTTAGAATTGAGTACAACTCAATCTAATTGACATGATTTGACTGTAATGAGAACGAGTAAACTTTAATGCATTCGAAAAGATTCAAAACAGTTGAATCGGAGGAAAGGAACTTCAATCAACAACAATTAACAACAATCCCTTGATTTCATTTACATTCGAACGACAAGGAATGACCTTAAAGGCATTGAAATCGAATCAAATGAATTCGGTTGGATAGAATGAACTTTGATTAGTTAGAATTGAGTACAACTCAATGTAGTTGACTTGATTTGACTGTAGTGAGAACGAGTAAACTTTAACGCATTTCAAAAGATTCAAAACAACTGAATCGGAGGAAAGGAACTTCAATCAACCACAATTAACAACAATTCCTTGATTTCATTTACATTCGAACGAAAAGGAATGACCTTAAAGGCATTGAAATCGAATCAAATGAATTGAGTTTGATAGAATGAACTTTGATTAGCTACAATTGAGTACAACTCAATCTAATTGACTTGATTTGACTGTAAGTAGAACGAGTAAACTTTAATGCATTCCAATAGATTCCAAACAACTGAATCGGAGGAAAGGAACTTCAATCAACACAAATTAACGACAATCGCTTTATTTCATTTACATTCGTACGACAAGAAATGATCATAAAGGCATTGAAATCGAATCAAATGAATTGAGTTTGATAGAATGAACTTTGATTAGCTAGAATTGAGTACAACTCAATCAAATTGACTTGATTTGACTGTAAGGAGTACGAGTAAACTTTAACGCATTCCAATAGATTCAAAACAACTGAATCGGAGGAAAGGAACTTCAATCAACAACAATGAACAACAATCCCTTTATTTCATTTACATTCGAACGACAAGAAATGATCATAAAGGCATTGAAATCGAATCAAATGAATTGAGTTTGATAGAATGAACTTTGATTAGCTAGAATTGAGTACAACTCAATCAATTTGACTTGATTTGACTGTAAGGAGTACGAGTAAACTTTAACGCATTCCAATAGATTCAAAACAACTGAATTTGACGAACGGAACTTCAATGAACAACAATTAACAACAATCCCTTGATTTCATTTACATTCGAACGAAAAGGAATGACCTTAAAGGCATTGAAATCGAATCAAATGTATTGAGTTTGATAGAATGAACTTTGATTAGCTACAATTGAGTACAACTCAATGTAATTGACTTGATTTGACTGTAGTGAGAACGAGTAAACTTTAACGCATTCCAAAAGATTCAAAACAACTGAATCGGAGGAAAGGAACTTCAATCAACAACAATTAACAACAATCCCTTGATTTCATTTACATTCGAACGACAAGGGACGACCTTAAAGGCATTCAAATCAAATCAAATGTATTGAGTTTCATAGAATGAACTTTGACTAGATAGAATTGAGTAAAACTCAATCTAAATGACTTGATTTGACTGTAAGTAGAACGAGTAAACTTTAATGCATTCCAATAGATTCAAAACAACTAATTCGAACGAAAGGAACTTCAATCAACAACAATCAACATCAATCCCTTCATTTCATTTACATTCGAACGACAAGGGATGACCTTAAAGGTATTCAAATCGAATCAAATGAATTGAGTTTGATAGAATGAACTTTGATTAGCTAGAATTGAGTACAACTCAATCTAATTGACTTGATTTGACTGTAAGGAGAACGAGTAAACTTTAACGCATTGCAATAGATTCAAAACAACTGAATCGGAGGAAAGGAACTTCAATCAACAACAATTAACAACAATCCCTTGATTTCATTTACATTCGAACGAAAAGGAATGACCTTAAAGGCATTGAAATGGAATCAAATGAAGTCTGTTGGATAGAATGAACTTTGATTAGCTACAATTGAGTACAACTCAATCTAATTGACTTGATTTGACTGTAAGTAGAACGAGTAAACTTTAATGCATTCCAATAGATTCAAAACAACTGAATCGGAGGAAAGGAACTTCAATCAACAACAATTAACAACAATCCCTTTATTTCATTTACATTCGAACGACAAGAAATGATCATAAAGGCATTGAAATCGAATCAAATGAATTGAGTTTGATAGAATGAACTTTGATTAGCTAGAATTGAGTACAACTCAATCAATTTGACTTGATTTGACTGTAAGGAGTACGAGTAAACTTTAACGCATTCCAATAGATTCAAAACAACTGAATTTGACGAACGGAACTTCAATGAACAACAATTAACAACAATCCCTTGATTTCATCTACATTCGAACGACAACGGATGACCTCAAAGGCGTTGAAATCGAATCAAATGAATTGAGTTTGATAGAATGAACTTTGATTAGCTAGGATTGAGTACAACTCAATCTAATTGACTTGATTTGACTGTAGTGAGAACGAGTAAACTTTAACGCATTTCAAAAGATTCAAAACAGTTGAATCGGAGGAAAAGAACTTCAATCAACAAAAATTAACAACAATCCCTTGATTTCATTTACATTCGAACGAAAAGGAATGACCTTAAAGGCATTGAAATGGAATCAAATGAAGTCTGTTGGATAGAATGAACTTTGATTAGCTACAATTGAGTACAACTCAATCTAATTGACTTGATTTGACTGTAAGTAGAACGAGTAAACTTTAATGCATTCCAATAGATTCAAAACAACTGAATCGGAGGAAAGGAACTTCAATCAACAACAATTAACAACAATCCCTTTATTTCATTTACATTCGAACGACAAGAAATGATCATAAAGGCATTGAAATCGAATCAAATGAATTGAGTTTGATAGAATGAACTTTGATTAGCTAGAATTGAGTACAACTCGATCAAATTGACTTGATTTGACTGTAAGGAGTACGAGTAAACTTTAACGCATTCCAATAGATTCAAAACAACTGAATCGGAGGAAAGGAACTTCAATCAACAACAATTAACACCAATCCCTTTATTTCATTTACATTCGAACGACAAGAAATGATCATAAAGGCATTGAAATCGAATCAAATGAATTGAGTTTGATAGAATGAACTTTGATTAGCTAGAATTGAGTACAACTCAATCAATTTGACTTGATTTGACTGTAAGGAGTACGAGTAAACTTTAACGCATTCCAATAGATTCAAAACAACTGAATTTGACGAACGGAACTTCAATGAACAACAATTAACAACAATCCCTTGATTTCATCTACATTCGAACGACAACGGATGACCTCAAAGGCGTTGAAATCGAATCAAATGAATTGAGTTTGATAGAATGAACTTTGATTAGCTAGGATTGAGTACAACTCAATCTAATTGACTTGATTTGACTGTAGTGAGAACGAGTAAACTTTAACGCATTTCAAAAGATTCAAAACAGTTGAATCGGAGGAAAAGAACTTCAATCAACAACAATTAACAACAATCCCTTGATTTCATTTACATTCGAACGAAAAGGAATGACCTTAAAGGCATTGAAATGGAATCAAATGAAGTCTGTTGGATAGAATGAACTTTGATTAGCTACAATTGAGTACAACTCAATCTAATTGACTTGATTTGACTGTAAGTAGAACGAGTAAACTTTAATGCATTCCAATAGATTCAAAACAACTGAATCGGAGGAAAGGAACTTCAATCAACAACAATTAACAACAATCCCTTTATTTCATTTACATTCGAACGACAAGAAATGATCATAAAGGCATTGAAATCGAATCAAATGAATTGAGTTTGATAGAATGAACTTTGATTAGCTAGAATTGAGTACAACTCGATCAAATTGACTTGATTTGACTGTAAGGAGTACGAGTAAACTTTAACGCATTCCAATAGATTCAAAACAACTGAATCGGAGGAAAGGAACTTCAATCAACAACAATTAACACCAATCCCTTTATTTCATTTACATTCGAACGACAAGAAATGATCATAAAGGCATTGAAATCGAATCAAATGAATTGAGTTTGATAGAATGAACTTTGATTAGCTAGAATTGAGTACAACTCAATCAATTTGACTTGATTTGACTGTAAGGAGTACGAGTAAACTTTAACGCATTCCAATAGATTCAAAACAACTGAATTTGACGAACGGAACTTCAATGAACAACAATTAACAACAATCCCTTGATTTCATCTACATTCGAACGACAACGGATGACCTCAAAGGCGTTGAAATCGAATCAAATGAATTGAGTTTGATAGAATGAACTTTGATTAGCTAGGATTGAGTACAACTCAATCTAATTGACTTGATTTGACTGTAGTGAGAACGAGTAAACTTTAACGCATTCCAAAAGATTCAAAACAACTGAATCGGAGGAAAGGAACTCCAATCAACAACAATTAACAACAATCCCTTGATTTCATTTACATTCGAACGACAAGGGACGACCTTAAAGGCATTCAAATCAAATCAAATGTATTGAGTTTCATAGAATGAACTTTGACTAGATAGAATTGAGTAAAACTCAATCTAAATGACTTGATTTGACAGTAAGTAGAATGAGTAAACTTTAATGCATTCCAATAGATTCAAAACAACTAATTCGAACGAAAGGAACTTCAATCAACAACAATCAACATCAATCCCTTCATTTCATTTACATTCGAACGACAAGGGATGACCTTAAAGGTATTCAAATCGAATCAAATGAATTGAGTTTGATAGAATGAACTTTGATTAGCTAGAATTGAGTACAACTCAATCTAATTGACTTGATTTGACTGTAAGGAGAACGAGTAAACTTTAACGCATTGCAATAGATTCAAAACAACTGAATCGGAGGAAAGGAACTTCAATCAACAACAATTAACAACAATCCCTTGATTTCATTTACATTCGAACGAAAAGGAATGACCTTAAAGGCATTGAAATGGAATCAAATGAAGTCTGTTGGATAGAATGAACTTTGATTAGCTACAATTGAGTACAACTCAATCTAATTGACTTGATTTGACTGTAAGTAGAACGAGTAAACTTTAATGCATTCCAATAGATTCAAAACAACTGAATCGGAGGAAAGGAACTTCAATCAACAGCAATTAACAACAATCCCTTTATTTCATTTACATTCGAACGACAAGAAATGATCATAAAGGCATTCAAATCAAATCAAATGTATTGAGTTTCATAGAATGAACTTTGACTAGATAGAATTGAGTAAAACTCAATCTAAATGACTTGATTTGACTGTAAGTAGAACGAGTAAACTTTAATGCATTCCAATAGATACAAAACAACTAATTCGAACGAAAGGAACTTCAATCAACAACAATCAACATCAATCCCTTCATTTCATTTACATTTGAACGACAAGGGACGACCTTAAAGGCATTCAAATCAAATCAAATGTATTGAGTTTCATAGAATGAACTTTGACTAGATAGAATTGAGTAAAACTCAATCTAAATGACTTGATTTGACTGTAAGTAGAACGAGTAAACTTTAATGCATTCCAATAGATTCAAAACAACTAATTCGAACGAAAGGAACTTCAATCAACAACAATCAACATCAATCCCTTCATTTCATTTACATTTGAACGACAAGGGATGACCTTAAAGGTATTCAAATCGAATCAAATGAATTGAGTTTGATAGAATGAACTTTGATTAGCAAGAATTGAGTACAACTCAATCTAATTGACTTGATTTGACTGTAAGGAGAACGAGTAAACTTTAACGCATTGGAATAGATTCAAAACAACTGAATTGGACGAAAGGAACTTCAATCAACAACAATTAACAACAATCCCGTGATTTCATTTACCTTCGAACCACAAGGAATGACCTTAAAGGCATCGAAATGGAATCAAATGAAGTCAGTTGGATAGAATGAACTTTGATTAGGTAGAATTGAGTACAACTCAATCTAATTGACTTGATTTGACTGTAATGAGAACGAGTAAACTTTAAGTCATTGCAATGGATTCAAAACAACTGAATTGGACGAAAGGAACTTCAATCAACAACAATTAAGAACAATCCCATGATTTCATTTACATTCGAACGACAAGGAATGACCTTAAAGGCATTGAAATCGAATGAAATGAATTCAGTTGAATAGAATGAACTTTGATTAGTTAGAATTGAGTACAACTCAATCTAATTGACATGATTTGACTGTAATGAGAACGAGTAAACTTTAATGCATTCGATAAGATTCAAAACAGTTGAATCGGAGGAAAGGAACTTCAATCAACAACAATTAACAACAATCCCTTGATTTCATTTACATTCGAACGACAAGGAATGACCTTAAAGGCATTGAAATCGAATCAAATGAATTCGGTTGGATAGAATGAACTTTGATTAGTTAGAATTGAGTACAACTCAATGTAGTTGACTTGATTTGACTGTAGTGAGAACGAGTAAACTTTAACGCATTCCAATAGATTCAAAACAACTGAATCGGAGGAAAGGAACTTCAATCAACAACAATTAACACCAATCCCTTTATTTCATTTACATTCGAACGACAAGAAATGATCATAAAGGCATTGAAATCGAATCAAATGAATTGAGTTTGATAGAATGAACTTTGATTAGCTAGAATTGAGTACAACTCAATCAATTTGACTTGATTTGACTGTAAGGAGTACGAGTAAACTTTAACGCATTCCAATAGATTCAAAACAACTGAATTTGACGAACGGAACTTCAATGAACAACAATTAACAACAATCCCTTGATTTCATCTACATTCGAACGACAACGGATGACCTCAAAGGCGTTGAAATCGAATCAAATGAATTGAGTTTGATAGAATGAACTTTGATTAGCTAGGATTGAGTACAACTCAATCTAATTGACTTGATTTGACTGTAGTGAGAACGAGTAAACTTTAACGCATTCCAAAAGATTCAAAACAACTGAATCGGAGGAAAGGAACTCCAATCAACAACAATTAACAACAATCCCTTGATTTCATTTACATTCGAACGACAAGGGACGACCTTAAAGGCATTCAAATCAAATCAAATGTATTGAGTTTCATAGAATGAACTTTGACTAGATAGAATTGAGTAAAACTCAATCTAAATGACTTGATTTGACAGTAAGTAGAATGAGTAAACTTTAATGCATTCCAATAGATTCAAAACAACTAATTCGAACGAAAGGAACTTCAATCAACAACAATCAACATCAATCCCTTCATTTCATTTACATTCGAACGACAAGGGATGACCTTAAAGGTATTCAAATCGAATCAAATGAATTGAGTTTGATAGAATGAACTTTGATTAGCTAGAATTGAGTACAACTCAATCTAATTGACTTGATTTGACTGTAAGGAGAACGAGTAAACTTTAACGCATTGCAATAGATTCAAAACAACTGAATCGGAGGAAAGGAACTTCAATCAACAACAATTAACAACAATCCCTTGATTTCATTTACATTCGAACGAAAAGGAATGACCTTAAAGGCATTGAAATGGAATCAAATGAAGTCTGTTGGATAGAATGAACTTTGATTAGCTACAATTGAGTACAACTCAATCTAATTGACTTGATTTGACTGTAAGTAGAACGAGTAAACTTTAATGCATTCCAATAGATTCAAAACAACTGAATCGGAGGAAAGGAACTTCAATCAACAGCAATTAACAACAATCCCTTTATTTCATTTACATTCGAACGACAAGAAATGATCATAAAGGCATTCAAATCAAATCAAATGTATTGAGTTTCATAGAATGAACTTTGACTAGATAGAATTGAGTAAAACTCAATCTAAATGACTTGATTTGACTGTAAGTAGAACGAGTAAACTTTAATGCATTCCAATAGATACAAAACAACTAATTCGAACGAAAGGAACTTCAATCAACAACAATCAACATCAATCCCTTCATTTCATTTACATTTGAACGACAAGGGACGACCTTAAAGGCATTCAAATCAAATCAAATGTATTGAGTTTCATAGAATGAACTTTGACTAGATAGAATTGAGTAAAACTAAATCTAAATGACTTGATTTGACTGTAAGTAGAACGAGTAAACTTTAATGCATTCCAATAGATTCAAAACAACTAATTCGAACGAAAGGAACTTCAATCAACAACAATCAACATCAATCCCTTCATTTCATTTACATTTGAACGACAAGGGATGACCTTAAAGGTATTCAAATCGAATCAAATGAATTGAGTTTGATAGAATGAACTTTGATTAGCAAGAATTGAGTACAACTCAATCTAATTGACTTGATTTGACTGTAAGGAGAACGAGTAAACTTTAACGCATTGGAATAGATTCAAAACAACTGAATTGGACGAAAGGAACTTCAATCAACAACAATTAACAACAATCCCGTGATTTCATTTACCTTCGAACCACAAGGAATGACCTTAAAGGCATCGAAATGGAATCAAATGAAGTCAGTTGGATAGAATGAACTTTGATTAGGTAGAATTGAGTACAACTCAATCTAATTGACTTGATTTGACTGTAATGAGAACGAGTAAACTTTAAGTCATTGCAATGGATTCAAAACAACTGAATTGGACGAAAGGAACTTCAATCAACAACAATTAAGAACAATCCCATGATTTCATTTACATTCGAACGACAAGGAATGACCTTAAAGGCATTGAAATCGAATGAAATGAATTCAGTTGAATAGAATGAACTTTGATTAGTTAGAATTGAGTACAACTCAATCTAATTGACATGATTTGACTGTAATGAGAACGAGTAAACTTTAATGCATTCGATAAGATTCAAAACAGTTGAATCGGAGGAAAGGAACTTCAATCAACAACAATTAACAACAATCCCTTGATTTCATTTACATTCGAACGACAAGGAATGACCTTAAAGGCATTGAAATCGAATCAAATGAATTCGGTTGGATAGAATGAACTTTGATTAGTTAGAATTGAGTACAACTCAATGTAGTTGACTTGATTTGACTGTAGTGAGAACGAGTAAACTTTAACGCATTTCAAAAGATTCAAAACAACTGAATCGGAGGAAAGGAACTTCAATCAACAACAATTAACAACAATCCCTTGATTTCATTTACATTCGAACGAAAAGGATTGACCTTAAAGGCATTGAAATCGAATCAAATGAATTGAGTTTGATAGAATGAACTTTGATTAGCTAGAATTGAGTACAACTCAATCAAATTGACTTGATTTGACTGTAAGGAGTACGAGTAAACTTTAACGCATTCCAATAGATTCAAAACAACTGAATCGGAGGAAAGGAACTTCAATCAACAACAATTAACAACAATCCCTTTATTTCATTTACATTCGAACGACAAGAAATGATCATAAAGGCATTGAAATCGAATCAAATGAATTGAATTTGATAGAATGAACTTTGATTAGCTAGAATTGAGTACAACTCAATCAAATTGACTTGATTTGACTGTAAGGAGTACGAGTAAACTTTAACGCATTCGAATAGATTCAAAACAACTGAATCGGAGGAAAGGAACTTCAATCAACAACAATTAACAACAATCCCTTTATTTCATTTACATTCGAACGACAAGAAATGATCATAAAGGCATTGAAATAGAATCAAATGAATTGAGTTTGATAGAATGAACTTTGATTAGCTAGAATTGAGTACAACTCAATCAATTTGACTTGATTTGACTGTAAGGAGTACGAGTAAACTTTAACGCATTCCAATAGATTCAAAACAACTGAATTTGACGAACGGAACTTCAATCAACAACAATTAACAACAATCCCTTGATTTCATTTACATTCGAACGAAAAGGAATGACCTTAAAGGCATTGAAATCGAATCAAATGAATTGAGTTTGATAGAATGAACTTTGATTAGCTACAATTGAGTACAACTCAATGTAATTGACTTGATTTGACTGTAGTGAGAACGAGTAAACTTTAACGCATTCCAAAAGATTCAAAACAACTGAATCGGAGGAAAGGAACTTCAATTAACAACAATTAACAACAATCCCTTGATTTCATTTACATTCGAACGACAAGGGACGACCTTAAAGGCATTCAAATCAAATCAAATGTATTGAGTTTCATAAAATGAACTTTGACTAGATAGAATTGAGTAAAACTCAATCTAAATGACTTGATTTGACTGTAAGTAGAACGAGTAAACTTTAATGCATTCCAATAGATTCAAAACAACTAATTCGAATGAAAGGAACTTCAATCAACAACAATCAACATCAATCCCTTCATTTCATTTACATTCGAACGACAAGGGATGACCTTAAAGGTATTCAAATCGAATCAAATGAATTGAGTTTGATAGAATGAACTTTGATTAGCTAGAATTGAGTACAACTCAATCTAATTGACTTGATTTGACTGTAAGGAGTACGAGTTAACTTTAACGCATTCCAATAGATTCAAAACAACTGAATCGGAGGAAAGGAACTTCAATCAACAACAATTAACAACAATCCCTTTATTTCATTTACATTCGAACGACAAGAAATGATCATAAAGGCATTGAAATCGAATCAAATGAATTGAATTTGATAGAATGAACTTTGATTAGCTAGAATTGAGTACAACTCAATCAAATTGACTTGATTTGACTGTAAGGAGTACGAGTAAACTTTAACGCATTCGAATAGATTCAAAACAACTGAATCGGAGGAAAGGAACTTCAATCAACAACAATTAACAACAATCCCTTTATTTCATTTACATTCGAACGACAAGAAATGATCATAAAGGCATTGAAATAGAATCAAATGAATTGAGTTTGATAGAATGAACTTTGATTAGCTAGAATTGAGTACAACTCAATCAATTTGACTTGATTTGACTGTAAGGAGTACGAGTAAACTTTAACGCATTCCAATAGATTCAAAACAACTGAATTTGACGAACGGAACTTCAATCAACAACAATTAACAACAATCCCTTGATTTCATTTACATTCGAACGACATGGAATGACCTTAAAGGCATTGAATTCGAATCAAATGAATTCGGTTGGATAGAATGAACTTTGATTAGTTAGAATTGAGTACAACTCAATGTAGTTGACTTGATTTGACTGTAGTGAGAACGAGTAAACTTTAACGCATTTCAAAAGATTCAAAACAACTGAATCGGAGGAAAGGAACTTCAATCAACAACAATTAACAACAATCCCTTGATTTCATTTACATTCGAACGAAAAGGAATGACCTTAAAGGCATTGAAATCGAATCAAATGAATTGAGTTTGATAGAATGAACTTTGATTAGCTACAATTGAGTACAACTCAATGTAATTGACTTGATTTGACTGTAGTGAGAACGAGTAAATTTTAACGCATTCCAAAAGATTCAAAACAACTGAATCGGAGGAAAGGAACTTCAATCAACAACAATTAACAACAATCCTTTGATTTCATTTACATTCGAACGACAAGGGACGACCTTAAAGGCATTCAAATCAAATCAAATGTATTGAGTTTCATAGAATGAACTTTGACTAGATAGAATTGAGTAAAACTCAATCTAAATGACTTGATTTGACTGTAAGTAGAACGAGTAAACTTTAATGCATTCCAATAGATTCAAAACAACTGAATCGGAGGAAAGGAACTTCAATCAACAGCAATTAACAACAATCCCTTTATTTCATTTACATTCGAACGACAAGAAATGATCATAAAGGCATTGAAATCGAATCAAATGAATTGAGTTTGATAGAATGAACTTTGATTAGCTAGAATTGAGTACAACTCAATGTAATTGACTTGATTTGACTGTAAGGAGAACGAGTAAACTTTAACGCATTGCAATAGATTCAAAACAACTGAATTGGACGAAAGGAACTTCAATCAACAACAATTAACAACAATCCCATGATTTCATTTACCTTCGAACGACAAGGAATGACCTTAAAGGCATCGAAATGGAATCAAATGAAGTCAGTTGGATAGAAGGAACTTTGATTAGGTAGAATTGAGTATAACTCAATCTAATTGACTTGATTTGACTGTAATGAGAACGAGTAAACTTTAAGGCATTGCAATAGATTCAAAACAACTGAATTGGACGAAAGGAACTTCAATCAACAACAATTAAGAACAATCCCATGATTTCATTTACATTCGAACGACAAGGAATGACCTTAAAGGCATTGAAATCGAATGAAATGAATTCAGTTGAATAGAATGAACTTTGATTAGTTAGAATTGAGTACAACTCAATCTAATTGACATGATTTGACTGTAATGAGAACGAGTAAACTTTAATGCATTCGATAAGATTCAAAACCGTTGAATCGGAGGAAAGGAACTTCAATCAACAACAATTAACAACAATCCCTTGATTTCATTTACATTCGAACGACAAGGAATGACCTTAAAGGCATTGAAATCGAATCAAATGAATTCGGTTGGATAGAATGAACTTTGATTAGTTAGAATTGAGTACAACTCAATGTAGTTGACTTGATTTGACTGTAGTGAGAACGAGTAAACTTTAACGCATTTCAAAAGATTCAAAACAACTGAATCGGAGGAAAGGAACTTCAATCAACAACAATTAACAACAATCCCTTGATTTCATTTACATTCGAACGAAAAGGATTGACCTTAAAGGCATTGAAATCGAATCAAATGAATTGAGTTTGATAGAATGAACTTTGATTAGCTAGAATTGAGTACAACTCAATCAAATTGACTTGATTTGACTGTAAGGAGTACGAGTAAACTTTAACGCATTCCAATAGATTCAAAACAACTGAATCGGAGGAAAGGAACTTCAATCAACAACAATTAACAACAATCCCTTTATTTCATTTACATTCGAACGACAAGAAATGATCATAAAGGCATTGAAATCGAATCAAATGAATTGAATTTGATAGAATGAACTTTGATTAGCTAGAATTGAGTACAACTCAATCAAATTGACTTGATTTGACTGTAAGGAGTACGAGTAAACTTTAACGCATTCGAATAGATTCAAAACAACTGAATCGGAGGAAAGGAACTTCAATCAACAACAATTAACAACAATCCCTTTATTTCATTTACATTCGAACGACAAGAAATGATCATAAAGGCATTGAAATAGAATCAAATGAATTCGGTTGGATAGAATGAACTTTGATTAGTTAGAATTGAGTACAACTCAATATAGTTGACTTGATTTGACTGTAGTGAGAACGAGTAAACTTTAACGCATTTCAAAAGATTCAAAACAACTGAATCGGAGGAAAGGAACTTCAATCAACAACAATTAACAACAATCCCTTGATTTCATTTACATTCGAACGACAAGGGATGACCTTAAAGGTATTCAAATCGAATCAAATGAATTGAGTTTGATAGAATGAACTTTGATTAGCTAGAATTGAGTACAACTCAATCTAATTGACTTGATTTGACTGTAAGAAGAACGAGTAAACTTTAACGCATTGCAATAGATTCAAAACAACTGAATCGGAGGAAAGGAACTTCAATCAACAGCAATTAACAACAATCCCTTTATTTCATTTACATTCGAACGACAAGAAATGATCATAAAGGCATTGAAATCGAATCAAATGAATTGAGTTTGATAGAATGAACTTTGATTAGCTAGAATTGAGTACAACTCAATCTAATTGACTTGATTTGACTGTAAGGAGAACGAGTAAACTTTAACGCATTGCAATAGATTCAAAACAACTGAATCGGAGGAAAGGAACTTCAATCAACAACAATTAACAACAATCCCTTGATTTCATTTACATTCGAACGAAAAGGAATGACCTTAAAGGCATTGAAATGGAATCAAATGAAGTCTGTTGGATAGAATGAACTTTGATTAGCTACAATTAAGTACAACTCAATCTAATTGACTTGATTTGACTGTAAGTAGAACGAGTAAACTTTAATGCATTCCAATAGATTCAAAACAACTGAATCGGAGGAAAGGAACTTCAATCAACAACAATTAACAACAATCCCTTTATTTCATTTACATTCGAACGACAAGAAATGATCATAAAGGGATTTAAATCGAATCAAATGAATTGAGTTTGATAGAATGAACTTTGATTAGCTAGAATTGAGTACAACTCAATCAAATTGACTTGATTTGACTGTAAGGAGTACGAGTAAACTTTAACGCATTCCAATAGATTCAAAACAACTGAATCGGAGGAAAGGAACTTCAATCAACAACAATTAACAACAATCCCTTGATTTCATTTACATTCGAACAACATGGAATGACCTTAAAGGCATTGAATTCGAATCAAATGAATTCAGTTGGATAGAATGAACTTTGATTAGTTAGAATTGAGTACAACTCAATGTAGTTGACTTGATTTGACTGTAGTGAGAACGAGTAAACTTT
The DNA here is from genome assembly GCA_030490835.1 of Annona cherimola. Lineage (NCBI taxonomy): Eukaryota > Viridiplantae > Streptophyta > Magnoliopsida > Magnoliales > Annonaceae > Annona > Annona cherimola. Next base: position 1,013,569 of record JASFXW010000015.1, on the reverse strand, counting down.
AACGCATTTCAAAAGATTCAAAACAACTGAATCGGAGGAAAGGAACTTCAATCAACAACAATTAACAACAATTCCTTGATTTCATTTACATTCGAACGAAAAGAAATGACCTTAAAGGCATTGAAATCGAATCAAATGAATTGAGTTTGATAGAATGAACTTTGATTAGCTAGAATTGAGTACAACTCAATCAATTTGACTTGATTTGACTGTAAGGAGTACGAGTAAACTTTAACGCATTCCAATAGATTCAAAACAACTGAATTTGACGAACGGAACTTCAATGAACAACAATTAACAACAATCCCTTGATTTCATCTACATTCGATCGACAACGGATGACCTCAAAGGCGTTGAAATCGAATCAAATGAATTGAGTTTGATAGAATGAACTTTGATTAGTTAGAATTGAGTACAACTCAATGTAATTGACTTGATTTGACTGTAGTGAGAACGAGTAAACTTTAACGCATTCCAAAAGATTCAAAACAACTGAATCGGAGGAAAGGAACTCCAATCAACAACAATTAACAACAATCCCTTGATTTCATTTACATTCGAACGACAAGGGACGACCTTAAAGGCATTCAAATCAAATCAAATGAATTGAGTTTGATAGAATGAACTTTGATTAGCTAGAATTGAGTACAACTCAATCAAATTGACTTGATTTGACTGTAAGGAGTACGAGTAAACTTTAACGCATTCCAATAGATTCAAAACAACTGAATCGGAGGAAAGGAACTTCAATCAACAACAATTAACACCAATCCCTTTATTTCATTTACATTCGAACGACAAGAAATGATCATAAAGGCATTGAAATCGAATCAAATGAATTGAGTTTGATAGAATGAACTTTGATTAGCTAGAATTGAGTACAACTCAATCTAATTGACTTGATTTGACTATGTAAGGAGAACGAGTAAACTTTAACGCATTGGAAAAGATTCAAAACAACTGAATTGGACGAAAGGAACTTCAATCAACAACAATTAACAACAATCCCATGATTTCATTTACCTTCGAACGACAAGGAATGACCTTAAAGGCATTGAAATGGAATCAAATGAAGTCAGTTGGATAGAATGAACTTTGATTAGGTAGAATTGAGTACAACTCAATCTAATTGACTTGATTTGACTGTAATGAGAACGAGTAAACTTTAAGGCATTGCAATGGATTCAAAACAACTGAATTGGACGAAAGGAACTTCAATCAACAACAATGAACAACAATCCCATGATTTCATTTACATTCGAACGACAAGGAATGACCTTAAAGGCATTGAAATCGAATCAAATGAATTCAGTTGAATAGAATGAACTTTGATTAGTTAGAATTGAGTACAACTCAATCTAATTGACATTTGACTGTACTGAGAACGAGTAAACTTTAATGCATTCGAAAAGATTCAAAACAGTTGAATCGGAGGAAAGGAACTTCAATCAAAAACAATTAACAACAATCCCTTGATTTCATTTACATTCGAACGACAAGGAATGACCTTAAAGGCATTGAAATCGAATCAAATGAATTCGGTTGGATAGAATGAACTTTGATTAGTTAGAATTGAGTACAACTCAATGTAGTTGACTTGATTTGACTGTAGTGAGAACGAGTAAACTTTAACGCATTTCAAAAGATTCATAACAACTGAATCGGAGGAAAGGAACTTCAATCAACAACAATTAACAACAATCCCTTGATTTCATTTACATTCGAACGACAAGAAATGATCATAAAGGCATTGAAATCGAATCAAATGAATTGAGTTTGATAGAATGAACTTTGATTAGCTAGAATTGAGTACAACTCAATCAAATTGACTTGATTTGACTGTAAGGAGTACGAGTAAACTTTAACGCATTCCAATATATTCAAAACAACTGAATCGGAGGAAAGGAACTTCAATCAACAACAATTAACACCAATCCCTTTATTTCATTTACATTCGAACGACAAGAAATGATCATAAAGGCATTGAAATCGAATCAAATGAATTGAGTTTGATAGAATGAACTTTGATTAGCTAGAATTGAGTACAACTCAATCAATTTGACTTGATTTGACTGTAAGGAGTACGAGTAAACTTTAACGCATTCCAATAGATTCAAAACAACTGAATTTGATGAACGGAACTTCAATGAACAACAATTAACAACAATCCCTTGATTTCATCTACATTCGAACGACAACGGATGACCTCAAAGGCGTTGAAATCGAATCAAATGAATTGAGTTTGATAGAATGAACTTTGATTAGTTAGAATTGAGTACAACTCAATGTAATTGACTTGATTTGACTGTAGTGAGAACGAGTAAACTTTAACGCATTCCAAAAGATTCAAAACAACTGAATCGGAGGAAAGGAACTTCAATCAACAACAATTAACAACAATCCCTTGATTTCATTTACATTCGAACGACAAGGGACGACCTTAAAGGCATTCAAATCAAATTATATGTATTGAGTTTCATAGAATGAACTTTGATTAGCTAGAATTGAGTAAAACTCAATCTAAATGACTTGATTTGACTGTAAGTAGAACGAGTAAACTTTAATGCATTCCAATAGATTCAAAACAACTAATTCGAACGAAAGGAACTTCAATCAACAACAATCAACATCAATCCCTTCATTTCATTTACATTCGAACGACAAGGGATGACCTTAAAGGTATTCAAATCGAATCAAATGAATTGAGTTTGATAGAATGAACTTTGATTAGCTAGAATTGAGTACAACTCAATCTAATTGACTTGATTTGACTGTAAGAAGAACGAGTAAACTTTAACGCATTGCAATAGATTCAAAACAACTGAATCGGAGGAAAGGAACTTCAATCAACAACAATTAACAACAATCCCATGATTTCATTTACCTTCGAACGACAAGGAATGACCTTAAAGGCATTGAAATGGAATCAAATGAAGTCAGTTGGATAGAATGAACTTTGATTGGGTAGAATTGAGTACAACTCAATCTAATTGACTTGATTTGACTGTAATGAGAACGAGTAAACTTTAAGGCATTGCAATGGATTCAAAACAACTGAATTGGACGAAAGGAACTTCAATCAACAACAATGAACAACAATCCCATGATTTCATTTACATTCGAACGACAAGGAATGACCTTAAAGGCATTGAAATCGAATCAAATGAATTCAGTTGAATAGAATGAACTTTGATTAGTTAGAATTGAGTACAACTCAATCTAATTGACATGATTTGACTGTAATGAGAACGAGTAAACTTTAATGCATTCGAAAAGATTCAAAACAGTTGAATCGGAGGAAAGGAACTTCAATCAACAACAATTAACAACAATCCCTTGATTTCATTTACATTCGAACGACAAGGAATGACCTTAAAGGCATTGAAATCGAATCAAATGAATTCGGTTGGATAGAATGAACTTTGATTAGTTAGAATTGAGTACAACTCAATGTAGTTGACTTGATTTGACTGTAGTCAGAACGAGTAAACTTTAACGCATTCCAAAAGATTCAAAACAACTGAATCGGAGGAAAGGAACTCCAATCAACAATAATTAACAACAATCCCTTGATTTCATTTACATTCGAACGACAAGGGACGACCTTAAAGGCATTCAAATCAAATCAAATGTATTGAGTTTCATAGAATGAACTTTGACAAGATAGAATTGAGTAAAACTCAATCTAAATGACTTGATTTGACTGTAAGTAGAACGAGTAAACTTTAATGCATTCCAATAGATTCAAAACAACTAATTCGAACAAAAGGAACTTCAATCAACAACAATCAACATCAATCCCTTCATTTCATTTACATTCGAACGACAAGGGATGACCTTAAAGGTATTCAAATCGAATCAAATGAATTGAGTTTGATAGAATGAACTTTGATTAGCTAGAATTGAGTACAACTCAATCTAATTGACTTGATTTGACTATGTAAGGAGAACGAGTAAACTTTAACGCATTGGAATAGATTCAAAACAACTGAATTGGACGAAAGGAACTTCAATCAACAACAATTAACAACAATCCCATGATTTCATTTACCTTCGAACGACAAGGAATGACCTTAAAGGCATTGAAATGGAATCAAATGAAGTCAGTTGGATAGAATGAACTTTGATTAGGTAGAATTGAGTACAACTGAATCTAATTGACTTGATTTGACTGTAATGAGAACGAGTAAACTTTAAGGCATTGCAATGGATTCAAAACAACTGAATTGGACGAAAGGAACTTCAATCAACAACAATGAACAACAATCCCATGATTTCATTTACATTCGAACGACAAGGAATGACCTTAAAGGCATTGAAATCGAATCAAATGAATTCAGTTGAATAGAATGAACTTTGATTAGTTAGAATTGAGTACAACTCAATCTAATTGACATGATTTGACTGTAATGAGAACGAGTAAACTTTAATGCATTCGAAAAGATTCAAAACAGTTGAATCGGAGGAAAGGAACTTCAATCAAAAACAATTAACAACAATCCCTTGATTTCATTTACATTCGAACGACAAGGAATGACCTTAAAGGCATTGAAATCGAATCAAATGAATTCGGTTGGATAGAATGAACTTTGATTAGTTAGAATTGAGTACAACTCAATGTAGTTGACTTGATTTGACTGTAGTGAGAACGAGTAAACTTTAACGCATTTCAAAAGATTCATAACAACTGAATCGGAGGAAAGGAACTTCAATCAACAACAATTAACAACAATCCCTTGATTTCATTTACATTCGAACGACAAGAAATGATCATAAAGGCATTGAAATCGAATCAAATGAATTGAGTTTGATAGAATGAACTTTGATTAGCTAGAATTGAGTACAACTCAATCAAATTGACTTGATTTGACTGTAAGGAGTACGAGTAAACTTTAACGCATTCCAATATATTCAAAACAACTGAATCGGAGGAAAGGAACTTCAATCAACAACAATTAACACCAATCCCTTTATTTCATTTACATTCGAACGACAAGAAATGATCATAAAGGCATTGAAATCGAATCAAATGAATTGAGTTTGATAGAATGAACTTTGATTAGCTAGAATTGAGTACAACTCAATCAATTTGACTTGATTTGACTGTAAGGAGTACGAGTAAACTTTAACGCATTCCAATAGATTCAAAACAACTGAATTTGACGAACGGAACTTCAATGAACAACAATTAACAACAATCCCTTGATTTCATCTACATTCGAACGACAACGGATGACCTCAAAGGCGTTGAAATCGAATCAAATGAATTGAGTTTGATAGAATGAACTTTGATTAGTTAGAATTGAGTACAACTCAATGTAATTGACTTGATTTGACTGTAGTGAGAACGAGTAAACTTTAACGCATTCCAAAAGATTCAAAACAACTGAATCGGAGGAAAGGAACTTCAATCAACAACAATTAACAACAATCCCTTGATTTCATTTACATTCGAACGACAAGGGACGACCTTAAAGGCATTCAAATCAAATTATATGTATTGAGTTTCATAGAATGAACTTTGACTAGATAGAATTGAGTAAAACTCAATCTAAATGACTTGATTTGACTGTAAGTAGAACGAGTAAACTTTAATGCATTCCAATAGATTCAAAACAACTAATTCGAACGAAAGGAACTTCAATCAACAACAATCAACATCAATCCCTTCATTTCATTTACATTCGAACGACAAGGGATGACCTTAAAGGTATTCAAATCGAATCAAATGAATTGAGTTTGATAGAATGAACTTTGATTAGCTAGAATTGAGTACAACTCAATCTAATTGACTTGATTTGACTGTAAGAAGAACGAGTAAACTTTAACGCATTGCAATAGATTCAAAACAACTGAATCGGAGGAAAGGAACTTCAATCAACAACAATTAACAACAATCCCATGATTTCATTTACCTTCGAACGACAAGGAATGACCTTAAAGGCATTGAAATGGAATCAAATGAAGTCAGTTGGATAGAATGAACTTTGATTGGGTAGAATTGAGTACAACTTAATCTAATTGACTTGATTTGACTGTAATGAGAACGAGTAAACTTTAAGGCATTGCAATGGATTCAAAACAACTGAATTGGACGAAAGGAACTTCAATCAACAACAATGAACAACAATCCCATGATTTCATTTACATTCGAACGACAAGGAATGACCTTAAAGGCATTGAAATCGAATCAAATGAATTCAGTTGAATAGAATGAACTTTGATTAGTTAGAATTGAGTACAACTCAATCTAATTGACATGATTTGACTGTAATGAGAACGAGTAAACTTTAATGCATTCGAAAAGATTCAAAACAGTTGAATCGGAGGAAAGGAACTTCAATCAACAACAATTAACAACAATCCCTTGATTTCATTTACATTCGAACGACAAGGAATGACCTTAAAGGCATTGAAATCGAATCAAATGAATTCGGTTGGATAGAATGAACTTTGATTAGTTAGAATTGAGTACAACTCAATGTAGTTGACTTGATTTGACTGTAGTGAGAACGAGTAAACTTTAACGCATTTCAAAAGATTCAAAACAACTGAATCGGAGGAAAGGAACTTCAATCAACAACAATTAACAACAATGCCTTGATTTCATTTACATTCGAACGAAAAGGAAAGACCTTAAAGGCATTGAAATCGAATCAAATGAATTGAGTTTGATAGAATGAACTTTGATTAGCTACAATTGAGTACAACTCAATCTAATTGACTTTATTTGACTGTAAGTAGAACGAGTAAACTTTAATGCATTCCAATAGATTCCAAACAACTGAATCGGAGGAAAGGAACTTCAATCAACAACAATTAACGACAATCGCTTTATTTCATTTACATTCGAACGACAAGAAATGATCATAAAGGCATTGAAATCGAATCAAATGAATTGAGTTTGATAGAATGAACTTTGATTAGCTAGAATTGAGTACAACTCAATCAAATTGACTTGATTTGACTGTAAGGAGTACGAGTAAACTTTAACGCATTCCAATAGATTCAAAACAACTGAATTTGACGAACGGAACTTCAATGAACAACAATTAACAACAATCCCTTGATTTCATCTACATTCGAACGACAACGGATGACCTCAAAGGCGTTGAAATCGAATCAAATGAATTGAGTTTGATAGAATGAACTTTGATTAGTTAGAATTGAGTACAACTCAATGTAATTGACTTGATTTGACTGTAGTGAGAACGAGTAAACTTTAACGCATTCCAAAAGATTCAAAACAACTGAATCGGAGGAAAGGAACTCCAATCAACAACAATTAACAACAATCCCTTGATTTCATTTACATTCGAACGACAAGGGACGACCTTAAAGGCATTCAAATCAAATCAAATGAATTGAGTTTGATAGAATGAACTTTGATTAGCTAGAATTGAGTACAACTCAATCAAATTGACTTGATTTGACTGTAAGGAGTACGAGTAAACTTTAACGCATTCCAATAGATTCAAAACAACTGAATCGGAGGAAAGGAACTTCAATCAACAACAATTAACACCAATCCCTTTATTTCATTTACATTCGAACGACAAGAAATGATCATAAAGGCATTGAAATCGAATCAAATGAATTGAGTTTGATAGAATGAACTTTGATTAGCTAGAATTGAGTACAACTCAATCTAATTGACTTGATTTGACTATGTAAGGAGAACGAGTAAACTTTAACGCATTGGAAAAGATTCAAAACAACTGAATTGGACGAAAGGAACTTCAATCAACAACAATTAACAACAATCCCATGATTTCATTTACCTTCGAACGACAAGGAATGACCTTAAAGGCATTGAAATGGAATCAAATGAAGTCAGTTGGATAGAATGAACTTTGATTAGGTAGAATTGAGTACAACTCAATCTAATTGACTTGATTTGACTGTAATGAGAACGAGTAAACTTTAAGGCATTGCAATGGATTCAAAACAACTGAATTGGACGAAAGGAACTTCAATCAACAACAATGAACAACAATCCCATGATTTCATTTACATTCGAACGACAAGGAATGACCTTAAAGGCATTGAAATCGAATCAAATGAATTCAGTTGAATAGAATGAACTTTGATTAGTTAGAATTGAGTACAACTCAATCTAATTGACATGATTTGACTGTAATGAGAACGAGTAAACTTTAATGCATTCGAAAAGATTCAAAACAGTTGAATCGGAGGAAAGGAACTTCAATCAAAAACAATTAACAACAATCCCTTGATTTCATTTACATTCGAACGACAAGGAATGACCTTAAAGGCATTGAAATCGAATCAAATGAATTCGGTTGGATAGAATGAACTTTGATTAGTTAGAATTGAGTACAACTCAATGTAGTTGACTTGATTTGACTGTAGTGAGAACGAGTAAACTTTAACGCATTTCAAAAGATTCATAACAACTGAATCGGAGGAAAGGAACTTCAATCAACAACAATTAACAACAATCCCTTGATTTCATTTACATTCGAACGACAAGAAATGATCATAAAGGCATTGAAATCGAATCAAATGAATTGAGTTTGATAGAATGAACTTTGATTAGCTAGAATTGAGTACAACTCAATCAAATTGACTTGATTTGACTGTAAGGAGTACGAGTAAACTTTAACGCATTCCAATATATTCAAAACAACTGAATCGGAGGAAAGGAACTTCAATCAAGAACAATTAACACCAATCCCTTTATTTCATTTACATTCGAACGACAAGAAATGATCATAAAGGCATTGAAATCGAATCAAATGAATTGAGTTTGATAGAATGAACTTTGATTAGCTAGAATTGAGTACAACTCAATCAATTTGACTTGATTTGACTGTAAGGAGTACGAGTAAACTTTAACGCATTCCAATAGATTCAAAACAACTGAATTTGACGAACGGAACTTCAATGAACAACAATTAACAACAATCCCTTGATTTCATCTACATTCGAACGACAACGGATGACCTCAAAGGCGTTGAAATCGAATCAAATGAATTGAGTTTGATAGAATGAACTTTGATTAGTTAGAATTGAGTACAACTCAATGTAATTGACTTGATTTGACTGTAGTGAGAACGAGTAAACTTTAACGCATTCCAAAAGATTCAAAACAACTGAATCGGAGGAAAGGAACTTCAATCAACAACAATTAACAACAATCCCTTGATTTCATTTACATTCGAACGACAAGGGACGACCTTAAAGGCATTCAAATCAAATTATATGTATTGAGTTTCATAGAATGAACTTTGACTAGATAGAATTGAGTAAAACTCAATCTAAATGACTTGATTTGACTGTAAGTAGAACGAGTAAACTTTAATGCATTCCAATAGATTCAAAACAACTAATTCGAACGAAAGGAACTTCAATCAACAACAATCAACATCAATCCCTTCATTTCATTTACATTCGAACGACAAGGGATGACCTTAAAGGTATTCAAATCGAATCAAATGAATTGAGTTTGATAGAATGAACTTTGATTAGCTAGAATTGAGTACAACTCAATCTAATTGACTTGATTTGACTGTAAGAAGAACGAGTAAACTTTAACGCATTGCAATAGATTCAAAACAACTGAATCGGAGGAAAGGAACTTCAATCAACAACAATTAACAACAATCCCATGATTTCATTTACCTTCGAACGACAAGGAATGACCTTAAAGGCATTGAAATGGAATCAAATGAAGTCAGTTGGATAGAATGAACTTTGATTGGGTAGAATTGAGTACAACTCAATCTAATTGACTTGATTTGACTGTAATGAGAACGAGTAAACTTTAAGGCATTGCAATGGATTCAAAACAACTGAATTGGACGAAAGGAACTTCAATCAACAACAATGAACAACAATCCCATGATTTCATTTACATTCGAACGACAAGGAATGACCTTAAAGGCATTGAAATCGAATCAAATGAATTCAGTTGAATAGAATGAACTTTGATTAGTTAGAATTGAGTACAACTCAATCTAATTGACATGATTTGACTGTAATGAGAACGAGTAAACTTTAATGCATTCGAAAAGATTCAAAACAGTTGAATCGGAGGAAAGGAACTTCAATCAACAACAATTAACAACAATCCCTTGATTTCATGTACATTCGAACGACAAGGAATGACCTTGAAGGCATTGAAATCGAATCAAATGAATTCGGTTGGATAGAATGAACTTTGATTAGATAGAATTGAGTACAACTCAATGTAGTTGACTTGATTTGACTGTAGTGAGAACGAGTAAACTTTAACGCATTCCAAAAGATTCAAAACAACTGAATCGGAGGAAAGGAACTTCAATCAACAACAATTAACAACAATCCCTTGATTTCATTTACATTCGAACGACAAGGGACGTCCTAAAAGGCATTCAAATCAAATCAAATGTATTGCGTTTCATAGAATGAACTTTGACTAGATAGAATTGAGTAAAACTCAATCTAAATGACTTGATTTGACTGTAAGAAGAACGAGTAAACTTTAACGCATTGCAATAGATTCAAAACAACTGAATCGGAGGAAAGGAACTTCAATCAACAACAATTAACAACAATCCCTTGATCTCATTTACATTCGAACGACATGGAATGACCTTAAAGGCATTGAATTCGAATCAAATGAATTCGGCTGGATAGAATGAACTTTGATTAGTTAGAATTGAGTACAACTCAATGTAGTTGACTTGATTTGACTGTAGTGAGAACGAGTAAACTTTAACGCATTTCAAAAGATTCAAAACAACTGAATCGGAGGAAAGGAACTTCAATCAACAATAATTAACAACAATCCCTTGATTTCATTTACATTCGAACGAAAAGGAATGACCTTAAAGGCATTGAAATCGAATCAAATGAATTGAGTTTGATAGAATGAACTTTGATTAGCTAGAATTGAGTACAACCCAATGTAATTGACTTGATTTGACTGTAGTGAGAACGAGTAAACTTTAACGCATTCCAAAAGATTCAAAACAACTGAATCGGAGGAAAGGAACTTCAATCAACAACAATTAACAACAATCCCTTGATTTCATTTACATTCGAACCACAAGGGACGACCTTAAAGGCATTCAAATCAAATCAAATGTATTGAGTTTCATAGAATGAACTTTGACTAGATAGAATTGAGTAAAACTCAATCTAAATGACTTGATTTGACTGTAAGTAGAACGAGTAAACTTTAATGCATTCCAATAGATTCAAAACAACTAATTCGAACGAAAGGAACTTCAATCAACAACAATCAACATCAATCCCTTCATTTCATTTACATTCGAACGACAAGGGATGACCTTAAAGGTATTCAAATCGAATCAAATGAATTGAGTTTGATAGAATGAACTTTGATTAGCTAGAATTGAGTACAACTCAATCTAATTGACTTGATTTGACTGTAAGGAGAACGAGTAAACTTTAACGCATTGCAATAGATTCAAAACAACTGAATTGGACGAAAGGAACTTCAATCAACAACAATTAACAACAATCCCATGATTTCATTTACCTTCGAACGACAAGGAATGACCTTAAAAGGCATTGAAATGGAATCAAATGAAGTCAGTTGGATAGAATGAACTTTGATTAGGTAGAATTGAGTACAACTCAATCTAATTGACTTGATTTGACTGTAATGAGAACGAGTAAACTTTAAGGCATTGCAATAGATTCAAAACAACTGAATTGGACGAAAGGAACTTCAATCAACAACAATGAACAACAATCCCATGATTTCATTTACATTCGAACGACAAGGAATGACCTTAAAGGCATTGAAATCGAATCAAATGAATTCAGTTGAATAGAATGAACTTTGATTAGTTAGAATTAAGTACATCTCAATCTAATTGACATGATTTGACTGTAATGAGAACGAGTAAACTTTAATGCATTCGAAAAGATTCAAAACAGTTGAATCGGAGGAAAGGAACTTCAATCAACAACAATTAACAACAATCCCTTGATTTCATTTACATTCGAACGACAAGGAATGACCTTAAAGGCATTGAAATCGAATCAAATGAATTCGATTGGATAGAATGAACTTTGATTAGTTAGAATTGAGTACAACTCAATGTAGTTGACTTGATTTGACTGTAGTGAGAACGAGTAAACTTTAACGCATTTCAAAAGATTCAAAACAACTGAATCGGAGGAAAGAAACTTCAATCAACAACAATTAACAACAATCCCTTGATTTCATTTACATTCGAACGAAAAGGAATGACCTTAAAGGCATTGAAATCGAATCAAATGAATTGAGTTTGATAGAATGAACTTTGATTAGCTACAATTGAGTACAACTAAATCTAATTGACTTGATTTGACTGTAAGTAGAACGAGTAAACTTTAATGCATTCCAATAGATTCAAAACAACTGAATCGGAGGAAAGGAACTTCAATCAACAGCAATTAACAACAATCCCTTCATTTCATTTACATTCGAATGACAAGAAATGATCATAAAGGCATTGAAATCGAATCAAATGAATTGAGTTTGATAGAATGAACTTTGATTAGCTAGAATTGAGTACAACTCAATCAAATTGACTTGATTTGGCTGTAAGGAGTACGAGTAAACTTTAACGCATTCCAATAGATTCAAAACAACTGAATCGGAGGAAAGGAACTTCAATCAACAACAATTAACAACAATCCCTTTATTTCATTTTCATTCGAACGACAAGAAATGATCATAAAGGCATTGAAATCGAATCAAATGAATTGAGTTTGATAGAATGAACTTTGATTAGCTAGAATTGAGTACAACTCAATCAATTTGACTTGATTTGACTGTAAGGAGTACGAGTAAACTTTAACGCATTCCAATAGATTCAAAACAACTGAATTTGACGAACGGAACTTCAATGAACAACAATTAACAACAATCCCTTGATTTCATCTACATTCGAACGACAACGGATGACCTCAAAGGCGTTGAAATCGAATCAAATGAATTGAGTTTGATAGAATGAACTTTGATTAGCTAGGATTGAGTACAACTCAATCTAATGGACTTGATTTGACTGTATTGAGAACGAGTAAACTTTAACGCATTCAAAAAGATTCAAAACAACTGAATCGGAGGAAAGGAACTCCAATCAACAACAATTAACAACAATCCCTTGATTTCATTTACATTCGAACGACAAGGGAGGACCTTAAAGGCATTCAAATCAAATCAAATGTATTGAGTTTCATAGAATGAACTTTGACTAGATAGAATTGAGTAAAACTCAATCTAAATGACTTGATTTGACTGTAAGTAGAACGAGTAAACTTTAATGCATTCCAATAGATTCAAAACAACTAATTCGAACGAAAGGAACTTCAATCAACAACAATCAACATCAATCACTTCATTTCATTTACATTCGAACGACAAGGGATGACCTTAAAGGTATTCAAATCGAATCAAATGAATTGAGTTTGATAGAATGAACTTTGATTAGCTAGAATTGAGTACAACTCAATCTAATTGACTTGATTTGACTGTAAGGAGTACGAGTAAACTTTAACGCATTCCAATAGATTCAAAACAATTGAATCGGAGGAAAGGAACTTCAATCAACAACAATTAACAACAATCCCTTGATTTCATTTACATTCGAAGGACAAGAAATGATCATAAAGGCATTGAAATCGAATCAAATGAATTGAGTTTGATAGAATGAACTTTGATTAGCTAGAATTGAGTACAACTCAATCAATTTGACTTGATTTGACTGTAAGGAGTACGAGTAAACTTTAACGCATTCCAATAGATTCAAAACAACTGAATTTGACGAACGGAACTTCAATGAACAATAATTAACAACAATCCCTTGATTTCATCTACATTCGATCGACAACGGATGACCTCAAAGGCGTTGAAATCGAATCAAATGAATTGAGTTTGATAGAATGAACTTTGATTAGTTAGAATTGAGTACAACTCAATGTAATTGACTTGATTTGACTGTAGTGAGAACGAGTAAACTTTAACGCATTCCAAAAGATTCAAAACAACTGAATCGGAGGAAAGGAACTCCAATCAACAATAATTAACAACAATCCCTTGATTTCATTTACATTCGAACGACAAGGGACGACCTTAAAGGCATTCAAATCAAATCAAATGTATTGAGTTTCATAGAATGAACTTTGACAAGATAGAATTGAGTAAAACTCAATCTAAATGACTTGATTTGACTGTAAGTAGAACGAGTAAACTTTAATGCATTCCAATAGATTCAAAACAACTAATTCGAACAAAAGGAACTTCAATCAACAACAATCAACATCAATCCCTTCATTTCATTTACATTCGAACGACAAGGGATGACCTTAAAGGTATTCAAATCGAATCAAATGAATTGAGTTTGATAGAATGAACTTTGATTAGCTAGAATTGAGTACAACTCAATCTAATTGACTTGATTTGACTATGTAAGGAGAACGAGTAAACTTTAACGCATTGGAATAGATTCAAAACAACTGAATTGGACGAAAGGAACTTCAATCAACAACAATTAACAACAATCCCATGATTTCATTTACCTTCGAACGACAAGGAATGACCTTAAAGGCATTGAAATGGAATCAAATGAAGTCAGTTGGATAGAATGAACTTTGATTAGGTAGAATTGAGTACAACTCAATCTAATTGACTTGATTTGACTGTAATGAGAACGAGTAAACTTTAAGGCATTGCAATGGATTCAAAACAACTGAATTGGACGAAAGGAACTTCAATCAACAACAATGAACAACAATCCCATGATTTCATTTACATTCGAACGACAAGGAATGACCTTAAAGGCATTGAAATCGAATCAAATGAATTCAGTTGAATAGAATGAACTTTGATTAGTTAGAATTGAGTACAACTCAATGTAGTTGACTTGATTTGACTGTAGTGAGAACGAGTAAACTTTAACGCATTGCAAAAGATTCAAAACAACTGAATCGGAGGAAAGGAACTTCAATCAACAACAATTAACAACAATCCCTTTATTTCATTTACATTCGAACGAAAAGGATTGACCTTAAAGGCATTCAAATCGAATCAAATGAATTGAGTTTGATAGAATGAACTTTGATTAGCTAGAATTGAGTACAACTCAATCAAATTGACTTGATTTGACTGTAAGGAGTACGAGTAAACTTTAACGCATTCCAATAGATTCAAAACAACTGAATCGGAGGAAAGGAACTTCAATCAACAACAATTAACAACAATCCCTTTATTTCATTTACATTCGAACGACAAGAAATGATCATAAAGGCATTGAAATCGAATCAAATGAATTGAGTTTGATAGAATGAACTTTGATTAGCTAGAATTGAGTACAACTCAATCAAATTGACTTGATTTGACTGTAAGGAGTACGAGTAAACTTTAACGCATTCCAATATATTCAAAACAACTGAATCGGAGGAAAGGAACTTCAATCAACAACAATTAACACCAATCCCTTTATTTCATTTACATTCGAACGACAAGAAATGATCATAAAGGCATTGAAATCGAATCAAATGAATTGAGTTTGATAGAATGAACTTTGATTAGCTAGAATTGAGTACAACTCAATCAATTTGACTTGATTTGACTGTAAGGAGTACGAGTAAACTTTAACGCATTCCAATAGATTCAAAACAACTGAATTTGACGAACGGAACTTCAATGAACAACAATTAACAACAATCCCTTGATTTCATCTACATTCGAACGACATCGGATGACCTCAAAGGCGTTGAAATCGAATCAAATGAATTGAGTTTGATAGAATGAACTTTGATTAGTTAGAATTGAGTACAACTCAATGTAATTGACTTGATTTGACTGTAGTGAGAACGAGTAAACTTTAACGCATTCCAAAAGATTCAAAACAACTGAATCGGAGGAAAGGAACTTCAATCAACAACAATTAACAACAATCCCTTTATTTCATTTACATTCGAACGACAAGGGACGACCTTAAAGGCATTCAAATCAAATTAAATGTATTGAGTTTCATAGAATGAACTTTGACTAGATAGAATTGAGTAAAACTCAATATAAATGACTTGATTTGACTGTAAGTAGAACGAGTAAACTTTAATGCATTCCAATAGATTCAAAACAACTAATTCGAACGAAAGGAACTTCAATCAACAACAATCAACATCAATCCCTTCATTTCATTTACATTCGAACGACAAGGGATGACCTTAAAGGTATTCAAATCGAATCAAATGAATTGAGTTTGATAGAATGAACTTTGATTAGCTAGAATTGAGTACAACTCAATCTAATTGACTTGATTTGACTGTAAGAAGAACGAGTAAACTTTAACGCATTGCAAAAGATTCAAAACAACTGAATCGGAGGAAAGGAACTTCAATCAACAACAATTAACAACAATCCCTTTATTTCATTTACATTCGAACGAAAAGGATTGACCTTAAAGGCATTCAAATCGAATCAAATGAAGTCTGTTGGATAGAATGAACTTTGATTAGCTACAATTGAGTACAACTCAATCAAATTGACTTGATTTGACTGTAAGGAGTACGAGTAAACTTTAACGCATTCCAATAGATTCAAAACAACTGAATCGGAGGAAAGGAACTTCAATCAACAACAATTAACACCAATCCCTTTATTTCATTTACATTCGAACGACAAGGGATGACCTTAAAGGCATTGAAATCGAATCAAATGAATTGAGTTTGATAGAATGAACTTTGATTAGCTAGAATTGAGTACAACTCAATCTAATTGACTTGATTTGACTATGTAAGGAGAACGAGTAAACTTTAACGCATTGGAAAAGATTCAAAACAACTGAATTGGACGAAAGGAACTTCAATCAACAACAATTAACAACAATCCCATGATTTCATTTACCTTCGAACGAGAAGGAATGACCTTAAAGGCATTGAAATGGAATCAAATGAAGTCAGTTGGATAGAATGAACTTTGATTAGGTAGAATTGAGTACAACTCAATCTAATTGACTTGATTTGACTGTAATGAGAACGAGTAAACTTTAAGGCATTGCAATGGATTCAAAACAACTGAATTGGACGAAAGGAACTTCAATCAACAACAATGAACAACAATCCCATGATTTCATTTACATTCGAACGACAAGGAATGACCTTAAAGGCATTGAAATCGAATCAAATGAATTCGGCTGGATAGAATGAACTTTGATTAGTTAGAATTGAGTACAACTCAATGTAGTTGACTTGATTTGACTGTAGTGAGAACGAGTAAACTTTAACGCATTTCAAAAGATTCAAAACAACTGAATCGGAGGAAAGGAACTTCAATCAACAATAATTAACAACAATCCCTTGATTTCATTTACATTCGAACGAAAAGGAATGACCTTAAAGGCATTGAAATCGAATCAAATGAATTGAGTTTGATAGAATGAACTTTGATTAGCTAGAATTGAGTACAACTCAATGTAATTGACTTGATTTGACTGTAGTGAGAACGAGTAAACTTTAACGCATTCCAAAAGATTCAAAACAACTGAATCGGAGGAAAGGAACTTCAATCAACAACAATTAACAACAATCCCTTGATTTCATTTACATTCGAACCACAAGGGACGACCTTAAAGGCATTCAAATCAAATCAAATGTATTGAGTTTCATAGAATGAACTTTGACTAGATAGAATTGAGTAAAACTCAATCTAAATGACTTGATTTGACTGTAAGTAGAACGAGTAAACTTTAATGCATTCCAATAGATTTAAAACAACTAATTCGAACGAAAGGAACTTCAATCAACAACAATCAACATCAATCCCTTCATTTCATTTACATTCGAACGACAAGGATGACCTTAAAGGTATTCAAATCGAATCAAATGAATTGAGTTTGATAGAATGAACTTTGATTAGCTAGAATTGAGTACAACTCAATCAAATTGACTTGATTTGACTGTAAGGAGTACGAGTAAACTTTAACGCATTCCAATAGATTCAAAACAACTGAATCGGAGGAAAGGAACTTCAATCAACAACAATTAACAACAATCCCTTTATTTCATTTACATTCGAACGACAAGAAATGATCATAAAGGCATTGAAATCGAATCAAATGAATTGAGTTTGATAGAATGAACTTTGATTAGCTAGAATTGAGTACAACTCAATCAATTTGACTTGATTTGACTGTAAGGAGTACGAGTAAACTTTAACGCATTCCAATAGATTCAAAACAACTGAATTTGACGAACGGAACTTCAATGAACAACAATTAACAACAATCCCTTGATTTCATCTACATTCGAACGACAACGGATGACCTCAAAGGCGTTGAAATCGAATCAAATGAATTGAGTTTGATAGAATGAACTTTGATTAGTTAGAATTGAGTACAACTCAATGTAATTGACTTGATTTGACTGTAGTGAGAACGAGTAAACTTTAACGCATTCCAAAAGATTCAAAACAACTGAATCGGAGGAAAGGAACTTCAATCAACAACAATTAACAACAATCCCTTGATTTCATTTACATTCGAACGACAAGGGACGTCCTAAAAGGCATTCAAATCAAATCAAATGTATTGCGTTTCATAGAATGAACTTTGACTAGATAGAATTGAGTAAAACTCAATCTAAATGACTTGATTTGACTGTAAGTAGAACGAGTAAACTTTAATGCATTCCAATAGATTCAAAACAACTAATTCGAACGAAAGGAACTTCAATCAACAACAATCAACATCAATCACTTCATTTCATTTACATTCGAACGACAAGGGATGACCTTAAAGGTATTCAAATCGAATCAAATGAATTGAGTTTGATAGAATGAACTTTGATTAGCTAGAATTGAGTACAACTCAATCTAATTGACTTGATTTGACTGTAAGGAGAACGAGTAAACTTTAACGCATTGCAATAGATTCAAAACAACTGAATCGGAGGAAAGGAACTTCAATCAACAACAATTAACAACAATCTATTGATTTCATTTACATTCGAACGAAAAGGAATGACCTTAAAGGCATTGTAATGGAATCAAATGAAGTCTGTTGGATAGAATGAACTTTGATTAGCTACAATTGAGTACAACTCAATCTAATTGACTTGATTTGACTGTAAGTAGAACGAGTAAACTTTAATGCATTCCAATAGATTCAAAACAACTGAATCGGAGGAAAGGAACTTCAATCAACAACAATTAACAACAATCCCTTTATTTCATTTACATTCGAACGACAAGAAATGATCATAAAGGCATTGAAATCGAATCAAATGAATTGAGTTTGATAGAATGAATTTTGATTAGCTAGAATTGAGTACAACTCAATCAAATTGACTTGATTTGACTTTAAGGAGTACGAGTAAACTTTAACGCATTTCAATAGATTCAAAACAACTGAATCGGAGGAAAGGAACTTCAATCAACAACAATCCCTTGATTTCATTTACATTCGAACGACATGGAATGACCTTAAAGGCATTGAATTCGAATCAAATGAATTCGGCTGGATAAAATGAACTTTGATTAGTTAGAATTGAGTACAACTCAATGTAGTTGACTTGATTTGACTGTAGTGAGAACGAGTAAACTTTAACGCATTTCAAAAGATTCAAAACAACTGAATCGGAGGAAAGGAACTTCAATCAACAATAATTAACAACAATCCCTTGATTTCATTTACATTCGAACGAAAAGGAATGACCTTAAAGGCATTGAAATCGAATCAAATGAATTGAGTTTGATAGAATGAACTTTGATTAGCTAGAATTGAGTACAACTCAATCTAATTGACTTGATTTGACTGTAAGAAGAACGAGTAAACTTTAACGCATTGCAAAAGATTCAAAACAACTGAATCGGAGGAAAGGAACTTCAATCAACAACAATTAACAACAATCCCTTTATTTCATTTACATTCGAACGAAAAGGATTGACCTTAAAGGCATTCAAATCGAATCAAATGAATTGAGTTTGATAGAATGAACTTTGATTAGCTAGAATTGAGTACAACTCAATCAAATTGACTTGATTTGACTGTAAGGAGTACGAGTAAACTTTAACGCATTCCAATAGATTCAAAACAACTGAATCGGAGGAAAGGAACTTCAATCAACAACAATTAACACCAATCCCTTTATTTCATTTACATTCGAACGACAAGGGATGACCTTAAAGGCATTGAAATCGAATCAAATGAATTGAGTTTGATAGAATGAACTTTGATTAGCTAGAATTGAGTACAACTCAATCTAATTGACTTGATTTGACTATGTAAGGAGAACGAGTAAACTTTAACGCATTGGAAAAGATTCAAAACAACTGAATTGGACGAAAGGAACTTCAATCAACAACAATTAACAACAATCCCATGATTTCATTTACCTTCGAACGACAAGGAATGACCTTAAAGGCATTGAAATGGAATCAAATGAAGTCAGTTGGATAGAATGAACTTTGATTAGGTAGAATTGAGTACAACTCAATCTAATTGACTTGATTTGACTGTAATGAGAACGAGTAAACTTTAAGGCATTGCAATGGATTCAAAACAACTGAATTGGACGAAAGGAACTTCAATCAACAACAATGAACAACAATCCCATGATTTCATTTACATTCGAACGACAAGGAATGACCTTAAAGGCATTGAAATCGAATCAAATGAATTCGGCTGGATAGAATGAACTTTGATTAGTTAGAATTGAGTACAACTCAATGTAGTTGACTTGATTTGACTGTAGTGAGAACGAGTAAACTTTAACGCATTTCAAAAGATTCAAAACAACTGAATCGGAGGAAAGGAACTTCAATCAACAATAATTAACAACAATCCCTTGATTTCATTTACATTCGAACGAAAAGGAATGACCTTAAAGGCATTGAAATCGAATCAAATGAATTGAGTTTGATAGAATGAACTTTGATTAGCTAGAATTGAGTACAACTCAATGTAATTGACTTGATTTGACTGTAGTGAGAACGAGTAAACTTTAACGCATTCCAAAAGATTCAAAACAACTGAATCGGAGGAAAGGAACTTCAATCAACAACAATTAACAACAATCCCTTGATTTCATTTACATTCGAACCACAAGGGACGACCTTAAAGGCATTCAAATCAAATCAAATGTATTGAGTTTCATAGAATGAACTTTGACTAGATAGAATTGAGTAAAACTCAATCTAAATGACTTGATTTGACTGTAAGTAGAACGAGTAAACTTTAATGCATTCCAATAGATTTAAAACAACTAATTCGAACGAAAGGAACTTCAATCAACAACAATCAACATCAATCCCTTCATTTCATTTACATTCGAACGACAAGGATGACCTTAAAGGTATTCAAATCGAATCAAATGAATTGAGTTTGATAGAATGAACTTTGATTAGCTAGAATTGAGTACAACTCAATCAAATTGACTTGATTTGACTGTAAGGAGTACGAGTAAACTTTAACGCATTCCAATAGATTCAAAACAACTGAATCGGAGGAAAGGAACTTCAATCAACAACAATTAACAACAATCCCTTTATTTCATTTACATTCGAACGACAAGAAATGATCATAAAGGCATTGAAATCGAATCAAATGAATTGAGTTTGATAGAATGAACTTTGATTAGCTAGAATTGAGTACAACTCAATCAATTTGACTTGATTTGACTGTAAGGAGTACGAGTAAACTTTAACGCATTCCAATAGATTCAAAACAACTGAATTTGACGAACGGAACTTCAATGAACAACAATTAACAACAATCCCTTGATTTCATCTACATTCGAACGACAACGGATGACCTCAAAGGCGTTGAAATCGAATCAAATGAATTGAGTTTGATAGAATGAACTTTGATTAGTTAGAATTGAGTACAACTCAATGTAATTGACTTGATTTGACTGTAGTGAGAACGAGTAAACTTTAACGCATTCCAAAAGATTCAAAACAACTGAATCGGAGGAAAGGAACTTCAATCAACAACAATTAACAACAATCCCTTGATTTCATTTACATTCGAACGACAAGGGACGTCCTAAAAGGCATTCAAATCAAATCAAATGTATTGCGTTTCATAGAATGAACTTTGACTAGATAGAATTGAGTAAAACTCAATCTAAATGACTTGATTTGACTGTAAGTAGAACGAGTAAACTTTAATGCATTCCAATAGATTCAAAACAACTAATTCGAACGAAAGGAACTTCAATCAACAACAATCAACATCAATCACTTCATTTCATTTACATTCGAACGACAAGGGATGACCTTAAAGGTATTCAAATCGAATCAAATGAATTGAGTTTGATAGAATGAACTTTGATTAGCTAGAATTGAGTACAACTCAATCTAATTGACTTGATTTGACTGTAAGGAGAACGAGTAAACTTTAACGCATTGCAATAGATTCAAAACAACTGAATCGGAGGAAAGGAACTTCAATCAACAACAATTAACAACAATCTATTGATTTCATTTACATTCGAACGAAAAGGAATGACCTTAAAGGCATTGTAATGGAATCAAATGAAGTCTGTTGGATAGAATGAACTTTGATTAGCTACAATTGAGTACAACTCAATCTAATTGACTTGATTTGACTGTAAGTAGAACGAGTAAACTTTAATGCATTCCAATAGATTCAAAACAACTGAATCGGAGGAAAGGAACTTCAATCAACAACAATTAACAACAATCCCTTTATTTCATTTACATTCGAACGACAAGAAATGATCATAAAGGCATTGAAATCGAATCAAATGAATTGAGTTTGATAGAATGAATTTTGATTAGCTAGAATTGAGTACAACTCAATCAAATTGACTTGATTTGACTTTAAGGAGTACGAGTAAACTTTAACGCATTTCAATAGATTCAAAACAACTGAATCGGAGGAAAGGAACTTCAATCAACAACAATCCCTTGATTTCATTTACATTCGAACGACATGGAATGACCTTAAAGGCATTGAATTCGAATCAAATGAATTCGGCTGGATAAAATGAACTTTGATTAGTTAGAATTGAGTACAACTCAATGTAGTTGACTTGATTTGACTGTAGTGAGAACGAGTAAACTTTAACGCATTTCAAAAGATTCAAAACAACTGAATCGGAGGAAAGGAACTTCAATCAACAATAATTAACAACAATCCCTTGATTTCATTTACATTCGAACGAAAAGGAATGACCTTAAAGGCATTGAAATCGAATCAAATGAATTGAGTTTGATAGAATGAACTTTGATTAGCTAGAATTGAGTACAACTCAATCTAATTGACTTGATTTGACTGTAAGGAGAACGAGTAAACTTTAACGCATTGCAATAGATTCAAAACAACTGAATCGGAGGAAAGGAACTTCAATCAACAACAATTAACAACAATCTATTGATTTCATTTACATTCGAACGAAAAGGAATGACCTTAAAGGCATTGTAATGGAATCAAATGAAGTCTGTTGGATAGAATGAACTTTGATTAGCTACAATTGAGTACAACTCAATCAAATTGACTTGATTTGACTGTAAGGAGTACGAGTAAACTTTAACGCATTCCAATAGATTCAAAACAACTGAATCGGAGGAAAGGAACTTCAATCAACAACAATTAACACCAATCCCTTTATTTCATTTACATTCGAACGACAAGGGATGACCTTAAAGGCATTGAAATCGAATCAAATGAATTGAGTTTGATAGAATGAACTTTGATTAGCTAGAATTGAGTACAACTCAATCTAATTGACTTGATTTGACTATGTAAGGAGAACGAGTAAACTTTAACGCATTGGAAAAGATTCAAAACAACTGAATTGGACGAAAGGAACTTCAATCAACAACAATTAACAACAATCCCATGATTTCATTTACCTTCGAACGAGAAGGAATGACCTTAAAGGCATTGAAATGGAATCAAATGAAGTCAGTTGGATAGAATGAACTTTGATTAGGTAGAATTGAGTACAACTCAATCTAATTGACTTGATTTGACTGTAATGAGAACGAGTAAACTTTAAGGCATTGCAATGGATTCAAAACAACTGAATTGGACGAAAGGAACTTCAATCAACAACAATGAACAACAATCCCATGATTTCATTTACATTCGAACGACAAGGAATGACCTTAAAGGCATTGAAATCGAATCAAATGAATTCGGCTGGATAGAATGAACTTTGATTAGTTAGAATTGAGTACAACTCAATGTAGTTGACTTGATTTGACTGTAGTGAGAACGAGTAAACTTTAACGCATTTCAAAAGATTCAAAACAACTGAATCGGAGGAAAGGAACTTCAATCAACAATAATTAACAACAATCCCTTGATTTCATTTACATTCGAACGAAAAGGAATGACCTTAAAGGCATTGAAATCGAATCAAATGAATTGAGTTTGATAGAATGAACTTTGATTAGCTAGAATTGAGTACAACTCAATGTAATTGACTTGATTTGACTGTAGTGAGAACGAGTAAACTTTAACGCATTCCAAAAGATTCAAAACAACTGAATCGGAGGAAAGGAACTTCAATCAACAACAATTAACAACAATCCCTTGATTTCATTTACATTCGAACCACAAGGGACGACCTTAAAGGCATTCAAATCAAATCAAATGTATTGAGTTTCATAGAATGAACTTTGACTAGATAGAATTGAGTAAAACTCAATCTAAATGACTTGATTTGACTGTAAGTAGAACGAGTAAACTTTAATGCATTCCAATATATTTAAAACAACTAATTCGAACGAAAGGAACTTCAATCAACAACAATCAACATCAATCCCTTCATTTCATTTACATTCGAACGACAAGGATGACCTTAAAGGCATTGAAATCGAATCAAATGAATTGAGTTTGATAGAATGAACTTTGATTAGCTAGAATTGAGTACAACTCAATCAAATTGACTTGATTTGACTGTAAGGAGTACGAGTAAACTTTAACGCATTCCAATAGATTCAAAACAACTGAATCGGAGGAAAGGAACTTCAATCAACAACAATTAACAACAATCCCTTTATTTCATTTACATTCGAACGACAAGAAATGATCATAAAGGCATTGAAATCGAATCAAATGAATTGAGTTTGATAGAATGAACTTTGATTAGCTAGAATTGAGTACAACTCAATCAATTTGACTTGATTTGACTGTAAGGAGTACGAGTAAACTTTAACGCATTCCAATAGATTCAAAACAACTGAATTTGACGAACGGAACTTCAATGAACAACAATTAACAACAATCCCTTGATTTCATCTACATTCGAACGACAACGGATGACCTCAAAGGCGTTGAAATCGAATCAAATGAATTGAGTTTGATAGAATGAACTTTGATTAGTTAGAATTGAGTACAACTCAATGTAATTGACTTGATTTGACTGTAGTGAGAACGAGTAAACTTTAACGCATTCCAAAAGATTCAAAACAACTGAATCGGAGGAAAGGAACTTCAATCAACAACAATTAACAACAATCCCTTGATTTCATTTACATTCGAACGACAAGGGACGTCCTAAAAGGCATTCAAATCAAATCAAATGTATTGCGTTTCATAGAATGAACTTTGACTAGATAGAATTGAGTAAAACTCAATCTAAATGACTTGATTTGACTGTAAGTAGAACGAGTAAACTTTAATGCATTCCAATAGATTCAAAACAACTAATTCGAACGAAAGGAACTTCAATCAACAACAATCAACATCAATCACTTCATTTCATTTACATTCGAACGACAAGGGGATGACCTTAAAGGTATTCAAATCGAATCAAATGAATTGAGTTTGATAGAATGAACTTTGATTAGCTAGAATTGAGTACAACTCAATCTAATTGACTTGATTTGACTGTAAGGAGAACGAGTAAACTTTAACGCATTGCAATAGATTCAAAACAACTGAATCGGAGGAAAGGAACTTCAATCAACAACAATTAACAACAATCTATTGATTTCATTTACATTCGAACGAAAAGGAATGACCTTAAAGGCATTGTAATGGAATCAAATGAAGTCTGTTGGATAGAATGAACTTTGATTAGCTACAATTGAGTACAACTCAATCTAATTGACTTGATTTGACTGTAAGTAGAACGAGTAAACTTTAATGCATTCCAATAGATTCAAAACAACTGAATCGGAGGAAAGGAACTTCAATCAACAACAATTAACAACAATCCCTTTATTTCATTTACATTCGAACGACAAGAAATGATCATAAAGGCATTGAAATCGAATCAAATGAATTGAGTTTGATAGAATGAACTTTGATTAGCTAGAATTGAGTACAACTCAATCAAATTGACTTGATTTGACTTTAAGGAGTACGAGTAAACTTTAACGCATTTCAATAGATTCAAAACAACTGAATCGGAGGAAAGGAACTTCAATCAACAACAATCCCTTGATTTCATTTACATTCGAACGACATGGAATGACCTTAAAGGCATTGAATTCGAATCAAATGAATTCGGCTGGATAGAATGAACTTTGATTAGTTAGAATTGAGTACAACTCAATGTAGTTGACTTGATTTGACTGTAGTGAGAACGAGTAAACTTTAACGCATTTCAAAAGATTCAAAACAACTGAATCGGAGGAAAGGAACTTCAATCAACAATAATTAACAACAATCCCTTGATTTCATTTACATTCGAACGAAAAGGAATGACCTTAAAGGCATTGAAATCGAATCAAATGAATTGAGTTTGATAGAATGAACTTTGATTAGCTAGAATTGAGTACAACTCAATCTAATTGACTTGATTTGACTGTAAGGAGAACGAGTAAACTTTAACGCATTGCAATAGATTCAAAACAACTGAATCGGAGGAAAGGAACTTCAATCAACAACAATTAACAACAATCTATTGATTTCATTTACATTCGAACGAAAAGGAATGACCTTAAAGGCATTGTAATGGAATCAAATGAAGTCTGTTGGATAGAATGAACTTTGATTAGCTACAATTGAGTACAACTCAATCAAATTGACTTGATTTGACTGTAAGGAGTACGAGTAAACTTTAACGCATTCCAATAGATTCAAAACAACTGAATCGGAGGAAAGGAACTTCAATCAACAACAATTAACAACAATCCCTTTATTTCATTTACATTCGAACGACAAGAAATGATCATAAAGGCATTGAAATCGAATCAAATGAATTGAGTTTGATAGAATGAACTTTGATTAGCTAGAATTGAGTACAACTCAATCAATTTGACTTGATTTGACTGTAAGGAGTACGAGTAAACTTTAACGCATTCCAATAGATTCAAAACAACTGAATTTGACGAACGGAACTTCAATGAACAATAATTAACAACAATCCCTTGATTTCATCTACATTCGAACGACAACGGATGACCTCAAAGGCGTTGAAATCGAATCAAATGAATTGAGTTTGATAGAATGAACTTTGATTAGTTAGAAT
Source organism: Annona cherimola (assembly GCA_030490835.1). Taxonomy (NCBI): domain Eukaryota; kingdom Viridiplantae; phylum Streptophyta; class Magnoliopsida; order Magnoliales; family Annonaceae; genus Annona; species Annona cherimola. The sequence continues at coordinate 986,152 of JASFXW010000015.1, read as the reverse complement.
TGAGTACAACTCAATGTAATTGACTTGATTTGACTGTAGTGAGAACGAGTAAACTTTAACGCATTCCAAAAGATTCAAAACAACTGAATCGGAGGAAAGGAACTTCAATCAACAACAATTAACAACAATCCCTTGATTTCATTTACATTCGAACGACAAGGGACGTCCTAAAAGGCATTCAAATCAAATCAAATGTATTGCGTTTCATAGAATGAACTTTGACTAGATAGAATTGAGTAAAACTCAATCTAAATGACTTGATTTGACTGTAAGTAGAACGAGTAAACTTTAATGCATTCCAATAGATTCAAAACAACTAATTCGAACGAAAGGAACTTCAATCAACAACAATCAACATCAATCACTTCATTTCATTTACATTCGAACGACAAGGGATGACCTTAAAGGTATTCAAATCGAATCAAATGAATTGAGTTTGATAGAATGAACTTTGATTAGCTAGAATTGAGTACAACTCAATCTAATTGACTTGATTTGACTGTAAGGAGAACGAGTAAACTTTAACGCATTGCAATAGATTCAAAACAACTGAATCGGAGGAAAGGAACTTCAATCAACAACAATTAACAACAATCTATTGATTTCATTTACATTCGAACGAAAAGGAATGACCTTAAAGGCATTGTAATGGAATCAAATGAAGTCTGTTGGATAGAATGAACTTTGATTAGCTACAATTGAGTACAACTCAATCTAATTGACTTGATTTGACTGTAAGTAGAACGAGTAAACTTTAATGCATTCCAATAGATTCAAAACAACTGAATCGGAGGAAAGGAACTTCAATCAACAACAATTAACAACAATCCCTTTATTTCATTTACATTCGAACGACAAGAAATGATCATAAAGGCATTGAAATCGAATCAAATGAATTGAGTTTGATAGAATGAACTTTGATTAGCTAGAATTGAGTACAACTCAATCAAATTGACTTGATTTGACTTTAAGGAGTACGAGTAAACTTTAACGCATTTCAATAGATTCAAAACAACTGAATCGGAGGAAAGGAACTTCAATCAACAACAATCCCTTGATTTCATTTACATTCGAACGACATGGAATGACCTTAAAGGCATTGAATTCGAATCAAATGAATTCGGCTGGATAGAATGAACTTTGATTAGTTAGAATTGAGTACAACTCAATGTAGTTGACTTGATTTGACTGTAGTGAGAACGAGTAAACTTTAACGCATTTCAAAAGATTCAAAACAACTGAATCGGAGGAAAGGAACTTCAATCAACAATAATTAACAACAATCCCTTGATTTCATTTACATTCGAACGAAAAGGAATGACCTTAAAGGCATTGAAATCGAATCAAATGAATTGAGTTTGATAGAATGAACTTTGATTAGCTAGAATTGAGTACAACTCAATGTAATTGACTTGATTTGACTGTAGTGAGAACGAGTAAACTTTAACGCATTCCAAAAGATTCAAAACAACTGAATCGGAGGAAAGGAACTTCAATCAACAACAATTAACAACAATCCCTTGATTTCATTTACATTCGAACCACAAGGGACGACCTTAAAGGCATTCAAATCAAATCAAATGTATTGAGTTTCATAGAATGAACTTTGACTAGATAGAATTGAGTAAAACTCAATCTAAATGACTTGATTTGACTGTAAGTAGAACGAGTAAACTTTAATGCATTCCAATAGATTTAAAACAACTAATTCGAACGAAAGGAACTTCAATCAACAACAATCAACATCAATCCCTTCATTTCATTTACATTCGAACGACAAGGATGACCTTAAAGGTATTCAAATCGAATCAAATGAATTGAGTTTGATAGAATGAACTTTGATTAGCTAGAATTGAGTACAACTCAATCAAATTGACTTGATTTGACTGTAAGGAGTACGAGTAAACTTTAACGCATTCCAATAGATTCAAAACAACTGAATCGGAGGAAAGGAACTTCAATCAACAACAATTAACAACAATCCCTTTATTTCATTTACATTCGAACGACAAGAAATGATCATAAAGGCATTGAAATCGAATCAAATGAATTGAGTTTGATAGAATGAACTTTGATTAGCTAGAATTGAGTACAACTCAATCAATTTGACTTGATTTGACTGTAAGGAGTACGAGTAAACTTTAACGCATTCCAATAGATTCAAAACAACTGAATTTGACGAACGGAACTTCAATGAACAACAATTAACAACAATCCCTTGATTTCATCTACATTCGAACGACAACGGATGACCTCAAAGGCGTTGAAATCGAATCAAATGAATTGAGTTTGATAGAATGAACTTTGATTAGTTAGAATTGAGTACAACTCAATGTAATTGACTTGATTTGACTGTAGTGAGAACGAGTAAACTTTAACGCATTCCAAAAGATTCAAAACAACTGAATCGGAGGAAAGGAACTTCAATCAACAACAATTAACAACAATCCCTTGATTTCATTTACATTCGAACGACAAGGGACGTCCTAAAAGGCATTCAAATCAAATCAAATGTATTGCGTTTCATAGAATGAACTTTGACTAGATAGAATTGAGTAAAACTCAATCTAAATGACTTGATTTGACTGTAAGTAGAACGAGTAAACTTTAATGCATTCCAATAGATTCAAAACAACTAATTCGAACGAAAGGAACTTCAATCAACAACAATCAACATCAATCACTTCATTTCATTTACATTCGAACGACAAGGGATGACCTTAAAGGTATTCAAATCGAATCAAATGAATTGAGTTTGATAGAATGAACTTTGATTAGCTAGAATTGAGTACAACTCAATCTAATTGACTTGATTTGACTGTAAGGAGAACGAGTAAACTTTAACGCATTGCAATAGATTCAAAACAACTGAATCGGAGGAAAGGAACTTCAATCAACAACAATTAACAACAATCTATTGATTTCATTTACATTCGAACGAAAAGGAATGACCTTAAAGGCATTGTAATGGAATCAAATGAAGTCTGTTGGATAGAATGAACTTTGATTAGCTACAATTGAGTACAACTCAATCTAATTGACTTGATTTGACTGTAAGTAGAACGAGTAAACTTTAATGCATTCCAATAGATTCAAAACAACTGAATCGGAGGAAAGGAACTTCAATCAACAACAATTAACAACAATCCCTTTATTTCATTTACATTCGAACGACAAGAAATGATCATAAAGGCATTGAAATCGAATCAAATGAATTGAGTTTGATAGAATGAACTTTGATTAGCTAGAATTGAGTACAACTCAATCAAATTGACTTGATTTGACTTTAAGGAGTACGAGTAAACTTTAACGCATTTCAATAGATTCAAAACAACTGAATCGGAGGAAAGGAACTTCAATCAACAACAATCCCTTGATTTCATTTACATTCGAACGACATGGAATGACCTTAAAGGCATTGAATTCGAATCAAATGAATTCGGCTGGATAGAATGAACTTTGATTAGTTAGAATTGAGTACAACTCAATGTAGTTGACTTGATTTGACTGTAGTGAGAACGAGTAAACTTTAACGCATTTCAAAAGATTCAAAACAACTGAATCGGAGGAAAGGAACTTCAATCAACAATAATTAACAACAATCCCTTGATTTCATCTACATTCGAACGACAACGGATGACCTCAAAGGCGTTGAAATCGAATCAAATGAATTGAGTTTGATAGAATGAACTTTGATTAGTTAGAATTGAGTACAACTCAATGTAATTGACTTGATTTGACTGTAGTGAGAACGAGTAAACTTTAACGCATTCCAAAAGATTCAAAACAACTGAATCGGAGGAAAGGAACTTCAATCAACAACAATTAACAACAATCCCTTGATTTCATTTACATTCGAACCACAAGGGACGACCTTAAAGGCATTCAAATCAAATCAAATGTATTGAGTTTCATAGAATGAACTTTGACTAGATAGAATTGAGTAAAACTCAATCTAAATGACTTGATTTGACTGTAAGTAGAACGAGTAAACTTTAATGCATTCCAATAGATTTAAAACAACTAATTCGAACGAAAGGAACTTCAATCAACAACAATCAACATCAATCCCTTCATTTCATTTACATTCGAACGACAAGGATGACCTTAAAGGTATTCAAATCGAATCAAATGAATTGAGTTTGATAGAATGAACTTTGATTAGCTAGAATTGAGTACAACTCAATCAAATTGACTTGATTTGACTGTAAGGAGTACGAGTAAACTTTAACGCATTCCAATAGATTCAAAACAACTGAATCGGAGGAAAGGAACTTCAATCAACAACAATTAACAACAATCCCTTTATTTCATTTACATTCGAACGACAAGAAATGATCATAAAGGCATTGAAATCGAATCAAATGAATTGAGTTTGATAGAATGAACTTTGATTAGCTAGAATTGAGTACAACTCAATCAATTTGACTTGATTTGACTGTAAGAAGTACGAGTAAACTTTAACGCATTCCAATAGATTCAAAACAACTGAATTTGACGAACGGAACTTCAATGAACAACAATTAACAACAATCCCTTGATTTCATCTACATTCGAACGACAACGGATGACCTCAAAGGCGTTGAAATCGAATCAAATGAATTGAGTTTGATAGAATGAACTTTGATTAGTTAGAATTGAGTACAACTCAATGTAATTGACTTGATTTGACTGTAGTGAGAACGAGTAAACTTTAACGCATTCCAAAAGATTCAAAACAACTGAATCGGAGGAAAGGAACTTCAATCAACAACAATTAACAACAATCCCTTGATTTCATTTACATTCGAACGACAAGGGACGTCCTAAAAGGCATTCAAATCAAATCAAATGTATTGCGTTTCATAGAATGAACTTTGACTAGATAGAATTGAGTAAAACTCAATCTAAATGACTTGATTTGACTGTAAGTAGAACGAGTAAACTTTAATGCATTCCAATAGATTCAAAACAACTAATTCGAACGAAAGGAACTTCAATCAACAACAATCAACATCAATCACTTCATTTCATTTACATTCGAACGACAAGGGATGACCTTAAAGGTATTCAAATCGAATCAAATGAATTGAGTTTGATAGAATGAACTTTGATTAGCTAGAATTGAGTACAACTCAATCTAATTGACTTGATTTGACTGTAAGGAGAACGAGTAAACTTTAACGCATTGCAATAGATTCAAAACAACTGAATCGGAGGAAAGGAACTTCAATCAACAACAATTAACAACAATCTATTGATTTCATTTACATTCGAACGAAAAGGAATGACCTTAAAGGCATTGTAATGGAATCAAATGAAGTCTGTTGGATAGAATGAACTTTGATTAGCTACAATTGAGTACAACTCAATCTAATTGACTTGATTTGACTGTAAGTAGAACGAGTAAACTTTAATGCATTCCAATAGATTCAAAACAACTGAATCGGAGGAAAGGAACTTCAATCAACAACAATTAACAACAATCCCTTTATTTCATTTACATTCGAACGACAAGAAATGATCATAAAGGCATTGAAATCGAATCAAATGAATTGAGTTTGATAGAATGAACTTTGATTAGCTAGAATTGAGTACAACTCAATCAAATTGACTTGATTTGACTTTAAGGAGTACGAGTAAACTTTAACGCATTTCAATAGATTCAAAACAACTGAATCGGAGGAAAGGAACTTCAATCAACAACAATCCCTTGATTTCATTTACATTCGAACGACATGGAATGACCTTAAAGGCATTGAATTCGAATCAAATGAATTCGGCTGGATAGAATGAACTTTGATTAGTTAGAATTGAGTACAACTCAATGTAGTTGACTTGATTTGACTGTAGTGAGAACGAGTAAACTTTAACGCATTTCAAAAGATTCAAAACAACTGAATCGGAGGAAAGGAACTTCAATCAACAATAATTAACAACAATCCCTTGATTTCATTTACATTCGAACAAAAAGGAATGACCTTAAAGGCATTGAAATCGAATCAAATGAATTGAGTTTGATAGAATGAACTTTGATTAGCTAGAATTGAGTACAACTCAATGTAATTGACTTGATTTGACTGTAGTGAGAACGAGTAAACTTTAACGCATTCCAAAAGATTCAAAACAACTGAATCGGAGGAAAGGAACTTCAATCAACAACAATTAACAACAATCCCTTGATTTCATTTACATTCGAACCACAAGGGACGACCTTAAAGGCATTCAAATCAAATCAAATGTATTGAGTTTCATAGAATGAACTTTGACTAGATAGAATTGAGTAAAACTCAATCTAAATGACTTGATTTGACTGTAAGTAGAACGAGTAAACTTTAATGCATTCCAATAGATTTAAAACAACTAATTCGAACGAAAGGAACTTCAATCAACAACAATCAACATCAATCCCTTCATTTCATTTACATTCGAACGACAAGGATGACCTTAAAGGTATTCAAATCGAATCAAATGAATTGAGTTTGATAGAATGAACTTTGATTAGCTAGAATTGAGTACAACTCAATCAAATTGACTTGATTTGACTGTAAGGAGTACGAGTAAACTTTAACGCATTCCAATAGATTCAAAACAACTGAATCGGAGGAAAGGAACTTCAATCAACAACAATTAACAACAATCCCTTTATTTCATTTACATTCGAACGACAAGAAATGATCATAAAGGCATTGAAATCGAATCAAATGAATTGAGTTTGATAGAATGAACTTTGATTAGCTAGAATTGAGTACAACTCAATCAATTTGACTTGATTTGACTGTAAGGAGTACGAGTAAACTTTAACGCATTCCAATAGATTCAAAACAACTGAATTTGACGAACGGAACTTCAATGAACAACAATTAACAACAATCCCTTGATTTCATCTACATTCGAACGACAACGGATGACCTCAAAGGCGTTGAAATCGAATCAAATGAATTGAGTTTGATAGAATGAACTTTGATTAGTTAGAATTGAGTACAACTCAATGTAATTGACTTGATTTGACTGTAGTGAGAACGAGTAAACTTTAACGCATTCCAAAAGATTCAAAACAACTGAATCGGAGGAAAGGAACTTCAATCAACAACAATTAACAACAATCCCTTGATTTCATTTACATTCGAACGACAAGGGACGTCCTAAAAGGCATTCAAATCAAATCAAATGTATTGCGTTTCATAGAATGAACTTTGACTAGATAGAATTGAGTAAAACTCAATCTAAATGACTTGATTTGACTGTAAGTAGAACGAGTAAACTTTAATGCATTCCAATAGATTCAAAACAACTAATTCGAACGAAAGGAACTTCAATCAACAACAATCAACATCAATCACTTCATTTCATTTACATTCGAACGACAAGGGATGACCTTAAAGGTATTCAAATCGAATCAAATGAATTGAGTTTGATAGAATGAACTTTGATTAGCTAGAATTGAGTACAACTCAATCTAATTGACTTGATTTGACTGTAAGGAGAACGAGTAAACTTTAACGCATTGCAATAGATTCAAAACAACTGAATCGGAGGAAAGGAACTTCAATCAACAACAATTAACAACAATCTATTGATTTCATTTACATTCGAACGAAAAGGAATGACCTTAAAGGCATTGTAATGGAATCAAATGAAGTCTGTTGGATAGAATGAACTTTGATTAGCTACAATTGAGTACAACTCAATCTAATTGACTTGATTTGACTGTAAGTAGAACGAGTAAACTTTAATGCATTCCAATAGATTCAAAACAACTGAATCGGAGGAAAGGAACTTCAATCAACAACAATTAACAACAATCCCTTTATTTCATTTACATTCGAACGACAAGAAATGATCATAAAGGCATTGAAATCGAATCAAATGAATTGAGTTTGATAGAATGAACTTTGATTAGCTAGAATTGAGTACAACTCAATCAAATTGACTTGATTTGACTTTAAGGAGTACGAGTAAACTTTAACGCATTTCAATAGATTCAAAACAACTGAATCGGAGGAAAGGAACTTCAATCAACAACAATCCCTTGATTTCATTTACATTCGAACGACATGGAATGACCTTAAAGGCATTGAATTCGAATCAAATGAATTCGGCTGGATAGAATGAACTTTGATTAGTTAGAATTGAGTACAACTCAATGTAGTTGACTTGATTTGACTGTAGTGAGAACGAGTAAACTTTAACGCATTTCAAAAGATTCAAAACAACTGAATCGGAGGAAAGGAACTTCAATCAACAATAATTAACAACAATCCCTTGATTTCATTTACATTCGAACGAAAAGGAATGACCTTAAAGGCATTGAAATCGAATCAAATGAATTGAGTTTGATAGAATGAACTTTGATTAGCTAGAATTGAGTACAACTCAATGTAATTGACTTGATTTGACTGTAGTGAGAACGAGTAAACTTTAACGCATTCCAAAAGATTCAAAACAACTGAATCGGAGGAAAGGAACTTCAATCAACAACAATTAACAACAATCCCTTGATTTCATTTACATTCGAACCACAAGGGACGACCTTAAAGGCATTCAAATCAAATCAAATGTATTGAGTTTCATAGAATGAACTTTGACTAGATAGAATTGAGTAAAACTCAATCTAAATGACTTGATTTGACTGTTAGTAGAACGAGTAAACTTTAATGCATTCCAATAGATTTAAAACAACTAATTCGAACGAAAGGAACTTCAATCAACAACAATCAACATCAATCCCTTCATTTCATTTACATTCGAACGACAAGGATGACCTTAAAGGGATTCAAATCGAATCAAATGAATTGAGTTTGATAGAATGAACTTTGATTAGCTAGAATTGAGTACAACTCAATCAAATTGACTTGATTTGACTGTAAGGAGTACGAGTAAACTTTAACGCATTCCAATAGATTCAAAACAACTGAATCGGAGGAAAGGAACTTCAATCAACAACAATTAACAACAATCCCTTTATTTCATTTACATTCGAACGACAAGAAATGATCATAAAGGCATTGAAATCGAATCAAATGAATTGAGTTTGATAGAATGAACTTTGATTAGCTAGAATTGAGTACAACTCAATCAATTTGACTTGATTTGACTGTAAAGAGTACGAGTAAACTTTAACGCATTCCAATAGATTCAAAACAACTGAATTTGACGAACGGAACTTCAATGAACAACAATTAACAACAATCCCTTGATTTCATCTACATTCGAACGACAACGGATGACCTCAAAGGCGTTGAAATCGAATCAAATGAATTGAGTTTGATAGAATGAACTTTGATTAGTTAGAATTGAGTACAACTCAATGTAATTGACTTGATTTGACTGTAGTGAGAACGAGTAAACTTTAACGCATTCCAAAAGATTCAAAACAACTGAATCGGAGGAAAGGAACTTCAATCAACAACAATTAACAACAATCCCTTGATTTCATTTACATTCGAACGACAAGGGACGTCCTAAAAGGCATTCAAATCAAATCAAATGTATTGCGTTTCATAGAATGAACTTTGACTAGATAGAATTGAGTAAAACTCAATCTAAATGACTTGATTTGACTGTAAGTAGAACGAGTAAACTTTAATGCATTCCAATAGATTCAAAACAACTAATTCGAACGAAAGGAACTTCAATCAACAACAATCAACATCAATCACTTCATTTCATTTACATTCGAACGACAAGGGATGACCTTAAAGGTATTCAAATCGAATCAAATGAATTGAGTTTGATAGAATGAACTTTGATTAGCTAGAATTGAGTACAACTCAATCTAATTGACTTGATTTGACTGTAAGGAGAACGAGTAAACTTTAACGCATTGCAATAGATTCAAAACAACTGAATCGGAGGAAAGGAACTTCAATCAACAACAATTAACAACAATCTATTGATTTCATTTACATTCGAACGAAAAGGAATGACCTTAAAGGCATTGTAATGGAATCAAATGAAGTCTGTTGGATAGAATGAACTTTGATTAGCTACAATTGAGTACAACTCAATCTAATTGACTTGATTTGACTGTAAGTAGAACGAGTAAACTTTAATGCATTCCAATAGATTCAAAACAACTGAATCGGAGGAAAGGAACTTCAATCAACAACAATTAACAACAATCCCTTTATTTCATTTACATTCGAACGACAAGAAATGATCATAAAGGCATTGAAATCGAATCAAATGAATTGAGTTTGATAGAATGAACTTTGATTAGCTAGAATTGAGTACAACTCAATCAAATTGACTTGATTTGACTTTAAGGAGTACGAGTAAACTTTAACGCATTTCAATAGATTCAAAACAACTGAATCGGAGGAAAGGAACTTCAATCAACAACAATCCCTTGATTTCATTTACATTCGAACGACATGGAATGACCTTAAAGGCATTGAATTCGAATCAAATGAATTCGGCTGGATAGAATGAACTTTGATTAGTTAGAATTGAGTACAACTCAATGTAGTTGACTTGATTTGACTGTAGTGAGAACGAGTAAACTTTAACGCATTTCAAAAGATTCAAAACAACTGAATCGGAGGAAAGGAACTTCAATCAACAATAATTAACAACAATCCCTTGATTTCATTTACATTCGAACGAAAAGGAATGACCTTAAAGGCATTGAAATCGAATCAAATGAATTGAGTTTGATAGAATGAACTTTGATTAGCTAGAATTGAGTACAACTCAATGTAATTGACTTGATTTGACTGTAGTGAGAACGAGTAAACTTTAACGCATTCCAAAAGATTCAAAACAACTGAATCGGAGGAAAGGAACTTCAATCAACAACAATTAACAACAATCCCTTGATTTCATTTACATTCGAACCACAAGGGACGACCTTAAAGGCATTCAAATCAAATCAAATGTATTGAGTTTCATAGAATGAACTTTGACTAGATAGAATTGAGTAAAACTCAATCTAAATGACTTGATTTGACTGTAAGTAGAACGAGTAAACTTTAATGCATTCCAATAGATTTAAAACAACTAATTCGAACGAAAGGAACTTCAATCAACAACAATCAACATCAATCCCTTCATTTCATTTACATTCGAACGACAAGGATGACCTTAAAGGTATTCAAATCGAATCAAATGAATTGAGTTTGATAGAATGAACTTTGATTAGCTAGAATTGAGTACAACTCAATCAAATTGACTTGATTTGACTGTAAGGAGTACGAGTAAACTTTAACGCATTCCAATAGATTCAAAACAACTGAATCGGAGGAAAGGAACTTCAATCAACAACAATTAACAACAATCCCTTTATTTCATTTACATTCGAACGACAAGAAATGATCATAAAGGCATTGAAATCGAATCAAATGAATTGAGTTTGATAGAATGAACTTTGATTAGCTAGAATTGAGTACAACTCAATCAATTTGACTTGATTTGACTGTAAGGAGTACGAGTAAACTTTAACGCATTCCAATAGATTCAAAACAACTGAATTTGACGAACGGAACTTCAATGAACAACAATTAACAACAATCCCTTGATTTCATCTACATTCGAACGACAACGGATGACCTCAAAGGCGTTGAAATCGAATCAAATGAATTGAGTTTGATAGAATGAACTTTGATTAGTTAGAATTGAGTACAACTCAATGTAATTGACTTGATTTGACTGTAGTGAGAACGAGTAAACTTTAACGCATTCCAAAAGATTCAAAACAACTGAATCGGAGGAAAGGAACTTCAATCAACAACAATTAACAACAATCCCTTGATTTCATTTACATTCGAACGACAAGGGACGTCCTAAAAGGCATTCAAATCAAATCAAATGTATTGCGTTTCATAGAATGAACTTTGACTAGATAGAATTGAGTAAAACTCAATCTAAAGTAAACTTTAACGCATTCCAATAGATTCAAAACAACTGAATTTGACGAACGGAACTTCAATGAACAACAATTAACAACAATCCCTTGATTTCATCTACATTCGAACGACAACGGATGACCTCAAAGGCGTTGAAATCGAATCAAATGAATTGAGTTTGATAGAATGAACTTTGATTAGTTAGAATTGAGTACAACTCAATGTAATTGACTTGATTTGACTGTAGTGAGAACGAGTAAACTTTAACGCATTCCAAAAGATTCAAAACAACTGAATCGGAGGAAAGGAACTCCAATCAACAACAATTAACAACAATCCCTTGATTTCATTTACATTCGAACGACAAGGGACGACCTTAAAGGCATTCAAATCAAATCAAATGTATTGAGTTTCATAGAATGAATTTTGACTAGATAGAATTGAGTAAAACTCAATCTAAATGACTTGATTTGACTGTAAGTAGAACGAGTAAACTTTAATGCATTCCAATAGATTTAAAACAACTAATTCGAACGAAAGGAACTTCAATCAACAACAATCAACATCAATCCCTTCATTTCATTTACATTCGAACGACAAGGGATGACCTTAAAGGTATTCAAATCGAATCAAATGAATTGAGTTTGATAGAATGAACTTTGATTAGCTAGAATTGAGTACAACTCAATCTAATTGACTTGATTTGACTATGTAAGGAGAACGAGTAAACTTTAACGCATTGCAATAGATTCAAAACAACTGAATTGGACGAAAGGAACTTCAATCAACAACAATTAACAACAATCCCATGATTTCATTTACCTTCGAACGACAAGGAATGACCTTAAAAGGCATTGAAATGGAATCAAATGAAGTCAGTTGGATAGAATGAACTTTGATTAGGTAGAATTGAGTACAACTCAATCTAATTGACTTGATTTGACTGTAATGAGAACGAGTAAACTTTAACGCATTGCAATAGATTCAAAACAACTGAATCGGAGGAAAGGAACTTCAATCAACAACAATTAACAACAATCTATTGATTTCATTTACATTCGAACGAAAAGGAATGACCTTAAAGGCATTGTAATGGAATCAAATGAAGTCTGTTGGATAGAATGAACTTTGATTAGCTACAATTGAGTACAACTCAATCTAATTGACTTGATTTGACTGTAAGTAGAACGAGTAAACTTTAAAGCATTCCAATAGATTCAAAACAACTGAATCGGAGGAAAGGAACTTCAATCAACAACAATTAACAACAATCCCTTTATTTCATTTACATTCGAACGACAAGAAATGATCATAAAGGCATTGAAATCGAATCAAATGAATTGAGTTTGATAGAATGAACTTTGATTAGCTAGAATTGAGTACAACTCAATCAAATTGACTTGATTTGACTTTAAGGAGTACGAGTAAACTTTAACGCATTTCAATAGATTCAAAACAACTGAATCGGAGGAAAGGAACTTCAATCAACAACAATCCCTTGATTTCATTTACATTCGAACGACATGGAATGACCTTAAAGGCATTGAATTCGAATCAAATGAATTCGGCTGGATAGAATGAACTTTGATTAGTTAGAATTGAGTACAACTCAATGTAGTTGACTTGATTTGACTGTAGTGAGAACGAGTAAACTTTAACGCATTTCAAAAGATTCAAAACAACTGAATCGGAGGAAAGGAACTTCAATCAACAATAATTAACAACAATCCCTTGATTTCATTTACATTCGAACGAAAAGGAATGACCTTAAAGGCATTGAAATCGAATCAAATGAATTGAGTTTGATAGAATGAACTTTGATTAGCTAGAATTGAGTACAACTCAATGTAATTGACTTGATTTGACTGTAGTGAGAACGAGTAAACTTTAACGCATTCCAAAAGATTCAAAACAACTGAATCGGAGGAAAGGAACTTCAATCAACAACAATTAACAACAATCCCTTGATTTCATTTACATTCGAACCACAAGGGACGACCTTAAAGGCATTCAAATCAAATCAAATGTATTGAGTTTCATAGAATGAACTTTGACTAGATAGAATTGAGTAAAACTCAATCTAAATGACTTGATTTGACTGTAAGTAGAACGAGTAAACTTTAATGCATTCCAATAGATTTAAAACAACTAATTCGAACGAAAGGAACTTCAATCAACAACAATCAACATCAATCCCTTCATTTCATTTACATTCGAACGACAAGGGATGACCTTAAAGGTATTCAAATCGAATCAAATGAATTGAGTTTGATAGAATGAACTTTGATTAGCTAGAATTGAGTACAACTCAATCTAATTGACTTGATTTGACTGTAAGGAGAACGAGTAAACTTTAACGCATTGCAATAGATTCAAAACAACTGAATTGGACGAAAGGAACTTCAATCAACAACAATTAACAACAATCCCATGATTTCATTTACCTTCGAACGACAAGGAATGACCTTAAAAGGCATTGAAATGGAATCAAATGAAGTCAGTTGGATAGAATGAACTTTGATTAGGTAGAATTGAGTACAACTCAATCTAATTGACTTGATTTGACTGTAATGAGAACGAGTAAACTTTAAGGCACTGCAATAGATTCAAAACAACTGAATTGGACGAAAGGAACTTCAATCAACAACAATGAACAACAATCCCATGATTTCATTTACATTCGAACGACAAGGAATGACCTTAAAGGCATTGAAATCGAATCAAATGAATTCAGTTGAATAGAATGAACTTTGATTAGTTAGAATTGAGTACAACTCAATCTAATTGACATGATTTGACTGTAATGAGAACGAGTAAACTTTAATGCATTCGAAAAGATTCAAAACAGTTGAATCGGAGGAAAGGAACTTCAATCAACAACAATTAACAACAATCCCTTGATTTCATTTACATTCGAACGACAAGGAATGACCTTAAAAGGCATTGAAATCGAATCAAATGAATTCGATTGGATAGAATGAACTTTGATTAGTTAGAATTGAGTACAACTCAATGTAGTTGACTTGATTTGACTGTAGTGAGAACGAGTAAACTTTAACGCATTTCAAAAGATTCAAAACAACTGAATCGGAGGAAAGGAACTTCAATCAACAACAATTAACAACAATCCCTTGATTTCATTTACATTCGAACGAAAAGGAATGACCTTAAAGGCATTGAAATCGAATCAAATGAATTGAGTTTGATAGAATGAACTTTGATTAGCTACAATTGAGTACAACTAAATCTAATTGACTTGATTTGACTGTAAGTAGAACGAGTAAACTTTAATGCATTCCAATAGATTCAAAACAACTGAATCGGAGGAAAGGAACTTCAATCAACAGCAATTAACAACAATCCCTTTATTTCATTTACATTTGAACGACAAGAAATGATCATAAAGGCATTGAAATCGAATCAAATGAATTGAGTTTGATAGAATGAACTTTGATTAGCTAGAATTGAGTACAACTCAATCAAATTGACTTGATTGGCTGTAAGGAGTACGAGTAAACTTTAACGCATTCCAATAGATTCAAAACAACTGAATCGGAGGAAAGGAACTTCAATCAACAACAATTAACAACAATCCCTTTATTTCATTTTCATTCGAACGACAAGAAATGATCATAAAGGCATTGAAATCGAATCAAATGAATTGAGTTTGATAGAATGAACTTTGATTAGCTAGAATTGAGTACAACTCAATCAATTTGACTTGATTTGACTGTAAGGAGTACGAGTAAACTTTAACGCATTCCAATAGATTCAAAACAACTGAATTTGACGAACGGAACTTCAATGAACAACAATTAACAACAATCCCTTGATTTCATCTACATTCGAACGACAACGGATGACCTCAAAGGCGTTGAAATCGAATCAAATGAATTGAGTTTGATAGAATGAACTTTGATTAGTTAGAATTGAGTACAACTCAATGTAATTGACTTGATTTGACTGTAGTGAGAACGAGTAAACTTTAACGCATTCCAAAAGATTCAAAACAACTGAATCGGAGGAAAGGAACTCCAATCAACAACAATTAACAACAATCCCTTGATTTCATTTACATTCGAACGACAAGGGACGACCTTAAAGGCATTCAAATCAAATCAAATGTATTGAGTTTCATAGAATGAACTTTGACTAGATAGAATTGAGTAAAACTCAATCTAAATGACTTGATTTGACTGTAAGTAGAACGAGTAAACTTTAATGCATTCCAATAGATTTAAAACAACTAATTCGAACGAAAGGAACTTCAATCAACAACAATCAACATCAATCCCTTCATTTCATTTACATTCGAACGACAAGGGATGACCTTAAAGGTATTCAAATCGAATCAAATGAATTGAGTTTGATAGAATGAACTTTGATTAGCTAGAATTGAGTACAACTCAATCTAATTGACTTGATTTGACTATGTAAGGAGAACGAGTAAACTTTAACGCATTGCAATAGATTCAAAACAACTGAATTGGACGAAAGGAACTTCAATCAACAACAATTAACAACAATCCCATGATTTCATTTACCTTCGAACGACAAGGAATGACCTTAAAAGGCATTGAAATGGAATCAAATGAAGTCAGTTGGATAGAATGAACTTTGATTAGGTAGAATTGAGTACAACTCAATCTAATTGACTTGATTTGACTGTAATGAGAACGAGTAAACTTTAAGGCACTGCAATAGATTCAAAACAACTGAATTGGACGAAAGGAACTTCAATCAACAACAATGAACAACAATCCCATGATTTCATTTACATTCGAACGACAAGGAATGACCTTAAAGGCATTGAAATCGAATCAAATGAATTCAGTTGAATAGAATGAACTTTGATTAGTTAGAATTGAGTACATCTCAATCTAATTGACATGATTTGACTGTAATGAGAACGAGTAAACTTTAATGCATTCGAAAAGATTCAAAACAGTTGAATCGGAGGAAAGGAACTTCAATCAACAACAATTAACAACAATCCCTTGATTTCATTTACATTCGAACGACAAGGAATGACCTTAAAGGCATTGAATTCGAATCAAATGAATTCGGTTGGATAGAATGAACTTTGATTAGTTAGAATTGAGTACAACTCAATGTAGTTGACTTGATTTGACTGTAGTGAGAACGAGTAAACTTTAACGCATTGCAAAAGATTCAAAACAACTGAATCGGAGGAAAGGAACTTCAATCAACAACAATTAACAACAATCCCTTTATTTCATTTACATTCGAACGACAAGAAATGATCATAAAGGCATTGAAATCGAATCAAATGAATTGAGTTTGATAGAATGAACTTTGATTAGCTAGAATTGAGTACAACTCAATCAATTTGACTTGATTTGACTGTAAGGAGTACGAGTAAACTTTAACGCATTCCAATAGATTCAAAACAACTGAATTTGACGAATGGAACTTCAATGAACAACAATTAACAACAATCCCTTGATTTCATCTACATTCGATCGACAACGGATGACCTCAAAGGCGTTGAAATCGAATCAAATGAATTGAGTTTGATAGAATGAACTTTGATTAGTTAGAATTGAGTACAACTCAATGTAATTGACTTGATTTGACTGTAGTGAGAACGAGTAAACTTTAACGCATTCCAAAAGATTCAAAACAACTGAATCGGAGGAAAGGAACTCCAATCAACAACAATTAACAACAATCCCTTGATTTCATTTACATTCGAACGACAAGGGACGACCTTAAAGGCATTCAAATCAAATTAAATGTATTGAGTTTCATAGAATGAACTTTGACTAGATAGAATTGAGTAAAACTCAATCTAAATGACTTGATTTGACTGTAAGTAGAACGAGTAAACTTTAATGCATTCCAATAGATTCAAAACAACTAATTCGAACGAAAGGAACTTCAATCAATAACCAATCAACATCAATCCCTTCATTTCATTTACATTCGAACGACAAGGGATGACCTTAAAGGTATTCAAATCGAATCAAATGAATTGAGTTTGATAGAATGAACTTTGATTAGCTAGAATTGAGTACAACTCAATCTAATTGACTTGATTTGACTATGTAAGGAGAACGAGTAAACTTTAACGCATTGGAATAGATTCAAAACAACTGAATTGGACGAAAGGAACTTCAATCAACAACAATTAACAACAATCCCATGATTTCATTTACCTTCGAACGACAAGGAATGACCTTAAAGGCATTGAAATGGAATCAAATGAAGTCAGTTGGATAGAATGAACTTTGATTAGGTAGAATTGAGTACAACTCAATCTAATTGACTTGATTTGACTGTAATGAGAACGAGTAAACTTTAAGGCATTGCAATGGATTCAAAACAACTGAATTGGACGAAAGGAACTTCAATCAACAACAATGAACAACAATCCCATGATTTCATTTACATTCGAACGACAAGGAATGACCTTAAAGGCATTGAAATCGAATCAAATGAATTCAGTTGAATAGAATGAACTTTGATTAGTTAGAATTGAGTACAACTCAATCTAATTGACATGATTTGACTGTAATGAGAACGAGTAAACTTTAATGCATTCGAAAAGATTCAAAACAGTTGAATCGGAGGAAAGGAACTTCAATCAACAACAATTAACAACAATCCCTTGATTTTATTTACATTCGAACGACAAGGAATGACCTTAAAGGCATTGAAATCGAATCAAATGAATTCGGTTGGATAGAATGAACTTTGATTAGTTAGAATTGAGTACAACTCAATGTAGTTGACTTGATTTGACTGTAGTGAGAACGAGTAAACTTTAACGCATTTCAAAAGATTCATAACAACTGAATCGGAGGAAAGGAACTTCAATCAACAACAATTAACAACAATCCCTTGATTTCATTTACATTCGAACGACAAGAAATGATCATAAAGGCATTGAAATCGAATCAAATGAATTGAGTTTGATAGAATGAACTTTGATTAGCTAGAATTGAGTACAACTCAATCAAATTGACTTGATTTGACTGTAAGGAGTACGAGTAAACTTTAACGCATTCCAATATATTCAAAACAACTGAATCGGAGGAAAGGAACTTCAATCAACAACAATTAACACCAATCCCTTTATTTCATTTACATTCGAACGACAAGCAATGATCATAAAGGCATTGAAATCGAATCAAATGAATTGAGTTTGATAGAATGAACTTTGATTAGCTAGAATTGAGTACAACTCAATCAAATTGACTTGATTTAACTGTAAGGAGTACGAGTAAACTTTAACGCATTCCAATAGATTCAAAACAACTGAATCGGAGGAAAGGAACTTCAATCAACAACAATTAACAACAATCCCTTGATTTCACTTACATTCGAACGACAAGGAATGACCTTAAAGGCATTCAAATCGAATCAAATGAATTGAGTTTGATAGAATGAACTTTGATTAGCTAGAATTGAGTACAACTCAATCAAATTGACTTGATTTGACTGTAAGGAGTACGAGTAAACTTTAACGCATTCCAATAGATTCAAAACAACTGAATCGGAGGAAAGGAACTTCAATCAACAACAATTAACAACAATCCCTTGATTTCATTTACATTCGAACGACAAGAAATGATCATAAAGGCATTGAAATCGAATCAAATGAATTGAGTTTGATAGAATGAACTTTGATTAGCTAGAATTGAGTACAACTCAATCAAATTGACTTGATTTGACTGTAAGGAGTACGAGTAAACTTTAACGCATTCCAATATATTCAAAACAACTGAATCGGAGGAAAGGAACTTCAATCAACAACAATTAACACCAATCCCTTTATTTCATTTACATTCGAACGACAAGCAATGATCATAAAGGCATTGAAATCGAATCAAATGAATTGAGTTTGATAGAATGAACTTTGATTAGCTAGAATTGAGTACAACTCAATCAAATTGACTTGATTTGACTGTAAGGAGTACGAGTAAACTTTAACGCATTCCAATAGATTCAAAACAACTGAATCGGAGGAAAGGAACTTCAATCAACAACAATTAACAACAATCCCTTGATTTCACTTACATTCGAACGACAAGGAATGACCTTAAAGGCATTCAAATCGAATCAAATGAATTGAGTTTGATAGAATGAACTTTGATTAGCTAGAATTGAGTACAACTCAATCAAATTGACTTGATTTGACTGTAAGGAGTACGAGTAAACTTTAACGCATTCCAATAGATTCAAAACAACTGAATCGGAGGAAAGGAACTTCAATCAACAACAATTAACAACAATCCCTTTATTTCATTTACATTCGAACGACAAGAAATGATCATAAAGGCATTGAAATCGAATCAAATGAATTGAGTTTGATAGAATGAACTTTGATTAGCTAGAATTGAGTACAACTCAATCAAATTGACTTGATTTGACTGTAAGGAGTACGAGTAAACTTTAACGCATTCCAATATATTCAAAACAACTGAATCGGAGGAAAGGAACTTCAATCAACAACAATTAACACCAATCCCTTTATTTCATTTACATTCGAACGACAAGAAATGATCATAAAGGCATTGAAATCGAATCAAATGAATTGAGTTTGATAGAATGAACTTTGATTAGCTAGAATTGAGTACAACTCAATCAATTTGACTTGATTTGACTGTAAGGAGTACGAGTAAACTTTAACGCATTCCAATAGATTCAAAACAACTGAATTTGACGAACGGAACTTCAATGAACAACAATTAACAACAATCCCTTGATTTCATCTACATTCGAACGACAACGGATGACCTCAAAGGCGTTGAAATCGAATCAAATGAATTGAGTTTGATAGAATGAACTTTGATTAGTTAGAATTGAGTACAACTCAATGTAATTGACTTGATTTGACTGTAGTGAGAACGAGTAAACTTTAACGCATTCCAAAAGATTCAAAACAACTGAATCGGAGGAAAGGAACTTCAATCAACAACAATTAACAACAATCCCTTGATTTCATTTACATTCGAACGACAAGGGACGACCTTAAAGGCATTCAAATCAAATTAAATGTATTGAGTTTCATAGAATGAACTTTGACTAGATAGAATTGAGTAAAACTCAATCTAAATGACTTGATTTGACTGTAAGTAGAACGAGTAAACTTTAATGCATTCCAATAGATTCAAAACAACTAATTCGAACGAAAGGAACTTCAATCAACAACAATCAACATCAATCCCTTCATTTCATTTACATTCGAACGACAAGGGATGACCTTAAAGGTATTCAAATCGAATCAAATGAATTGAGTTTGATAGAATGAACTTTGATTAGCTAGAATTGAGTACAACTCAATCTAATTGACTTGATTTGACTGTAAGAAGAACGAGTAAACTTTAACGCATTGCAATAGATTCAAAACAACTGAATCGGAGGAAAGGAACTTCAATCAACAACAATTAACAACAATCCCATGATTTCATTTACCTTCGAACGACAAGGAATGACCTTAAAGGCATTGAAATGGAATCAAATGAATTCAGTTGAATAGAATGAACTTTGATTAGTTAGAATTGAGTACAACTCAATCTAATTGACATGATTTGACTGTAATGAGAACGAGTAAACTTTAATGTATTCGAAAAGATTCAAAACAGTTGAATCGGAGGAAAGGAACTTCAATCAACAACAATTAACAACAATCCCTTGATTTCATTTACATTCGAACGACAAGAAATGACCTTAAAGGCATTGAAATCGAATCAAATGAATTCAGTTGAATAGAATGAACTTTGATTAGTTAGAATTGAGTACAACTCAATCTAATTGACATGATTTGACTGTAATGAGAACGAGTAAACTTTAATGTATTCGAAAAGATTCAAAACAGTTGAATCGGAGGAAAGGAACTTCAATCAACAACAATTAACAACAATTCCTTGATTTCATTTACCTTCGAACGACAAGGAATGACCTTAAAGGCATTGAAATGGAATCAAATGAATTCAGTTGAATAGAATGAACTTTGATTAGTTAGAATTGAGTACAACTCAATCTAATTGACTTGATTTGACTGTAATGAGAACGAGTAAACTTTAAGGCATTGCAATGGATTCAAAACAACTGAATTGGACGAAAGGAACTTCAATCAACAACAATGAACAACAATCCCATGATTTCATTTACATTCGAACGACAAGGAATGACCTTAAAGGCATTGAAATCGAATCAAATGAATTCAGTTGAATAGAATGAACTTTGATTAGTTAGAATTGAGTACAACTCAATCTAATTGACATGATTTGACTGTAATGAGAACGAGTAAACTTTAATGTATTCGAAAAGATTCAAAACAGTTGAATCGGAGGAAAGGAACTTCAATCAACAACAATTAACAACAATCCCTTGATTTCATTTACATTCGAACGACAAGAAATGACCTTAAAGGCATTGAAATCGAATCAAATGAATTCAGTTGAATAGAATGAACTTTGATTAGTTAGAATTGAGTACAACTCAATCTAATTGACATGATTTGACTGTAATGAGAACGTGTAAACTTTAATGTATTCGAAAAGATTCAAAACAGTTGAATCGGAGGAAAGGAACTTCAATCAACAACAATTAACAACAATTCCTTGATTTCATTTACATTCAAACGAAAAGGAATGACCTTAAAGGCATTGAAATCGAATCAAATGAATTGAGTTTGATAGAATGAACTTTGATTAGCTACAATTGAGTACAACTCAATCTAATTGACTTTATTTGACTGTAAGTAGAACGAGTAAACTTTAATGCATTCCAATAGATTCCAAACAACTGAATCGGAGGAAAGGAACTTCAATCAACAACAATTAACGACAATCGCTTTATTTCATTTACATTCGAACGACAAGAAATGATCATAAAGGCATTGAAATCGAATCAAATGAATTGAGTTTGATAGAATGAACTTTGATTAGCTAGAATTGAGTACAACTCAATCAAATTGACTTGATTTGACTGTAAGGAGTACGAGTAAACTTTAACGCATTCCAATAGATTCAAAACAACTGAATCGGAGGAAAGGAACTTCAATCAACAACAATTAACAACAATCCCTTTATTTCATTTACATTCGAACGACAAGAAATGATCATAAAGGCATTGAAATCGAATCAAATGAATTGAGTTTGATAGAATGAACTTTGATTAGCTAGAATTGAGTACAACAATCCCATGATTTCATTTACCTTCGAACGACAAGGAATGACCTTAAAGGCATTGAAATAGAATCAAATGAAGTCAGTTGGATAGAATGAACTTTGATTAGGTAGAATTGAGTACAACTCAATCAAATTGACTTGATTTGACTGTAATGAGAACGAGTAAACTTTAAGGCATTGCAATGGATTCAAAACAACTGAATTGGACGAAAGGAACTTCAATCAACAACAATGAACAACAATCCCATGATTTCATTTACATTCGAACGACAAGGAATGACCTTAAAGGCATTGAAATCGAATCAAATGAATTCAGTTGAATAGAATGAACTTTGATTAGTTAGAATTGAGTACAACTCAATCTAATTGACATGATTTGACTGTAATGAGAACGAGTAAACTTTAATGCATTCGAAAAGATTCAAAACAGCTGAATCGGAGGAAAGGAACTTCAATCAACAACAATTAACAACAATCCCTTGATTTCATTTACATTCGAACGACAAGGAATGACCTTAAAGGCATTGAAATCGAATCAAATGAATTCGGTTGGATAGAATGAACTTTGATTAGTTAGAATTGAGTACAACTCATTGTAGTTGACTTGATTTGACTGTAGTGAGAACGAGTAAACTTTAACGCATTTCAAAAGATTCAAAACAACTGAATCGGAGGAAAGGAACTTCAATCAACAACAATTAACAACAATCCCTTGATTTCATTTACATTCGAACGAAAAGGAATGACCTTAAAGGCATTGAAATCGAATCAAATGAATTGAGTTTGATAGAATGAACTTTGATTAGCTACAATTGAGTACAACCAAATCTAATTGACTTGATTTGACTGTAAGTAGAACGAGTAAACTTTAATGCATTCCAATAGATTCAAAACAACTGAATCGGAGGAAAGGAACTTCAATCAACAACAATTAACAACAATCCCTTGATTTCATTTACATTCGAACGAAAAGGAATGACCTTAAAGGCATTGAAATCGAATCAAATGAATTTGAGTTTGATAGAATGAACTTTGATTAGCTAGAATTGAGTACAACTCAATCAAATTGACTTGATTTGACTGTAAGGAGTACGAGTAAACTTTAACGCATTACAATAGATTCAAAACAACTGAATCGGAGGAAAGGAACTTCAATCAACAACAATTAACACCAATCCCTTTATTTCATTTACATTCGAACGACAAGAAATGATCATAAAGGCATTGAAATCGAATCAAATTAATTGAGTTTGATAGAATGAACTTTGATTAGCTAGAATTGAGTACAACTCAATCAAATTGACTTGATTTGACTGTAAGGAGTACGAGTAAACTTTAACGCATTCCAATAGATTCAAAACAACTGAATCGGAGGAAAGGAACTTCAATCAACAACAATTAACAACAATCCCTTTATTTCATTTACATTCGAACGAAAAGGAATGACCTTAAAGGCATTGAAATCGAATCAAATGAATTTAGTTTGATAGAATGAACTTTGATTAGCTACTATTGAGTACAACTCAATCAAATTGACTTGATTTGTCTGTAAGGAGTACGAGTAAACTTTAACGCATTCCAATAGATTCAAAACAACTGAATCGGAGGAAAGGAACTTCAATCAACAACAATTAACAACAATCCCTTTATTTCATTTACATTCGAACGAGAAGGAATGACCTTAAAGGCATTGAAATCGAATCAAATGAATTGAGTTTGATAGAATGAACTTTGATTAGCTACTATTGAGTACAACTCAATCAAATTGACTTGATTTGACTGTAAGGAGTACGAGTAAACTTTAACGCATTCCAATAGATTCAAAACAACTGAATCGGAGGAAAGGAACTTCAATCAACAACAATTAACAACAATCCCTTGATTTCGTTTACATTCGAACGAAAAGGAATGACCTTAACGGCATTGAAATCGAATCAAATGAATTGAGTTTGATAGAATGAACTTTTATTAGCTACAATTGAGTACAACTCAATCTAATTGACTTGATTTGACTGTAAGTAGAACGAGTAAACTTTAATGCATTCCAATTGATTCAAAACAACTGAATCGGAGGAAAGGAACTTCAATCAACAACAATTAACAACAATCCCTTTATTTCATTTACATTCGAACGACAAGAAATGATCATAAAGGCATTGAAATCGAATCAAATGAATTGAGTTTGATAGAATGAACTTTGATTAGCTAGAATTGAGTACAACTCAATCAAATTGACTTGATTTGACTGTAAGGAGTACGAGTAAACTTTAACGCATTCCAAAAGATTCAAAACAACTGAATCGGAGGAAAGGAACTTCAATCAACAACAATTAACAACAATCCCTTGATTTCATTTACATTCGAACGAAAAGGAATGACCTTAAAGGCATTGAAATCGAATCAAATGAATTGAGTTTGATAGAATGAACTTTGATTAGCTACAATTGAGTACAACTCAATCTAATTGACTTGATTTGACTGTAAGTAGAACGAGTAAACTTTAATGCATTCCAATTGATTCAAAACAACTGAATCGGAGGAAAGGAACTTCAATCAACAACAATTAACACCAATCCCTTTATTTCATTTACATTCGAACGACAAGAAATGATCATAAAGGCATTGAAATCGAATCAAATGAATTGAGTTTGATAGAATGAACTTTGATTAGTTAGAATTGAGTACAACTCAATGTAATTGACTTGATTTGACTTTAGTGAGAACGAGTAAACTTTAACGCATTCCAAAATATTCAAAACAACTGAATCGGAGGAAAGGAACTTCAATCAACAACAATTAACAACAATCCCTTGATTTCATTTACATTCGAACGACAAGGGACGACCTTAAAGGCATTCAAATCAAATCAAATGTATTGAGTTTCATAGAATGAACTTTGACTAGATAGAATTGAGTAAAACTCAATCTAAATGACTTGATTTGACTGTAAGTAGAACGAGTAAACTTTAATGCATTCCAATAGATTCAAAACAACTAATTCGAACGAAAGGAACTTCAATGAACAACAATTAACAACAATCCCTTGATTTCATCTACATTCGAACGACAACGGATGACCTCAAAGGCGTTAAAATCGAATCAAATGAATTGAGTTTGATAGAATGAACTTTGATTAGTTAGAATTGAGTACAACTCAATGTAATTGACTTGATTTGACTGTAGTGAGAACGAGTAAACTTTAACGCATTCCAAAAGATTCAAAACAACTGAATCGGAGGAAAGGAACTTCAATCAACAACAATTAACAACAATCCCTTGATTTCATTTACATTCGAACGAAAAGGAATGACCTTAAAGGCATTGAAATCGAATCAAATGAATTGAGTTTGATAGAATGAACTTTGATTAGCTAGAATTGAGTACAACTCAATCAAATTGACTTGATTTGACTGTAAGGAGTACGAGTAAACTTTAACGCATTCCAATAGATTCAAAACAACTGAATCGGAGGAAAGGAACTTCAATCAACAACAATTAACACCAATCCCTTTATTTCATTTACATTCGAACGACAAGAAATGATCATAAAGGCATTGAAATCGAATCAAATGAATTGAGTTTGATAGAATGAACTTTGATTAGTTAGAATTGAGTACAACTCAATGTAATTGACTTGATTTGACTTTAGTGAGAACGAGTAAACTTTAACGCATTCCAAAAGATTCAAAACAACTGAATCGGAGGAAAGGAACTTCAATCAACAACAATTAACAACAATCCCTTGATTTCATTTACATTCGAACGACAAGGGACGACCTTAAAGGCATTCAAATCAAATCAAATGTATTGAGTTTCATAGAATGAACTTTGACTAGATAGAATTGAGTAAAACTCAATCTAAATGACTTGATTTGACTGTAAGTAGAACGAGTAAACTTTAATGCATTCCAATAGATTCAAAACAACTAATTCGAACGAAAGGAACTTCAATGAACAACAATTAACAACAATCCCTTGATTTCATCTACATTCGAACGACAACGGATGACCTCAAAGGCGTTGAAATCGAATCAAATGAATTGAGTTTGATAGAATGAACTTTGATTAGTTAGAATTGAGTACAACTCAATGTAATTGACTTGATTTGACTGTAGTGAGAACGAGTAACTTTAACGCATTCCAATAGATTCAAAACAACTGAATCGGAGGAAAGGAACTTCAATCAACAACAATTAACACCAATCCCTTTATTTCATTTACATTCGAACGACAAGAAATGATCATAAAGGCATTGAAATCGAATCAAATGAATTGAGTTTGATAGAATGAACTTTGATTAGCTAGAATTGAGTACAACTCAATCAATTTGACTTGATTTGACTGTAAGGAGTACGAGTAAACTTTAACGCATTCCAATAGATTCAAAACGACTGAATTTGACGAACGAAACTTCAATGAACAACAATTACCAACAATCCCTTGATTTCATCTACATTCGAACGACAACGGATGACCTCAAAGGCGTTGAAATCGAATCAAATGAATTGAGTTTGATAGAATGAACTTTGATTATTTAGAATTGAGTACAACTCAATGTAATTGACTTGATTTGACTGTAGTGAGAACGAGTAAACTTTAACGCATTCCAAAAGATTCAAAACAACTGAATCGGAGGAAAGGAACTTCAATCAACAACAATCCCTTGATTTCATTTACATTCGAACGACAAGGGACGACCTTAAAGGCATTCAAATCAAATCAAATGTATTGAGTTTCATAGAATGAACTTTGACTAGATAGAATTGAGTAAAACTCAATCTAAATGACTTGATTTGACTGTAAGTAGAACGAGTAAACTTTAATGCATTCCAATAGATTCAAAACAACTAATTCGAACGAAAGGAACTTCAATCAACAACAATCAACATCAATCCCTTCATTTCATTTACATTCGAACGACAAGGGATGACCTTAAAGGTATTCAAATCGAATCAAATGAATTGAGTTTGATAGAATGAACTTTGATTAGCTAGAATTGAGTACAACTCAATCTAATTGACTTGATTTGACTGTAAGGAGAACGAGTAAACTTTAACGCATTGCAATAGATTCAAAACAACTGAATTGGACGAAAGGAACTTCAATCAACAACAATTAACAACAATCCCATGATTTCATTTACCTTCGAACGACAAGGAATGACCTTAAAGGCATTGAAATGGAATCAAATGAAGTCAGTTGGATAGAATGAACTTTGATTAGGTAGAATTGAGTACAACTCAATCTAATTGACTTGATTTGACTGTAATGAGAACGAGTAAACTTTAAGGCATTGCAATGGATTCAAAACAACTGAATTGGACGAAAGGAACTTCAATCAACAACAATGAACAACAATCCCATGATTTCATTTACATTCGAACGACAAGGAATGACCTTAAAGGCATTGAAATCGAATCAAATGAATTCAGTTGAATAGAATGAACTTTGATTAGTTAGAATTGAGTACAACTCAATCTAATTGACATGATTTGACTGTAATGAGAACGAGTAAACTTTAATGCATTCGAAAAGATTCAAAACAGTTGAATCGGAGGAAAGGAACTTCAATCAACAACAATTAACAACAATCCCTTGATTTCATTTACATTCGAACGACAAGGAATGACCTTAAAGGCATTGAAATCGAATCAAATGAATTCGGTTGGATAGAATGAACTTTGATTAGTTAGAATTGAGTACAACTCAATGTAGTTGACTTGATTTGACTGTAGTGGGAACGAGTAAACTTTAACGCATTTCAAAAGATTCATAACAACTGAATCGGAGGAAAGGAACTTCAATCAACAACAATTAACAACAATCCCTTGATTTCATTTACATTCGAACGAAAAGGAATGACCTTAACGGCATTGAAATCGAATCAAATGAATTGAATTTGATAGAATGAACTTTGATTAGCTACAATTGAGTACAACTCAATCTAATTGACTTGATTTGACTGTAAGTAGAACGAGTAAACTTTAATGCATTCCAATTGATTCAAAACAACTGAATCGGAGGAAAGGAACTTCAATCAACAACAATTAACAACAATCCCTTTATTTCATTTACATTCGAACGACAAGAAATGATCATAAAGGCATTGAAATCGAATCAAATGAATTGAGTTTGATAGAATGAACTTTGATTAGCTAGAATTGAGTACAACTCAATCAAATTGACTTGATTTGACTGTAAGGAGTACGAGTAAACTTTAACGCATTCCAAAAGATTCAAAACAACTGAATCGGAGGAAAGGAACTTCAATCAACAACAATTAACAACAATCCCTTGATTTCATTTACATTCGAACGAAAAGGAATGACCTTAAAGGCATTGAAATCGAATCAAATGACTTGAGTTTGATAGAATGAACTTTGATTAGCTACAATTGAGTACAACTCAATCTAATTGACTTGATTTGACTGTAAGTAGAACGAGTAAACTTTAATGCATTCCAATTGATTCAAAACAACTGAATCGGAGGAAAGGAACTTCAATCAACAACAATTAACACCAATCCCTTTATTTCATTTACATTCGAACGACAAGAAATGATCATAAAGGCATTGAAATCGAATCAAATGAATTGAGTTTGATAGAATGAACTTTGATTAGTTAGAATTGAGTACAACTCAATGTAATTGACTTGATTTGACTTTAGTGAGAACGAGTAAACTTTAACGCATTCCAAAAGATTCAAAACAACTGAATCGGAGGAAAGGAACTTCAATCAACAACAATTAACAACAATCCCTTGATTTCATTTACATTCGAACGACAAGGGACGACCTTAAAGGCATTCAAATCAAATCAAATGTATTGAGTTTCATAGAATGAACTTTGACTAGATAGAATTGAGTAAAACTCAATCTAAATGACTTGATTTGACTGTAAGTAGAACGAGTAAACTTTAATGCATTCCAATAGATTCAAAACAACTAATTCGAACGAAAGGAACTTCAATGAACAACAATTAACAACAATCCCTTGATTTCATCTACATTCGAACGACAACGGATGACCTCAAAGGCGTTGAAATCGAATCAAATGAATTGAGTTTGATAGAATGAACTTTGATTAGTTAGAATTGAGTACAACTCAATGTAATTGACTTGATTTGACTGTAGTGAGAACGAGTAAACTTTAACGCATTCCAAAAGATTCAAAACAACTGAATCGGAGGAAAGGAACTTCAATCAACAACAATTAACAACAATCCCTTGATTTCATTTACATTCGAACGAAAAGGAATGACCTTAAAGGCATTGAAATCGAATCAAATGAATTGAGTTTGATAGAATGAACTTTGATTAGCTAGAATTGAGTACAACTCAATCAAATTGACTTGATTTGACTGTAAGGAGTACGAGTAAACTTTAACGCATTCCAATAGATTCAAAACAACTGAATCGGAGGAAAGGAACTTCAATCAACAACAATTAACACCAATCCCTTTATTTCATTTACATTCGAACGACAAGAAATGATCATAAAGGCATTGAAATCGAATCAAATGAATTGAGTTTGATAGAATGAACTTTGATTAGTTAGAATTGAGTACAACTCAATGTAATTGACTTGATTTGACTTTAGTGAGAACGAGTAAACTTTAACGCATTCCAAAAGATTCAAAACAACTGAATCGGAGGAAAGGAACTTCAATCAACAACAATTAACAACAATCCCTTGATTTCATTTACATTCGAACGACAAGGGACGACCTTAAAGGCATTCAAATCAAATCAAATGTATTGAGTTTCATAGAATGAACTTTGACTAGATAGAATTGAGTAAAACTCAATCTAAATGACTTGATTTGACTGTAAGTAGAACGAGTAAACTTTAATGCATTCCAATAGATTCAAAACAACTAATTCGAACGAAAGGAACTTCAATGAACAACAATTAACAACAATCCCTTGATTTCATCTACATTCGAACGACAACGGATGACCTCAAAGGCGTTGAAATCGAATCAAATGAATTGAGTTTGATAGAATGAACTTTGATTAGTTAGAATTGAGTACAACTCAATGTAATTGACTTGATTTGACTGTAGTGAGAACGAGTAAACTTTAACGCATTCCAAAAGATTCAAAACAACTGAATCGGAGGAAAGGAACTTCAATCAACAACAATTAACAACAATCCCTTGATTTCATTTACATTCGAACGAAAAGGAATGACCTTAAAGGCATTGAAATCGAATCAAATGAATTGAGTTTGATAGAATGAACTTTGATTAGCTAGAATTGAGTACAACTCAATCAAATTGACTTGATTTGACTGTAAGGAGTACGAGTAAACTTTAACGCATTCCAATAGATTCAAAACAACTGAATCGGAGGAAAGGAACTTCAATCAACAACAATTAACACCAATCCCTTTATTTCATTTACATTCGAACGACAAGAAATGATCATAAAGGCATTGAAATCGAATCAAATGAATTGAGTTTGATAGAATGAACTTTGATTAGCTAGAATTGAGTACAACTCAATCAATTTGACTTGATTTGACTGTAAGGAGTACGAGTAAACTTTAACGCATTCCAATAGATTCAAAACGACTGAATTTGACGAACGAAACTTCAATGAACAACAATTACCAACAATCCCTTGATTTCATCTACATTCGAACGACAACGGATGACCTCAAAGGCGTTGAAATCGAATCAAATGAATTGAGTTTGATAGAATGAACTTTGATTAGTTAGAATTGAGTACAACTCAATGTAATTGACTTGATTTGACTGTAGTGAGAACGAGTAAACTTTAACGCATTCCAAAAGATTCAAAACAACTGAATCGGAGGAAAGGAAATTCAATCAACAACAATTAACAACAATCCCTTGATTTCATTTACATTCGAACGACAAGGGACGACCTTAAAGGCATTCAAATCAAATCAAATGTATTGAGTTTCATAGAATGAACTTTGACTAGATAGAATTGAGTAAAACTCAATCTAAATGACTTGATTTGACTGTAAGTAGAACGAGTAAACTTTAATGCATTCCAATAGATTCAAAACAACTAATTCGAACGAAAGGAACTTCAATCAACAACAATCAACATCAATCCCTTCATTTCATTTACATTCGAACGACAAGGGATGACCTTAAAGGTATTCAAATCGAATCAAATGAATTGAGTTTGATAGAATGAACTTTGATTAGCTAGAATTGAGTACAACTCAATCTAATTGACTTGATTTGACTGTAAGGAGAACGAGTAAACTTTAACGCATTGCAATAGATTCAAAACAACTGAATTGGACGAAAGGAACTTCAATCAACAACAATTAACAACAATCCCATGATTTCATTTACCTTCGAACGACAAGGAATGACCTTAAAGGCATTGAAATGGAATCAAATGAAGTCAGTTGGATAGAATGAACTTTGATTAGGTAGAATTGAGTACAACTCAATCTAATTGACTTGATTTGACTGTAATGAGAACGAGTAAACTTTAAGGCATTGCAATGGATTCAAAACAACTAAATTGGACGAAAGGAACTTCAATCAACAACAATGAACAACAATCCCATGATTTCATATAGATTCGAACGACAAGGAATGACCTTAAAGGCATTGAAATCGAATCAAATGAATTCAGTTGAATAGAATGAACTTTGATTAGTTAGAATTGAGTACAACTCAATGTAATTGACTTGATTTGACTGTAGTGAGAACGAGTAAACTTTAACGCATTCCAAAAGATTCAAAACAACTGAATCGGAGGAAAGGAACTTCAATCAACAACAATTAACAACAATCCCTTGATTTCATTTACCTTCGAACGACAAGGAATGACCTTAAAGGCATCGAAATGGAATCAAATGAAGTCAGTTGGATAGAATGAACTTTGATTAGGTAGAATTGAGTACAACTCAATCTAATTGACTTGATTTGACTGTAATGAGAACGAGTAAACTTTAAGGCATTGCAATGGATTCAAAACAACTGAATTGGACGAATGGAACTTCAATCAACAACAATGAACAACAATCCCATGATTTCATTTACATTCGAACGACAAGGAATGACCTTAAAGGCATTGAAATCGAATCAAATGAATTCAGTTGCATAGAATGAACTTTGATTAGGTAGAATTGAGTACAACTCAATCTAATTGACTTGATTTGACTGTAAGTAGAACGAGTAAACTTTAATGCATTCCAATAGATTCAAAACAACTAATTCGAACGAAAGGAACTTCAATCAACAACAATCAACATCAATCCCTTCATTTCATTTACATTCGAACGACAAGGGATGACCTTAAAGGTAGTCAAATTGAATCAAATGAATTGAGTTTGATAGAATGAACTTTGATTAGCTAGAATTGAGTACAACTCAATCTAATTGACTTGATTTGACTGTAAGGAGAACGAGTAAACTTTAACGCATTGCAATAGATTCAAAACAACTGAATCGGACGAAAGGAACTTCAATCAACAACAATGAACAACAATCCCTTGATTTCATTTACATTCGAACGACAAGGGACGACCTTAAAGGCATTCAAATCAAATCAAATGTATTGAGTTTCATAGAATGAACTTTGACTAGATAGAATTGAGTAAAACTCAATCTAAATGACTTGATTTGACTGTAAGTAGAACGAGTAAACTTTAATGCATTCCAATAGATTCAAAACAACTAATTCGAACGAAAGGAACTTCAATCAACAACAATCAACATCAATCCCTTCATTTCATTTACATTCGAACGACAAGGGATGACCTTAAAGGTAGTCAAATTGAATCAAATGAATTGAGTTTGATAGAATGAACTTTGATTAGCTAGAATTGAGTACAACTCAATCTAATTGACTTGATTTGACTGTAAGGAGAACGAGTAAACTTTAACGCATTGCAATAGATTCAAAACAACTGAATCGGACGAAAGGAACTTCAATCAACAACAATGAACAACAATCCCTTGATTTCATTTACATTCGAACGACAAGGGACGACCTTAAAGGCATTCAAATCAAATCAAATGTATTGAGTTTCATAGAATGAACTTTGACTAGATAGAATTGAGTAAAACTCAATCTAAATGACTTGATTTGACTGTAAGTAGAACGAGTAAACTTTAATGCATTCCAATAGATTCAAAACAACTAATTCGAACGAAAGGAACTTCAATCAACAACAATCAACATCAATCCCTTCATTTCATTTACATTCGAACGACAAGGGATGACCTTAAAGGTATTCAAATCGAATCAAATGAATTGAGTTTGATAGAATGAACTTTGATTAGCTAGAATTGAGTACAACTCAATCT
The DNA here is from genome assembly GCA_030490835.1 of Annona cherimola. Lineage (NCBI taxonomy): Eukaryota > Viridiplantae > Streptophyta > Magnoliopsida > Magnoliales > Annonaceae > Annona > Annona cherimola. The sequence goes on along the minus strand of JASFXW010000015.1, from coordinate 951,860 downwards.
AATTGACTTGATTTGACTATGTAAGGAGAACGAGTAAACTTTAACGCATTGGAATAGATTCAAAACAACTGAATTGGACGAAAGGAACTTCAATCAACAACAATTAACAACAATCCCATGATTTCATTTACCTTCGAACGACAAGGAATGACCTTAAAGGCATTGAAATGGAATCAAATGAAGTCAGTTGGATAGAATGAACTTTGATTAGGTAGAATTGAGTACAACTCAATCTAATTGACTTGATTTGACTGTAATGAGAACGAGCAAACTTTAAGGCACTGCAATGGATTCAAAACAGCTGAATTGGACGAAAGGAACTTCAATCAACAACAATGAACAACAATCCCATGATTTCATTTACATTCGAACGACAAGGAATGACCTTAAAGGCATTGAAATCGAATCAAATGAATTCAGTTGAATAGAATGAACTTTGATTAGTTAGAATTGAGTACAACTCAATCTAATTGATATGATTTGACTGTAATGAGAACGAGTAAACTTTAATGCATTCGAAAAGATTCAAAACAGTTGAATCGGAGGAAAGGAACTTCAATCAACAACAATTAACAACAATCCCTTGATTTCATTTACATTCGAACGAAAAGGAATGACCTTAACGGCATTGAAATCGAATCAAATGAATTGAGTTTGATAGAATGAACTTTGATTAGGTAGAATTGAGTACAACTCAATCAAATTGACTTGATTTGACTGTAATGAGAACGAGTAAACTTTAAGGCATTGCAATGGATTCAAAACAACTGAATTGGACGAAAGGAACTTCAATCAACAACAATGAACAACAATCCCATGATTTCATTTACATTCGAACGACAAGGAATGACCTTAAAGGCATTGAAATCGAATCAAATGAATTCAGTTGAATAGAATGAACTTTGATTAGTTAGAATTGAGTACAACTCAATCTAATTGACATGATTTGACTGTAATGAGAACGAGTAAACTTTAATACATTCGAAAAGATTCAAAACAGTTGAATCGGAGGAAAGGAACTTCAATCAACAACAATTAACAACAATCCCTTAATTTCATTTACATTCGAACGACAAGGAATGACCTTAAAGGCATTGAAATCGAATCAAATGAATTCGGTTGGATAGAATGAACTTTGATTAGTTAGAATTGAGTACAACTCAATGTAGTTGACTTGATTTGACTGTATTGAGAACGAGTAAACTTTAACGCATTTCGAAAGATTCAAAACAACTGAATCGGAGGAAAGGAACTTCAATCAACAACAATTAACAACAATCCCTTGATTTCATTTACATTCGAACGAAAAGGAATGACCTTAAAGGCATTGAAATCGAATCAAATGAATTGAGTTTGATAGAATGAACTTTGATTAGCTACATTTGAGTATAACTAAATCTAATTGACTTGATTTGACTGTAAGTAGAACGAGTAAACTTTAATGCATTCCAATAGATTCAAAACAACTGAATCGGAGGAAAGGAACTTCAATCAACAACAATTAACAACAATCCCTTGATTTCATTTACATTCGAACGACAAGGGACGACCTTAAAGGCATTCAAATCAAATCAAATGTATTGAGTTTCATAGAATGAACTTTGACTAGATAGAATTGAGTAAAACTCAATCTAAATGACTTGATTTGACTGTAAGTAGAACGAGTAAACTTTAATGCATTCCAATAGATTCAAAACAACTAATTCGAACGAAAGGAACTTCAATCAACAACAATCAACATCAATCCCTTCATTTCATTTACATTCGAACGACAAGGGATGACCTTAAAGGTATTCAAATCGAATCAAATGAATTGAGTTTGATAGAATGAACTTTGATTAGCTAGAATTGAGTACAACTCAATCTAATTGACTTGATTTGACTATGTAAGGAGAACGAGTAAACTTTAACGCATTGGAATAGATTCAAAACAACTGAATTGGACGAAAGGAACTTCAATCAACAACAATTAACAACAATCCCATGATTTCATTTACCTTCGAACGACAAGGAATGACCTTAAAGGCATTGAAATGGAATCAAATGAAGTCAGTTGGATAGAATGAACTTTGATTAGGTAGAATTGAGTACAACTCAATCTAATTGACTTGATTTGACTGTAATGAGAACGAGTAAACTTTAAGGCACTGCAATGGATTCAAAACAGCTGAATTGGACGAAAGGAACTTCAATCAACAACAATGAACAACAATCCCATGATTTCATTTACATTCGAACGACAAGGAATGACCTTAAAGGCATTGAAATCGAATCAAATGAATTCAGTTGAATAGAATGAACTTTGATTAGTTAGAATTGAGTACAACTCAATCTAATTGACATGATTTGACTGTAATGAGAACGAGTAAACTTTAATACATTCGAAAAGATTCAAAACAGTTGAATCGGAGGAAAGGAACTTCAATCAACAACAATTAACAACAATCCCTTAATTTCATTTACATTCGAACGACAAGGAATGACCTTAAAGGCATTGAAATCGAATCAAATGAATTCGGTTGGATAGAATGAACTTTGATTAGTTAGAATTGAGTACAACTCAATGTAGTTGACTTGATTTGACTGTATTGAGAACGAGTAAACTTTAACGCATTTCGAAAGATTCAAAACAACTGAATCGGAGGAAAGGAACTTCAATCAACAACAATTAACAACAATCCCTTGATTTCATTTACATTCGAACGAAAAGGAATGACCTTAAAGGCATTGAAATCGAATCAAATGAATTGAGTTTGATAGAATGAACTTTGATTAGCTACATTTGAGTATAACTAAATCTAATTGACTTGATTTGACTGTAAGTAGAACGAGTAAACTTTAATGCATTCCAATAGATTCAAAACAACTGAATCGGAGGAAAGGAACTTCAATCAACAACAATTAACAACAATCCCATGATTTCATATAGATTCGAACGACAAGGAATGACCTTAAAGGCATTGAAATCGAATCAAATGAATTCAGTTGAATAGAATGAACTTTGATTAGTTAGAATTGAGTACAACTCAATCTAATTGACATGATTTGACTGTAATGAGAACGAGTAAACTTTAATACATTCGAAAAGATTCAAAACAGTTGAATCGGAGGAAAGGAACTTCAATCAACAACAATTAACAACAATCCCTTGATTTCATTTACATTCGAACGACAAGGAATGACCTTAAAGGCATTGAAATCGAATCAAATGAATTCGGTTGGATAGAATGAACTTTGATTAGTTAGAATTGAGTACAACTCAATGTAGTTGACTTGATTTGACTGTATTGAGAACGAGTAAACTTTAACGCATTTCGAAAGATTCAAAACAACTGAATCGGAGGAAAGGAACTTCAATCAACAACAATTAACACCAATCCCTTTATTTCATTTACATTCGAACGACAAGAAATGATCATAAAGGCATTGAAATCGAATCAAATGAATTGATTTTGATAGAATGAACTTTGATTAGCTAGAATTGAGTACAACTCAATCAATTTGACTTGATTTGACTGTAAGGAGTACGAGTAAACTTTAACGCATTCCAATAGATTCAAAACAACTGAATCGGAGGAAAGGAACTTCAATCAACAACAATTAACAACAATCCCTTGATTTCATTTACATTCGAACGAAAAGGAATGACCTTAAAGGCATTGAAATCGAATCAAATGAATTGAGTTTGATAGAATGAACTTTGATTAGCTACAATTGAGTATAACTAAATCTAATTGACTTGATTTGACTGTAAGTAGAACGAGTAAACTTTAATGCATTCCAATAGATTCAAAACAACTGAATCGGAGGAAAGGAACTTCAATCAACAACAATTAACAACAATCCCATGATTTCATATAGATTCGAACGACAAGGAATGACCTTAAAGGCATTGAAATCGAATCAAATGAATTCGGTTGGATAGAATGAACTTTGATTAGCTAGAATTGAGTACAACTCAATCAAATTGACTTGATTTGACTGTAAGGAGTACGAGTAAACTTTAACGCATTCCAATAGATTCAAAACAACTGAATCGGAGGAAAGGAACTTCAATCAACAACAATTAACACCAATCCCTTTATTTCATTTACATTCGAACGACAAGAAATGATCATAAAGGCATTGAAATCGAATCAAATGAATTGAGTTTGATAGAATGAACTTTGATTAGCTAGAATTGAGTACAACTCAATCAATTTGACTTGATTTGACTGTAAGGAGTACGAGTAAACTTTAACGCATTCCAATAGATTCAAAACAACTGAATTTGACGAACGGAACTTCAATGAACAACAATTAACAACAATCCCTTGATTTCATCTACATTCGAACGACAACGGATGACCTCAAAGGCGTTGAAATCGAATCAAATGAATTGAGTTTGATAGAATGAACTTTGATTAGTTAGAATTGAGTACAACTCAATGTAATTGACTTGATTTGACTGTAGTGAGAACGAGTAAACTTTAACGCATTCCAAAAGATTCAAAACAACTGAATCGGAGGAAGGGAACTTCAATCAACAACAATTAACAACAATCCCTTGATTTCATTTACATTCGAACGACAAGGGACGACCTTAAAGGCATTCAAATCAAATCAAATGTATTGAGTTTCATAGAATGAACTTTGACTAGATAGAATTGAGTAAAACTCAATCTAAATGACTTGATTTGACTGTAAGTAGAACGAGTAAACTTTAATGCATTCCAATAGATTCAAAACAACTAATTCGAACGAAAGGAACTTCAATCAACAACAATCAACATCAATCCCTTCATTTCATTTACATTCGAACGACAAGGGATGACCTTAAAGGTATTCAAATCGAATCAAATGAATTGAGTTTGATAGAATGAACTTTGATTAGCTAGAATTGAGTACAACTCAATCTAATTGACTTGATTTGACTGTAAGGAGAACGAGTAAACTTTAACGCATTGCAATAGATTCAAAACAACTGAATTGGACGAAAGGAACTTCAATCAATAACAATTAACAACAATCCCATGATTTCATTTACCTTCGAACGACAAGGAATGACCTTAAAGGCATTGAAATGGAATCAAATGAAGTCAGTTGGATAGAATGAACTTTGATTAGGTAGAATTGAGGACAACTCAATCTAATTGACTTGATTTGACTGTAATGAGAACGAGTAAACTTTAAGGCATTGCAATGGATTCAAAACAACTGAATTGGACGAAAGGAACTTCAATCAACAACAATGAACAACAATCCCATGATTTCATTTACCTTCGAACGACAAGGAATGACCTTAAAGGCATTGAAATGGAATCAAATGAAGTCAGTTGGATAGAATGAACTTTGATTAGGTAGAATTGAGTACAACTCAATCTAATTGACTTGATTTGACTGTAATGAGAACGAGTAAACTTTAAGGCATTGCAATGGATTCAAAACAACTGAATTGGACGAAAGGAACTTCAATCAACAACAATGAACAACAATCCCATGATTTCATTTACATTCGAACGACAAGGAATGACCTTAAAGGCATTGAAATCGAATCAAATGAATTCAGTTGAATAGAATGAACTTTGATTAGTTAGAATTGAGTACAACTCAATCTAATTGATATGATTTGACTGTAATGAGAACGAGTAAACTTTAATGCATTCGAAAAGATTCAAAACAGTTGAATCGGAGGAAAGGAACTTCAATCAACAACAATTAACAACAATCCCTTGATTTCATTTACATTCGAACGAAAAGGAATGACCTTAACGGCATTGAAATCGAATCAAATGAATTGAGTTTGATAGAATGAACTTTGATTAGGTAGAATTGAGTACAACTCAATCAAATTGACTTGATTTGACTGTAATGAGAACGAGTAAACTTTAAGGCATTGCAATGGATTCAAAACAACTGAATTGGACGAAAGGAACTTCAATCAACAACAATGAACAACAATCCCATGATTTCATTTACATTCGAACGACAAGGAATGACCTTAAAGGCATTGAAATCGAATCAAATGAATTCAGTTGAATAGAATGAACTTTGATTAGTTAGAATTGAGTACAACTCAATCTAATTGACTTGATTTGACTCTAAGGAGAACGAGTAAACTTTAATGCATTCGAAAAGATTCAAAACAGTTGAATCGGAGGAAAGGAACTTCAATCAACAACAATTAACAACAATCCCTTGATTTCATTTACATTCGAACGACAAGGAATGACCTTAAAGGCATTGAAATCGAATCAAATGAATTCGGTTGGATAGAATCAACTTTGATTAGTTAGAATTGAGTACAACTCAATGTAGTTGACTTGATTTGACTGTAGTGAGAACGAGTAAACTTTAACGCATTTCAAAAGATTCAAAACAACTGAATCGGAGGAAAGGAACTTCAATCAACAACAATTAACAACAATCCCTTGATTTCATTTACATTCGAACGAAAAGGAATGACCTTAAAGGCATTGAAATCGAATCAAATGAATTGAGTTTGATAGAATGAACTTTGATTAGCTACAATTGAGTACAACCAAATCTAATTGACTTGATTTGACTGTAAGTAGAACGAGTAAACTTTAATGCATTCCAATAGATTCAAAACAACTGAATCGGAGGAAAGGAACTTCAATCAACAACAATTAACTACAATCCCTTGATTTCATTTACATTCGAACGAAAAGGAATGACTTTAAAGGCATTGAAATCGAATCAAATGAATTTGAGTTTGATAGAATGAACTTTGATTAGCTACAATTGAGTACAACTCAATCAAATTGACTTGATTTGACTGTAAGGAGTACGAGTAAACTTTAACGCATTCCAATAGATTCAAAACAACTGAATCGGAGGAAAGGAACTTCAATCAACAATAATTAACAATAATCCCTTTAGTTCATTTACATTCGAACGAAAAGGAATGACCTTAAAGGCATTGAAATCGAATCAAATGAATTTAGTTTGATAGAATGAACTTTGATTAGCTACTATTGAGTACAACTCAATCAAATTGACTTGATTTGTCTGTAAGGAGTACGAGTAAACTTTAACGCATTCCAATAGATTCAAAACAACTGAATCGGAGGAAAGGAACTTCAATCAACAACAATTAACAACAATCCCTTTATTTCATTTACATTCGAACGAAAAGGAATGACCTTAAAGGCATTGAAATCGAATCAAATGAATTGAGTTTGATAGAATGAACTTTGATTAGCTACTATTGAGTACAACTCAATCAAATTGACTTGATTTGACTGTAAGGAGTACGAGTAAACTTTAACGCATTCCAATAGATTCAAAACAACTGAATCGGAGGAAAGGAACTTCAATCAACAACAATTAACAACAATCCCTTGATTTCATTTACATTCGAACGAAAAGGAATGACCTTAACGGCATTGAAATCGAATCAAATGAATTGAGTTTGATAGAATGAACTTTGATTAGCTACAATTGAGTACAACTCAATCTAATTGACTTGATTTGACTGTAAGTAGAACGAGTAAACTTTAATGCATTCCAATTGATTCAAAACAACTGAATCGGAGGAAAGGAACTTCAATCAACAACAATTAACAACAATCCCTTTATTTCATTTACATTCGAACGACAAGAAATGATCATAAAGGCATTGAAATCGAATCAAATGAATTGAGTTTGATAGAATGAACTTTGATTAGCTAGAATTGAGTACAACTCAATCAAATTGACTTGATTTGACTGTAAGGAGTACGAGTAAACTTTAACGCATTCCAATAGATTCAAAACAACTGAATCGGAGGAAAGGAACTTCAATCAACAACAATTAACACCAATCCCTTTATTTCATTTACATTCGAACGACAAGAAATGATCATAAAGGCATTGAAATCGAATCAAATGAATTGAGTTGGATAGAATGAACTTTGATTAGGTAGAATTGAGTACAACTCAATCTAATTGACTTGATTTGACTGTAATGAGAACGAGTAAACTTTAAGGCATTGCAATGGATTCAAAACAACTGAATTGGACGAAAGGAACTTCAATCAACAACAATGAACAACAATCCCATGATTTCATTTACATTCGAACGACAAGGAATGACCTTAAAGGCATTGAAATCGAATCAAATGAATTCAGTTGCATAGAATGAACTTTGATTAGGTAGAATTGAGTACAACTCAATCTAATTGACTTGATTTGACTGTAATGAGAACGAGTAAACTTTAACGCATTCCAATAGATTCAAAACAACTGAATTCGACGAACGGAACTTCAATGAACAACAATTAACAACAATCCCTTGATTTCATCTACATTCGAACGACAACGGATGACCTCAAAGGCGTTGAAATCGAATCAAATGAATTGAGTTTGATAGAATGAACTTTGACTAGTTAGAATTGAGTACAACTCAATGTAATTGACTTGATTTGACTGTAGTGAGAACGAGTAAACTTTAACGCATTCCAAAAGATTCAAAACAACTGAATCGGAGGAAAGGAACTTCAATCAACAACAATTAACAACAATCCCTTGATTTCATTTACATTCGAACGACAAGGGACGACCTTAAAGGCATTCAAATCAAATCAAATGTATTGAGTTTCATAGAATGAACTTTGACTAGATAGAATTGAGTAAAACTCAATCTAAATGACTTGATTTGACTGTAAGTAGAACGAGTAAACTTTAATGCATTCCAATAGATTCAAAACAACTAATTCGAACGAAAGGAACTTCAATGAACAACAATTAACAACAATCCCTTGATTTCATCTACATTCGAACGACAACGGATGACCTCAAAGGCGTTGAAATCGAATCAAATGAATTGAGTTTGATAGAATGAACTTTGATTAGTTAGAATTGAGTACAACTCAATGTAATTGACTTGATTTGACTGTAGTGAGAACGAGTAAACTTTAACGCATTCCAAAAGATTCAAAACAACTGAATCGGAGGAAAGGAACTTCAATCAACAACAATTAACAACAATCCCTTGATTTCATTTACATTCGAACGAAAAGGAATGACCTTAAAGGCATTGAAATCGAATCAAATGAATTGAGTTTGATAGAATGAACTTTGATTAGCCAGAATTGAGTACAACTCAATCAAATTGACTTGATTTGACTGTAAGGAGTACGAGTAAACTTTAAAGCATTCCAATAGATTCAAAACAACTGAATCGGAGGAAAGGAACTTCAATCAACAACAATTAACACCAATCCCTTTATTTCATTTACATTCGAACGACAAGAAATGATCATAAAGGCATTGAAATCGAATCAAATGAATTGAGTTTGATAGAATGAACTTTGATTAGCTAGAATTGAGTACAACTCAATCAATTTGACTTGATTTGACTGTAAGGAGTACGAGTAAACTTTAACGCATTCCAATAGATTCAAAACAACTGAATTTGATGAACGGAACTTCAATGAACAACAATTAACAACAATCCCTTGATTTCATCTACATTCGAACGACAACGGATGACCTCAAAGGCGTTGAAATCGAATCAAATGAATTGAGTTTGATAGAATGAACTTTGATTAGTTAGAATTGAGTACAACTCAATGTAATTGACTTGATTTGACTGTAGTGAGAACGAGTAAACTTTAACGCATTCCAAAAGATTCAAAACAACTGAATCGGAGGAAGGGAACTTCAATCAACAACAATTAACAACAATCCCTTGATTTCATTTACATTCGAACGACAAGGGACGACCTTAAAGGCATTCAAATCAAATCAAATGTATTGAGTTTCATAGAATGAACTTTGACTAGATAGAATTGAGTAAAACTCAATCTAAATGACTTGATTTGACTGTAAGTAGAACGAGTAAACTTTAATGCATTCCAATAGATTCAAAACAACTAATTCGAACGAAAGGAACTTCAATCAACAACAATCAACATCAATCCCTTCATTTCATTTACATTCGAACGACAAGGGATGACCTTAAAGGTATTCAAATCGAATCAAATGAATTGAGTTTGATAGAATGAACTTTGATTAGCTAGAATTGAGTACAACTCAATCTAATTGACTTGATTTGACTGTAAGGAGAACGAGTAAACTTTAACGCATTGCAATAGATTCAAAACAACTGAATTGGACGAAAGGAACTTCAATCAACAACAATTAACAACAATCCCATGATTTCATTTACCTTCGAACGACAAGGAATGACCTTAAAGGCATTGAAATGGAATCAAATGAAGTCAGTTGGATAGAATGAACTTTGATTAGGTAGAATTGAGGACAACTCAATCTAATTGACTTGATTTGACTGTAATGAGAACGAGTAAACTTTAAGGCATTGCAATGGATTCAAAACAACTGAATTGGACGAAAGGAACTTCAATCAACAACAATGAACAACAATCCCATGATTTCATTTACCTTCGAACGACAAGGAATGACCTTAAAGGCATTGAAATGGAATCAAATGAAGTCAGTTGGATAGAATGAACTTTGATTAGGTAGAATTGAGTACAACTCAATCTAATTGACTTGATTTGACTGTAATGAGAATGAGTAAACTTTAAGGCATTGCAATGGATTCAAAACAACTGAATTGGACGAAAGGAACTTCAATCAACAACAATGAACAACAATCCCATGATTTCATTTACATTCGAACGACAAGGAATGACCTTAAAGGCATTGAAATCGAATCAAATGAATTCAGTTGAATAGAATGAACTTTGATTAGTTAGAATTGAGTACAACTCAATCTAATTGATATGATTTGACTGTAATGAGAACGAGTAAACTTTAATGCATTCGAAAAGATTCAAAACAGTTGAATCGGAGGAAAGGAACTTCAATCAACAACAATTAACAACAATCCCTTGATTTCATTTACATTCGAACGAAAAGGAATGACCTTAACGGCATTGAAATCGAATCAAATGAATTGAGTTTGATAGAATGAACTTTGATTAGGTAGAATTGAGTACAACTCAATCAAATTGACTTGATTTGACTGTAATGAGAACGAGTAAACTTTAAGGCATTGCAATGGATTCAAAACAACTGAATTGGACGAAAGGAACTTCAATCAACAACAATGAACAACAATCCCATGATTTCATTTACATTCGAACGACAAGGAATGACCTTAAAGGCATTGAAATCGAATCAAATGAATTCAGTTGAATAGAATGAACTTTGATTAGTTAGAATTGAGTACAACTCAATCTAATTGACTTGATTTGACTCTAAGGAGAACGAGTAAACTTTAATGCATTCGAAAAGATTCAAAACAGTTGAATCGGAGGAAAGGAACTTCAATCAACAACAATTAACAACAATCCCTTGATTTCATTTACATTCGAACGACAAGGAATGACCTTAAAGGCATTGAAATCGAATCAAATGAATTCGGTTGGATAGAATGAACTTTGATTAGTTAGAATTGAGTACAACTCAATGTAGTTGACTTGATTTGACTGTAGTGAGAACGAGTAAACTTTAACGCATTTCAAAAGATTCAAAACAACTGAATCGGAGGAAAGGAACTTCAATCAACAACAATTAACAACAATCCCTTGATTTCATTTACATTCGAACGAAAAGGAATGACCTTAAAGGCATTGAAATCGAATCAAATGAATTGAGTTTGATAGAATGAACTTTGATTAGCTACAATTGAGTACAACCAAATCTAATTGACTTGATTTGACTGTAAGTAGAACGAGTAAACTTTAATGCATTCCAATAGATTCAAAACAACTGAATCGGAGGAAAGGAACTTCAATCAACAACAATTAACTACAATCCCTTGATTTCATTTACATTCGAACGAAAAGGAATGACTTTAAAGGCATTGAAATCGAATCAAATGAATTTGAGTTTGATAGAATGAACTTTGATTAGCTACAATTGAGTACAACTCAATCAAATTGACTTGATTTGACTGTAAGGAGTACGAGTAAACTTTAACGCATTCCAATAGATTCAAAACAACTGAATCGGAGGAAAGGAACTTCAATCAACAATAATTAACAATAATCCCTTTAGTTCATTTACATTCGAACGAAAAGGAATGACCTTAAAGGCATTGAAATCGAATCAAATGAATTTAGTTTGATAGAATGAACTTTGATTAGCTACTATTGAGTACAACTCAATCAAATTGACTTGATTTGTCTGTAAGGAGTACGAGTAAACTTTAACGCATTCCAATAGATTCAAAACAACTGAATCGGAGGAAAGGAACTTCAATCAACAACAATTAACAACAATCCCTTTATTTCATTTACATTCGAACGAAAAGGAATGACCTTAAAGGCATTGAAATCGAATCAAATGAATTGAGTTTGATAGAATGAACTTTGATTAGCTACTATTGAGTACAACTCAATCAAATTGACTTGATTTGACTGTAAGGAGTACGAGTAAACTTTAACGCATTCCAATAGATTCAAAACAACTGAATCGGAGGAAAGGAACTTCAATCAACAACAATTAACAACAATCCCTTGATTTCATTTACATTCGAACGAAAAGGAATGACCTTAACGGCATTGAAATCGAATCAAATGAATTGAGTTTGATAGAATGAACTTTGATTAGCTACAATTGAGTACAACTCAATCTAATTGACTTGATTTGACTGTAAGTAGAACGAGTAAACTTTAATGCATTCCAATTGATTCAAAACAACTGAATCGGAGGAAAGGAACTTCAATCAACAACAATTAACAACAATCCCTTTATTTCATTTACATTCGAACGACAAGAAATGATCATAAAGGCATTGAAATCGAATCAAATGAATTGAGTTTGATAGAATGAACTTTGATTAGCTAGAATTGAGTACAACTCAATCAAATTGACTTGATTTGACTGTAAGGAGTACGAGTAAACTTTAACGCATTCCAATAGATTCAAAACAACTGAATCGGAGGAAAGGAACTTCAATCAACAACAATTAACACCAATCCCTTTATTTCATTTACATTCGAACGACAAGAAATGATCATAAAGGCATTGAAATCGAATCAAATGAATTGAGTTGGATAGAATGAACTTTGATTAGGTAGAATTGAGTACAACTCAATCTAATTGACTTGATTTGACTGTAATGAGAACGAGTAAACTTTAAGGCATTGCAATGGATTCAAAACAACTGAATTGGACGAAAGGAACTTCAATCAACAACAATGAACAACAATCCCATGATTTCATTTACATTCGAACGACAAGGAATGACCTTAAAGGCATTGAAATCGAATCAAATGAATTCAGTTGCATAGAATGAACTTTGATTAGGTAGAATTGAGTACAACTCAATCTAATTGACTTGATTTGACTGTAATGAGAACGAGTAAACTTTAACGCATTCCAATAGATTCAAAACAACTGAATTCGACGAACGGAACTTCAATGAACAACAATTAACAACAATCCCTTGATTTCATCTACATTCGAACGACAACGGATGACCTCAAAGGCGTTGAAATCGAATCAAATGAATTGAGTTTGATAGAATGAACTTTGATTAGTTAGAATTGAGTACAACTCAATGTAATTGACTTGATTTGACTGTAGTGAGAACGAGTAAACTTTAACGCATTCCAAAAGATTCAAAACAACTGAATCGGAGGAAAGGAACTTCAATCAACAACAATTAACAACAATCCCTTGATTTCATTTACATTCGAACGACAAGGGACGACCTTAAAGGCATTCAAATCAAATCAAATGTATTGAGTTTCATAGAATGAACTTTGACTAGATAGAATTGAGTAAAACTCAATCTAAATGACTTGATTTGACTGTAAGTAGAACGAGTAAACTTTAATGCATTCCAATAGATTCAAAACAACTAATTCGAACGAAAGGAACTTCAATGAACAACAATTAACAACAATCCCTTGATTTCATCTACATTCGAACGACAACGGATGACCTCAAAGGCGTTGAAATCGAATCAAATGAATTGAGTTTGATAGAATGAACTTTGATTAGTTAGAATTGAGTACAACTCAATGTAATTGACTTGATTTGACTGTAGTGAGAACGAGTAAACTTTAACGCATTCCAAAAGATTCAAAACAACTGAATCGGAGGAAAGGAACTTCAATCAACAACAATTAACAACAATCCCTTGATTTCATTTACATTCGAACGAAAAGGAATGACCTTAAAGGCATTGAAATCGAATCAAATGAATTGAGTTTGATAGAATGAACTTTGATTAGCTAGAATTGAGTACAACTCAATCAAATTGACTTGATTTGACTGTAAGGAGTACGAGTAAACTTTAACGCATTCCAATAGATTCAAAACAACTGAATCGGAGGAAAGGAACTTCAATCAACAACAATTAACACCAATCCCTTTATTTCATTTACATTCGAACGACAAGAAATGATCATAAAGGCATTGAAATCGAATCAAATGAATTGAGTTTGATAGAATGAACTTTGATTAGCTAGAATTGAGTACAACTCAATCAATTTGACTTGATTTGACTGTAAGGAGTACGAGTAAACTTTAACGCATTCCAATAGATTCAAAACGACTGAATTTGACGAACGGAACTTCAATGAACAACAATTAACAACAATCCCTTGATTTCATCTACATTCGAACGACAACGGATGACCTCAAAGGCGTTGAAATCGAATCAAATGAATTGAGTTTGATAGAATGAACTTTGATTAGTTAGAATTGAGTACAACTCAATGTAATTGACTTGATTTGACTGTAGTGAGAACGAGTAAACTTTAACGCATTCCAAAAGATTCAAAACAACTGAATCGGAGGAAAGGAACTTCAATCAACAACAATTAACAACAATCCCTTGATTTCATTTACATTCGAACGACAAGGGACGACCTTAAAGGCATTCAAATCAAATCAAATGTATTGAGTTTCATAGAATGAACTTTGACTAGATAGAATTGAGTAAAACTCAATCTAAATGACTTGATTTGACTGTAAGTAGAACGAGTAAACTTTAATGCATTCCAATAGATTCAAAACAACTGAATTGGACGAAAGGAACTTCAATCAACAACAATTAACAACAATCCCATGATTTCATTTACATTCGAACGACAAGGGATGACCTTAAAGGTATTCAAATCGAATCAAATGAATTGAGTTTGATAGAATGAACTTTGATTAGCTAGAATTGAGTACAACTCAATCTAATTGACTTGATTTGACTGTAAGGAGAACGAGTAAACTTTAACGCATTGCAATAGATTCAAAACAACTGAATTGGACGAAAGGAACTTCAATCAACAACAATTAACAACAATCCCATGATTTCATTTACCTTCGAACGACAAGGAATGACCTTAAAGGCATTGAAATGGAATCAAATGAAGTCAGTTGGATAGAATGAACTTTGATTAGGTAGAATTGAGTACAACTCAATCTAATTGACTTGATTTGACTGTAATGAGAACGAGTAAACTTTAAGGCATTGCAATGGATTCAAAACAACTGAATTGGACGAAAGGAACTTCAATCAACAACAATGAACAACAATCCCATGATTTCATATAGATTCGAACGACAAGGAATGACCTTAAAGGCATTGAAATCGAATCAAATGAATTCAGTTGAATAGAATGAACTTTGATTAGTTAGAATTGAGTACAACTCAATGTAATTGACTTGATTTGACTGTAGTGAGAACGAGTAAACTTTAACGCATTCCAAAAGATTCAAAACAACTGAATCGGAGGAAAGGAACTTCAATCAACAACAATTAACAACAATCCCTTGATTTCATTTACCTTCGAACGACAAGGAATGACCTTAAAGGCATCGAAATGGAATCAAATGAAGTCAGTTGGATAGAATGAACTTTGATTAGGTAGAATTGAGTACAACTCAATCTAATTGACTTGATTTGACTGTAAGGAGAACGAGTAAACTTTAAGGCATTGCAATGGATTCAAAACAACTGAATTGGACGAAAGGAACTTCAATCAACAACAATGAACAACAATCCCATGATTTCATTTACATTCGAACGAAAAGGAATGACCTTAAAGGCATTGAAATCGAATCAAATGAATTGAGTTTGATAGAATGAACTTTGATTAGCTAGAATTGAGTACAACTCAATCAAATTGACTTGATTTGACTGTAAGGAGTACGAGTAAACTTTAACGCATTCCAATAGATTCAAAACAACTGAATCGGAGGAAAGGAACTTCAATCAACAACAATTAACACCAATCCCTTTATTTCATTTACATTCGAACGACAAGAAATGATCATAAAGGCATTGAAATCGAATCAAATGAATTGAGTTTGATAGAATGAACTTTGATTAGCTAGAATTGAGTACAACTCAATCAATTTGACTTGATTTGACTGTAAGGAGTACGAGTAAACTTTAACGCATTCCAATAGATTCAAAACGACTGAATTTGACGAACGGAACTTCAATGAACAACAATTAACAACAATCCCTTGATTTCATCTACATTCGAACGACAACGGATGACCTCAAAGGCGTTGAAATCGAATCAAATGAATTGAGTTTGATAGAATGAACTTTGATTAGTTAGAATTGAGTACAACTCAATGTAATTGACTTTATTTGACTGTAGTGAGAACGAGTAAACTTTAACGCATTCCAAAAGATTCAAAACAACTGAATCGGAGGAAAGGAACTTCAATCAACAACAATTAACAACAATCCCTTGATTTCATTTACATTCGAACGACAAGGGACGACCTTAAAGGCATTCAAATCAAATCAAATGTATTGAGTTTCATAGAATGAACTTTGACTAGATAGAATTGAGTAAAACTCAATCTAAATGACTTGATTTGACTGTAAGTAGAACGAGTAAACTTTAATGCATTCCAATAGATTCAAAACAACTAATTCGAACGAAAGGAACTTCAATCAACAACAATCAACATCAATCCCTTCATTTCATTTACATTCGAACGACAAGGGATGACCTTAAAGGTATTCAAATCGAATCAAATGAATTGAGTTTGATAGAATGAACTTTGATTAGCTAGAATTGAGTACAACTCAATCTAATTGACTTGATTTGACTGTAAGGAGAACGAGTAAACTTTAACGCATTGCAATAGATTCAAAACAACTGAATTGGACGAAAGGAACTTCAATCAACAACAATTAACAACAATCCCATGATTTCATTTACCTTCGAACGACAAGGAATGACCTTAAAGGCATTGAAATGGAATCAAATGAAGTCAGTTGGATAGAATGAACTTTGATTAGGTAGAATTGAGGACAACTCAATCTAATTTACTTGATTTGACTGTAATGAGAACGAGTAAACTTTAAGGCATTGCAATGGATTCAAAACAACTGAATTGGACGAAAGGAACTTCAATCAACAACAATGAACAACAATCCCATGATTTCATTTACCTTCGAACGACAAGGAATGACCTTAAAGGCATTGAAATGGAATCAAATGAAGTCAGTTGGATAGAATGAACTTTGATTAGGTAGAATTGAATACAACTCAATCTAATTGACTTGATTTGACTGTAATGAGAACGAGTAAACTTTAATGCATTCGAAAAGATTCAAAACAGTTGAATCGGAGGAAAGGAACTTCAATCAACAACAATTAACAACAATCCCTTGATTTCATTTACATTCGAACGACAAGGAATGACCTTAAAGGCATTGAAATCGAATCAAATGAATTCGGTTGGATAGAATGAACTTTGATTAGTTAGAATTGAGTACAACTCAATGTAGTTGACTTGATTTGACTGTAGTGAGAACGAGTAAACTTTAACGCATTTCAAAAGATTCAAAACAACTGAATCGGAGGAAAGGAACTTCAATCAACAACAATTAACAACAATCCCTTGAATTCATTTACATTCGAACGAAAAGGAATGACCTTAAAGGCATTGAAATCGAATCAAATGAATTGAGTTTGATAGAATGAACTTTGATTAGCTACAATTGAGTACAACTCAATCTAATTGACTTGATTTGACTGTAAGTAGAACGAGTAAACTTTAATGCATTCCAATAGATTCAAAACAACTGAATCGGAGGAAAGGAACTTCAATCAACAACAATTAACAACAATCCCTTGATTTCATTTACATTCGAACGACAAGGAATGACCTTAAAGGCATTGAAATCGAATCAAATGAATTCGGTTGGATAGAATGAACTTTGATTAGTTAGAATTGAGTACAACTCAATGTAGTTGACTTGATTTGACTGTAGTGAGAACGAGTAAACTTTAACGCATTTCAAAAGATTCAAAACAACTGAATCGGAGGAAAGGAACTTCAATCAACAACAATTAACAACAATCCCTTGAATTCATTTACATTCGAACGAAAAGGAATGACCTTAAAGGCATTGAAATCGAATCAAATGAATTGAGTTTGATAGAATGAACTTTGATTAGCTACAATTGAGTACAACTCAATCTAATTGACTTGATTTGACTGTAAGTAGAACGAGTAAACTTTAATGCATTCCAATAGATTCAAAACAACTGAATCGGAGGAAAGGAACTTCAATCAACAACAATTAACAACAATCCCTATATTTCATTTACATTCGAACGACAAGAAATGATCATAAAGGCATTGAAATCGAATCAAATGAATTGAGTTGGATAGAATGAACTTTGATTAGGTAGAATTGAGTACAACTCAATCTAATTGACTTGATTTCACTGTAGTGAGAACGAGTAAACTTTAACGCATTTCGAAAGATTCAAAACAACTGAATCGGACGAAAGGAACTTCAATCAACAATAATTAACAACAATCCCTTGATTTCATTTACATTCGAACGAAAAGGAATGACCTTAAAGGCATTGAAATCGAATCAAATGAATTGAGTTTGATAGAATGAACTTTGATTAGCTAGAATTGAGTACAACTCAATCAAATTGACTTGATTTGACTGTAAGGAGAACGAGTAAACTTTAACGCATTGCAATAGATTCAAAACAACTGAATTTGACGAACGGAACTTCAATGAACAACAATTAACAACAATCCCTTGATTTCATCTACATTCGAACGACAACGGATGACCTCAAAGGCGTTGAAATCGAATCAAATGAATTCAGTTGAATAGAATGAACTTTGATTAGTTAGAATTGAGTACAACTCAATGTAATTGACTTTATTTGACTGTAGTGAGAACGAGTAAACTTTAACGCATTCCAAAAGATTCAAAACAACTGAATCGGAGGAAAGGAACTTCAATCAACAACAATTAACAACAATCCCTTGATTTCATTTACATTCGAACGACAAGGGACGACCTTAAAGGCATTCAAATCAAATCAAATGTATTGAGTTTCATAGAATGAACTTTGACTAGATAGAATTGAGTAAAACTCAATCTAAATGACTTGATTTGACTGTAAGTAGAACGAGTAAACTTTAATGCATTCCAATAGATTCAAAACAACTAATTCGAACGAAAGGAACTTCAATCAACAACAATCAACATCAATCCCTTCATTTCATTTACATTCGAACGACAAGGGATGACCTTAAAGGTATTCAAATCGAATCAAATGAATTGAGTTTGATAGAATGAACTTTGATTAGCTAGAATTGAGTACAACTCAATCTAATTGACTTGATTTGACTGTAAGGAGAACGAGTAAACTTTAACGCATTGCAATAGATTCAAAACAACTGAATTGGACGAAAGGAACTTCAATCAACAACAATTAACAACAATCCCATGATTTCATTTACCTTCGAACGACAAGGAATGACCTTAAAGGCATTGAAATGGAATCAAATGAAGTCAGTTGGATAGAATGAACTTTGATTAGGTAGAATTGAGGACAACTCAATCTAATTTACTTGATTTGACTGTAATGAGAACGAGTAAACTTTAAGGCATTGCAATGGATTCAAAACAACTGAATTGGACGAAAGGAACTTCAATCAACAACAATGAACAACAATCCCATGATTTCATTTACCTTCGAACGACAAGGAATGACCTTAAAGGCATTGAAATGGAATCAAATGAAGTCAGTTGGATAGAATGAACTTTGATTAGGTAGAATTGAGTACAACTCAATCTAATTGACTTGATTTGACTGTAATGAGAACGAGTAAACTTTAAGGCATTGCAATGGATTCAAAACAACTGAATTGGACGAAAGGAACTTCAATCAACAACAATGAACAACAATCCCATGATTTCATTTACATTCGAACGACAAGGAATGACCTTAAAGGCATTGAAATCGAATCAAATGAATTCAGTTGAATAGAATGAACTTTGATTAGTTAGAATTGAGTACAACTCAATCTAATTGATATGATTTGACTGTAATGAGAACGAGTAAACTTTAATGCATTCGAAAAGATTCAAAACAGTTGAATCGGAGGAAAGGAACTTCAATCAACAACAATTAACAACAATCCCTTGATTTCATTT
This sequence comes from Annona cherimola, assembly GCA_030490835.1. Classification (NCBI taxonomy): domain Eukaryota; kingdom Viridiplantae; phylum Streptophyta; class Magnoliopsida; order Magnoliales; family Annonaceae; genus Annona; species Annona cherimola. The sequence continues at coordinate 931,456 of JASFXW010000015.1, read as the reverse complement.
ACATTCGAACGACAAGGAATGACCTTAAAGGCATTGAAATCGAATCAAATGAATTCGGTTGGATAGAATGAACTTTGATTAGTTAGAATTGAGTACAACTCAATGTAGTTGACTTGATTTGACTGTAGTGAGAACGAGTAAACTTTAACGCATTTCAAAAGATTCAAAACAACTGAATCGGAGGAAAGGAACTTCAATCAACAACAATTAACAACAATCCCTTGAATTCATTTACATTCGAACGAAAAGGAATGACCTTAAAGGCATTGAAATCGAATCAAATGAATTGAGTTTGATAGAATGAACTTTGATTAGCTACAATTGAGTACAACTCAATCTAATTGACTTGATTTGACTGTAAGTAGAACGAGTAAACTTTAATGCATTCCAATAGATTCAAAACAACTGAATCGGAGGAAAGGAACTTCAATCAACAACAATTAACAACAATCCCTATATTTCATTTACATTCGAACGACAAGAAATGATCATAAAGGCATTGAAATCGAATCAAATGAATTGAGTTGGATAGAATGAACTTTGATTAGGTAGAATTGAGTACAACTCAATCTAATTGACTTGATTTCACTGTAGTGAGAACGAGTAAACTTTAACGCATTTCGAAAGATTCAAAACAACTGAATCGGACGAAAGGAACTTCAATCAACAATAATTAACAACAATCCCTTGATTTCATTTACATTCGAACGAAAAGGAATGACCTTAAAGGCATTGAAATCGAATCAAATGAATTGAGTTTGATAGAATGAACTTTGATTAGCTAGAATTGAGTACAACTCAATCAAATTGACTTGATTTGACTGTAAGGAGAACGAGTAAACTTTAACGCATTGCAATAGATTCAAAACAACTGAATTTGACGAACGGAACTTCAATGAACAACAATTAACAACAATCCCTTGATTTCATCTACATTCGAACGACAACGGATGACCTCAAAGGCGTTGAAATCGAATCAAATGAATTCAGTTGAATAGAATGAACTTTGATTAGTTAGAATTGAGTACAACTCAATGTAATTGACTTTATTTGACTGTAGTGAGAACGAGTAAACTTTAACGCATTCCAAAAGATTCAAAACAACTGAATCGGAGGAAAGGAACTTCAATCAACAACAATTAACAACAATCCCTTGATTTCATTTACATTCGAACGACAAGGGACGACCTTAAAGGCATTCAAATCAAATCAAATGTATTGAGTTTCATAGAATGAACTTTGACTAGATAGAATTGAGTAAAACTCAATCTAAATGACTTGATTTGACTGTAAGTAGAACGAGTAAACTTTAATGCATTCCAATAGATTCAAAACAACTAATTCGAACGAAAGGAACTTCAATCAACAACAATCAACATCAATCCCTTCATTTCATTTACATTCGAACGACAAGGGATGACCTTAAAGGTATTCAAATCGAATCAAATGAATTGAGTTTGATAGAATGAACTTTGATTAGCTAGAATTGAGTACAACTCAATCTAATTGACTTGATTTGACTGTAAGGAGAACGAGTAAACTTTAACGCATTGCAATAGATTCAAAACAACTGAATTGGACGAAAGGAACTTCAATCAACAACAATTAACAACAATCCCATGATTTCATTTACCTTCGAACGACAAGGAATGACCTTAAAGGCATTGAAATGGAATCAAATGAAGTCAGTTGGATAGAATGAACTTTGATTAGGTAGAATTGAGGACAACTCAATCTAATTGACTTGATTTGACTGTAATGAGAACGAGTAAACTTTAAGGCATTGCAATGGATTCAAAACAACTGAATTGGACGAAAGGAACTTCAATCAACAACAATGAACAACAATCCCATGATTTCATTTACCTTCGAACGACAAGGAATGACCTTAAAGGCATTGAAATGGAATCAAATGAAGTCAGTTGGATAGAATGAACTTTGATTAGGTAGAATTGAGTACAACTCAATCTAATTGACTTGATTTGACTGTAATGAGAACGAGTAAACTTTAAGGCATTGCAATGGATTCAAAACAACTGAATTGGACGAAAGGAACTTCAATCAACAACAATGAACAACAATCCCATGATTTCATTTACATTCGAACGACAAGGAATGACCTTAAAGGCATTGAAATCGAATCAAATGAATTCAGTTGAATAGAATGAACTTTGATTAGTTAGAATTGAGTACAACTCAATCTAATTGATATGATTTGACTGTAATGAGAACGAGTAAACTTTAATGCATTCGAAAAGATTCAAAACAGTTGAATCGGAGGAAAGGAACTTCAATCAACAACAATTAACAACAATCCCTTGATTTCATTTACATTCGAACGACAAGGAATGACCTTAAAGGCATTGAAATCGAATCAAATGAATTCGGTTGGATAGAATGAACTTTGATTAGTTAGAATTGAGTACAACTCAATGTAGTTGACTTGATTTGACTGTAGTGAGAACGAGTAAACTTTAACGCATTTCAAAAGATTCAAAACAACTGAATCGGAGGAAAGGAACTTCAATCAACAACAATTAACAACAATCCCTTGAATTCATTTACATTCGAACGAAAAGGAATGACCTTAAAGGCATTGAAATCGAATCAAATGAATTGAGTTTGATAGAATGAACTTTGATTAGCTACAATTGAGTACAACTCAATCTAATTGACTTGATTTGACTGTAAGTAGAACGAGTAAACTTTAATGCATTCCAATAGATTCAAAACAACTGAATCGGAGGAAAGGAACTTCAATCAACAACAATTAACAACAATCCCTATATTTCATTTACATTCGAACGACAAGAAATGATCATAAAGGCATTGAAATCGAATCAAATGAATTGAGTTGGATAGAATGAACTTTGATTAGGTAGAATTGAGTACAACTCAATCTAATTGACTTGATTTGACTGTAATGAGAACGAGTAAACTTTAAGGCATTGCAATGGATTCAAAACAACTGAATTGGACGAAAGGAACTTCAATCAACAACAATGAACAACAATCCCATGATTTCATTTACATTCGAACGACAAGGAATGACCTTAAAGGCATTGAAATCGAATCAAATGAATTCAGTTGAATAGAATGAACTTTGATTAGGTAGAATTGAGTACAACTCAATCTAATTGACTTGATTTGACTGTAAGGAGTACGAGTAAACTTTAACGCATTCGAATAGATTCAAAACAACTGAATTTGATGAACGGAACTTCAATGAACAACAATTAACAACAATCCCTTGATTTCATCTACATTCGAACGACAACGGATGACCTCAAAGGCGTTGAAATCGAATCAAATGAATTCAGTTGAATAGAATGAACTTTGATTAGTTAGAATTGAGTACAACTCAATGTAATTGACTTGATTTGACTGTAGTGAGAACGAGTAAACTTTAACGCATTTCAAAAGATTCAAAACAACTGAATCGGAGGAAGGGAACTTCAATCAACAACAATTAACAACAATCCCTTGATTTCATTTACATTCGAACGACAAGGGACGACCTTAAAGGCATTCAAATCAAATCAAATGTATTGAGTTTCATAGAATGAACTTTGACTAGATAGAATTGAGTAAAACTCAATCTAAATGACTTGATTTGACTGTAAGTAGAACGAGTAAACTTTAATGCATTCCAATAGATTCAAAACAACTGAATTGGACGAAAGGAACTTCAATCAACAACAATTAACAACAATCCCATGATTTCATTTACCTTCGAACGACAAGGAATGACCTTAAAGGCATTGAAATGGAATCAAATGAAGTCAGTTGGATAGAATGAACTTTGATTAGGTAGAATTGAGTACAACTCAATCTAATTGACTTGATTTGACTGTAATGAGAACGAGTAAACTTTAAGGCATTGCAATGGATTCAAAACAACTGAATTGGACGAAAGGAACTTCAATCAACAACAATTAACAACAATCCCAGGATTTCATTTACCTTCGAACGACAAGGAATGACCTTAAAGGCATTGAAATGGAATCAAATGAAGTCAGTTGGATAGAATGAACTTTGATTAGGTAGAATTGAGTACAACTCAATCTAATTGACTTGATTTGACTGTAATGAGAACGAGTAAACTTGGCATTGCAATGGATTCAAAACAACTGAATTGGACGAAAGGAACTTCAATCAACAACAATGAACAACAATCCCATGATTTCATTTACCTTCGAACGACAAGGAATGACCTTAAAGGCATTGAAATGGAATCAAATGAATTGAGTTTGATAGAATGAACTTTGATTAGCTACAATTGAGTACAACTCAATCTAATTGACTTGATTTGACTGTAAGTAGAACGAGTAAACTTTAATGTGTACTCAATCTAATTGACTTGATTTGACTGTAAGTAGAACGAGTAAACTTTAATGCATTCCAATAGATTCAAAACAACTGAATCGGAGGAAAGGAACTTCAATCAACAACAATTAACAACAATCCCTATATTTCATTTACATTCGAACGACAAGAAATGATCATAAAGGCATTGAAATCGAAGCAAATGAATTGAGTTGGATAGAATGAACTTTGATTAGTTAGAATTGAGTACAACTCAATCTAATTGACATGATTTGACTGTAATGAGAACGAGTAAACTTTAATGCATTCGAAAAGATTCAAAACAGTTGAATCGGAGGAAAGGAACTTCAATCAACAACAATTAACAACAATCCCTTGATTTCATTTACATTCGAACGACAAGGAATGACCTTAAAGGCATTGAAATCGAATCAAATGAATTCGGTTGGATAGAATGAACTTTGATTAGTTAGAATTGAGTACAACTCAATGTAGTTGACTTGATTTGACTGTAGTGAGAACGAGTAAACTTTAACGCATTCCAAAAGATTCAAAACAACTGAATCGGAGGAAAGGAACTTCAATCAACAACAATTAACAACAATCTCTTGATTTCATTTACATTCGAACGACAAGGGACGACCTTAAAGGCATTCAAATCAAATCAAATGTATTGAGTTTCATAGAATGAACTTTGACTAGATAGAATTGAGTAAAACTCAATCTAATTGACTTGATTTGACTGTAAGGAGAACGAGTAAACTTTAACGCATTGCAATAGATTCAAAACAACTGAATTGGACGAAAGGAACTTCAATCAACAACAATTAACAACAATCCCATGATTTCATTTACCTTCGAACGACAAGGAATGACCTTAAAGGCATTGAAATGGAATCAAATGAAGTCAGTTGGATAGAATGAACTTTGATTACGTAGAATTGAGTACAACTCAATCTAATTGACTTGATTTGACTGTAATGAGAACGAGTAAACTTTAAGGCATTGCAATGGATTCAAAACAACTGAATTGGACGAAAGGAACTTCAATCAACAACAATGAACAACAATCCCATGATTTCATTTACATTCGAACGACAAGGAATGACCTTAAAGGCATTGAAATCGAATCAAATGAATTCAGTTGAATAGAATGAACTTTGATTAGGTAGAATTGAGTACAACTCAATCTAATTGACTTGATTTGACTGTAATGAGAACGAGTAAACTTTAAGGCATTGCAATGGATTCAAAACAACTGAATTGGACGAAAGGAACTTCAATCAACAACAATGAACAACAATTAACAACAATCCCTTGATTTCATCTACATTCGAACGACAACGGATGACCTCAAAGGCGTTGAAATCGAATCAAATGAATTGAGTTTGATAGAATGAACTTTGATTAGTTAGAATTTGAGTACAACTCAATGTAATTGACTTGATTTGACTGTAGTGAGAACGAGTAAACTTTAACGCATTCCAAAAGATTCAAAACAACTGAATCGGAGGAAAGGAACTTCAATCAACAACAATTAACAACAATCCCTTGATTTCATTTACATTCGAACGACAAGGGACGACCTTAAAGGCATTCAAATCAAATCAAATGTATTGAGTTTCATAGAATGAACTTTGACTAGATAGAATTGAGTAAAACTCAATCTAAATGACTTGATTTGACTGTAAGTAGAACGAGTAAACTTTAATGCATTCCAATAGATTCAAAACAACTAATTCGAACGAAAGGAACTTCAATCAACAACAATCAACATCAATCCCTTCATTTCATTTACATTCGAACGACAAGGGATGACCTTAAAGGTATTCAAATCGAATCAAATGAATTGAGTTTGATAGAATGAACTTTGATTAGCTAGAATTGAGTACAACTCAATCTAATTGACTTGATTTGACTGTAAGGAGAACGAGTAAACTTTAACGCATTGCAATAGATTCAAAACAACTGAATTGGACGAAAGGAACTTCAATCAACAACAATTAACAACAATCCCATGATTTCATTTACCTTCGAACGACAAGGAATGACCTTAAAGGCATTGAAATGGAATCAAATGAATTGAGTTTGATAGAATGAACTTTGATTAGCTACAATTGAGTACAACTCAATCTAATTGACTTGATTTGACTGTAAGTAGAACGAGTAAACTTTAATGCATTCCAATAGATTCAAAACAACTGAATCGGAGGAAAGGAACTTCAATCAACAACAATTAACAACAATCCCTATATTTCATTTACATTCGAACGACAAGAAATGAACATAAAGGCATTGAAATCGAATCAAATGAATTGAGTTGGATAGAATGAACTTTGATTAGTTAGAATTGAGTACAACTCAATCTAATTGACATGATTTGACTGTAATGAGAACGAGTAAACTTTAATGCATTCGAAAAGATTCAAAACAGTTGAATCGGAGGAAAGGAACTTCAATCAACAACAATTAACAACAATCCCTTGATTTCATTTACATTCGAACGACAAGGAATGACCTTAAAGGCATTGAAATCGAATCAAATGAATTCAGTTGAATAGAATGAACTTTGATTAGTTAGAATTGAGTACAACTCAATCTAATTGATATGATTTGACTGTAATGAGAACGAGTAAACTTTAATGCATTCGAAAAGATTCAAAACAGTTGAATCGGAGGAAAGGAACTTCAATCAACAACAATTAACAACAATCCCTTGATTTCATTTACATTCGAACGACAAGGAATGACCTTAAAGGCATTGAAATCGAATCAAATGAATTCGGTTGGATAGAATGAACTTTGATTAGTTAGAATTGAGTACAACTCAATGTAGTTGATTTGATTTGACTGTAGTGAGAACGAGTAAACTTTAACGCATTTCAAAAGATTCAAAACAACTGAATCGGAGGAAAGGAACTTCAATCAACAACAATTAACAACAATCCCTTGAATTCATTTACATTCGAACGAAAAGGAATGACCTTAAAGGCATTGAAATCGAATCAAATGAATTGAGTTTGATAGAATGAACTTTGATTAGCTACAATTGAGTACAACTCAATCTAATTGACTTGATTTGACTGTAAGTAGAACGAGTAAACTTTAATGCATTCCAATAGATTCAAAACAACTGAATCGGAGGAAAGGAACTTCAATCAACAACAATTAACAACAATCCCTATATTTCATTTACATTCGAACGACAAGAAATGATCATAAAGGCATTGAAATCGAATCAAATGAATTGAGTTGGATAGAATGAACTTTGATTAGGTAGAATTGAGTACAACTCAATCTAATTGACTTGATTTGACTGTAATGAGAACGAGTAAACTTTAAGGCATTGCAATGGATTCAAAACAACTGAATTGGACGAAAGGAACTTCAATCAACAACAATGAACAACAATCCCATGATTTCATTTACATTCGAACGACAAGGAATGACCTTAAAGGCATTGAAATCGAATCAAATGAATTCAGTTGAATAGAATGAACTTTGATTAGGTAGAATTGAGTACAACTCAATCTAATTGACTTGATTTGACTGTAAGGAGTACGAGTAAACTTTAACGCATTCGAATAGATTCAAAACAACTGAATTTGATGAACGGAACTTCAATGAACAACAATTAACAACAATCCCTTGATTTCATCTACATTCGAACGACAACGGATGACCTCAAAGGCGTTGAAATCGAATCAAATGAATTCAGTTGAATAGAATGAACTTTGATTAGTTAGAATTGAGTACAACTCAATGTAATTGACTTGATTTGACTGTAGTGAGAACGAGTAAACTTTAACGCATTTCAAAAGATTCAAAACAACTGAATCGGAGGAAGGGAACTTCAATCAACAACAATTAACAACAATCCCTTGATTTCATTTACATTCGAACGACAAGGGACGACCTTAAAGGCATTCAAATCAAATCAAATGTATTGAGTTTCATAGAATGAACTTTGACTAGATAGAATTGAGTAAAACTCAATCTAAATGACTTGATTTGACTGTAAGTAGAACGAGTAAACTTTAATGCATTCCAATAGATTCAAAACAACTGAATTGGACGAAAGGAACTTCAATCAACAACAATTAACAACAATCCCATGATTTCATTTACCTTCGAACGACAAGGAATGACCTTAAAGGCATTGAAATGGAATCAAATGAAGTCAGTTGGATAGAATGAACTTTGATTAGGTAGAATTGAGTACAACTCAATCTAATTGACTTGATTTGACTGTAATGAGAACGAGTAAACTTTAAGGCATTGCAATGGATTCAAAACAACTGAATTGGACGAAAGGAACTTCAATCAACAACAATTAACAACAATCCCAGGATTTCATTTACCTTCGAACGACAAGGAATGACCTTAAAGGCATTGAAATGGAATCAAATGAAGTCAGTTGGATAGAATGAACTTTGATTAGGTAGAATTGAGTACAACTCAATCTAATTGACTTGATTTGACTGTAATGAGAACGAGTAAACTTGGCATTGCAATGGATTCAAAACAACTGAATTGGACGAAAGGAACTTCAATCAACAACAATGAACAACAATCCCATGATTTCATTTACCTTCGAACGACAAGGAATGACCTTAAAGGCATTGAAATGGAATCAAATGAATTGAGTTTGATAGAATGAACTTTGATTAGCTACAATTGAGTACAACTCAATCTAATTGACTTGATTTGACTGTAAGTAGAACGAGTAAACTTTAATGTGTACTCAATCTAATTGACTTGATTTGACTGTAAGTAGAACGAGTAAACTTTAATGCATTCCAATAGATTCAAAACAACTGAATCGGAGGAAAGGAACTTCAATCAACAACAATTAACAACAATCCCTATATTTCATTTACATTCGAACGACAAGAAATGATCATAAAGGCATTGAAATCGAAGCAAATGAATTGAGTTGGATAGAATGAACTTTGATTAGTTAGAATTGAGTACAACTCAATCTAATTGACATGATTTGACTGTAATGAGAACGAGTAAACTTTAATGCATTCGAAAAGATTCAAAACAGTTGAATCGGAGGAAAGGAACTTCAATCAACAACAATTAACAACAATCCCTTGATTTCATTTACATTCGAACGACAAGGAATGACCTTAAAGGCATTGAAATCGAATCAAATGAATTCGGTTGGATAGAATGAACTTTGATTAGTTAGAATTGAGTACAACTCAATGTAGTTGACTTGATTTGACTGTAGTGAGAACGAGTAAACTTTAACGCATTCCAAAAGATTCAAAACAACTGAATCGGAGGAAAGGAACTTCAATCAACAACAATTAACAACAATCTCTTGATTTCATTTACATTCGAACGACAAGGGACGACCTTAAAGGCATTCAAATCAAATCAAATGTATTGAGTTTCATAGAATGAACTTTGACTAGATAGAATTGAGTAAAACTCAATCTAATTGACTTGATTTGACTGTAAGGAGAACGAGTAAACTTTAACGCATTGCAATAGATTCAAAACAACTGAATTGGACGAAAGGAACTTCAATCAACAACAATTAACAACAATCCCATGATTTCATTTACCTTCGAACGACAAGGAATGACCTTAAAGGCATTGAAATGGAATCAAATGAAGTCAGTTGGATAGAATGAACTTTGATTACGTAGAATTGAGTACAACTCAATCTAATTGACTTGATTTGACTGTAATGAGAACGAGTAAACTTTAAGGCATTGCAATGGATTCAAAACAACTGAATTGGACGAAAGGAACTTCAATCAACAACAATGAACAACAATCCCATGATTTCATTTACATTCGAACGACAAGGAATGACCTTAAAGGCATTGAAATCGAATCAAATGAATTCAGTTGAATAGAATGAACTTTGATTAGGTAGAATTGAGTACAACTCAATCTAATTGACTTGATTTGACTGTAATGAGAACGAGTAAACTTTAAGGCATTGCAATGGATTCAAAACAACTGAATTGGACGAAAGGAACTTCAATCAACAACAATGAACAACAATTAACAACAATCCCTTGATTTCATCTACATTCGAACGACAACGGATGACCTCAAAGGCGTTGAAATCGAATCAAATGAATTGAGTTTGATAGAATGAACTTTGATTAGTTAGAATTTGAGTACAACTCAATGTAATTGACTTGATTTGACTGTAGTGAGAACGAGTAAACTTTAACGCATTCCAAAAGATTCAAAACAACTGAATCGGAGGAAAGGAACTTCAATCAACAACAATTAACAACAATCCCTTGATTTCATTTACATTCGAACGACAAGGGACGACCTTAAAGGCATTCAAATCAAATCAAATGTATTGAGTTTCATAGAATGAACTTTGACTAGATAGAATTGAGTAAAACTCAATCTAAATGACTTGATTTGACTGTAAGTAGAACGAGTAAACTTTAATGCATTCCAATAGATTCAAAACAACTAATTCGAACGAAAGGAACTTCAATCAACAACAATCAACATCAATCCCTTCATTTCATTTACATTCGAACGACAAGGGATGACCTTAAAGGTATTCAAATCGAATCAAATGAATTGAGTTTGATAGAATGAACTTTGATTAGCTAGAATTGAGTACAACTCAATCTAATTGACTTGATTTGACTGTAAGGAGAACGAGTAAACTTTAACGCATTGCAATAGATTCAAAACAACTGAATTGGACGAAAGGAACTTCAATCAACAACAATTAACAACAATCCCATGATTTCATTTACCTTCGAACGACAAGGAATGACCTTAAAGGCATTGAAATGGAATCAAATGAATTGAGTTTGATAGAATGAACTTTGATTAGCTACAATTGAGTACAACTCAATCTAATTGACTTGATTTGACTGTAAGTAGAACGAGTAAACTTTAATGCATTCCAATAGATTCAAAACAACTGAATCGGAGGAAAGGAACTTCAATCAACAACAATTAACAACAATCCCTATATTTCATTTACATTCGAACGACAAGAAATGATCATAAAGGCATTGAAATCGAATCAAATGAATTGAGTTGGATAGAATGAACTTTGATTAGTTAGAATTGAGTACAACTCAATCTAATTGACATGATTTGACTGTAATGAGAACGAGTAAACTTTAATGCATTCGAAAAGATTCAAAACAGTTGAATCGGAGGAAAGGAACTTCAATCAACAACAATTAACAACAATCCCTTGATTTCATTTACATTCGAACGACAAGGAATGACCTTAAAGGCATTGAAATCGAATCAAATGAATTCGGTTGGATAGAATGAACTTTGATTAGTTAGAATTGAGTACAACTTAATGTAGTTGACTTGATTTCACTGTAGTGAGAACGAGTAAACTTTAACGCATTTCGAAAGATTCAAAACAACTGAATCGGACGAAAGGAACTTCAATCAACAATAATTAACAACAATCCCTTGATTTCATTTACATACTAACGAAAAGGAATGACCTTAAAGGCATTGAAATCGAATCAAATGAATTGAGTTTGATAGAATGAACTTTGATTAGCTAGAATTGAGTACAACTCAATCTAATTGACTTGATTTGACTGTAAGTAGAACGAGTAAACTTTAATGCATTCCAATAGATTCAAAACAACTGAATCGGAGGAAAGGAACTTCAATCAACAACAATTAAGAACAATCCCTTTATTTCATTTACATTCGAACGACAAGAAATGATCATAAAGGCATTGAAATCGAATCAAATGAATTGAGTTTGATAGAATGAACTTTGATTAGCTAGAATTGAGTACAACTCAATCAAATTGACTTGATTTGACTGTAAGGAGTACGAGTAAACTTTAACGCATTCTAATAGATTCAAAACAACTGAATCGGAGGAAAGGAACTTCAATCAACAACAATTAACACCAATCCCTTTATTTCATTTACATTCGAACGACAAGAAATGATCATAAAGGCATTGAAATCGAATCAAATGAATTGAGTTTGATAGAATGAACTTTGATTAGCTAGAATATAGTACAACTCAATCAATTTGACTTGATTTGATGTAAGGAGTACGAGTAAACTTTAACGCATTCCAATAGATTCAAAACGACTGAATTTGACGAACGGAACTTCAATGAACAACAATTAACCACAATCCCTTGATTTCATCTACATTCGAACGACAACGGATGACCTCAAAGGCGTTGAAATCGAATCAAATGAATTGAGTTTGATAGAATGAACTTTGATTAGTTAGAATTGAGTACAACTCAATGTAATTGACTTGATTTGACTTTAGTGAGAACGAGTAAACTTTAACGCATTCCAAAAGATGCAAAACAACTGAATCGGAGGAAAGGAACTTCAATCAACAACAATTAACAACAATCCCTTCATTTCATTTACATTCGAACGACAAGGGACGACCTTAAAGGCATTCAAATCAAATCAAATGTATTGAGTTTCATAGAATGAACTTTGACTAGATAGAATTGAGTAAAACTCAATCTAAATGACTTGATTTGACTGTAAGTAGAACGAGTAAACTTTAATGCATTCCAATAGATTCAAAACAACTAATTCGAACGAAAGGAACTTCAATGAACAACAATTAACAACAATCCCTTGATTTCATCTACATTCGAACGACAACGGATGACCTCAAAGGCGTTGAAATCGAATCAAATGAATTGAGTTTGATAGAATGAACTTTGATTAGTTAGAATTGAGTACAACTCAATGTAATTGACTTGATTTGACTGTAGTGAGAACGAGTAAACTTTAACGCATTTCAAAAGATTCAAAACAACTGAATCGGAGGAAAGGAACTTCAATCAACAACAATTAACAACAATCTCTTGATTTCATTTACATTCGAACGACAAGGGACGACCTTAAAGGCATTCAAATCAAATCAAATGTATTGAGTTTCATAGAATGAACTTTGACTAGATAGAATTGAGTAAAACTCAATCTAAATGACTTGATTTGACTGTAAGTAGAACGAGTAAACTTTAATGCATTCCAATAGATTCAAAACAACTAATTCGAACGAAAGGAACTTCAATCAACAACAATCAACATCAATCCCTTCATTTCATTTACATTCGAACGACAAGGGATGACCTTAAAGGTATTCAAATCGAATCAAATGAATTGAGTTTGATAGAATGAACTTTGATTAGCTAGAATTGAGTACAACTCAATCTAATTGACTTGATTTGACTGTAAGGAGAACGAGTAAACTTTAACGCATTGCAATAGATTCAAAACAACTGAATTGGACGAAAGGAACTTCAATCAACAACAATTAACAACAATCCCATGATTTCATTTACCTTCGAACGACAAGGAATGACCTTAAAGGCATTGAAATGGAATCAAATGAAGTCAGTTGGATAGAATGAACTTTGATTAGGTAGAATTGAGTACAACTCAATCTAATTGACTTGATTTGACTGTAATGAGAACGAGTAAACTTTAAGGCATTGCAATGGATTCAAAACAACTGAATTGGACGAAAGGAACTTCAATCAACAACAATGAACAACAATCCCATGATTTCATTTACATTCGAACGACAAGGAATGACCTTAAAGGCATTGAAATCGAATCAAATGAATTCCGTTGAATAGAATGAACTTTGATTAGTTAGAATTGAGTACAACTCAATCTAATTGACATGATTTGACTGTAATGAGAACGAGTAAACTTTAATACATTCGAAAAGATTCAAAACAGTTGAATCGGAGGAAAGGAACTTCAATCAACAACAATTAACAACAATCCCTTGATTTCATTTACATTCGAACGACAAGGAATGACCTTAAAGGCATTGAAATCGAATCAAATGAATTCCGTTGAATAGAATGAACTTTGATTAGTTAGAATTGAGTACAACTCAATCTAATTGACATGATTTGACTGTAATGAGAACGAGTAAACTTTAACGCATTTCAAAAGATTCAAAACAACTGAATCGGAGGAAAGGAACTTCAATCAACAACAATTAACAACAATCCCATGATTTCATTTACATTCGAACGACAAGGAATGACCTTAAAGGCATTGAAATCGAATCAAATGAATTCAGTTGAATAGAATGAACTTTGATTAGTTAGAATTGAGTACAACTCAATCTAATTGACATGATTTGACTGTAATGAGAACGAGTAAACTTTAATGCATTCGAAAAGATTCAAAACAGTTGAATCGGAGGAAAGGAACTTCAATCAACAACAATTAACAACAATCCCTTGATTTCATTTACATTCGAACGACAAGGAATGACCTTAAAGGCATTGAAATCGAATCAAATGAATTCGGTTGGATAGAATGAACTTTGATTAGTTAGAATTGAGTACAACTCAATGTAGTTGACTTGATTTGACTCTAGTGAGAACGAGTAAACTTTAACGCATTTCGAAAGATTCAAAACAACTGAATTGGACGAAAGGAACTTCAATCAACAACAATTAACAACTATCCCATGATTTCATTTACATTCGAACGACAAGGAATGACCTTAAAGGCATTGAAATGGAATCAAATGAAGTCAGTTGGATAGAATGAACTTTGATTAGGTAGAATTGAGTACAACTCAATCTAATTGACTTGATTTGACTGTAATGAGAACGAGTAAACTTTAAGGCATTGCAATGGATTCAAAACAACTGAATTGGACGAAAGGAACTTCAATCAACAACAATGAACAACAATCGCATGATTTCATTTACATTCGAACGACAAGGAATGACCTTAAAGGCATTGAAATCGAATCAAATGAATTCTGTTGAATAGAATGAACTTTGATTAGTTAGAATTGAGTACAACTCAATCTAATTGACATGATTTGACTGTAATGAGAACCAGTAAACTTTAACGCATTTCAAAAGATTCAAAACAACTGAATCGGAGGAAAGGAACTTCAATCAACAACAATTAACAACAATCCCTTGATTTCATTTACATTCGAACGACAAGGAATGACCTTAAAGGCATTGAAATCGAATCAAATGAATTCGGTTGGATAGAATGAACTTTGATTAGTTAGAATTGAGTACAACTCAATGTAGTTGACTTGATTTGACTGTAGTGAGAACGAGTAAACTTTAACGCATTTCAAAAGATTCAAAACAACTGAATCGGAGGAAAGGAACTTCAATCAACAACAATTAACAACAATCCCTTGATTTCATTTACATTCGAACGAAAAGGAATGACCTTAAAGGCATTGAAATCGAATCAAATGAATTGAGAGAATGAACTTTGATTAGCTAGAATTGAGTACAACTCAATCAAATTGACTTGATTTGACTGTAAGGAGTACGAGTAAACTTTAACGCATTCCAATAGATTCAAAACAACTGAATTGGAGGAAAGGAACTTCAATCAACAAGAATGAACACCAATCCCTTTATTTCATTTACATTCGAACGACAAGAAATGATCATAAAGGCATTGAAATCGAATCAAATGAATTGAGTTTGATAGAATGAACTTTGATTAGCTAGAATTGAGTACAACTCAATCAATTTGACTTGATTTGACTGTAAGGAGTACGAGTAAACTTTAACGCATTCCAATAGATTCAAAACAACTGAATTTGACGAACGGAACTTCAATGAACAACAATTAACAACAATCCCTTGATTTCATCTACATTCGAACGACAACGGATGACCTCAAAGGCGTTGAAATCGAATCAAATGAATTAAGTTTGATAGAATGAACTTTGATTAGTTAGAATTGAGTACAACTCAATGTAATTGACTTGATTTGACTGTAGTGAGAACGAGTAAACTTTAACGCATTCCAAAAGATTCAAAACAACTGAATCGGAGGAAAGGAACTTCAATCAACAACAATAACAACAATCCCTTTATTTCATTTACATTCGAACGACAAGAAATGAGCATAAAGGCATTGAAATTGAATCAAATGAATTGAGTTTGATAGAATGAATTTTGATTAGCTAGAATTGAGTACAACTCAATCAAATTGACTTGATTTGACTGTAAGGAGTACGAGTAAACTTTAAGGCATTCCAATAGATTCAAAACAACTGAATCGGAGGAAAGGAACTTCAATCAACAACAATTAACACCAATCCCTTTATTTCATTTACATTCGAACGACAAGAAATGATCATAAAGGCATTGAAATCGAATCAAATGAATTGAGTTTGATAGAATGAACTTTGATTAGCTAAAATTGAGTACAACTCAATCAATTTGACTTGATTTGACTGTAAGGAATACGAGTAAACTTTAACGCATTCCAATAGATTCAAAACAACTGAATTTGACGAACGGAACTTCAATGAACAACAATTAACAACAATCCCTTGATTTCATCTACATTCGAACGACAACGGATGACCTCAAAGGCGTTGAAATCGAATCAAATGAATTGAGTTTGATAGAATGAACTTTGATTAGTTAGAATTGAGTACAACTCAATGTAATTGACTTGATTTGACTCTAGTGAGAACGAGTAAACTTTAACGCATTCCAAAAGATTCAAAACAACTGAATCGGAGGAAAGGAACTTCAATCAACAACAATTAACAACAATCCCTTTATTTCATTTACATTCGAACGACAAGAAATGATCATAAAGGCATTGAAATCGAATCAAATGAATTGAGTTTGATAGAATGAACTTTGATTAGCTAGAATTGAGTACAACTCAATCAAATTGACTTGATTTGACTGTAAGGAGTACGAGTAAACTTTAACGCATTCCAATAGATTCAAAACAACTGAATCGGAGGAAAGGAACTTCAATCAACAACAATTAACACCAATCCCTTTATTTCATTTACATTCGAACGACAAGAAATGATCATAAAGGCATTGAAATCGAATCAAATGAATTGAGTTTGATAGAATGAACTTTGATTAGCTAGAATTGAGTACAACTCAATCAATTTGACTTGATTTGACTGTAAGGAATACGAGTAAACTTTAACGCATTCCAATAGATTCAAAACAACTGAATTTGACGAACGGAACTTCAATGAACAACAATTAACAACAATCCCTTGATTTCATCTACATTCGAACGACAACGGATGACCTCAAAGGCGTTGAAATCGAATCAAATGAATTGAGTTTGATAGAATGAACTTTGATTAGTTAGAATTGAGTACAACTCAATGTAATTGACTTGATTTGACTCTAGTGAGAACGAGTAAACTTTAACGCATTCCAAAAGATTCAAAACAACTGAATCGGAGGAAAGGAACTTCAATCAACAACAATTAACAACAATCCCTTGATTTCATTTACATTCGAACGACAAGGGACGACCTTAAAGGCATTCAAATCAAATCAAATGTATTGAGTTTCATAGAATGAACTTTGACTAGATAGAATTGAGTACAACTCAATCAAATTGACTTGATTTGACTGTAAGGAGTACGAGTAAACTTTAACGCATTCCAATAGATTCAAAACAACTGAATCGGAGGAAAGGAACTTCAATCAACAACAATTAACACCAATCCCTTTATTTCATTTACATTCGAACGACAAGAAATGATCATAAAGGCATTGAAATCGAATCAAATGAATTGAGTTTGATAGAATGAACTTTGATTAGCTAAAATTGAGTACAACTCAATCAATTTGACTTGATTTGACTGTAAGGAATACGAGTAAACTTTAACGCATTCCAATAGATTCAAAACAACTGAATTTGACGAACGGAACTTCAATGAACAACAATTAACAACAATCCCTTGATTTCATCTACATTCGAACGACAACGGATGACCTCAAAGGCGTTGAAATCGAATCAAATGAATTGAGTTTGATAGAATGAACTTTGATTAGTTAGAATTGAGTACAACTCAATGTAATTGACTTGATTTGACTCTAGTGAGAACGAGTAAACTTTAACGCATTCCAAAAGATTCAAAACAACTGAATCGGAGGAAAGGAACTTCAATCAACAACAATTAACAACAATCCTTTTATTTCATTTACATTCGAACGACAAGAAATGATCATAAAGGCATTGAAATCGAATCAAATGAATTGAGTTTGATAGAATGAACTTTGATTAGCTAGAATTGAGTACAACTCAATCAAATTGACTTGATTTGACTGTAAGGAGTACGAGTAAACTTTAACGCATTCCAATAGATTCAAAACAACTGAATCGGAGGAAAGGAACTTCAATCAACAACAATTAACACCAATCCCTTTATTTCATTTACATTCGAACGACAAGAAATGATCATAAAGGCATTGAAATCGAATCAAATGAATTGAGTTTGATAGAATGAACTTTGATTAGCTAGAATTGAGTACAACTCAATCAATTTGACTTGATTTGACTGTAAGGAATACGAGTAAACTTTAACGCATTCCAATAGATTCAAAACAACTGAATTTGACGAACGGAACTTCAATGAACAACAATTAACAACAATCCCTTGATTTCATCTACATTCGAACGACAACGGATGACCTCAAAGGCGTTGAAATCGAATCAAATGAATTGAGTTTGATAGAATGAACTTTGATTAGTTAGAATTGAGTACAACTCAATGTAATTGACTTGATTTGACTCTAGTGAGAACGAGTAAACTTTAACGCATTCCAAAAGATTCAAAACAACTGAATCGGAGGAAAGGAACTTCAATCAACAACAATTAACAACAATCCCTTGATTTCATTTACATTCGAACGACAAGGGACGACCTTAAAGGCATTCAAATCAAATCAAATGTATTGAGTTCATAGAATGAACTTTGACTAGATAGAATTGAGTAAAACTCAATCTAAATGACTTGATTTGACTGTAAGTAGAACGAGTAAACTTTAATGCATTCCAATAGATTCAAAACAACTAATTCGAACGAAAGGAACTTCAATCAACAACAATCAACATCAATCCCTTCATTTCATTTACATTCGAACGACAAGGGATGACCTTAAAGGTATTCAAATCGAATCAAATGAATTGAGTTTGATAGAATGAACTTTGATTAGCTAGAATTGAGTACAACTCAATCTAATTGACTTGATTTGACTGTAAGGAGAACGAGTAAACTTTAACGCATTGCAATAGATTCAAAACAACTGAATTGGACGAAAGGAACTTCAATCAACAACAATTAACAACAATCCCATGATTTCATTTACCTTCGAACGACAAGGAATGACCTTAAAGGCATTGAAATGGAATCAAATTAAGTCAGTTGGATAGAATGAACTTTGATTAGGTAGAATTGAGTACAACTCAATCTAATTGACTTGATTTGACTGTAATGAGAACGAGTAAACTTTAAGGCATTGCAATGGATTCAAAACAACTGAATTGGACGAAAGGAACTTCAATCAACAACAATGAACAACAATCCCATGATTTCATTTACATTCG
Source organism: Annona cherimola (assembly GCA_030490835.1). Taxonomy (NCBI): domain Eukaryota; kingdom Viridiplantae; phylum Streptophyta; class Magnoliopsida; order Magnoliales; family Annonaceae; genus Annona; species Annona cherimola. The sequence goes on along the minus strand of JASFXW010000015.1, from coordinate 911,758 downwards.
AACGACAAGGAATGACCTTAAAGGCATTGAAATCGAATCAAATGAATTCAGTTGAATAGAATGAACTTTGATTAGTTAGAATTGAGTACAACTCAATCTAATTGACATGATTTCACTGTAATGAGAACGAGTAAACTTTAATACATTCGAAAAGATTCAAAACAGTTGAATCGGAGGAAAGGAACTTCAATCAACAACAATTAACAACAATCCCTTGATTTCATTTACATTCGAACGACGAGGAATGACCTTAAAGGCATTGAAATCGAATCAAATGAATTCGGTTGGATAGAATGAACTTTGATTAGTTAGAATTGAGTACAACTCAATGTAGTTGACTTGATTTGACTGTAGTGAGAACGAGTAAACTTTAAACGCATTTCAAAAGATTCAAAACAACTGAATCGGAGGAAAGGAACTTCAATCAACAACAATTAACAACAATCCCTTGATTTCATTTACATTCGAACGAAAAGGAATGACCTTAAAGGCATTGAAATCGAATCAAATGAATTGAGTTTGATAGAATGAACTTTGATTAGCTAGAATTGAGTACAACTCAATCTAATTGACTTGATTTGACTGTAAGGAGAACGAGTAAACTTTAACGCATTGCAATAGATTCAAAACAACTGAATTGGACGAAAGGAACTTCAATCAACAACAATTAACAACAATCCCATGATTTCATTTACCTTCGTACGACAAGGAATGACCTTAAAGGCATTGAAATGGAATCAAATTAAGTCAGTTGGATAGAATGAACTTTGATTAGGTAGAATGAGTACAACTCAATCTAATTGACTTGATTTGACTGTAATGAGAACGAGTAAACTTTAAGGCATTGCAATGGATTCAAAACAACTGAATTGGACGAAAGGAACTTCAATCAACAACAATGAACAACAATCCCATGATTTCATTTACATTCGAACGACAAGGAATGACCTTAAAGGCATTGAAATCGAATCAAATGAATTGAGTTTGATAGAATGAACTTTGATTAGCTAGAATTGAGTACAACTCAATCAATTTGACTTGATTTGACTGTAAGGAATACGAGTAAACTTTAACGCATTCCAATAGATTCAAAACAACTGAATTTGACGAACGGAACTTCAATGAACAACAATTAACAACAATCCCTTGATTTCATCTACATTCGAACGACAACGGATGACTTCAAAGGCGTTGAAATCGAATCAAATGAATTGAGTTTGATAGAATGAACTTTGATTAGTTAGAATTGAGTACAACTCAATGTAATTGACTTGATTTGACTGTAGTGAGAACGAGTAAACTTTAACGCATTCCAAAAGATTCAAAACAACTGAATCGGAGGAAAGGAACTTCAATCCACAACAATTAACAGCAATCCCTTGATTTCATTTACATTCGAACGACAAGGGACGACCTTAAAGGCATTCAAATCAAATCAAATGTATTGAGTTTCATAGAATGAACTTTGACTAGATAGAATTGAGTAAAACTCAATCTAAATGACTTGATTTGACTGTAAGTAGAACGAGTAAACTTTAATGCATTCCAATAGATTCAAAACAACTAATTCGAACGAAAGGAACTTCAATCAACAACAATCAACATCAATCCCTTCATTTCATTTACATTCGAACGACAAGGGATGACCTTAAAGGTATTCAAATCGAATCAAATGAATTGAGTTTGATAGAATGAACTTTGATTAGCTAGAATTGAGTACAACTCAATCTAATTGACTTGATTTGACTGTAAGGAGAACGAGTAAACTTTAACGCATTGCAATAGATTCAAAACAACTGAATTGGACGAAAGGAACTTCAATCAACAACAATTAACAACAATCCCATGATTTCATTTACCTTCGAACGACTAGGAATGACCTTAAAGGCATTGAAACGGAATCAAATGAAGTCAGTTGGATAGAATGAACTTTGATTAGGTAGAATTGAGTACAACTCAATCTAATTGACTTGATTTGACTGTAATGAGAACGAGTAAACTTTAAGGCATTGCAATGGATTCAAAACAACTGAATTGGACGAAAGGAACTTCAATCAACAACAATGAACAACAATCCCATGATTTCATTTACATTCGAACGACAAGGAATGACCTTAAAGGCATTGAAATCGAATCAAATGAATTCAGTTGAATAGAATGAACTTTGATTAGTTAGAATTGAGTACAACTCAATCTAATTGACATGATTTGACTGTAATGAGAACGAGTAAACTTTAATACATTCGAAATGATTCAAAACAGTTGAATCGGAGGAAAGGAACTTCAATCAACAACAATTAACAACAATCCCTTGATTTCATTTACATTCGAACGAAAAGGAATGACCTTAAAGGCATTGAAATCGAGTCAAATGAATTGAGTTTGATAGAATGAACTTTGATTAGCTAGAATTGAGTACAACTCAATCTAATTGACTTGATTTGACTGTAAGGAGAACGAGTAAACTTTAACGCATTGCAATAGATTCAAAACAACTGAATTGGACGAAAGGAACTTCAATCAACAACAATTAACAACAATCCCATGATTTCATTTACCTTCGAACGACAAGGAATGACCTTAAAGGCATTGAAATGGAATCAAATGAAGTCAGTTGGATAGAATGAACTTTGATTAGGTAGAATTGAGTACAACTCAATCTAATTGACTTGATTTGACTGTAATGAGAACGAGTAAACTTTAAGGCATTGCAATGGATTCAAAACAACTGAATTGGACGAAAGGAACTTCAATCAACAACAATGAACAACAATCCCATGATTTCATTTACATTCGAACGACAAGGAATGACCTTAAAGGTATTGAAATCGAATCAAATGAATTCCGTTGAATAGAATGAACTTTGATTAGTTAGAATTGAGTACAACTCAATCTAATTGACATGATTTGACTGTAATGAGAACGAGTAAACTTTAACGCATTTCAAAAGATTCAAAACAACTGAATCGGAGGAAAGGAACTTCAATCAACAACAATTAACAACAATCCCTTAATTTCATTTACATTCGAACGAAAAGGAATGACCTTAAAGGCATTGAAATCGAATCAAATGAATTGAGTTTGATAGAATGAACTTTGATTAGCTACAATTGAGTACAACTCAATCTAATTGACTTATTTGACTGTAAGTAGAACGAGTAAACTTTAATGCATTCCAATAGATTCAAAACAACTGAATCGGAGGAAAGGAACTTCAATCAACAACAATTAACAACAATCCCATTATTTCATTTACATTCGAACGACAAGAAATTATCATAAAGGCATTGAAATCGAATCAAATGAATTGAGTTTGATAAAATGAACTTTGATTAGCTAGAATTGAGTACAACTCAATCAAATTGACTTGATTTGACTGTAAGGAGTACGAGTAAACTTTAACGCATTCCAATAGAATCAAAACAACTGAATCGGAGGAAAGGAACTTCAATCAACAACAATTAACACCAATCCCTTTATTTCATTTACATTCGAACGACAAGAAATGATCATAAAGGCATTGAAATCGAATCAAATGAATTGAGTTTGATAGAATGAACTTTGATTAGCTAGAATTGAGTACAACTCAATCAAATTGACTTGATTTGACTGTAAGGAGTACGAGTAAACTTTAACGCATTCCAATAGAATCAAAACAACTGAATCGGAGGAAAGGAACTTCAATCAACAACAATTAACACCAATCCCTTTATTTCATTTACATTCGAACGACAAGAAATGATCATAAAGGCATTGAAATCGAATCAAATGAATTGAGTACAACTCAATCTAATTGACATGATTTGACTGTAATGAGAACGAGTAAACTTTAACGCATTTCAAAAGATTCAAAACAACTGAATCGGAGGAAAGGAAATTCAATCAACAACAATTAACAACAATCCCTTGATTTCATTTACATTCGAACGAAAAGGAATGACCTTAAAGGCATTGAAATCGAATCAAATGAATTGAGTTTGATAGAATGAACTTTGATTAGCTACATTTGAGTACAACTCAATCTAATTGACTTGATTTGACTGTAAGTAGAACGAGTAAACTTTAATGCATTCCAATAGATTCAAAACAACTGAATCGGAGGAAAGGAACTTCAATCAACAACAATTAACAACAATCCCTTAATTTCATTTACATTCGAACGAAAAGGAATGACCTTAAAGGCATTGAAATCGAATCAAATGAATTGAGTTTGATAGAATGAACTTTGATTAGCTACAATTGAGTACAACTCAATCTAATTGACTTATTTGACTGTAAGTAGAACGAGTAAACTTTAATGCATTCCAATAGATTCAAAACAACTGAATCGGAGGAAAGGAACTTCAATCAACAACAATTAACAACAATCCCATTATTTCATTTACATTCGAACGACAAGAAATTATCATAAAGGCATTGAAATCGAATCAAATGAATTGAGTTTGATAAAATGAACTTTGATTAGCTAGAATTGAGTACAACTCAATCAAATTGACTTGATTTGACTGTAAGGAGTACGAGTAAACTTTAACGCATTCCAATAGAATCAAAACAACTGAATCGGAGGAAAGGAACTTCAATCAACAACAATTAACACCAATCCCTTTATTTCATTTACATTCGAACGACAAGAAATGATCATAAAGGCATTGAAATCGAATCAAATGAATTGAGTTTGATAGAATGAACTTTGATTAGCTAGAATTGAGTACAACTCAATCAAATTGACTTGATTTGACTGTAAGGAGTACGAGTAAACTTTAACGCATTCCAATAGAATCAAAACAACTGAATCGGAGGAAAGGAACTTCAATCAACAACAATTAACACCAATCCCTTTATTTCATTTACATTCGAACGACAAGAAATGATCATAAAGGCATTGAAATCGAATCAAATGAATTGAGTACAACTCAATCTAATTGACATGATTTGACTGTAATGAGAACGAGTAAACTTTAACGCATTTCAAAAGATTCAAAACAACTGAATCGGAGGAAAGGAAATTCAATCAACAACAATTAACAACAATCCCTTGATTTCATTTACATTCGAACGAAAAGGAATGACCTTAAAGGCATTGAAATCGAATCAAATGAATTGAGTTTGATAGAATGAACTTTGATTAGCTACATTTGAGTACAACTCAATCTAATTGACTTGATTTGACTGTAAGTAGAACGAGTAAACTTTAATGCATTCCAATAGATTCAAAACAACTGAATCGGAGGAAAGGAACTTCAATCAACAACAATTAACAACAATCCCTTAATTTCATTTACATTCGAACGAAAAGGAATGACCTTAAAGGCATTGAAATCGAATCAAATGAATTGAGTTTGATAGAATGAACTTTGATTAGCTACAATTGAGTACAACTCAATCTAATTGACTTATTTGACTGTAAGTAGAACGAGTAAACTTTAATGCATTCCAATAGATTCAAAACAACTGAATCGGAGGAAAGGAACTTCAATCAACAACAATTAACAACAATCCCATTATTTCATTTACATTCGAACGACAAGAAATTATCATAAAGGCATTGAAATCGAATCAAATGAATTGAGTTTGATAAAATGAACTTTGATTAGCTAGAATTGAGTACAACTCAATCAAATTGACTTGATTTGACTGTAAGGAGTACGAGTAAACTTTAACGCATTCCAATAGAATCAAAACAACTGAATCGGAGGAAAGGAACTTCAATCAACAACAATTAACACCAATCCCTTTATTTCATTTACATTCGAACGACAAGAAATGATCATAAAGGCATTGAAATCGAATCAAATGAATTGAGTTTGATAGAATGAACTTTGATTAGCTAGAATTGAGTACAACTCAATCAAATTGACTTGATTTGACTGTAAGGAGTACGAGTAAACTTTAACGCATTCCAATAGAATCAAAACAACTGAATCGGAGGAAAGGAACTTCAATCAACAACAATTAACACCAATCCCTTTATTTCATTTACATTCGAACGACAAGAAATGATCATAAAGGCATTGAAATCGAATCAAATGAATTGAGTTTGATAGAATGAACTTTGATTAGCTAGAATTGAGTACAACTCAATCAAATTGACTTGATTTGACTGTAAGGAGTACGAGTAAACTTTAACGCATTCCAATAGAATCAAAACAACTGAATCGGAGGAAAGGAACTTCAATCAACAACAATTAACACCAATCCCTTTATTTCATTTACATTCGAACGACAAGAAATGATCATAAAGGCATTGAAATCGAATCAAATGAATTGAGTTTGATAGAATGAACTTTGATTAGCTAGAATTGAGTACACCTCAATCAAATTGACTTGATTTGACTGTAAGGAGTACGAGTAAACTTTAACGCATTCCAATAGATTCAAAACAACTGAATCGGAGGAAAGGAACTTCAATCAACAACAATTAACACCAATCCCTTTATTTCATTTACATTCGAACGACAAGAAATGATCATAAAGGCATTGAAATCGAATCAAATGAATTGAGTTTGATAGAATGAACTTTGATTAGCTAGAATTGAGTACAACTCAATCTAATTGACTTGATTTGACTGTAAGGAGAACGAGTAAACTTTAACGCATTGCAATAGATTCAAAACAACTGAATTGGACGAAAGGAACTTCAATCAACAACAATTAACAACAATCCCATGATTTCATTTACCTTCGAACGACAAGGAATGACCTTAAAGGCATTGAAATGGAATCAAATGAAGTCAGTTGGATAGAATGAACTTTGATTAGGTAGAATTGAGTACAACTCAATCTAATTGACTTGATTTGACTGTAATGAGAACGAGTAAACTTTAACGCATTCCAATAGAATCAAAACAACTGAATCGGAGGAAAGGAAATTCAATCAACAACAATTAACAACAATCCCTTGATTTCATTTACATTCGAACGAAAAGGAATGACCTTAAAGGCATTGAAATCGAATCAAATGAATTGAGTTTGATAGAATGAACTTTGATTAGCTACATTTGAGTACAACTCAATCTAATTGACTTGATTTGACTGTAAGTAGAACGAGTAAACTTTAATGCATTCCAATAGATTCAAAACAACTGAATCGGAGGAAAGGAACTTCAATCAACAACAATTAACAACAATCCCATTATTTCATTTACATTCGAACGACAAGAAATTATCATAAAGGCATTGAAATCGAATCAAATGAATTGAGTTTGATAGAATGAACTTTGATTAGCTAGAATTGAGTACAACTCAATCAAATTGACTTGATTTGACTGTAAGGAGTACGAGTAAACTTTAACGCATTCCAATAGAATCAAAACAACTGAATCGGAGGAAAGGAACTTCAATCAACAACAATTAACACCAATCCCTTTATTTCATTTACATTCGAACGACAAGAAATGATCATAAAGGCATTGAAATCGAATCAAATGAATTGAGTTTGATAGAATGAACTTTGATTAGCTAGAATTGAGTACAACTCAATCTAATTGACTTGATTTGACTGTAAGGAGAACGAGTAAACTTTAACGCATTGCAATAGATTCAAAACAACTGAATTGGACGAAAGGAACTTCAATCAACAACAATTAACAACAATCCCATGATTTCATTTACCTTCGAACGACAAGGAATGACCTTAAAGGCATTGAAATGGAATCAAATGAAGTCAGTTGGATAGAATGAACTTTGATTAGGTAGAATTGAGTACAACTCAATCTAATTGACTTGATTTGACTGTAATGAGAACGAGTAAACTTTAACGCATTCCAATAGAATCAAAACAACTGAATCGGAGGAAAGGAAATTCAATCAACAACAATTAACAACAATCCCTTGATTTCATTTACATTCGAACGAAAAGGAATGACCTTAAAGGCATTGAAATCGAATCAAATGAATTGAGTTTGATAGAATGAACTTTGATTAGCTACATTTGAGTACAACTCAATCTAATTGACTTGATTTGACTGTAAGTAGAACGAGTAAACTTTAATGCATTCCAATAGATTCAAAACAACTGAATCGGAGGAAAGGAACTTCAATCAACAACAATTAACAACAATCCCATTATTTCATTTACATTCGAACGACAAGAAATTATCATAAAGGCATTGAAATCGAATCAAATGAATTGAGTTTGATAGAATGAACTTTGATTAGCTAGAATTGAGTACAACTCAATCAAATTGACTTGATTTGACTGTAAGGAGTACGAGTAAACTTTAACGCATTCCAATAGAATCAAAACAACTGAATCGGAGGAAAGGAACTTCAATCAACAACAATTAACACCAATCCCTTTATTTCATTTACATTCGAACGACAAGAAATGATCATAAAGGCATTGAAATCGAATCAAATGAATTGAGTTTGATAGAATGAACTTTGATTAGCTAGAATTGAGTACACCTCAATCAAATTGACTTGATTTGACTGTAAGGAGTACGAGTAAACTTTAACGCATTCCAATAGATTCAAAACAACTGAATCGGAGGAAAGGAACTTCAATCAACAACAATTAACACCAATCCCTTTATTTCATTTACATTCGAACGACAAGAAATGATCATAAAGGCATTGAAATCGAATCAAATGAATTGAGTTTGATAGAATGAACTTTGATTAGCTAGAATTGAGTACAACTCAATCTAATTGACTTGATTTGACTGTAAGGAGAACGAGTAAACTTTAACGCATTGCAATAGATTCAAAACAACTGAATTGGACGAAAGGAACTTCAATCAACAACAATTAACAACAATCCCATGATTTCATTTACCTTCGAACGACAAGGAATGACCTTAAAGGCATTGAAATGGAATCAAATGAAGTCAGTTGGATAGAATGAACTTTGATTAGGTAGAATTGAGTACAACTCAATCTAATTGACTTGATTTGACTGTAATGAGAATGAGTAAACTTTAAGGCATTGCAATGGATTCAAAACAACTGAATTGGACGAAAGGAACTTCAATCAACAACAATGAACAACAATCCCATGATTTCATTTACATTCGAACGACAAGGAATGACCTTAAAGGCATTGAAATCGAATCAAATGAATTCCGTTGAATAGAATGAACTTTGATTAGTTAGAATTGAGTACAACTCAATCTAATTGACATGATTTGACTGTAATGAGAACGAGTAAACTTTAACGCATTTCAAAAGATTCAAAACAACTGAATCGGAGGAAAGGAACTTCAATCAACAACAATTAACAACAATCCCTTGATTTCATTTACATTCGAACGAAAAGGAATGACCTTAAAGGCATTGAAATCGAATCAAATGAATTGAGTTTGATAGAATGAACTTTGATTAGCTACAATTGAGTACAACTCAATCTAATTGACTTGATTTGACTGTAAGTAGAACGAGTAAACTTTAATGCATTCCAATAGATTCAAAACAACTGAATCGGAGGAAAGGAACTTCAATCAACAACAATTAACAACAATCCCATTATTTCATTTACATTCGAACGACAAGAAATTATCATAAAGGCATTGAAATCGAATCAAATGAATTGAGTTTGATAGAATGAACTTTGATTAGCTAGAATTGAGTACAACTCAATCAAATTGACTTGATTTGACTGTAAGGAGTACGAGTAAACTTTAACGCATTCCAATAGAATCAAAACAACTGAATCGGAGGAAAGGAACTTCAATCAACAACAATTAACACCAATCCCTTTATTTCATTTACATTCGAACGACAAGAAATGATCATAAAGGCATTGAAATCGAATCAAATGAATTGAGTTTGATAGAATGAACTTTGATTAGCTAGAATTGAGTACAACTCAATCTAATTGACTTGATTTGACTGTAAGGAGAACGAGTAAACTTTAACGCATTGCAATAGATTCAAAACAACTGAATTGGACGAAAGGAACTTCAATCAACAACAATTAACAACAATCCCATGATTTCATTTACCTTCGAACGACAAGGAATGACCTTAAAGGCATTGAAATGGAATCAAATGAAGTCAGTTGGATAGAATGAACTTTGATTAGGTAGAATTGAGTACAACTCAATCTAATTGACTTGATTTGACTGTAATGAGAACGAGTAAACTTTAACGCATTCCAATAGAATCAAAACAACTGAATCGGAGGAAAGGAAATTCAATCAACAACAATTAACAACAATCCCTTGATTTCATTTACATTCGAACGAAAAGGAATGACCTTAAAGGCATTGAAATCGAATCAAATGAATTGAGTTTGATAGAATGAACTTTGATTAGCTACATTTGAGTACAACTCAATCTAATTGACTTGATTTGACTGTAAGTAGAACGAGTAAACTTTAATGCATTCCAATAGATTCAAAACAACTGAATCGGAGGAAAGGAACTTCAATCAACAACAATTAACAACAATCCCATTATTTCATTTACATTCGAACGACAAGAAATTATCATAAAGGCATTGAAATCGAATCAAATGAATTGAGTTTGATAGAATGAACTTTGATTAGCTAGAATTGAGTACAACTCAATCAAATTGACTTGATTTGACTGTAAGGAGTACGAGTAAACTTTAACGCATTCCAATAGAATCAAAACAACTGAATCGGAGGAAAGGAACTTCAATCAACAACAAGTAACACCAATCCCTTTATTTCATTTACATTCGAACGACAAGAAATGATCATAAAGGCATTGAAATCGAATCAAATGAATTGAGTTTGATAGAATGAACTTTGATTAGCTAGAATTGAGTACACCTCAATCAAATTGACTTGATTTGACTGTAAGGAGTACGAGTAAACTTTAACGCATTCCAATAGATTCAAAACAACTGAATCGGAGGAAAGGAACTTCAATCAACAACAATTAACACCAATCCCTTTATTTCATTTACATTCGAACGACAAGAAATGATCATAAAGGCATTGAAATCGAATCAAATGAATTGAGTTTGATAGAATGAACTTTGATTAGCTAGAATTGAGTACAACTCAATCTAATTGACTTGATTTGACTGTAAGGAGAACGAGTAAACTTTAACGCATTGCAATAGATTCAAAACAACTGAATTGGACGAAAGGAACTTCAATCAACAACAATTAACAACAATCCCATGATTTCATTTACCTTCGAACGACAAGGAATGACCTTAAAGGCATTGAAATGGAATCAAATGAAGTCAGTTGGATAGAATGAACTTTGATTAGGTAGAATTGAGTACAACTCAATCTAATTGACTTGATTTGACTGTAATGAGAATGAGTAAACTTTAAGGCATTGCAATGGATTCAAAACAACTGAATTGGACGAAAGGAACTTCAATCAACAACAATGAACAACAATCCCATGATTTCATTTACATTCGAACGACAAGGAATGACCTTAAAGGCATTGAAATCGAATCAAATGAATTCCGTTGAATAGAATGAACTTTGATTAGTTAGAATTGAGTACAACTCAATCTAATTGACATGATTTGACTGTAATGAGAACGAGTAAACTTTAACGCATTTCAAAAGATTCAAAACAACTGAATCGGAGGAAAGGAACTTCAATCAACAACAATTAACAACAATCCCTTGATTTCATTTACATTCGAACGAAAAGGAATGACCTTAAAGGCATTGAAATCGAATCAAATGAATTGAGTTTGATAGAATGAACTTTGATTAGCTACAATTGAGTACAACTCAATCTAATTGACTTGATTTGACTGTAAGTAGAACGAGTAAACTTTAATGCATTCCAATAGATTCAAAACAACTGAATCGGAGGAAAGGAACTTCAATCAACAACAATTAACAACAATCCCATTATTTCATTTACATTCGAACGACAAGAAATGATCATAAAGGCATTGAAATCGAATCAAATGAATTGAGTTTGATAGAATGAACTTTGATTAGCTAGAATTGAGTACAACTCAATCAAATTGACTTGATTTGACTGTAAGGAGTACGAGTAAACTTTAACGCATTCCAATAGAATCAAAACAACTGAATCGGAGGAAAGGAACTTCAATCAACAACAATTAACAACAATCCCATTATTTCATTTACATTCGAACGACAAGAAATTATCATAAAGGCATTGAAATCGAATCAAATGAATTGAGTTTGATAGAATGAACTTTGATTAGCTAGAATTGAGTACAACTCAATCAAATTGACTTGATTTGACTGTAAGGAGTACGAGTAAACTTTAACGCATTCCAATAGAATCAAAACAACTGAATCGGAGGAAAGGAACTTCAATCAACAACAATTAACACCAATCCCTTTATTTCATTTACATTCGAACGACAAGAAATGATCATAAAGGCATTGAAATCGAATCAAATGAATTGAGTTTGATAGAATGAACTTTGATTAGCTAGAATTGAGTACACCTCAATCAAATTGACTTGATTTGACTGTAAGGAGTACGAGTAAACTTTAACGCATTCCAATAGATTCAAAACAACTGAATCGGAGGAAAGGAACTTCAATCAACAACAATTAACACCAATCCCTTTATTTCATTTACATTCGAACGACAAGAAATAATCATAAAGGCATTGAAATCGAATCAAATGAATTGAGTTTGATAGAATGAACTTTGATTAGCTAGAATTGAGTACAACTCAATCTAATTGACTTGATTTGACTGTAAGGAGAACGAGTAAACTTTAACGCATTGCAATAGATTCAAAACAACTGAATTGGACGAAAGGAACTTCAATCAACAACAATTAACAACAATTCCATGATTTCATTTACCTTCGAACGACAAGGAATGACCTTAAAGGCATTGAAATGGAATCAAATGAAGTCAGTTGGATAGAATGAACTTTGATTAGGTAGAATTGAGTACAACTCAATCTAATTGACTTGATTTGACTGTAATGAGAATGAGTAAACTTTAAGGCATTGCAATGGATTCAAAACAACTGAATTGGACGAAAGGAACTTCAATCAACAACAATGAACAACAATCCCATGATTTCATTTACATTCGAACGACAAGGAATGACCTTAAAGGCATTGAAATCGAATCAAATGAATTCCGTTGAATAGAATGAACTTTGATTAGTTAGAATTGAGTACAACTCAATCTAATTGACATGATTTGACTGTAATGAGAACGAGTAAACTTTAACGCATTTCAAAAGATTCAAAACAACTGAATCGGAGGAAAGGAACTTCAATCAACAACAATTAACAACAATCCCTTGATTTCATTTACATTCGAACGAAAAGGAATGACCTTAAAGGCATTGAAATCGAATCAAATGAATTGAGTTTGATAGAATGAACTTTGATTAGCTACAATTGAGTACAACTCAATCTAATTGACTTGATTTGACTGTAAGTAGAACGAGTAAACTTTAATGCATTCCAATAGATTCAAAACAACTGAATCGGAGGAAAGGAACTTCAATCAACAACAATTAACAACAATCCCATTATTTCATTTACATTCGAACGACAAGAAATGATCATAAAGGCATTGAAATCGAATCAAATGAATTGAGTTTGATAGAATGAACTTTGATTAGCTAGAATTGAGTACAACTCAATCAAATTGACTTGATTTGACTGTAAGGAGTACGAGTAAACTTTAACGCATTCCAATAGAATCAAAACAACTGAATCGGAGGAAAGGAACTTCAATCAACAACAATTAACAACAATCCCATTATTTCATTTACATTCGAACGACAAGAAATTATCATAAAGGCATTGAAATCGAATCAAATGAATTGAGTTTGATAGAATGAATTTTGATTAGCTAGAATTGAGTACAACTCAATCAAATTGACTTGATTTGACTGTAAGGAGTACGAGTAAACTTTAATGCATTCCAATAGATTCAAAACAACTAATTCGAACGAAAGGAACTTCAATCAACAACAATCAACATCAATCCCTTCATTTCATTTACATTCGAACGACAAGGGATGACCTTAAAGGTATTCAAATCGAATCAAATGAATTGAGTTTGATAGAATGAACTTTGATTAGCTAGAATTGAGTACAACTCAATCTAAATGACTTGATTTGACTGTAAGTAGAACGAGTAAACTTTAATGCATTCCAATAGATTCAAAACAACTAATTCGAACGAAAGGAACTTCAATCAACAACAATCAACACCAATCCCTTTATTTCATTTACATTCGAACGACAAGAAATGATCATAAAGGCATTGAAATCGAATCAAATGAATTGAGTTTGATAGAATGAACTTTGATTAGCTAGAATTGAGTACAACTCAATCAAATTGACTTGATTTGACTGTAAGGAGTACGAGTAAACTTTAACGCATTCGAATAGAATCAAAACAACTGAATCGGAGGAAAGGAACTTCAATCAACAACAATTAACACCAATCCCATTATTTCATTTACATTCGAACGACAAGAAATGATCATAAAGGCATTGAAATCGAATCAAATGAATTGAGTTTGATAGAATGAACTTTGATTAGCTAGAATTGAGTACAACTCAATCAAATTGACTTGATTTGACTGTAAGGAGTACGAGTAAACTTTAACGCATTCCAATAGATTCAAAACAACTGAATCGGAGGAAAGGAACTTCAATCAACAACAATTAACACCAATCCCTTTATTTCATTTACATTCGAACGACAAAAAATGATCATAAAGGCATTGAAATCGAATCAAATGAATTGAGTTTGATAGAATGAACTTTGATTAGCTAGAATTGAGTACAACTCAATCAATTTGACTTGATTTGACTGTAAGGAGTACGAGTAAACTTTAACGCATTCCAATAGATTCAAAACAACTGAATTTGACGAACGGAACTTCAATGAACAACAATTAACAACAATCCCTTGATTTCATCTACATTCGAACGACAACGGACGACCTCAAAGGCGTTGAAATCGAATCAAATGAATTGAGTTTGATAGAATGAACTTTGATTAGTTAGAATTGAGTACAACTCAATCTAATTGACATGATTTGACTGTAATGAGAACGAGTAAACTTTAACGCATTTCAAAAGATTCAAAACAACTGAATCGGAGGAAAGGAAATTCAATCAACAACAATTAACAACAATCCCTTGATTTCATTTACATTCGAACGACAAGGGACGACCTTAAAGGCATTCAAATCAAATCAAATGTATTGAGTTTCATAGAATGAACTTTGACAAGATAGAATTGAGTAAAACTCAATCTAAATGACTTGATTTGACTGTAAGTAGAACGAGTAAACTTTAATGCATTCCAATAGATTCAAAACAACTAATTCGAACGAAAGGAACTTCAATCAACAACAATCAACATCAATCCCTTCATTTCATTTACATTCGAACGACAAGAAATGATCATAAAGGCATTGAAATCGAATCAAATGAATTGAGTTTGATAGAATGAACTTTGATTAGCTAGAATTGAGTACAACTCAATCTAATTGACTTGATTTTACTATAAGGAGAACGAGTAAACTTTAACGCATTGCAATAGATTCAAAACAACTGAATTGGACGAAAGGAACTTCAATCAACAACAATTAACAACAATCCCATGATTTCATTTACCTTCGAACGACAAGGAATGACCTTAAAGGCATTGAAATGGAATCAAATGAAGTCAGTTGGATAGAATGAACTTTGATTAGGTAGAATTGAGTACAACTCAATCTAATTGACTTGATTTGACTGTAATGAGAACGAGTAAACTTTAAGGCATTGCAATGGATTCAAAACAACTGAATTGGACGAAAGGAACTTCAATCAACAACAATGAACAACAATCCCATGATCTCATTTACATTCGAACGACAAGGAATGACCTTAAAGGCATTGAAATCGAATCAAATGAATTCAGTTGAATAGAATGAACTTTGATTAGTTAGAATTGAGTACAACTCAATGTAGTTGACTTGATTTGACTGTAGTGAGAACGAGTAAACTTTAACGCATTTCAAAAGATTCAAAACAACTGAATCGGAGGAAAGGAACTTCAATCAACAACAATTAACAACAATCCCTTGATTTCATTTACATTCGAACGACAAGGAATGACCTTAAAGGCATTGAAATCGAATCAAATGAATTGAGTTTGATAGAATGAACTTTGATTAGCTACAATTGAGTACAACTCAATCTAATTGACTTGATTTGACTGTAAGTAGAACGAGTAAACTTTAATGCATTCCAATAGATTCAAAACAACCGAATCGGAGGAAAGGAACTTCAATCAACAACAATTAACAACAATCCCATTATTTCATTTACATTCGAACGACAAGAAATGATCATAAAGGCATTGAAATCGAATCAAATGAATTGAGTTTGATAGAATGAACTTTGATTAGCTAGAATTGAGTACAACTCAATCAAATTGACTTGATTTGACTGTAAGGAGTACGAGTAAACTTTAACGCATTCCAATAGAATCAAAACAACTGAATCGGAGGAAAGGAACTTCAATCAACAACAATTAACACCAATCCCTTTATTTCATTTACATTCGAACGACAAGAAATGATCATAAAGGCATTGAAATCGAATCAAATGAATTGAGTTTGATAGAATGAACTTTGATTAGCTACAATTGAGTACAACTCAATCTAATTGACTTGATTTGACTGTAAGGAGAACGAGTAAACTTTAACGCATTGCAATAGATTCAAAACAACTGAATTGGACGAAAGGAACTTCAATCAACAACAATTAACAACAATCCCATGATTTCATTTACCTTCGAACGACAAGGAATGACCTTAAAGGCATTGAAATGGAATCAAATGAAGTCAGTTGGATAGAATGAACTTTGATTAGGTAGAATTGAGTACAACTCAATCTAATTGACTTGATTTGACTGTAATGAGAACGAGTAAACTTTAAGGCATTGCAATGGATTCAAAACAACTGAATTGGACGAAAGGAACTTCAATCAACAACAATGAACAACAATCCCATGATTTCATTTACATTCGAACGACAAGGAATGACCTTAAAGGCATTGAAATCGAATCAAATGAATTCCGTTGAATAGAATGAACTTTGATTAGTTAGAATTGAGTACAACTCAATCTAATTGACATGATTTGACTGTAATGAGAACGAGTAAACTTTAACGCATTTCAAAAGATTCAAAACAACTGAATCGGAGGAAAGGAACTTCAATCAACAACAATTAACAACAATCCCTTGATTTCATTTACATTCGAACGAAAAGGAATGACCTTAAAGGCATTGAAATCGAATCAAATGAATTGAGTTTGATAGAATGAACTTTGATTAGCTACAATTGAGTACAACTCAATCTAATTGACTTATTTGACTGTAAGTAGAACGAGTAAACTTTAATGCATTCCAATAGATTCAAAACAACTGAATCGGAGGAAAGGAACTTCAATCAACAACAATTAACAACAATCCCATTATTTCATTTACATTCGAACGACAAGAAATTATCATAAAGGCATTGAAATCGAATCAAATGAATTGAGTTTGATAAAATGAACTTTGATTAGCTAGAATTGAGTACAACTCAATCAAATTGACTTGATTTGACTGTAAGGAGTACGAGTAAACTTTAACGCATTCCAATAGAATCAAAACAACTGAATCGGAGGAAAGGAACTTCAATCAACAACAATTAACACCAATCCCTTTATTTCATTTACATTCGAACGACAAGAAATGATCATAAAGGCATTGAAATCGAATCAAATGAATTGAGTTTGATAGAATGAACTTTGATTAGCTAGAATTGAGTACAACTCAATCAAATTGACTTGATTTGACTGTAAGGAGTACGAGTAAACTTTAACGCATTCCAATAGAATCAAAACAACTGAATCGGAGGAAAGGAACTTCAATCAACAACAATTAACACCAATCCCTTTATTTCATTTACATTCGAACGACAAGAAATGATCATAAAGGCATTGAAATCGAATCAAATGAATTGAGTTTGATAGAATGAACTTTGATTAGTTAGAATTGAGTACAACTCAATCTAATTGACATGATTTGACTGTAATGAGAACGAGTAAACTTTAACGCATTCCAATAGAATCAAAACAACTGAATCGGAGGAAAGGAACTTCAATCAACAACAATTAACACCAATCCCTTTATTTCATTTACATTCGAACGACAAGAAATGATCATAAAGGCATTGAAATCGAATCAAATGAATTGAGTTTGATAGAATGAACTTTGATTAGCTAGAATTGAGTACAACTCAATCTAATTGACTTGATTTGACTGTAAGGAGAACGAGTAAACTTTAACGCATTGCAATAGATTCAAAAAAAAAAAAATTGGACGAAAGGAACTTCAATCAACAACAATTAACAACAATCCCATTATTTCATTTACATTCGAACGACAAGAAATGATCATAAAGGCATTGAAATCGAATCAAATGAATTGAGTTTGATAGAATGAACTTTGATTAGGTAGAATTGAGTACAACTCAATCAAATTGACTTGATTTGACTGTAAGGAGTACGAGTAAACTTTAACGCATTCCAATAGAATCAAAACAACTGAATCGGAGGAAAGGAACTTCAATCAACAACAATTAACACCAATCCCTTTATTTCATTTACATTCGAACGACAAGAAATGATCATAAAGGCATTGAAATCGAATCAAATGAATTGAGTTTGATAGAATGAACTTTGATTAGCTAGAATTGAGTACAACTCAATCAAATTGACTTGATTTGACTGTAAGGAGTACGAGTAAACTTTAACGCATTCCAATAGAATCAAAACAACTGAATCGGAGGAAAGGAACTTCAATCAACAACAATTAACACCAATCCCTTTATTTCATTTACATTCGAACGACAAGAAATGATCATAAAGGCATTGAAATCGAATCAAATGAATTGAGTTTGATAGAATGAACTTTGATTAGCTAGAATTGAGTACAACTCAATCAAATTGACTTGATTTGACTGTAAGGAGTACGAGTAAACTTTAACGCATTCCAATAGATTCAAAACAACTGAATCGGAGGAAAGGAACTTCAATCAACAACAATTAACACCAATCCCTTTATTTCATTTACATTCGAACGACAAGAAATGATCATAAAGGCATTGAAATCGAATCAAATGAATTGAGTTTGATAGAATGAACTTTGATTAGCTAGAATTGAGTACAACTCAATCTAATTGACTTGATTTGACTGTAAGGAGAACGAGTAAACTTTAACGCATTGCAATAGATTCAAAACTACTGAATTGGACGAAAGGAACTTCAATCAACAACAATTAACAACAATCCCATGATTTCATTTACCTTCGAACGACAAGGAATGACCTTAAAGGCATTGAAATGGAATCAAATGAAGTCAGTTGGATAGAATGAACTTTGATTAGGTAGAATTGAGTACAACTCAATCTAATTGACTTGATTTGACTGTAATGAGAACGAGTAAACTTTAACGCATTCCAATAGAATCAAAACAACTGAATCGGAGGAAAGGAAATTCAATCAACAACAATTAACAACAATCCCTTGATTTCATTTACATTCGAACGAAAAGGAATGACCTTAAAGGCATTGAAATCGAATCAAATGAATTGAGTTTGATAGAATGAACTTTGATTAGCTACATTTGAGTACAACTCAATCTAATTGACTTGATTTGACTGTAAGTAGAACGAGTAAACTTTAATGCATTCCAATAGATTCAAAACAACTGAATCGGAGGAAAGGAACTTCAATCAACAACAATTAACAACAATCCCATTATTTCATTTACATTCGAACGACAAGAAATTATCATAAAGGCATTGAAATCGAATCAAATGAATTGAGTTTGATAGAATGAACTTTGATTAGCTAGAATTGAGTACAACTCAATCAAATTGACTTTATTTGACTGTAAGGAGTACGAGTAAACTTTAACGCATTCCAATAGAATCAAAACAACTGAATCGGAGGAAAGGAACTTCAATCAACAACAATTAACACCAATCCCTTTATTTCATTTACATTCGAACGACAAGAAATGATCATAAAGGCATTGAAATCGAATCAAATGAATTGAGTTTGATAGAATGAACTTTGATTAGCTAGAATTGAGTACACCTCAATCAAATTGACTTGATTTGACTGTAAGGAGTACGAGTAAACTTTAACGCATTGGAAAAGATTCAAAACAACTGAATCGGAGGAAAGGAACTTCAATCAACAACAATTAACACCAATCCCTTTATTTCATTTACATTCGAACGACAAGAAATGATCATAAAGGCATTGAAATCGAATCAAATGAATTGAGTTTGATAGAATGAACTTTGATTAGCTAGAATTGAGTACAACTCAATCTAATTGACTTGATTTGACTGTAAGGAGAACGAGTAAACTTTAACGCATTGCAATAGATTCAAAACAACTGAATTGGTCGAAAGGAACTTCAATCAACAACAATTAACAACAATCCCATGATTTCATTTACCTTCGAACGACAAGGAATGACCTTAAAGGCATTGAAATGGAATCAAATGAAGTCAGTTGGATAGAATGAACTTTGATTAGGTAGAATTGAGTACAACTCAATCTAATTGACTTGATTTGACTGTAATGAGAACGAGTAAACTTTAAGGCATTGCAATGGATTCAAAACAACTGAATTGGACGAAAGGAACTTCAATCAACAACAATGAACAACAATCCCATGATTTCATTTACATTCGAACGAAAAGGAATGACCTTAAAGGCATTGAAATCGAATCAAATGAATTGAGTTTGATAGAATGAACTTTGATTAGCTACATTTGAGTACAACTCAATCTAATTGACTTGATTTGACTGTAAGTAGAACGAGTAAACTTTAATGCATTCCAATAGATTCAAAACAACTGAATCGGAGGAAAGGAACTTCAATCAACAACAATTAACAACAATCCCATTATTTCATTTACATTCGAACGACAAGAAATTATCATAAAGGCATTGAAATCGAATCAAATGAATTGAGTTTGATAGAATGAACTTTGATTAGCTAGAATTGAGTACAACTCAATCAAATTGACTTTATTTGACTGTAAGGAGTACGAGTAAACTTTAACGCATTCCAATAGAATCAAAACAACTGAATCGGAGGAAAGGAACTTCAATCAACAACAATTAACACCAATCCCTTTATTTCATTTACATTCGAACGACAAGAAATGATCATAAAGGCATTGAAATCGAATCAAATGAATTGAGTTTGATAGAATGAACTTTGATTAGCTAGAATTGAGTACACCTCAATCAAATTGACTTGATTTGACTGTAAGGAGTACGAGTAAACTTTAACGCATTCCAATAGATTCAAAACAACTGAATCGGAGGAAAGGAACTTCAATCAACAACAATTAACACCAATCCCTTTATTTCATTTACATTCGAACGACAAGAAATGATCATAAAGGCATTGAAATCGAATCAAATGAATTGAGTTTGATAGAATGAACTTTGATTAGCTAGAATTGAGTACAACTCAATCTAATTGACTTGATTTGACTATAAGGAGAACGAGTAAACTTTAACGCATTGCAATAGATTCAAAACAACTGAATTGGACGAAAGGAACTTCAATCAACAACAATTAACAACAATCCCATGATTTCATTTACCTTCGAACGACAAGGAATGACCTTAAAGGCATTGAAATGGAATCAAATGAAGTCAGTTGGATAGAATGAACTTTGATTAGGTAGAATTGAGTACAACTCAATCTAATTGACTTGATTTGACTGTAATGAGAACGAGTAAACTTTAAGGCATTGCAATGGATTCAAAACAACTGAATTGGACGAAAGGAACTTCAATCAACAACAATGAACAACAATCCCATGATTTCATTTACATTCGAACGAAAAGGAATGACCTTAAAGGCATTGAAATCGAATCAAATGAATTGAGTTTGATAGAATGAACTTTGATTAGCTACATTTGAGTACAACTCAATCTAATTGACTTGATTTGACTGTAAGTAGAACGAGTAAACTTTAATGCATTCCAATAGATTCAAAACAACTGAATCGGAGGAAAGGAACTTCAATCAACAACAATTAACAACAATCCCATTATTTCATTTACATTCGAACGACAAGAAATTATCATAAAGGCATTGAAATCGAATCAAATGAATTGAGTTTGATAGAATGAACTTTGATTAGCTAGAATTGAGTACAACTCAATCAAATTGACTTTATTTGACTGTAAGGAGTACGAGTAAACTTTAACGCATTCCAATAGAATCAAAACAACTGAATCGGAGGAAAGGAACTTCAATCAACAACAATTAACACCAATCCCTTTATTTCATTTACATTCGAACGACAAGAAATTATCATAAAGGCATTGAAATCGAATCAAATGAATTGAGTTTGATAGAATGAACTTTGATTAGCTAGAATTGAGTACACCTCAATCAAATTGACTTGATTTGACTGTAAGGAGTACGAGTAAACTTTAACGCATTCCAATAGATTCAAAACAACTGAATCGGAGGAAAGGAACTTCAATCAACAACAATTAACACCAATCCCTTTATTTCATTTACATTCGAACGACAAGAAATGATCATAAAGGCATTGAAATCGAATCAAATGAATTGAGTTTGATAGAATGAACTTTGATTAGCTAGAATTGAGTACAACTCAATCTAATTGACTTGATTTGACTGTAAGGAGAACGAGTAAACTTTAACGCATTGCAATAGATTCAAAACAACTGAATTGGACGAAAGGAACTTCAATCAACAACAATTAACAACAATCCCATGATTTCATTTACCTTCGAACGACAAGGAATGACCTTAAAGGCATTGAAATGGAATCAAATGAAGTCAGTTGGATAGAATGAACTTTGATTAGGTAGAATTGAGTACAACTCAATCTAATTGACTTGATTTGACTGTAATGAGAATGAGTAAACTTTAAGGCATTGCAATGGATTCAAAACAACTGAATTGGACGAAAGGAACTTCAATCAACAACAATGAACAACAATCCCATGATTTCATTTACATTCGAACGACAAGGAATGACCTTAAAGGCATTGAAATCGAATCAAATGAATTCTGTTGAATAGAATGAACTTTGATTAGTTAGAATTGAGTACAACTCAATCTAATTGACATGATTTGACTGTAATGAGAACGAGTAAACTTTAACGCATTTCAAAAGATTCAAAACAACTGAATCGGAGGAAAGGAACTTCAATCAACAACAATTAACAACAATCCCTTGATTTCATTTACATTCGAACGAAAAGGAATGACCTTAAAGGCATTGAAATCGAATCAAATGAATTCGGTTGGATAGAATGAACTTTGATTAGTTAGAATTGAGTACAACTTAATGTAGTTGACTTGATTTCACTGTAGTGAGAACGAGTAAACTTTAACGCATTTCGAAAGATTCAAAACAACTGAATCGGACGAAAGGAACTTCAATCAACAATAATTAACAACAATCCCTTGATTTCATTTACATTCGAACGAAAAGGAATGACCTTCAAGGCATTGAAATCGAATCAAATGAATTGAGTTTGATAGAATGAACTTTGATTAGCTAGAATTGAGTACAACTCAATCTAATTGACTTGATTTGACTGTAAGGAGTACGAGTAAACTTTAACGCATTCCAATAGAATCAAAACTACTGAATCGGAGGAAAGGAACTTCAATCAACAACAATTAACACCAATCCCATTATTTCATTTACATTCGAACGACAAGAAATGATCATAAAGGCATTGAAATCGAATCAAATGAATTGAGTTTGATAGAATGAACTTTGATTAGCTAGAATTGAGTACAACTCAATCAAATTGACTTGATTTGACTGTAAGGAGTACGAGTAAACTTTAACGCATTCCAATAGATTCAAAACAACTGAATCGGAGGAAAGGAACTTCAATCAACAACAATTAACACCAATCCCTTTATTTCATTTACATTCGAACGACAAAAAATGATCATAAAGGCATTGAAATCGAATCAAATGAATTGAGTTTGATAGAATGAACTTTGATTAGCTAGAATTGAGTACAACTCAATCAATTTGACTTGATTTGACTGTAAGGAGTACGAGTAAACTTTAACGCATTCCAATAGATTCAAAACAACTGAATTTGACGAACGGAACTTCAATGAACAACAATTAACAACAATCCCTTGATTTCATCTACATTCGAACGACAACGGACGACCTCAAAGGCGTTGAAATCGAATCAAATGAATTGAGTTTGATAGAATGAACTTTGATTAGTTAGAATTGAGTACAACTCAATGTAATTGACTTGATTTGACTGTAGTGAGAACGAGTAAACTTTAACGCATTCCAAAAGATTCAAAACAACTGAATCGGAGGAAAGGAACTTCAATAAACAACAATTAACAACAATCCCTTGATTTCATTTACATTCGAACGACAAGGGACGACCTTAAAGGCATTCAAATCAAATCAAATGTATTGAGTTTCATAGAATGAACTTTGACAAGATAGAATTGAGTAAAACTCAATCTAAATGACTTGATTTGACTGTAAGTAGAACGAGTAAACTTTAATGCATTCCAATAGATTCAAAACAACTAATTCGAACGAAAGGAACTTCAATCAACAACAATCAACATCAATCCCTTCATTTCATTTACATTCGAACGACAAGAAATGATCATAAAGGCATTGAAATCGAATCAAATGAATTGAGTTTGATAGAATGAACTTTGATTAGCTAGAATTGAGTACAACTCAATCTAATTGACTTGATTTTACTATAAGGAGAACGAGTAAACTTTAACGCATTGCAATAGATTCAAAACAACTGAATTGGACGAAAGGAACTTCAATCAACAACAATTAACAACAATCCCATGATTTCATTTACCTTCGAACGACAAGGAATGACCTTAAAGGCATTGAAATGGAATCAAATGAAGTCAGTTGGATAGAATGAACTTTGATTAGGTAGAATTGAGTACAACTCAATCTAATTGACTTGATTTGACTGTAATGAGAACGAGTAAACTTTAAGGCATTGCAATGGATTCAAAACAACTGAATTGGACGAAAGGAACTTCAATCAACAACAATGAACAACAATCCCATGATCTCATTTACATTCGAACGACAAGGAATGACCTTAAAGGCATTGAAATCGAATCAAATGAATTCAGTTGAATAGAATGAACTTTGATTAGTTAGAATTGAGTACAACTCAATGTAGTTGACTTGATTTGACTGTAGTGAGAACGAGTAAACTTTAACGCATTTCAAAAGATTCAAAACAACTGAATCGGAGGAAAGGAACTTCAATCAACAACAATTAACAACAATCCCTTGATTTCATTTACATTCGAACGACAAGGAATGACCTTAAAGGCATTGAAATCGAATCAAATGAATTGAGTTTGATAGAATGAACTTTGATTAGCTACAATTGAGTACAACTCAATCTAATTGACTTGATTTGACTGTAAGTAGAACGAGTAAACTTTAAGGCATTGCAATGGATTCAAAACAACTGAATTGGACGAAAGGAACTTCAATCAACAACAATGAACAACAATCCCATGATTTCATTTACATTCGAACGACAAGGAATGACCTTAAAGGCATTGAAATCGAATCAAATGAATTCAGTTGAATAGAATGAACTTTGATTAGTTAGAATTGAGTACAACTCAATGTAGTTGACTTGATTTGACTGTAGTGAGAACGAGTAAACTTTAACGCATTTCAAAAGATTCAAAACAACTGAATCGGAGGAAAGGAACTTCAATCAACAACAATTAACAACAATCCCATGATTTCATTTACCTTCGAACGACAAGGAATGACCTTAAAGGCATTGAAATGGAATCAAATGAAGTCAGTTGGATAGAATGAACTTTGATTAGGTAGAATTGAGTACAACTCAATCTAATTGACTTGATTTGACTGTAATGAGAACGAGTAAACTTTAAGGCATTGCAATGGATTCAAAACAACTGAATTGGACGAAAGGAACTTCAATCAACAACAATGAACAACAATCCCATGATTTCATTTACATTCGAACGACAAGGAATGACCTTAAAGGCATTGAAATCGAATCAAATGAATTCAGTTGAATAGAATGAACTTTGATTAGTTAGAATTGAGTACAACTCAATGTAGTTGACTTGATTTGACTGTAGTGAGAACGAGTAAACTTTAACGCATTTCAAAAGATTCAAAACAACTGAATCGGAGGAAAGGAACTTCAATCAACAACAATTAACAACAATCCCTTGATTTCATTTACATTCGAACGACAAGGAATGACCTTAAAGGCATTGAAATCGAATCAAATGAATTGAGTTTGATAGAATGAACTTTGATTAGTTAGAATTGAGTACAACTCAATCTAATTGACTTGATTTGACTGTAAGTAGAACGAGTAAACTTTAACGCATTTCAAAAGATTCAAAACAACTGAATCGGAGGAAAGGAACTTCAATCAACAACAATTAACACCAATCCCTTTATTTCATTTACATTCGAACGACAAAAAATGATCATAAAGGCATTGAAATCGAATCAAATGAATTGAGTTTGATAGAATGAACTTTGATTAGTTAGAATTGAGTACAACTCAATCTAATTGACTTGATTTGACTGTAAGTAGAACGAGTAAACTTTAATGCATTCCAATAGATTCAAAACAACCGAATCGGAGGAAAGGAACTTCAATCAACAACAATTAACAACAATCCCATTATTTCATTTACATTCGAACGACAAGAAATGATCATAAAGGCATTGAAATCGAATCAAATGAATTGAGTTTGATAGAATGAACTTTGATTAGCTAGAATTGAGTACAACTCAATCAAATTGACTTGATTTGACTGTAAGGAGTACGAGTAAACTTTAACGCATTCCAATAGAATCAAAACAACTGAATCGGAGGAAAGGAACTTCAATCAACAACAATTAACACCAATCCCTTTATTTCATTTACATTCGAACGACAAGAAATGATCATAAAGGCATTGAAATCGAATCAAATGAATTGAGTTTGATAGAATGAACTTTGATTAGCTACAATTGAGTACAACTCAATCTAATTGACTTGATTTGACTGTAAGGAGAACGAGTAAACTTTAACGCATTGCAATAGATTCAAAACAACTGAATTGGACGAAAGGAACTTCAATCAACAACAATTAACAACAATCCCATGATTTCATTTACCTTCGAACGACAAGGAATGACCTTAAAGGCATTGAAATGGAATCAAATGAAGTCAGTTGGATAGAATGAACTTTGATTAGGTAGAATTGAGTACAACTCAATCTAATTGACTTGATTTGACTGTAATGAGAACGAGTAAACTTTAAGGCATTGCAATGGATTCAAAACAACTGAATTGGACGAAAGGAACTTCAATCAACAACAATGAACAACAATCCCATGATTTCATTTACATTCGAACGACAAGGAATGACCTTAAAGGCATTGAAATCGAATCAAATGAATTCCGTTGAATAGAATGAACTTTGATTAGTTAGAATTGAGTACAACTCAATCTAATTGACATGATTTGACTGTAATGAGAACGAGTAAACTTTAACGCATTTCAAAAGATTCAAAACAACTGAATCGGAGGAAAGGAACTTCAATCAACAACAATTAACACCAATCCCTTTATTTCATTTACATTCGAACGACAAAAAATGATCATAAAGGCATTGAAATCGAATCAAATGAATTGAGTTTGATAGAATGAACTTTGATTAGTTAGAATTGAGTACAACTCAATGTAATTGACTTGATTTGACTGTAGTGAGAACGAGTAAACTTTAACGCATTCCAAAAGATTCAAAACAACTGAATCGGAGGAAAGGAACTTCAATCAACAACAATTAACAACAATCCCTTGATTTCATTTACATTCGAACGACAAGGGACAACCTTAAAGGCATTCAAATCAAATCAAATGTATTGAGTTTCATAGAATGAACTTTGACAAGATAGAATTGAGTAAAACTCAATCTAAATGACTTGATTTGACTGTAAGTAGAACGAGTAAACTTTAATGCATTCCAATAGATTCAAAACAACTAATTCGAACGAAAGGAACTTCAATCAACAACAATCAACATCAATCCCTTCATTTCATTTACATTCGAACGACAAGAAATGATCATAAAGGCATTGAAATCGAATCAAATGAATTGAGTTTGATAGAATGAACTTTGATTAGCTAGAATTGAGTACAACTCAATCTAATTGACTTGATTTGACTATAAGGAGAACGAGTAAACTTTAACGCATTGCAATAGATTCAAAACAACTGAATTGGACGAAAGGAACTTCAATCAACAACAATTAACAACAATCCCATGATTTCATTTACCTTCGAACGACAAGGAATGACCTTAAAGGCATTGAAATGGAATCAAATGAAGTCAGTTGGATAGAATGAACTTTGATTAGGTAGAATTGAGTACAACACAATCTAATTGACTTGATTTGACTGTAATGAGAACGAGTAAACTTTAAGGCATTGCAATGGATTCAAAACAACTGAATTGGACGAAAGGAACTTCAATCAACAACAATGAACAACAATCCCATGATTTCATTTACATTCGAACGACAAGGAATGACCTTAAAGGCATTGAAATCGAATCAAATGAATTCAGTTGAATAGAATGAACTTTGATTAGTTAGAATTGAGTACAACTCAATGTAGTTGACTTGATTTGACTGTAGTGAGAACGAGTAAACTTTAACGCATTTCAAAAGATTCAAAACAACTGAATCGGAGGAAAGGAACTTCAATCAACAACAATTAACAACAATCCCTTGATTTCATTTACATTCGAACGACAAGGAATGACCTTAAAGGCATTGAAATCGAATCAAATGAATTGAGTTTGATAGAATGAACTTTGATTAGCTACAATTGAGTACAACTCAATCTAATTGACTTGATTTGACTGTAAGGAGTACGAGTAAACTTTAACGCATTCCAATAGATTCAAAACGACTGAATCGGAGGAAAGGAACTTCAATCAACAACAATTAACAACAATCCCTTTATTTCATTTACATTCGAACGACAAGGGACAACCTTAAAGGCATTCAAATCAAATCAAATGTATTGAGTTTCATAGAATGAACTTTGACAAGATAGAATTGAGTAAAACTCAATCTAAATGACTTGATTTGACTGTAAGTAGAACGAGTAAACTTTAATGCATTCCAATAGATTCAAAACAACTAATTCGAACGAAAGGAACTTCAATCAACAACAATCAACATCAATCCCTTCATTTCATTTACATTCGAACGACAAGAAATGATCATAAAGGCATTGAAATCGAATCAAATGAATTGAGTTTGATAGAATGAACTTTGATTAGCTAGAATTGAGTACAACTCAATCTAATTGACTTGATTTGACTATAAGGAGAACGAGTAAACTTTAACGCATTGCAATAGATTCAAAACAACTGAATTGGACGAAAGGAACTTCAATCAACAACAATTAACAACAATCCCATGATTTCATTTACCTTCGAACGACAAGGAATGACCTTAAAGGCATTGAAATGGAATCAAATGAAGTCAGTTGGATAGAATGAACTTTGATTAGGTAGAATTGAGTACAACACAATCTAATTGACTTGATTTGACTGTAATGAGAACGAGTAAACTTTAAGGCATTGCAATGGATTCAAAACAACTGAATTGGACGAAAGGAACTTCAATCAACAACAATGAACAACAATCCCATGATTTCATTTACATTCGAACGACAAGGAATGACCTTAAAGGCATTGAAATCGAATCAAATGAATTCAGTTGAATAGAATGAACTTTGATTAGTTAGAATTGAGTACAACTCAATGTAGTTGACTTGATTTGACTGTAGTGAGAACGAGTAAACTTTAACGCATTTCAAAAGATTCAAAACAACTGAATCGGAGGAAAGGAACTTCAATCAACAACAATTAACAACAATCCCTTGATTTCATTTACATTCGAACGACAAGGAATGACCTTAAAGGCATTGAAATCGAATCAAATGAATTGAGTTTGATAGAATGAACTTTGATTAGCTACAATTGAGTACAACTCAATCTAATTGACTTGATTTGACTGTAAGGAGTACGAGTAAACTTTAACGCATTCCAATAGATTCAAAACGACTGAATCGGAGGAAAGGAACTTCAATCAACAACAATTAACAACAATCCCTTTATTTCATTTACATTCGAACGACAAGAAATGATCATAAAGGTATTGAAATCGAATCAAATGAATTGAGTTTGATAGAATGAACTTTGATTAGCTACAATTGAGTACAACTCAATCTAATTGACTTGATTTGACTGTAAGTAGAACGAGTAAACTTTAATGCATTCCAATAGATTCAAAACAACTGAATCGGAGGAAAGGAAATACAATCAACAACAATTAACAACAATCCCTTTATTTCATTTACATTCGAACGACAAGAAATGATCATAAAGGCATTGAAATCGAATCAAATGAATTGAGTTTGATAGAATGAACTTTGATTAGCTAGAATTGAGTACAACTCAATCAAATTGACTTGATTTGACTGTAAGGAGTACGAGTAAACTTTAACGCATTCCAATAGATTCAAAACAACTGAATCGGAGGAAAGGAACTTCAATCAACAATAATTAACACCAATCCCTTTATTTCATTTACATTCGAACGACAAGAAATGATCATAAAGGCATTGAAATCGAATCAAATGAATTGAGTTTGATAGAATGAACTTTGATTAGCTAGAATTGAGTACAACTCAATCAATTTGACTTGATTTGACTGTAAGGAGTACGAGTAAACTTTAACGCATTCCAATAGATTCAAAACAACTGAATTTGACGAACGGAACTTCAATGAACAACAATTAACAACAATCCCTTGATTTCATCTACATTCGAACGACAACGGACGACCTCAAAGGCGTTGAAATCGAATCAAATGAATTGAGTTTGATAGAATGAACTTTGATTAGTTAGAATTGAGTACAACTCAATGTAATTGACTTGATTTGACTGTAGTGAGAACGAGTAAACTTTAACGCATTCCAAAAGATTCAAAACAACTGAATCGGAGGAAAGGAACTTCAATCAACAACAATTAACAACAATCTCTTGATTTCATTTACATTCGAACGACAAGGGACGACCTTAAAGGCATTCAAATCAAATCAAATGTATTGAGTTTCATAGAATGAACTTTGACTAGATAGAATTGAGTAAAACTCAATCTAAATGACTTGATTTGACTGTAAGTAGAACGAGTAAACTTTAATGCATTCCAATAGATTCAAAACAAATAATTCGAACGAAAGGAACTTCAATCAACAACAATCAACATCAATCCCTTCATTTCATTTACATTCGAACGACAAGGGATGACCTTAAAGGTATTCAAATCGAATCAAATGAATTGAGTTTGATAGAATGAACTTTGATTAGCTAGAATTGAGTACAACTCAATCTAATTGACTTGATTTGACTGTAAGGAGAACGAGTAAACTTTAACGCATTGCAATAGATTCAAAACAACTGAATTGGACGAAAGGAACTTCAATCAACAACAATTAACAACAATCCCATGATTTCATTTACCTTCGAACGACTAAGAATGACCTTAAAGGCATTGAAATGGAATCAAATGAAGTCAGTTGGATAGAATGAACTTTGATTAGGTAGAATTGAGTACAACTCAATCTAATTGACTTGATTTGACTGTAATGAGAACGAGTAAACTTTAAGGCATTGCAATGGATTCAAAACAACTGAATTGGACGAAAGGAACTTCAATCAACAACAATGAACAACAATCCCATGATTTCATTTACATTTGAACGACAAGGAATGACCTTATAGGCATTGAAATCGAATCAAATGAATTCAGTTGAATAGAACGAGTAAACTTTAACGCATTTCAAAAGATTCAAAACAACTGAATCGGAGGAAAGGAACTTCAATCAACAACAATTAACAACAATCCCTTGATTTCATTTACATTCGAACGACAAGGAATGACCTTAAAGGCATTGAAATCGAATCAAATGAATTGAGTTTGATAGAATGAACTTTGATTAGCTACAATTGAGTACAACTCAATCTAATTGACTTGATTTGACTGTAAGTAGAACGAGTAAACTTTAATGCATTCCAATAGATTCAAAACAACTGAATAGGAGGAAAGGAACTTCAATCAACAACAATTAACAACAATCCCTTTATTTCATTTACATTCGAACGACAAGAAATGATCATAAAGGTATTGAAATCGAATCAAATGAATTGAGTTTGATAGAATGAACTTTGATTAGCTAGAATTGAGTACAACTCAATCAAATTGACTTGATTTGACTGTAAGGAGTACGAGTAAACTTTAACGCATTCCAATAGATTCAAAACAACTGAATCGGAGGAAAGGAACTTCAATCAACAACAATTAACACCAATCCCTTTATTTCATTTACATTCGAACGACAAGAAATGATCATAAAGGCATTGAAATCGAATCAAATGAATTGAGTTTGATAGAATGAACTTTGATTAGCTAGAATTGAGTACAACTCAATCAATTTGACTTGATTTGACTGTAAGGAGTACGAGTAAACTTTAACGCATTCCAATAGATTCAAAACAGTTGAATCGGAGGAACGGAACTTCAATCAACAACAATTAACAACAATCCCTTGATTTCATTTACATTCGAACGACAAGGAATGACCTTAAAGGCATTGAAATCGAATCAAATGAATTCGGTTGGATAGAATGAACTTTGATTAGTTAGAATTGAGTACAACTCAATGTAGTTGACTTGATTTGACTCTAGTGAGAACGAGTAAACTTTCACGCATTTCAAAAGATTCAAAACAACTGAATCGGAGGAAAGGAACTTCAATGAACAACAATTAACAACAATCCCTTGATTTCATCTACATTCGAACGACAACGGATGACCTCAAAGGCGTTGAAATCGAATCAAATGAATTGAGTTTCATAGAATGAACTTTGATTAGTTAGAATTGAGTACAACTCAATGTAATTGACTTGATTTGACTGTAGTGAGAACGAGTAAACTTTAACGCATTCCAAAAGATTCAAAACAACTGAATCGGAGGAAAGGAACTTCAATCAACAACAATTAACAACAATCCCTTTATTTCATTTACATTCGAACGACAAGGGACGACCTTAAAGGTATTCAAATCAAATCAAATGTATTGAGTTTCATAGAATGAACTTTGACTAGATAGAATTGAGTAAAACTCAATCTAAATGACTTGATTTGACTGTAAGTAGAACGAGTAAACTTTAATGCATTCCAATAGATTCAAAACAACTAATTCGAACGAAAGGAACTTCAATCAACAACAATCAACATCAATCCCTTCATTTCATTTACATTCGAACGACAAGGGATGACCTTAAAGGTATTCAAATCGAATCAAATGAATTGAGTTTGATAGAATGAACTTTGATTAGCTAGAATTGAGTAAAACTCAATCTAAATGACTTGATTTGACTGTAAGTAGAACGAGTAAACTTTAATGCATTCCAATAGATTCAAAACAACTAATTCGAACGAAAGGAACTTCAATCAACAACAATCAACATCAATCCCTTCATTTCATTTACATTCGAACGACAAGGGATGACCTTAAAGGTATTCAAATCGAATCAAATGAATTGAGTTTGATAGAATGAACTTTGATTAGCTAGAATTGAGTACAACTCAATCTAATTGACTTGATTTGACTGTAAGGAGAACGAGTAAACTTTAACGCATTGCAATAGATTCAAAACAACTGAATTGGACGAAAGGAACTTCAATCAACAACAATCAACATCAATCCCTTCATTTCATTTACATTCGAACGACAAGGAATGACCTTAAAGGCATTGAAATGGAATCAAATGAAGTCAGTTGGATAGAATGAACTTTGATTAGGTAGAATTGAGTACAACTCAATCTAATTGACTTGATTTGACTGTAATGAGAACGAGTAAACTTTAAGGCATTGCAATGGATTCAAAACAACTGAATTGGACGAAAGGAACTTCAATCAACAACAATGAACAACAATCCCATGATTTCATTTACATTCGAACGACAAGGAATGACCTTATAGGCATTGAAATCGAATCAAATGAATTCAGTTGAATAGAATGAACTTTGATTAGTTAGAATTGAGTACAACTCAATGTAGTTGACTTGATTTGACTGTAGTGAGAACGAGTAAACTTTAACGCATTTCAAAAGATTCAAAACAACTGAATCGGAGGAAAGGAACTTCAATCAACAACAATTAACAACAATCCCTTGATTTCATTTACATTCGAACGACAAGGAATGACCTTAAAGGCATTGAAATCGAATCAAATGAATTGAGTTTGATAGAATGAACTTTGATTAGCTACAATTGAGTACAACTCAATCTAATTGACTTGATTTGACTGTAAGTAGAACGAGTAAACTTTAATGCATTCCAATAGATTCAAAACAACTGAATCGGAGGAAAGGAACTTCAATCAACAACAATTAACAACAATCCCTTTATTTCATTTACATTCGAACAACTAGAAATGATCATAAAGGTATTGAAATCGAATCAAATGAATTGAGTTTGATAGAATGAACTTTGATTAGCTAGAATTGAGTACAACTCAATCAAATTGACTTGATTTGACTGTAAGGAGTACGAGTAAACTTTAACGCATTCCAATAGATTCAAAACAACTGAATCGGAGGAAAGGAACTTCAATCAACAACAATTAACACCAATCCCTTTATTTCATTTACATTCGAACGACAAGAAATGATCATAAAGGCATTGAAATCGAATCAAATGAATTGAGTTTGATAGAATGAACTTTGATTAGCTAGAATTGAGTACAACTCAATCAATTTGACTTGATTTGACTGTAAGGAGTACGAGTAAACTTTAACGCATTCCAATAGATTCAAAACAACTGAATTTGACGAACGGAACTTCAATGAACAACAATTAACAACAATCCCTTGATTTCATCTACATTCGAACAACAACGGATGACCTCAAAGGCGTTGAAATCGAATCAAATGAATTGAGTTTGATAGAATGAACTTTGATTAGTTAGAATTGAGTACAACTCAATGTAATTGACTTGATTTGACTGTAGTGAGAACGAGTAAACTTTAACGCATTCCAAAAGATTCAAAACAACTGAATCGGAGGAAAGGAACTTCAATCAGCAACAATTAACAACAATCCCTTGATTTCATTTACATTCGAACGACAAGGGACGACCTTAAAGGCATTCAAATCAAATCAAATGTATTGAGTTTCATAGAATGAACTTTGACTAGATAGAATTGAGTAAAACTCAATCTAAATGACTTGATTTGACTGTAAGTAGAACGAGTAAACTTTAATGCATTCCAATAGATTCAAAACAACTAATTCGAACGAAAGGAACTTCAATCAACAATAATCAACATCAATCCCTTCATTTCATTTACATTCGAACGACAAGGGATGACCTTAAAGGTATTCAAATCGAATCAAATGAATTGAGTTTGATAGAATGAACTTTGATTAGCTAGAATTGAGTACAACTCAATCTAATTGACTTGATTTGACAGTTAGGAGAACGAGTAAACTTTAACGCATTGCAATAGATTCAAAACAACTGAATTGGACGAAAGGAACTTCAATCAACAACAATTAACAACAATCCCATGATTTCATTTACCTTCGAACGACAAGGAATGACCTTAAAGGCATTGAAATGGAATCAAATGAAGTCAGTTGGATAGAATGAACATTGATTAGGTAGAATTGAGTACAACTCAATCTAATTGACTTGATTTGACTGTAATGAGAACGAGTAAACTTTAAGGCATTGCAATGGATTCAAAACAACTGAATTGGACGAAAGGAACTTCAATCAACAACAATGAACAACAATCCCATGATTTCATTTACATTCGAACGACAAGGAATGACCTTAAAGGCATTGAAATCGAATAAAATGAATTCAGTTGAATAGAATGAACTTTGATTAGTTATAATTGAGTACAACTCAATCTAATTGACATGATTTGACTGTAATGAGAATGAGTAAACTTTAATGCATTCGAAAAGATTCAAAACAGTTGAATCGGAGGAAAGGAACTTCAATCAACAACAATTAACAACAATCCCTTGATTTCGTTTACATTCGAACGACAAGGAATGACCTTAAAGGCATTGAAATCGAATCAAATGAATTCGGTTGGATAGAATGAACTTTGATTAGTTAGAATTGAGTACAACTCAATGTAGTTGACTTGATTTGACTGTAGTGAGAATGAGTAAACTTTAACGCATTTCAAAAGATTCAAAATAACTGAATCGGAGGAAAGGAACTTCAATCAACAACAATTAACAACAATCCCTTGATTTCATTTACATTCGAACGAAAAGGAATGACCTTAAAGGCATTGAAATCGAATCAAATGAATTGAGTTTGATAGAATGAACTTTGATTAGCTACAATTGAGTACAACTCAATCTAATTGACTTGATTTGACTGTAAGTAGAACGAGTAAACTTTAATGCATTCCAATAGATTCAAAACAACTGAATCGGAGGAAAGGAACTTCAATCAACAACAATTAACAACAATCCATTTATTTCATTTACATTCGAACGACAAGAAATGATCATAAAGGCATTGAAATCGAATCAAATGAATTGAGTTTGATAGAATGAACTTTGATTAGCTAGAATTGAGTACAAATCAATCAAATTGACATGATTTGACTGTAAGGAGTACGAGTAAACTTTATCGCATTCCAATAGATTCAAAACTACTGAATCGGAGGAAAGGAACTTCAATCAACAACAATTAACACCAATCCCTTTATTTCATTTACATTCGAACGACAAGAAATGATCATAAAGGCATTGAAATCGAATCAAATGAATTGAGTTTGATAGAATGAACTTTGATTAGCTACAATTGAGTACAACCCAATCTAATTGACTTGATTTGACTGTAAGGAGTACGAGTAAACTTTAACGCATTCCAATAGATTCAAAACAACTGAATCGGAGGAAAGGAACTTCAATCAACAACAATTAACACCAATCCCTTTATTTCATTTACATTCGAACGACAAGAAATGATCATAAAGGCATTGAAATCGAATCAAATGAATTGAGTTTGATAGAATGAACTTTGATTAGCTAGAATTGAGTACAACTCAATCAATTTGACTTGATTTGACTGTAAGGAGTACGAGTAAACTTTAACGCATTCCAATAGATTCAAAACAACTGAATTTGACGAACGGAACTTCAATGAACAACAATTAACAACAATCCCTTGATTTCATCTACATTCGAACGACAACGGATGACCTCAAAGGCGTTGAAATCGAATCAAATGAATTGAGTTTGATAGAATGAACTTTGATTAGTTAGAATTGAGTACAACTCAATGTAATTGACTTGATTTGACTGTAGTGAGAACGAGTAAACTTTAACGCATTCCAAAAGATTCAAAACAACTGAATCGGAGGAAAGGAACTTCAATCAACAACAATTAACAACAATCCCTTGATTTCATTTACATTCGAACGACAAGGGACGACCTTAAAGGCATTCAAATCAAATCAAATGTATTGAGTTTCATAGAATGAACTTTGACTAGATAGAATTGAGTAAAACTCAATCTAAATGACTTGATTTGACTGTAAGTAGAACGAGTAAACTTTAATGCATTCCAATAGATTCAAAACAACTAATTCGAACGAAAGGAACTTCAATCAACAACAATCAACATCAATCCCTTCATTTCATTTACATTCGAACGACAAGGGATGACCTTAAAGGTATTCAAATCGAATCAAATGAATTGAGTTTGATAGAATGAACTTTGATTAGCTAGAATTGAGTACAACTCAATCTAATTGACTTGATTTGACTGTTAGGAGAACGAGTAAACTTTAACGCATTGCAATAGATTCAAAACAACTGAATTGGACGAAAGGAACTTCAATCAACAACAATTAACAACAATCCCATGATTTCATTTACCTTCGAACGACAAGGAATGACCTTAAAGGCATTGAAATGGAATCAAATGAAGTCAGTTGGATAGAATGAACATTGATTAGGTAGAATTGAGTACAACTCAATCTAATTGACTTGATTTGACTGTAATGAGAACGAGTAAACTTTAAGGCATTGCAATGGATTCAAAACAACTGAATTGGACGAAAGGAACTTCAATCAACAACAATGAACAACAATCCCATGATTTCATTTACATTCGAACGACAAGGAATGACCTTAAAGGCATTGAAATCGAATCAAATGAATTCAGTTGAATAGAATGAACTTTGATTAGTTAGAATTGAGTACAACTCAATGTAGTTGACTTGATTTGACTGTAGTGAGAACGAGTAAACTTTAACGCATTTCAAAAGATTCAAAACAACTGAATCGGAGGAAAGGAACTTCAATCAACAACAATTAACAACAATCCCTTGATTTCATTTACATTCGAACGACAAGGAATGACCTTAAAGGCATTGAAATCGAATCAAATGAATTCGGTTGGATAGAATGAACTTTGATTAGTTAGAATTGAGTACAACTCAATGTAGTTGACTTGATTTGACTGTAGTGAGAATGAGTAAACTTTAACGCATTTCAAAAGATTCAAAATAACTGAATCGGAGGAAAGGAACTTCAATCAACAACAATTAACAACAATCCCTTGATTTCATTTACATTCGAACAAAAAGGAATGACCTTAAAGGCATTGAAATCGAATCAAATGAATTGAGTTTGATAGAATGAACTTTGATTAGCTACAATTGAGTACAACTCAATCTAATTGACTTGATTTGACTGTAAGTAGAACGAGTAAACTTTAATGCATTCCAATAGATTCAAAACAACTGAATCGGAGGAAAGGAACTTCAATCAACAACAATTAACAACAATCCATTTATTTCATTTACATTCGAACGAGCAGAAATGATCATAAAGGCATTGAAATCGAATCAAATGAATTGAGTTTGATAGAATGAACTTTGATTAGCTAGAATTGAGTACAACTCAATCAAATTGACTTGATTTGACTGTAAGGAGTACGAGTAAACATTAACGCATTCCAATAGATTCAAAACAACTGAATCGGAGGAAAGGAACTTCAATCAACAACAATTAACACCAATCCCTTTATTTCATTTACATTCGAACGACAAGAAATGATCATAAAGGCATTGAAATCAAATCAAATGAATTGAGTTTGATAGAATGAACTTTGATTAGCTAGAATTGAGTACAACTCAATCAATTTGACTTGATTTGACTGTAAGGAGTACGAGTAAACTTTAACGCATTCGAATAGATTCAAAACAACTGAATTTGACGAACGGAACTTCAATGAACAACAATTAACAACAATCCCTTGATTTCATCTACATTCGAACGACAACGGATGACCTCAAAGGCGTTGAAATCGAATCAAATGAATTGAGTTTCATAGAATGAACTTTGATTAGCTAGAATTGAGTACAACTCAATCAATTTGACTTGATTTGACTGTAAGGAGTACGAGTAAACTTTAACGCATTCCAATAGATTCAAAACAACTGAATTTGACGAACGGAACTTCAATGAACAACAATTAACAACAATCCCTTGATTTCATCTACATTCGAACAACAACGGATGACCTCAAAGGCGTTGAAATCGAATCAAATGAATTGAGTTTGATAGAATGAACTTTGATTAGTTAGAATTGAGTACAACTCAATGTAATTGACTTGATTTGACTGTAGTGAGAACGAGTAAACTTTAACGCATTCCAAAAGATTCAAAACAACTGAATCGGAGGAAAGGAACTTCAATCAATAACAATTAACAACAATCCCTTGATTTCATTTACATTCGAACGACAAGGGACGACCTTAAAGGCATTCAAATCAAATCAAATGTATTGAGTTTCATAGAATGAACTTTGACTAGATAGAATTGAGTAAAACTCAATCTAAATGACTTGATTTGACTGTAAGTAGAACGAGTAAACTTTAATGCATTCCAATAGATTCAAAACAACTAATTCGAACGAAAGGAACTTCAATCAACAACAATCAACATCAATCCCTTCATTTCATTTACATTCGAACGACAAGGGATGACCTTAAAGGTATTCAAATCGAATCAAATGAATTGAGTTTGATAGAATGAACTTTGATTAGCTAGAATTGAGTACAACTCAATCTAATTGACTTGATTTGACTGTTAGGAGAACGAGTAAACTTTAACGCATTGCAATAGATTCAAAACAACTGAATTGGACGAAAGGAACTTCAATCAACAACAATTAACAACAATCCCATGATTTCATTTACCTTCGAACGACAAGGAATGACCTTAAAGGCATTGAAATGGAATCAAATGAAGTCAGTTGGATAGAATGAACTTTGATTAGGTAGAATTGAGTACAACTCAATCTAATTGACTTGATTTGACTGTAATGAGAACGAGTAAACTTTAAGGCATTGCAATGGATTCAAAACAACTGAATTGGACGAAAGGAACTTCAATCAACAACAATGAACAACAATCCCATGATTTCATTTACATTCGAACGACAAGGAATGACCTTAAAGGCATTGAAATCGAATCAAATGAATTCAGTTGAATAGAATGAACTTTGATTAGTTAGAATTGAGTACAACTCAATCTAATTGACATGATTTGACTGTAATGAGAACGAGTAAACTTTAATGCATTCGAAAAGATTCAAAACAGTTGAATCGGAGGAACGGAACTTCAATCAACAACAATTAACAACAATCCCTTGATTTCATTTACATTCGAACGACAAGGAATGACCTTAAAGGCATTGAAATCGAATCAAATGAATTCGGTTGGATAGAATGAACTTTGATTAGTTAGAATTGAGTACAACTCAATGTAGTTGACTTGATTTGACTGTAGTGAGAACGAGTAAACTTTAACGCATTTCAAAAGATTCAAAACAACTGAATCGGAGGAAAGGAACTTCAATCAACAACAATTAACAACAATCCCTTGATTTCATTTACATTCGAACGAAAAGGAATGACCTTAAAGGCATTGAAATCGAATCAAATGAATTGAGTTTGATAGAATGAACTTTGATTAGCTACAATTGAGTACAACTCAATCTAATTGAATTGATTTGACTGTAAGTAGAACGAGTAAACTTTAATGCATTCCAATAGATTCAAAACAACTGAATCGGAGGAAAGGAACTTCAATCAACAACAATTAACAACAATCCATTTATTTCATTTACATTCGAACGACAAGAAATGATCATAAAGGCATTGAAATCGAATCAAATGAATTGAGTTTGATAGAATGAACTTTGATTAGCTAGAATTGAGTACAACTCAATCAAATTGACTTGATTTGACTGTAAGGAGTACGAGTAAACTTTAACGCATTCCAATAGATTCAAAACAACTGAATCGGAGGAAAGGAACTTCAATCAACAACAATTAACACCAATCCCTTTATTTCATTTACATTCGAACGACAAGAAATGATCATAAAGGCATTGAAATCGAATCAAATGAATTGAGTTTGATAGAATGAACTTTGATTAGCTAGAATTGAGTACAACTCAATCAATTTGACTTGATTTGACTGTAAGGAGTACGAGTAAACTTTAACGCATTCGAATAGATTCAAAACAACTGAATTTGACGAACGGAACTTCAATGAACAACAATTAACAACAATCCCTTGATTTCATCTACATTCGAACGACAACGGATGACCTCAAAGGCGTTGAAATCGAATCAAATGAATTGAGTTTCATAGAATGAACTTTGATTAGTTAGAATTGAGTACAACTCAATGTAATTGACTTGATTTGACTGTAGTGAGAACGAGTAAACTTTAACGCATTCCAAAAGATTCAAAACAACTGAATCGGAGGAAAGTAACTTCAATCAACAACAATTAACAACAATCCCTTGATTTCATTTACATTCGAACGACAAGGGACGACCTTAAAGGCATTCAAATCAAATCAAATGTATTGAGTTTCATAGAATGAACTTTGACTAGATAGAATTGAGTAAAACTCAATCTAAATGACTTGATTTGACTGTAAGTAGAACGAGTAAACTTTAATGCATTCCAATAGATTCAAAACAACTAATTCGAACGAAAGGAACTTCAATCAACAACAATCAACATCAATCCCTTCATTTCATTTACATTCGAACGACAAGGGATGACCTTAAAGGTATTCAAATCGAATCAAATGAATTGAGTTTGATAGAATGAACTTTGATTAGCTAGAATTGAGTACAACTCAATCTAATTGACTTGATTTGACTGTAAGGAGAACGAGTAAACTTTAACGCATTGCAATAGATTCAAAACAACTGAATTGGACGAAAGGAACTTCAATCAACAACAATTAACAACAATCCCATGATTTCATTTACCTTCGAACGACAAGGAATGACCTTAAAGGCATTGAAATGGAATCAAATGAAGTCAGTTGGATAGAATGAACATTGATTAGGTAGAATTGAGTACAACTCAATCTAATTGACTTGATTTGACTGTAATGAGAACGAGTAAACTTTAAGGCATTGCAATGGATTCAAAACAACTGAATTGGACGAAAGGAACTTCAATCAACAACAATGAACAACAATCCCATGATTTCATTTACATTCGAACGACAAGGAATGACCTTAAAGGCATTGAAATCGAATCAAATGAATTCAGTTGAATAGAATGAACTTTGATTAGTTAGAATTGAGTACAACTCAATGTAGTTGACTTGATTTGACTGTAGTGAGAACGAGTAAACTTTAACGCATTTCAAAAGATTCAAAACAATTGAATCGGAGGAAAGGAACTTCAATCAACAACAATTAACAACAATCCCTTGATTTCATTTACATTC
Organism: Annona cherimola; assembly: GCA_030490835.1. Classification (NCBI taxonomy): domain Eukaryota; kingdom Viridiplantae; phylum Streptophyta; class Magnoliopsida; order Magnoliales; family Annonaceae; genus Annona; species Annona cherimola. The sequence continues at coordinate 868,793 of JASFXW010000015.1, read as the reverse complement.
GAACGACAAGGGATGACCTTAAAGGTATTCAAATCGAATCAAATGAATTGAGTTTGATAGAATGAACTTTGATTAGCTAGAATTGAGTACAACTCAATGTAGTTGACTTGATTTGACTCTAGTGAGAACGAGTAAACTTTCACGCATTTCAAAAGATTCAAAACAACTGAATCGGAGGAAAGGAACTTCAATCAACAACAATGAACAACAATCCCTTGATTTCATTTACATTCGAACGACAAGGGATGACCTTAAAGGTATTCAAATCGAATCAAATGAATTGAGTTTGATAGAATGAACTTTGATTAGCTAGAATTGAGTACAACTCAATCTAATTGACTTGATTTGACTGTTAGGAGAACGAGTAAACTTTAACGCATTGCAATAGATTCAAAACAACTGAATTGGACGAAAGGAACTTCAATCAACAACAATTAACAACAATCCCATGATTTCATTTACCTTCGAACGACAAGGAATGACCTTAAAGGCATTGAAATGGAATCAAATGAAGTCAGTTGGATAGAATGAACATTGATTAGGTAGAATTGAGTACAACTCAATCTAATTGACTTGATTTGACTGTAATGAGAACGAGTAAACTTTAAGGCATTGCAATGGATTCAAAACAACTGAATTGGACGAAAGGAACTTCAATCAACAACAATGAACAACAATCCCATGATTTCATTTACATTCGAACGACAAGGAATGACCTTAAAGGCATTGAAATCGAATCAAATGAATTCAGTTGAATAGAATGAACTTTGATTAGTTAGAATTGAGTACAACTCAATGTAGTTGACTTGATTTGACTGTAGTGAGAACGAGTAAACTTTAACGCATTTCAAAAGATTCAAAACAACTGAATCGGAGGAAAGGAACTTCAATCAACAACAATTAACAACAATCCCTTGATTTCATTTACATTCGAACGACAAGGAATGACCTTAAAGGCATTGAAATCGAATCAAATGAATTCGGTTGGATAGAATGAACTTTGATTAGTTAGAATTGAGTACAACTCAATGTAGTTGACTTGATTTGACTGTAGTGAGAACGAGTAAACTTTAACGCATTTCAAAAGATTCAAAACAACTGAATCGGAGGAAAGGAACTTCAATCAACAACAATTAACAACAATCCCTTGATTTCATTTACATTCGAACGACAAGGAATGACCTTAAAGGCATTGAAATCGAATCAAATGAATTCGGTTGGATAGAATGAACTTTGATTAGTTAGAATTGAGTACAACTCAATGTAGTTGACTTGATTTGACTCTAGTGAGAACGAGTAAACTTTCACGCATTTCAAAAGATTCAAAACAACTAATTCGAACGAAAGGAACTTCAATCAACAACAATCAACATCAATCCCTTCATTTCATTTACATTCGAACGACAAGGGATGACCTTAAAGGTATTCAAATCGAATCAAATGAATTGAGTTTGATAGAATGAACTTTGATTAGCTAGAATTGAGTACAACTCAATCTAATTGACTTGATTTGACTGTTAGGAGAACGAGTAAACTTTAACGCATTGCAATAGATTCAAAACAACTGAATTGGACGAAAGGAACTTCAATCAACAACAATTAACAACAATCCCATGATTTCATTTACCTTCGAACGACAAGGAATGACCTTAAAGGCATTGAAATGGAATCAAATGAAGTCAGTTGGATAGAATGAACATTGATTAGGTAGAATTGAGTACAACTCAATCTAATTGACTTGATTTGACTGTAATGAGAACGAGTAAACTTTAAGGCATTGCAATGGATTCAAAACAACTGAATTGGACGAAAGGAACTTCAATCAACAACAATGAACAACAATCCCATGATTTCATTTACATTCGAACGACAAGGAATGACCTTAAAGGCATTGAAATCGAATCAAATGAATTCAGTTGAATAGAATGAACTTTGATTAGTTAGAATTGAGTACAACTCAATGTAGTTGACTTGATTTGACTGTAGTGAGAACGAGTAAACTTTAACGCATTTCAAAAGATTCAAAACAACTGAATCGGAGGAAAGGAACTTCAATCAACAACAATTAACAACAATCCCTTGATTTCATTTACATTCGAACGACAAGGAATGACCTTAAAGGCATTGAAATCGAATCAAATGAATTCGGTTGGATAGAATGAACTTTGATTAGTTAGAATTGAGTACAACTCAATGCAGTTGACTTGATTTGACTGTAGTGAGAATGAGTAAACTTTAACGCATTTCAAAAGATTCAAAATAACTGAATCGGAGGAAAGGAACTACAATCAACAACAATTAACAACAATCCCTTGATTTCATTTACATTCGAACGAAAAGGAATGACCTTAAAGGCATTGAAATCGAATCAAATGAATTGAGTTTGATAGAATGAACTTTGATTAGCTACAATTGAGTACAACTCAATCTAATTGACTTGATTTGACTGTAAGTAGAACGAGTAAACTTTAATGCATTCCAATAGATTCAAAACAACTGAATCGGAGGAAAGGAACTTCAATCAACAACAATTAACAACAATCCATTTATTTCATTTACATTCGAACGAGCAGAAATGATCATAAAGGCATTGAAATCGAATCAAATGAATTGAGTTTGATAGAATGAACTTTGATTAGCTAGAATTGAGTACAACTCAATCAAATTGACTTGATTTGACTGTAAGGAGTACGAGTAAACTTTAACGCATTCCAATAGATTCAAAACAACTGAATCGGAGGAAAGGAACTTCAATCAACAACAATTAACACCAATCCCTTTATTTCATTTACATTCGAACGACAAGAAATGATCATAAAGGCATTGAAATCGAATCAAATGAATTGAGTTTGATAGAATGAACTTTGATTAGCTAGAATTGAGTACAACTCAATCAATTTGACTTGATTTGACTGTAAGGAGTACGAGTAAACTTTAACGCATTCGAATAGATTCAAAACAACTGAATTTGACGAACGGAACTTCAATGAACAACAATTAACAACAATCCCTTGATTTCATCTACATTCGAACGACAACGGATGACCTCAAAGGCGTTGAAATCGAATCAAATGAATTGAGTTTCATAGAATGAACTTTGATTAGCTAGAATTGAGTACAACTCAATCAATTTGACTTGATTTGACTGTAAGGAGTACGAGTAAACTTTAACGCATTCCAATAGATTCAAAACAACTGAATTTGACGAACGGAACTTCAATGAACAACAATTAACAACAATCCCTTGATTTCATCTACATTCGAACAACAACGGATGACCTCAAAGGCGTTGAAATCGAATCAAATGAATTGAGTTTGATAGAATGAACTTTGATTAGTTAGAATTGAGTACAACTCAATGTAATTGACTTGATTTGACTGTAGTGAGAACGAGTAAACTTTAATGCATTCCAATAGATTCAAAACAACTAATTCGAACGAAAGGAACTTCAATCAACAACAATCAACATCAATCCCTTCATTTCATTTACATTCGAACGACAAGGGATGACCTTAAAGGTATTCAAATCGAATCAAATGAATTGAGTTTGATAGAATGAACTTTGATTAGCTAGAATTGAGTACAACTCAATCTAATTGACTTGATTTGACTGTTAGGAGAACGAGTAAACTTTAACGCATTGCAATAGATTCAAAACAACTGAATTGGACGAAAGGAACTTCAATCAACAACAATTAACAACAATCCCATGATTTCATTTACCTTCGAACGACAAGGAATGACCTTAAAGGCATTGAAATGGAATCAAATGAAGTCAGTTGGATAGAATGAACTTTGATTAGGTAGAATTGAGTACAACTCAATCTAATTGACTTGATTTGACTGTAATGAGAACGAGTAAACTTTAAGGCATTGCAATGGATTCAAAACAACTGAATTGGACGAAAGGAACTTCAATCAACAACAATGAACAACAATCCCATGATTTCATTTACATTCGAACGACAAGGAATGACCTTAAAGGCATTGAAATCGAATCAAATGAATTCAGTTGAATAGAATGAACTTTGATTAGTTAGAATTGAGTACAACTCAATCTAATTGACATGATTTGACTGTAATGAGAACGAGTAAACTTTAATGCATTCGAAAAGATTCAAAACAGTTGAATCGGAGGAACGGAACTTCAATCAACAACAATTAACAACAATCCCTTGATTTCGTTTACATTCGAACGACAAGGAATGACCTTAAAGGCATTGAAATCGAATCAAATGAATTCGGTTGGATAGAATGAACTTTGATTAGTTAGAATTGAGTACAACTCAATGTAGTTGACTTGATTTGACTCTAGTGAGAACGAGTAAACTTTCACGCATTTCAAAAGATTCAAAACAACTGAATCGGAGGAAAGGAACTTCAATCAACAACAATTAACAACAATCCCTTGATTTCATTTACATTCGAACGACAAGGAATGACCTTAAAGGCATTGAAATCGAATCAAATGAATTGAGTTTGATAGAATGAACTTTGATTAGCTACAATTGAGTACAACTCAATCTAATTGACTTGATTTGACTGTAAGTAGAACGAGTAAACTTTAATGCATTCCAATAGATTCAAAACAACTGAATCGGAGGAAAAGAACTTCAATCAACAACAATTAACACCAATCCCTTTATTTCATTTACATTCGAACGACAAGAAATGATCATAAAGGCATTGAAATCGAATCAAATGAATTGAGTTTGATAGAATGAACTTTGATTAGCTAGAATTGAGTACAACTCAATCAAATTGACTTGATTTGACTGTAAGGAGTACGAGTAAACTTTATCGCATTCCAATAGATTCAAAACAACTGAATCGGAGGAAAGGAACTTCAATCAACAACAATTAACACCAATCCCTTTATTTCATTTACATTCGAACGACAAGAAATGATCATAAAGGCATTGAAATCGAATCAAATGAATTGAGTTTGATAGAATGAACTTTGATTAGCTAGAATTGAGTACAACTCAATCAATTTGACTTGATTTGACTGTAAGGAGTACGAGTAAACTTTAACGCATTCCAATAGATTCAAAACAACTGAATTTGACGAACGGAACTTCAATGAACAACAATTAACAACAATCCCTTGATTTCATCTACATTCGAACGACAACGGATGACCTCAAAGGCGTTGAAATCGAATCAAATGAATTGAGTTTCATAGAATGAACTTTGATTAGTTAGAATTGAGTACAACTCAATGTAATTGACTTGATTTGACTGTAGTGAGAACGAGTAAACTTTAACGCATTCCAAAAGATTCAAAACAACTGAATCGGAGGAAAGGAACTTCAATCAACAACAATTAACAACAATCCCTTGATTTCATTTACATTCGAACGACAAGGGACGACCTTAAAGGCATTCAAATCAAATCAAATGTATTGAGTTTCATAGAATGAACTTTGACTAGATAGAATTGAGTAAAACTCAATCTAAATGACTTGATTTGACTGTAAGTAGAACGAGTAAACTTTAATGCATTCCAATAGATTCAAAACAACTAATTCGAACGAAAGGAACTTCAATCAACAACAATCAACATCAATCCCTTCATTTCATTTACATTCGAACGACAAGGGATGACCTTAAAGGTATTCAAATCGAATCAAATGAATTGAGTTTGATAGAATGAACTTTGATTAGCTAGAATTGAGTACAACTCAATCTAATTGACTTGATTTGACTGTAACGAAAACGAGTAAACTTTAACGCATTGCAATAGATTCAAAACAACTGAATTGGACGAAAGGAACTTCAATCAACAACAATCAACATCAATCCCTTCATTTCATTTACATTCGAACGACAAGGAATGACCTTAAAGGCATTGAAATGGAATCAAATGAAGTCAGTTGGATAGAATGAACTTTGATTAGGTAGAATTGAGTACAACTCAATCTAATTGACTTGATTTGACTGTAATGAGAACGAGTAAACTTTAAGGCATTGCAATGGATTCAAAACAACTGAATTGGACGAAAGGAACTTCAATCAACAACAATGAACAACAATCCCATGATTTCATTTACATTCGAACGACAAGGAATGACCTTATAGGCATTGAAATCGAATCAAATGAATTCAGTTGAATAGAATGAACTTTGAATAGTTAGAATTGAGTACAACTCAATGTAGTTGACTTGATTTGACTGTAGTGAGAACGAGTAAACTTTAACGCATTTCAAAAGATTCAAAACAACTGAATCGGAGGAAAGGAACTTCAATCAACAACAATTAACAACAATCCCTTGATTTCATTTACATTCGAACGACAAGGAATGACCTTAAAGGCATTGAAATCGAATCAAATGAATTGAGTTTGATAGAATGAACTTTGATTAGCTACAATTGAGTACAACTCAATCTAATTGACTTGATTTGACTGTAAGTAGAACGAGTAAACTTTAATGCATTCCAATAGATTCAAAACAACTGAATCGGAGGAAAGGAATTTCAATCAACAACAATTAACAACAATCCCTTTATTTCATTTACATTCGAACGACAAGAAATGATCATAAAGGCATTGAAATCGAATCAAATGAATTGAGTTTGATAGAATGAACTTTGATTAGCTAGAATTGAGTACAACTCAATCAAATTGACTTGATTTGACTGTAAGGAGTACGAGTAAACTTTAACGCATTCCAATAGATTCAAAACAACTGAATCGGAGGAAAAGAACTTCAATCAACAACAATTAACACCAATCCCTTTATTTCATTTACATTCGAACGACAAGAAATGATCATAAAGGCATTGAAATCGAATCAAATGAATTGAGTTTGATAGAATGAACTTTGATTAGCTAGAATTGAGTACAACTCAATCAATTTGACTTGATTTGACTGTAAGGAGTACGAGTAAACTTTAACGCATTCGAATAGATTCAAAACAACTGAATTTGACGAACGGAACTTCAATGAACAACAATTAACAACAATCCCTTGATTTCATCTACATTCGAACGACAACGGATGACCTCAAAGGCGTTGAAATCGAATCAAATGAATTGAGTTTCATAGAATGAACTTTGATTAGTTAGAATTGAGTACAACTCAATGTAATTGACTTGATTTGACTGTAGTGAGAACGAGTAAACTTTAACGCATTCCAAAAGATTCAAAACAACTGAATCGGAGGAAAGGAACTTCAATCAACAACAATTAACAACAATCCCTTCATTTCATTTACATTCGAACGACAAGGGACGACCTTAAAGGCATTCAAATCAAATCGAATGTATTGAGTTTCATAGAATGAACTTTGACTAGATAGAATTGAGTAAAACTCAATCTAAATGACTTGATTTGACTGTAAGTAGAACGAGTAAACTTTAATGCATTCCAATAGATTCAAAACAACTAATTCGAACGAAAGGAACTTCAATCAACAACAATCAACATCAATCCCTTCATTTCATTTACATTCGAACGACAAGGGATGACCTTAAAGGTATTCAAATCGAATCAAATGAATTGAGTTTGATAGAATGAACTTTGATTAGCTAGAATTGAGTACAACTCAATCTAATTGACTTGATTTGACTGTAATGAGAACGAGTAAACTTTAAGGCATTGCAATGGATTCAAAACAACTGAATTGGACGAAAGGAACTTCAATCAACAACAATGAACAACAATCCCATGATTTCATTTACATTCGAACGACAAGGAATGACCTTATAGGCATTGAAATCGAATCAAATGAATTCAGTTGAATAGAATGAACTTTGAATAGTTAGAATTGAGTACAACTCAATGTAGTTGACTTGATTTGACTGTAGTGAGAACGAGTAAACTTTAACGCATTTCAAAAGATTCAAAACAACTGAATCGGAGGAAAGGAACTTCAATCAACAACAATTAACAACAATCCCTTGATTTCATTTACATTCGAACGACAAGGAATGACCTTAAAGGCATTGAAATCGAATCAAATGAATTGAGTTTGATAGAATGAACTTTGATTAGCTACAATTGAGTACAACTCAATCTAATTGACTTGATTTGACTGTAAGTAGAACGAGTAAACTTTAATGCATTCCAATAGATTCAAAACAACTGAATCGGAGGAAAGGAATTTCAATCAACAACAATTAACAACAATCCCTTTATTTCATTTACATTCGAACGACAAGAAATGATCATAAAGGCATTGAAATCGAATCAAATGAATTGAGTTTGATAGAATGAACTTTGATTAGCTAGAATTGAGTACAACTCAATCAAATTGACTTGATTTGACTGTAAGGAGTACGAGTAAACTTTAACGCATTCCAATAGATTCAAAACAACTGAATCGGAGGAAAAGAACTTCAATCAACAACAATTAACACCAATCCCTTTATTTCATTTACATTCGAACGACAAGAAATGATCATAAAGGCATTGAAATCGAATCAAATGAATTGAGTTTGATAGAATGAACTTTGATTAGCTAGAATTGAGTACAACTCAATCAATTTGACTTGATTTGACTGTAAGGAGTACGAGTAAACTTTAACGCATTCGAATAGATTCAAAACAACTGAATTTGACGAACGGAACTTCAATGAACAACAATTAACAACAATCCCTTGATTTCATCTACATTCGAACGACAACGGATGACCTCAAAGGCGTTGAAATCGAATCAAATGAATTGAGTTTCATAGAATGAACTTTGATTAGTTAGAATTGAGTACAACTCAATGTAATTGACTTGATTTGACTGTAGTGAGAACGAGTAAACTTTAACGCATTCCAAAAGATTCAAAACAACTGAATCGGAGGAAAGGAACTTCAATCAACAACAATTAACAACAATCCCTTCATTTCATTTACATTCGAACGACAAGGGACGACCTTAAAGGCATTCAAATCAAATCGAATGTATTGAGTTTCATAGAATGAACTTTGACTAGATAGAATTGAGTAAAACTCAATCTAAATGACTTGATTTGACTGTAAGTAGAACGAGTAAACTTTAATGCATTCCAATAGATTCAAAACAACTAATTCGAACGAAAGGAACTTCAATCAACAACAATCAACATCAATCCCTTCATTTCATTTACATTCGAACGACAAGGGATGACCTTAAAGGTATTCAAATCGAATCAAATGAATTGAGTTTGATCGAATGAACTTTGATTAGCTAGAATTGAGTACAACTCAATCTAATTGACTTGATTTGACTGTAAGGAGAACGAGTAAACTTTAACGCATTGCAATAGATTCAAAACAACTGAATTGGACGAAAGGAACTTCAATCAACAACAATCAACATCAATCCCTTCATTTCATTTACATTCGAACGACAAGGAATGACCTTAAAGGCATTGAAATGGAATCAAATGAAGTCAGTTGGATAGAATGAACTTTGATTAGGTAGAATTGAGTACAACTCAATCTAATTGACTTGATTTGACTGTAATGAGAACGAGTAAACTTTAAGGCATTGCAATGGATTCAAAACAACTGAATTGGACGAAAGGAACTTCAATCAACAACAATGAACAACAATCCCATGATTTCATTTACATTCGAACGACAAGGAATGACCTTATAGGCATTGAAATCGAATCAAATGAATTCAGTTGAATAGAATGAACTTTGATTAGTTAGAATTGAGTACAACTCAATGTAGTTGACTTGATTTGACTGTAGTGAGAACGAGTAAACTTTAACGCATTTCAAAAGATTCAAAACAACTGAATCGGAGGAAAGGAACTTCAATCAACAACAATTAACAACAATCCCTTGATTTCATTTACATTCGAACGACAAGGAATGACCTTAAAGGCATTGAAATCGAATCAAATGAATTGAGTTTGATAGAATGAACTTTGATTAGCTACAATTGAGTACAACTCAATCTAATTGACTTGATTTGACTGTAAGTAGAACGAGTAAACTTTAATGCATTCCAATAGATTCAAAACAACTGAATCGGAGGAAAGGAACTTCAATCAACAACAATTAACAACAATCAATTTATTTCATTTACATTCGAACGACAAGAAATGATCATAAAGGCATTGAAATCGAATCAAATGAATTGAGTTTGATAGAATGAACTTTGATTAGCTACAATTGAGTACAACTCAATCTAATTGACTTGATTTGACTGTAAGTAGAACGAGTAAACTTTAATGCATTCCAATAGATTCAAAACAACTGAATCGGAGGAAAGGAACTTCAATCAACAACAATTAACAACAATCCCTTTATTTCATTTACATTCGAACGACAAGAAATGATCATAAAGGTATTGAAATCGAATCAAATGAATTGAGTTTGATAGAATGAACTTTGATTAGCTAGAATTGAGTACAACTCAATCAAATTGACTTGATTTGACTGTAAGGAGTACGAGTAAACTTTAACGCATTCCAATAGATTCAAAACAACTGAATCGGAGGAAAGGAACTTCAATCAACAACAATTAACAACAATCCCTTCATTTCATTTACATTCGAACGACAAGGGACGACCTTAAAGGCATTCAAATCAAATCGAATGTATTGAGTTTCATAGAATGAACTTTGACTAGATAGAATTGAGTAAAACTCAATCTAAATGACTTGATTTGACTGTAAGTAGAACGAGTAAACTTTAATGCATTCCAATAGATTCAAAACAACTAATTCGAACGAAAGGAACTTCAATCAACAACAATCAACATCAATCCCTTCATTTCATTTACATTCGAACGACAAGGGATGACCTTAAAGGTATTCAAATCGAATCAAATGAATTGAGTTTGATAGAATGAACTTTGATTAGCTAGAATTGAGTACAACTCAATCTAATTGACTTGATTTGACTGTAAGGAGAACGAGTAAACTTTAACGCATTGCAATAGATTCAAAACAACTGAATTGGACGAAAGGAACTTCAATCAACAACAATCAACATCAATCCCTTCATTTCATTTACATTCGAACGACAAGGAATGACCTTAAAGGCATTGAAATCGAATCAAATGAATTGAGTTTGATAGAATGAACTTTGATTAGCTACAATTGAGTACAACTCAATCTAATTGACTTGATTTGACTGTAAGTAGAACGAGTAAACTTTAATGCATTCCAATAGATTCAAAACAACTGAATCGGAGGAAAGGAACTTCAATCAACAACAATTAACAACAATCCCTTTATTTCATTTACATTCGAACGACAAGAAATGATCATAAAGGCATTGAAATCGAATCAAATGAATTGAGTTTGATAGAATGAACTTTGATTAGCTAGAATTGAGTGCAACTCAATCAAATTGACTTGATTTGACTGTAAGGAGTACGAGTAAACTTTAACGCATTCCAATAGATTCAAAACAACTGAATCGGAGGAAAAGAACTTCAATCAACAACAATTAACACCAATCCCTTTATTTCATTTACATTCGAACGACAAGAAATGATCATAAAGGCATTGAAATCGAATCAAATGAATTGAGTTTGATAGAATGAACTTTGATTAGCTAGAATTGAGTACAACTCAATCAATTTGACTTGATTTGACTGTAAGGAGTACGAGTAAACTTTAACGCATTCCAATAGATTCAAAACAACTGAATTTGACGAACGGAACTTCAATGAACAACAATTAACAACAATCCCTTGATTTCATCTACATTCGAACGACAACGGATGACCTCAAAGGCGTTGAAATCGAATCAAATGAATTGAGTTTCATAGAATGAACTTTGATTAGTTAGAATTGAGTACAACTCAATGTAATTGACTTGATTTGACTGTAGTGAGAACGAGTAAACTTTAACGCATTCCAAAAGATTCAAAACAACTGAATCAGAGGAAAGGAACTTCAATCAACAACAATTAACAACAATCCCTTGATTTCATTTACATTCGAACGACAAGGGACGACCTTAAAGGCATTCAAATCAAATCGAATGTATTGAGTTTCATAGAATGAACTTTGACTAGATAGAATTGAGTAAAACTCAATCTAAATAACTTGATTTGACTGTAAGTAGAACGAGTAAACTTTAATGCATTCCAATAGATTCAAAACAACTAATTCGAACGAAAGGAACTTCAATCAACAACAATCAACATCAATCCCTTCATTTCATTTACATTCGAACGACAAGGGATGACCTTAAAGGTATTCAAATCGAATCAAATGAATTGAGTTTGATAGAATGAACTTTGATTAGCTAGAATTGAGTACAACTCAATCTAATTGACTTGATTTGACTGTAAGGAGAACGAGTAAACTTTAACGCATTGCAATAGGTTCAAAACAACTGAATTGGACGAAAGGAACTTCAATCAACAACAATCAACATCAATCCCTTCATTTCATTTACATTCGAACGACAAGGAATGACCTTAAAGGCATTGAAATGGAATCAAATGAAGTCAGTTGGATAGAATGAACTTTGATTAGGTAGAATTGAGTACAACTCAATCTAATTGACTTGATTTGACTGTAATGAGAACGAGTAAACTTTAAGGCATTTCAAAAGATTCAAAACAACTGAATCGGAGGAAAGGAACTTCAATCAACAACAATTAACAACAATCCCTTTATTTCATTTACATTCGAACGACAAGAAATGATCATAAAGGCATTGAAATCGAATCAAATGAATTGAGTTTGATAGAATGAACTTTGATTAGCTACAATTGAGTACAACTCAATCTAATTGACTTGATTTGACTGTAAGTAGAACGAGTAAACTTTAATGCATTCCAATAGATTCAAAACAACTGAATCGGAGGAAAGGAACTTCAATCAACAACAATTAACAACAATCCCTTTATTTCATTTACATTCGAACGACAAGAAATGATCATAAAGGTATTGAAATCGAATCAAATGAATTGAGTTTGATAGAATGAACTTTGATTAGCTAGAATTGAGTACAACTCAATCAATTTGACTTGATTTGACTGTAAGGAGTACGAGTAAACTTTAACGCATTCGAATAGATTCAAAACAACTGAATTTGACGAACGGAACTTCAATGAACAACAATTAACAACAATCCCTTGATTTCATTTACATTCGAACGACAAGGAATGACCTTAAAGGCATTGAAATCGAATCAAATGAATTGAGTTTGATAGAATGAACTTTGATTAGCTACAATTGAGTACAACTCAATCTAATTGACTTGATTTGACTGTAAGTAGAACGAGTAAACTTTAATGCATTTCAATAGATTCAAAACAACTGAATCGGAGGAAAGGAACTTCAATCAACAACAATTAACAACAATCAATTTATTTCATTTACATTCGAACGACAAGAAATGATCATAAAGGCATTGAAATCGAATCAAATGAATTGAGTTTGATAGAATGAACTTTGATTAGCTACAATTGAGTACAACTCAATCTAATTGACTTGATTTGACTGTAAGTAGAACGAGTAAACTTTAATGCATTCCAATAGATTCAAAACAACTGAATCGGAGGAAAGGAACTTCAATCAACAACAATTAACAACAATCCCTTTATTTCATTTACATTCGAACGACAAGAAATGATCATAAAGGTATTGAAATCGAATCAAATGAATTGAGTTTGATAGAATGAACTTTGATTAGCTAGAATTGAGTACAACTCAATCAAATTGACTTGATTTGACTGTAAGGAGTACGAGTAAACTTTAACGCATTCCAATAGATTCAAAACAACTGAATCGGAGGAAAGGAACTTCAATCAACAATAATTAACAACAATCCCTTCATTTCATTTACATTCGAACGACAAGGGACGACCTTAAAGGCATTCAAATCAAATCGAATGTATTGAGTTTCATAGAATGAACTTTAACTAGATAGAATTGAGTAAAACTCAATCTAAATGACTTGATTTGACTGTAAGTAGAACGAGTAAACTTTAATGCATTCCAATAGATTCAAAACAACTAATTCGAACGAAAGGAACTTCAATCAACAACAATCAACATCAATCCCTTCATTTCATTTACATTCGAACGACAAGGGATGACCTTAAAGGTATTCAAATCGAATCAAATGAATTGAGTTTGATCGAATGAACTTTGATTAGCTAGAATTGAGTACAACTCAATCTAATTGACTTGATTTGACTGTAAGGAGAACGAGTAAACTTTAACGCATTGCAATAGATTCAAAACAACTGAATTGGACGAAAGGAACTTCAATCAACAACAATCAACATCAATCCCTTCATTTCATTTACATTCGAACGACAAGGAATGACCTTAAAGGCATTGAAATGGAATCAAATGAAGTCAGTTGGATAGAATGAACTTTGATTAGGTAGAATTGAGTACAACTCAATCTAATTGACTTGATTTGACTGTAATGAGAACGAGTAAACTTTAAGGCATTGCAATGGATTCAAAACAACTGAATTGGAAGAAAGGAACTTCAATCAACAACAATGAACAACAATCCCATGATTTCATTTACATTCGAACGACAAGGAATGACCTTATAGGCATTGAAATCGAATCAAATGAATTCAGTTGAATAGAATGAACTTTGATTAGTTAGAATTGAGTACAACTCAATGTAGTTGACTTGATTTAACTGTAGTGAGAACGAGTAAACTTTAACGCATTACAAAAGATTCAAAACAACTGAATCGGAGGAAAGGAACTTCAATCAACAACAATTAACAACAATCCCTTGATTTCATTTACATTCGAACGACAAGGAATGACCTTAAAGGCATTGAAATCGAATCAAATGAATTGAGTTTGATAGAATGAACTTTGATTAGCTACAATTGAGTACAACTCAATCTAATTGACTTGATTTGACTGTAAGTAGAACGAGTAAACTTTAATGCATTCCAATAGATTCAAAACAACTGAATCGGAGGAAAGGAACTTCAATCAACAACAATTAACAACAATCAATTTATTTCATTTACATTCGAACGACAAGAAATGATCATAAAGGCATTGAAATCGAATCAAATGAATTGAGTTTGATAGAATGAACTTTGATTAGCTACAATTGAGTACAACTCAATCAAATTGACTTGATTTGACTGTAAGGAGTACGAGTAAACTTTAACGCATTCCAATAGATTCAAAACAACTGAATCGGAGGAAAGGAACTTCAATCAACAACAATTAACACCAATCCCTTTATTTCATTTACATTCGAACGACAAGAAATGATCATAAAGGCATTGAAATCGAATCAAATGAATTGAGTTTGATAGAATGAACTTTGATTAGCTAGAATTGAGTACAACTCAATCAATTTGACTTGATTTGACTGTAAGGAGTACGAGTAAACTTTAACGCATTCGAATAGATTCAAAACAACTGAATCGGAGGAAAGGAACTTCAATCAACAACAATTAACAACAATCCCTTTATTTCATTTACATTCGAACGACAAGAAATGATCATAAAGGTATTGAAATCGAATCAAATGAATTGAGTTTGATAGAATGAACTTTGATTAGCTAGAATTGAGTACAACTCAATCAAATTGACTTGATTTGACTGTAAGGAGTACGAGTAAACTTTAACGCATTCCAATAGATTCAAAACAACTGAATCGGAGGAAAGGAACTTCAATCAACAACAATTAACACCAATCCCTTTATTTCATTTACATTCGAACGACAAGAAATGATCATAAAGGCATTGAAATCGAATCAAATGAATTGAGTTTGATAGAATGAACTTTGATTAGCTAGAATTGAGTACAACTCAATCAATTTGACTTGATTTGACTGTAAGGAGTACGAGTAAACTTTAACGCATTCGAATAGATTCAAAACAACTGAATTTGACGAACGGAACTTCAATGAACAACAATTAACAACAATCCCTTGATTTCATCTACATTCGAACGACAACGGATGACCTCAAAGGCGTTGAAATCGAATCAAATGAATTGAGTTTCATAGAATGAACTTTGATTAGTTAGAATTGAGTACAACTCAATGTAATTGACTTGATTTGACTGTAGTGAGAACGAGTAAACTTTAACGCATTCCAAAAGATTCAAAACAACTGAATCGGAGGAAAGGAACTTCAATCAACAACAATTAACAACAATCCCTTCATTTCATTTACATTCGAACGACAAGGGACGACCTTAAAGGCATTCAAATCAAATCGAATGTATTGAGTTTCATAGAATGAACTTTGACTAGATAGAATTGAGTAAAACTCAATCTAAATGACTTGATTTGACTGTAAGTAGAACGAGTAAACTTTAATGCATTCCAATAGATTCAAAACAACTAATTCGAACGAAAGGAACTTCAATCAACAACAATCAACATCAATCCCTTCATTTCATTTACATTCGAACGACAACGGATGACCTTAAAGGTATTCAAATCGAATCAAATGAATTGAGTTTGATCGAATGAACTTTGATTAGCTAGAATTGAGTACAACTCAATCTAATTGACTTGATTTGACTGTAAGGAGAACGAGTAAACTTTAACGCATTGCAATAGATTCAAAACAACTGAATTGGACGAAAGGAACTTCAATCAACAACAATCAACATCAATCCCTTCATTTCATTTACATTCGAACGACAAGGAATGACCTTAAAGGCATTGAAATGGAATCAAATGAAGTCAGTTGGATAGAATGAACTTTGATTAGGTAGAATTGAGTACAACTCAATCTAATTGACTTGATTTGACTGTAATGAGAACGAGTAAACTTTAAGGCATTGCAATGGATTCAAAACAACTGAATTGGACGAAAGGAACTTCAATCAACAACAATGAACAACAATCCCATGATTTCATTTACATTCGAACGACAAGGAATGACCTTATAGGCATTGAAATCGAATCAAATGAATTCAGTTGAATAGAATGAACTTTGATTAGTTAGAATTGAGTACAACTCAATGTAGTTGACTTGATTTGACTGTAGTGAGAACGAGTAAACTTTAACGCATTTCAAAAGATTCAAAACAACTGAATCGGAGGAAAGGAACTTCAATCAACAACAATTAACAACAATCCCTTGATTTCATTTACATTCGAACGACAAGGAATGACCTTAAAGGCATTGAAATCGAATCAAATGAATTGAGTTTGATAGAATGAACTTTGATTAGCTACAATTGAGTACAACTCAATCTAATTGACTTGATTTGACTGTAAGTAGAACGAGTAAACTTTAATGCATTCCAATAGATTCAAAACAACTGAATCGGAGGAAAGGAACTTCAATCAACAACAATTAACAACAATCAATTTATTTCATTTACATTCGAACGACAACGGATGACCTTAAAGGTATTCAAATCGAATCAAATGAATTGAGTTTGATAGAATGAACTTTGATTAGCTACAATTGAGTACAACTCAATCTAATTGACTTGATTTGACTGTAAGTAGAACGAGTAAACTTTAATGCATTCCAATAGATTCAAAACAACTGAATCGGAGGAAAGGAACTTCAATCAACAACAATTAACAACAATCCCTTTATTTCATTTACATTCGAACGACAAGAAATGATCATAAAGGTATTGAAATCGAATCAAATGAATTGAGTTTGATAGAATGAACTTTGATTAGCTAGAATTGAGTACAACTCAATCAAATTGACTTGATTTGACTGTAAGGAGTACGAGTAAACTTTAACGCATTCCAATAGATTCAAAACAACTGAATCGGAGGAAAGGAACTTCAATCAACAACAATTAACACCAATCCCTTTATTTCATTTACATTCGAACGACAAGAAATGATCATAAAGGCATTGAAATCGAATCAAATGAATTGAGTTTGATAGAATGAACTTTGATTAGCTAGAATTGAGTACAACTCACTCAATTTGACTTGATTTGACTGTAAGGAGTACGAGTAAACTTTAACGCATTCGAATAGATTCAAAACAACTGAATTTGACGAACGGAACTTCAATGAACAACAATTAACAACAATCCCTTGATTTCATCAACATTCGAACGACAACGGATGACCTCAAAGGCGTTGAAATCGAATCAAATGAATTGAGTTTCATAGAATGAACTTTGATTAGTTAGAATTGAGTACAACTCAATGTAGTTGACTTGATTTGACTGTAGTGAGAACGAGTAAACTTTAACGCATTTCAAAAGATTCAAAACAACTGAATCGGAGGAAAGGAACTTCAATCAACAACAATTAACAACAATCCCTTGATTTCATTTACATTCGAACGACAAGGAATGACCTTAAAGGCATTGAAATCGAATCAAATGAATTGAGTTTGATAGAATGAACTTTGATTAGCTACAATTGAGTACAACTCAATCTAATTGACTTGATTTGACTGTAAGTAGAACGAGTAAACTTTAATGCATTCCAATAGATTCAAAACAACTGAATCGGAGGAAAGGAACTTCAATCAACAACAATTAACAACAATCAATTTATTTCATTTACATTCGAACGACAAGAAATGATCATAAAGGCATTGAAATCGAATCAAATGAATTGAGTTTGATAGAATGAACTTTGATTAGCTACAATTGAGTACAACTCAATCTAATTGACTTGATTTGACTGTAAGTAGAACGAGTAAACTTTAATGCATTCCAATAGATTCAAAACAACTGAATCGGAGGAAAGGAACTTCAATCAACAACAATTAACAACAATCCCTTTATTTCATTTACATTCGAACGACAAGAAATGATCATAAAGGTATTGAAATCGAATCAAATGAATTGAGTTTGATAGAATGAACTTTGATTAGCTAGAATTGAGTACAACTCAATCAAATTGACTTGATTTGACTGTAAGGAGTACGAGTAAACTTTAACGCATTCCAATAGATTCAAAACAACTGAATCGGAGGAAAGGAACTTCAATCAACAACAATTAACACCAATCCCTTTATTTCATTTACATTCGAACGACAAGAAATGATCATAAAGGCATTGAAATCGAATCAAATGAATTGAGTTTGATAGAATGAACTTTGATTAGCTAGAATTGAGTACAACTCAATCAATTTGACTTGATTTGACTGTAAGGAGTACGAGTAAACTTTAACGCATTCGAATAGATTCAAAACAACTGAATTTGACGAACGGAACTTCAATGAACAACAATTAACAACAATCCCTTGATTTCATCTACATTCGAACGACAACGGATGACCTCAAAGGCGTTGAAATCGAATCAAATGAATTGAGTTTGATAGAATGAACTTTGATTAGTTAGAATTGAGTACAACTCAATGTAATTGACTTGATTTGACTGTAGTGAGAACGAGTAAACTTTAACGCATTCCAAAAGATTCAAAACAACTGAATCGGAGGAAAGGAACTTCAATCAACAACAATTAACAACAATCCCTTCATTTCATTTACATTCGAACGACAAGGGACGACCTTAAAGGCATTCAAATCAAATCGAATGTATTGAGTTTCATAGAATGAACTTTGACTAGATAGAATTGAGTAAAACTCAATCTAAATGACTTGATTTGACTGTAAGTAGAACGAGTAAACTTTAATGCATTCCAATAGATTCAAAACAACTAATTCGAACGAAAGGAACTTCAATCAACAACAATCAACATCAATCCCTTCATTTCATTTACATTCGAACGACAACGGATGACCTTAAAGGTATTCAAATCGAATCAAATGAATTGAGTTTGATCGAATGAACTTTGATTAGCTAGAATTGAGTACAACTCAATCTAATTGACTTGATTTGACTGTAAGGAGAACGAGTAAACTTTAACGCATTGCAATAGATTCAAAACAACTGAATTGGACGAAAGGAACTTCAATCAACAACAATCAACATCAATCCCTTCATTTCATTTACATTCGAACGACAAGGAATGACCTTAAAGGCATTGAAATGGAATCAAATGAAGTCAGTTGGATAGAATGAACTTTGATTAGGTAGAATTGAGTACAACTCAATCTAATTGACTTGATTTGACTGTAATGAGAACGAGTAAACTTTAAGGCATTGCAATGGATTCAAAACAACTGAATTGGACGAAAGGAACTTCAATCAACAACAATGAACAACAATCCCATGATTTCATTTACATTCGAACGACAAGGAATGACCTTATAGGCATTGAAATCGAATCAAATGAATTCAGTTGAATAGAATGAACTTTGATTAGTTAGAATTGAGTACAACTCAATGTAGTTGACTTGATTTGACTGTAGTGAGAACGAGTAAACTTTAACGCATTTCAAAAGATTCAAAACAACTGAATCGGAGGAAAGGAACTTCAATCAACAACAATTAACAACAATCCCTTGATTTCATTTACATTCGAACGACAAGGAATGACCTTAAAGGCATTGAAATCGAATCAAATGAATTGAGTTTGATAGAATGAACTTTGATTAGCTACAATTGAGTACAACTCAATCTAATTGACTTGATTTGACTGTAAGTAGAACGAGTAAACTTTAATGCATTCCAATAGATTCAAAACAACTGAATCGGAGGAAAGGAACTTCAATCAACAACAATTAACAACAATCAATTTATTTCATTTACATTCGAACGACAAGAAATGATCATAAAGGCATTGAAATCGAATCAAATGAATTGAGTTTGATAGAATGAACTTTGATTAGCTACAATTGAGTACAACTCAATCTAATTGACTTGATTTGACTGTAAGTAGAACGAGTAAACTTTAATGCATTCCAATAGATTCAAAACAACTGAATCGGAGGAAAGGAACTTCAATCAACAACAATTAACAACAATCCCTTTATTTCATTTACATTCGAACGACAAGAAATGATCATAAAGGTATTGAAATCGAATCAAATGAATTGAGTTTGATAGAATGAACTTTGATTAGCTAGAATTGAGTACAACTCAATCAAATTGACTTGATTTGACTGTAAGGAGTACGAGTAAACTTTAACGCATTCCAATAGATTCAAAACAACTGAATCGGAGGAAAGGAACTTCAATCAACAACAATTAACACCAATCCCTTTATTTCATTTACATTCGAACGACAAGAAATGATCATAAAGGCATTGAAATCGAATCAAATGAATTGAGTTTGATAGAATGAACTTTGATTAGCTAGAATTGAGTACAACTCAATCAATTTGACTTGATTTGACTGTAAGGAGTACGAGTAAACTTTAACGCATTCGAATAGATTCAAAACAACTGAATTTGACGAACGGAACTTCAATGAACAACAATTAACAACAATCCCTTGATTTCATCTACATTCGAACGACAACGGATGACCTCAAAGGCGTTGAAATCGAATCAAATGAATTGAGTTTCATAGAATGAACTTTGATTAGTTAGAATTGAGTACAACTCAATGTAATTGACTTGATTTGACTGTAGTGAGAACGAGTAAACTTTAACGCATTCCAAAAGATTCAAAACAACTGAATCGGAGGAAAGGAACTTCAATCAACAACAATTAACAACAATCCCTTCATTTCATTTACATTCGAACGACCAGGGACGACCTTAAAGGCATTCAAATCAAATCGAATGTATTGAGTTTCATAGAATGAACTTTGACTAGATAGAATTGAGTAAAACTCAATCTAAATGACTTGATTTGACTGTAAGTAGAACGAGTAAACTTTAATGCATTCCAATAGATTCAAAACAACTAATTCGAACGAAAGGAACTTCAATCAACAACAATCAACATCAATCCCTTCATTTCATTTACATTCGAACGACAAGGGATGACCTTAAAGGTATTCAAATCGAATCAAATGAATTGAGTTTGATCGAATGAACTTTGATTAGCTAGAATTGAGTACAACTCAATCTAATTGACTTGATTTGACTGTAAGGAGAACGAGTAAACTTTAACGCATTGCAATAGATTCAAAACAACTGAATTGGACGAAAGGAACTTCAATCAACAACAATCAACATCAATCCCTTCATTTCATTTACATTCGAACGACAAGGAATGACCTTAAAGGCATTGAAATGGAATCAAATGAAGTCAGTTGGATAGAATGAACTTTGATTAGGTAGAATTGAGTACAACTCAATCTAATTGACTTGATTTGACTGTAATGAGAACGAGTAAACTTTAAGGCATTGCAATGGATTCAAAACAACTGAATTGGACGAAAGGAACTTCAATCAACAACAATGAACAACAATCCCATGATTTCATTTACATTCGAACGACAAGGAATGACCTTATAGGCATTGAAATCGAATCAAATGAATTCAGTTGAATAGAATGAACTTTGATTAGTTAGAATTGAGTACAACTCAATGTAGTTGACTTGATTTGACTGTAGTGAGAACGAGTAAACTTTAACGCATTTCAAAAGATTCAAAACAACTGAATCGGAGGAAAGGAACTTCAATCAACAACAATTAACAACAATCCCTTGATTTCATTTACATTCGAACGACAAGGAATGACCTTAAAGGCATTGAAATCGAATCAAATGAATTGAGTTTGATAGAATGAACTTTGATTAGCTACAATTGAGTACAACTCAATCTAATTGACTTGATTTGACTGTAAGTAGAACGAGTAAACTTTAATGCATTCCAATAGATTCAAAACAACTGAATCGGAGGAAAGGAACTTCAATCAACAACAATTAACAACAATCAATTTATTTCATTTACATTCGAACGACAAGAAATGATCATAAAGGCATTGAAATCGAATCAAATGAATTGAGTTTGATAGAATGAACTTTGATTAGCTACAATTGAGTACAACTCAATCTAATTGACTTGATTTGACTGTAAGTAGAACGAGTAAACTTTAATGCATTCCAATAGATTCAAAACAACTGAATCGGAGGAAAGGAACTTCAATCAACAACAATTAACAACAATCCCTTTATTTCATTTACATTCGAACGACAAGAAATGATCATAAAGGTATTGAAATCGAATCAAATGAATTGAGTTTGATAGAATGAACTTTGATTAGCTAGAATTGAGTACAACTCAATCAAATTGACTTGATTTGACTGTAAGGAGTACGAGTAAACTTTAACGCATTCCAATAGATTCAAAACAACTGAATCGGAGGAAAGGAACTTCAATCAACAACAATTAACACCAATCCCTTTATTTCATTTACATTCGAACGACAAGAAATGATCATAAAGGCATTGAAATCGAATCAAATGAATTGAGTTTGATAGAATGAACTTTGATTAGCTAGAATTGAGTACAACTCAATCAATTTGACTTGATTTGACTGTAAGGAGTACGAGTAAACTTTAACGCATTCGAATAGATTCAAAACAACTGAATTTGACGAACGGAACTTCAATGAACAACAATTAACAACAATCCCTTGATTTCATCTACATTCGAACGACAACGGATGACCTCAAAGGCGTTGAAATCGAATCAAATGAATTGAGTTTCATAGAATGAACTTTGATTAGTTAGAATTGAGTACAACTCAATCTAATTGACTTGATTTGACTGTAATGAGAACGAGTAAACTTTAAGGCATTGCAATGGATTCAAAACAACTGAATTGGACGAAAGGAACTTCAATCAACAACAATGAACAACAATCCCATGATTTCATTTACATTCGAACGACAAGGAATGACCTTAAAGGCATTGAAATCGAATCAAATGAATTCAGTTGAATAGAATGAACTTTGATTAGTTAGAATTGAGTACAACTCAATCTAATTGACATGATTTGACTGTAATGAGAACGAGTAAACTTTAATGCATTCGAAAAGATTCAAAACAGTTGAATCGGAGGAACGGAACTTCAATCAACAACAATTAACAACAATCCCTTGATTTCATTTACATTCGAACGACAAGGAATGACCTTAAAGGCATTGAAATCGAATCAAATGAATTCGGTTGGATAGAATGAACTTTGATTAGTTAGAATTGAGTACAACTCAATGTAGTTGACTTGATTTGACTCTAGTGAGAACGAGTAAACTTTCACGCATTTCAAAAGATTCAAAACAACTGAATCGGAGGAAAGGAACTTCAATCAACAACAATTAACAACAATCCCTTGATTTCATTTACATTCGAACGACAAGGAATGACCTTAAAGGCATTGAAATCGAATCAAATGAATTGAGTTTGATAGAATGAACTTTGATTAGCTACAATTGAGTACAACTCAATCTAATTGACTTGATTTGACTGTAAGTAGAACGAGTAAACTTTAATGCATTCCAATAGATTCAAAACAACTGAATCGGAGGAAAAGAACTTCAATCAACAACAATTAACACCAATCCCTTTATTTCATTTACATTCGAACGACAAGAAATGATCATAAAGGCATTGAAATCGAATCAAATGAATTGAGTTTGATAGAATGAACTTTGATTAGCTAGAATTGTGTACAACTCAATCAAATTGACTTGATTTGACTGTAAGGAGTACGAGTAAACTTTATCACATTCCAATAGATTCAAAACAACTGAATCGGAGGAAAGGAACTTCAATCAACAACAATTAACACCAATCCCTTTATTTCATTTACATTCGAACGACAAGAAATGATCATAAAGGCATTGAAATCGAATCAAATGAATTGAGTTTGATAGAATGAACTTTGATTAGCTAGAATTGAGTACAACTCAATCAATTTGACTTGATTTGACTGTAAGGAGTACGAGTAAACTTTAACGCATTCCAATAGATTCAAAACAACTGAATTTGACGAACGGAACTTCAATGAACAACAATTAACAACAATCCCTTGATTTCATCTACATTCGAACGACAACGGATGACCTCAAAGGCGTTGAAATCGAATCAAATGAATTGAGTTTCATAGAATGAACTTTGATTAGTTAGAATTGAGTACAACTCAATGTAATTGACTTGATTTGACTGTAGTGAGAACGAGTAAACTTTAACGCATTCCAAAAGATTCAAAACAACTGAATCGGAGGAAAGGAACTTCAATCAACAACAATTAACAACAATCCCTTCATTTCATTTACATTCGAACGACAAGGGACGACCTTAAAGGCATTCAAATCAAATCGAATGTATTGAGTTTCATAGAATGAACTTTGACTAGATAGAATTGAGTAAAACTCAATCTAAATGACTTGATTTGACTGTAAGTAGAACGAGTAAACTTTAATGCATTCCAATAGATTCAAAACAACTAATTCGAACGAAAGGAACTTCAATCAACAACAATCAACATCAATCCCTTCATTTCATTTACATTCGAACGACAAGGGATGACCTTAAAGGTATTCAAATCGAATCAAATGAATTGATTTTGATAGAATGAACTTTGATTAGCTAGAATTGAGTACAACTCAATCTAATTGACTTGATTTGACTGTAAGGAGAACGAGTAAACTTTAACGCATTGCAATAGATTCAAAACAACTGAATTGGACGAAAGGAACTTCAATCAACAACAATCAACATCAATCCCTTCATTTCATTTACATTCGAACGACAAGGAATGACCTTAAAGGCATTGAAATGGAATCAAATGAAGTCAGTTGGATAGAATGAACTTTGATTAGGTAGAATTGAGTACAACTCAATCTAATTGACTTGATTTGACTGTAATGAGAACGAGTAAACTTTAAGGCATTGCAATGGATTCAAAACAACTGAATTGGACGAAAGGAACTTCAATCAACAACAATGAACAACAATCCCATGATTTCATTTACATTCGAACGACAAGGAATGACCTTAAAGGCATTGAAATCGAATCAAATGAATTCAGTTGAATAGAATGAACTTTGATTAGTTAGAATTGAGTACAACTCAATCTAATTGACATGATTTGACTGTAATGAGAACGAGTAAACTTTAATGCATTCGAAAAGATTCAAAACAGTTGAATCGGAGGAACGGAACTTCAATCAACAACAATTAACAACAATCCCTTGATTTCATTTACATTCGAACGACAAGGAATGACCTTAAAGGCATTGAAATCGAATCAAATGAATTGAGTTTGATAGAATGAACTTTGATTAGCTACAATTGAGTACAACTCAATCTAATTGACTTGATTTGACTGTAAGTAGAACGAGTAAACTTTAATGCATTCCAATAGATTCAAAACAACTGAATCGGAGGAAAAGAACTTCAATCAACAACAATTAACACCAATCCCTTTATTTCATTTACATTCGAACGACAAGAAATGATCATAAAGGCATTGAAATCGAATCAAATGAATTGAGTTTGATAGAATGAACTTTGATTAGCTAGAATTGTGTACAACTCAATCAAATTGACTTGATTTGACTGTAAGGAGTACGAGTAAACTTTATCACATTCCAATAGATTCAAAACAACTGAATCGGAGGAAAGGAACTTCAATCAACAACAATTAACACCAATCCCTTTATTTCATTTACATTCGAACGACAAGAAATGATCATAAAGGCATTGAAATCGAATCAAATGAATTGAGTTTGATAGAATGAACTTTGATTAGCTAGAATTGAGTACAACTCAATCAATTTGACTTGATTTGACTGTAAGGAGTACGAGTAAACTTTAACGCATTCCAATAGATTCAAAACAACTGAATTTGACGAACGGAACTTCAATGAACAACAATTAACAACAATCCCTTGATTTCATCTACATTCGAACGACAACGGATGACCTCAAAGGCGTTGAAATCGAATCAAATGAATTGAGTTTCATAGAATGAACTTTGATTAGTTAGAATTGAGTACAACTCAATGTAATTGACTTGATTTGACTGTAGTGAGAACGAGTAAACTTTAACGCATTCCAAAAGATTCAAAACAACTGAATCGGAGGAAAGGAACTTCAATCAACAACAATTAACAACAATCCCTTCATTTCATTTACATTCGAACGACAAGGGACGACCTTAAAGGCATTCAAATCAAATCGAATGTATTGAGTTTCATAGAATGAACTTTGACTAGATAGAATTGAGTAAAACTCAATCTAAATGACTTGATTTGACTGTAAGTAGAACGAGTAAACTTTAATGCATTCCAATAGATTCAAAACAACTAATTCGAACGAAAGGAACTTCAATCAACAACAATCAACATCAATCCCTTCATTTCATTTACATTCGAACGACAAGGGATGACCTTAAAGGTATTCAAATCGAATCAAATGAATTGATTTTGATAGAATGAACTTTGATTAGCTAGAATTGAGTACAACTCAATCTAATTGACTTGATTTGACTGTAAGGAGAACGAGTAAACTTTAACGCATTGCAATAGATTCAAAACAACTGAATTGGACGAAAGGAACTTCAATCAACAACAATCAACATCAATCCCTTCATTTCATTTACATTCGAACGACAAGGAATGACCTTAAAGGCATTGAAATGGAATCAAATGAAGTCAGTTGGATAGAATGAACTTTGATTAGGTAGAATTGAGTACAACTCAATCTAATTGACTTGATTTGACTGTAATGAGAACGAGTAAACTTTAAGGCATTGCAATGGATTCAAAACAACTGAATTGGACGAAAGGAACTTCAATCAACAACAATGAACAACAATCCCATGATTTCATTTACATTCGAACGACAAGGAATGACCTTAAAGGCATTGAAATCGAATCAAATGAATTCAGTTGAATAGAATGAACTTTGATTAGTTAGAATTGAGTACAACTCAATCTAATTGACATGATTTGACTGTAATGAGAACGAGTAAACTTTAATGCATTCGAAAAGATTCAAAACAGTTGAATCGGAGGAACGGAACTTCAATCAACAACAATTAACAACAATCCCTTGATTTCATTTACATTCGAACGACAAGGAATGACCTTAAAGGCATTGAAATCGAATCAAATGAATTCGGTTGGATAGAATGAACTTTGATTAGTTAGAATTGAGTACAACTCAATGTAGTTGACTTGATTTGACTCTAGTGAGAACGAGTAAACTTTCACGCATTTCAAAAGATTCAAAACAACTGAATCGGAGGAAAGGAACTTCAATCAACAACAATTAACAACAATCCCTTGATTTCATTTACATTCGAACGACAAGGAATGACCTTAAAGGCATTGAAATCGAATCAAATGAATTGAGTTTGATAGAATGAACTTTGATTAGCTACAATTGAGTACAACTCAATCTAATTGACTTGATTTGA
Source organism: Annona cherimola (assembly GCA_030490835.1). Taxonomy (NCBI): domain Eukaryota; kingdom Viridiplantae; phylum Streptophyta; class Magnoliopsida; order Magnoliales; family Annonaceae; genus Annona; species Annona cherimola. The sequence goes on along the minus strand of JASFXW010000015.1, from coordinate 840,717 downwards.
CTGTAAGTAGAACGAGTAAACTTTAATGCATTCCAATAGATTCAAAACAACTGAATCGGAGGAAAAGAACTTCAATCAACAACAATTAACACCAATCCCTTTATTTCATTTACATTCGAACGACAAGAAATGATCATAAAGGCATTGAAATCGAATCAAATGAATTGAGTTTGATAGAATGAACTTTGATTTGCTAGAATTGAGTACAACTCAATCAAATTGACTTGATTTGACTGTAAGGAGTACGAGTAAACTTTATCACATTCCAATAGATTCAAAACAACTGAATCGGAGGAAAGGAACTTCAATCAACAACAATTAACACCAATCCCTTTATTTCATTTACATTCAAACGACAAGAAATGATCATAAAGGCATTGAAATCGAATCAAATGAATTGAGTTTGATAGAATGAACTTTGATTAGCTAGAATTGAGTACAACTCAATCAATTTGACTTGATTTGACTGTAAGGAGTACGAGTAAACTTTAACGCATTCCAATAGATTCAAAACAACTGAATTTGACGAACGGAACTTCAATGAACAACAATTAACAACAATCCCTTGATTTCATCTACATTCGAACGCCAACGGATGACCTCAAAGGCGTTGAAATCGAATCAAATGAATTGAGTTTCATAGAATGAACTTTGATTAGTTAGAATTGAGTACAACTCAATGTAATTGACTTGATTTGACTGTAGTGAGAACGAGTAAACTTTAACGCATTCCAAAAGATTCAAAACAACTGAATCGGAGGAAAGGAACTTCAATCAACAACAATTAACAACAATCCCTTGATTTCATTTACATTCGAACGACAAGGGACGACCTTAAAGGCATTCAAATCAAATCGAATGTATTGAGTTTCATAGAATGAACTTTGACTAGATAGAATTGAGTAAAACTCAATCTAAATGACTTGATTTGACTGTAAGTAGAACGAGTAAACTTTAATGCATTCCAATAGATTCAAAACAACTAATTCGAACGAAAGGAACTTCAATCAACAACAATCAACATCAATCCCTTCATTTCATTTACATTCGAACGACAAGGGATGACCTTAAAGGTATTCAAATCGAATCAAATGAATTGAGTTTGATAGAATGAACTTTGATTAGCTAGAATTGAGTACAACTCAATCTAATTGACTTGATTTGACTGTAAGGAGAACGAGTAAACTTTAACGCATTGCAATAGGTTCAAAACAACTGAATTGGACGAAAGGAACTTCAATCAACAACAATCAACATCAATCCCTTCATTTCATTTACATTCGAACGACAAGGAATGACCTTAAAGGCATTGAAATGGAATCAAATGAAGTCAGTTGGATAGAATGAACTTTGATTAGGTAGAATTGAGTACAACTCAATCTAATTGACTTGATTTGACTGTAATGAGAACGAGTAAACTTTAAGGCATTGCAATGGATTCAAAACAACTGAATTGGACGAAAGGAACTTCAATCAACAACAATGAACAACAATCCCATGATTTCATTTACATTCGAACGACAAGGAATGACCTTAAAGGCATTGAAATCGAATCAAATGAATTCAGTTGAATAGAATGAACTTTGATTAGTTAGAATTGAGTACAACTCAATCTAATTGACATGATTTGACTGTAATGAGAACGAGTAAACTTTAATGCATTCGAAAAGATTCAAAACAGTTGAATCGGAGGAACGGAACTTCAATCAACAACAATTAACAACAATCCCTTGATTTCATTTACATTCGAACGACAAGGAATGACCTTAAAGGCATTGAAATCGAATCAAATGAATTCGGTTGGATAGAATGAACTTTGATTAGTTAGAATTGAGTACAACTCAATGTAGTTGACTTGATTTGACTCTAGTGAGAACGAGTAAACTTTCACGCATTTCAAAAGATTCAAAACAACTGAATCGGAGGAAAGGAACTTCAATCAACAACAATTAACAACAATCCCTTGATTTCATTTACATTCGAACGAAAAGGAATGACCTTAAAGGCATTGAAATCGAATCAAATGAATTGAGTTTGATAGAATGAACTTTGATTAGCTACAATTGAGTACAACCCAATCTAATTGACTTGATTTGACTGTAAGTAGAACAAGTAAACTTTAATGCATTCCAATAGATTCAAAACAACTGAATCGGAGGAAAGGAACTTCAATCAACAACAATTAACAACAATCAATTTATTTCATTTACATTCGAACGAAAAGAAATGATCATAAAGGCATTGAAATCGAATCAAATGAATTGAGTTTGATAGAATGAACTTTGATTAGCTAGAATTGAGTACAACTCAATCAAATTGACTTGATTTGACTGTAAGGAGTACGAGTAAACTTTATCGCATTCCAATAGATTCAAAACAACTGAATCGGAGGAAAGGAACTTCAATCAACAACAATTAACACCAATCCCTTTATTTCATTTACATTCGAACGACAAGAAATGATCATAAAGGCATTGAAATCGAATCAAATGAATTGAGTTTGATAGAATGAACTTTGATTAGCTAGAATTGAGTACAACTCAATCAATTTGACTTGATTTGACTGTAAGGAGTACGAGTAAACTTTAACGCATTCCAATAGATTCAAAACAACTGAATTTGACGAACGGAACTTCAATGAACAACAATTAACAACAATCCCTTGATTTCATCTACATTCGAACGACAACGGATGACCTCAAAGGCGTTGAAATCGAATCAAATGAATTGAGTTTCATAGAATGAACTTTGATTAGTTAGAATTGAGTACAACTCAATGTAATTGACTTGATTTGACTGTAGTGAGAACGAGTAAACTTTAACGCATTCCAAAAGATTCAAAACAACTGAATCGGAGGAAAGGAACTTCAATCAACAACAATTAACAACAATCCCTTGATTTCATTTACATTCGAACGACAAGGGACGACCTTAAAGGCATTCAAATCAAATCAAATGTATTGAGTTTCATAGAATGAACTTTGACTAGATAGAATTGAGTAAAACTCAATCTAAATGACTTGATTTGACTGTAAGTAGAACGAGTAAACTTTAATGCATTCCAATAGATTCAAAACAACTAATTCGAACGAAAGGAACTTCAATCAACAACAATCAACATCAATCCCTTCATTTCATTTACATTCGAACGACAAGGGATGACCTTAAAGGTATTCAAATCGAATCAAATGAATTGAGTTTGATAGAATGAACTTTGATTAGCTAGAATTGAGTACAACTCAATCTAATTGACTTGATTTGACTGTAAGGAGAACGAGTAAACTTTAACGCATTGCAATAGGTTCAAAACAACTGAATTGGACGAAAGGAACTTCAATCAACAACAATCAACATCAATCCCTTCATTTCATTTACATTCGAACGACAAGGAATGACCTTAAAGGCATTGAAATGGAATCAAATGAAGTCAGTTGGATAGAATGAACTTTGATTAGGTAGAATTGAGTACAACTCAATCTAATTGACTTGATTTGACTGTAATGAGAACGAGTAAACTTTAAGGCATTGCAATGGATTCAAAACAACTGAATTGGACGAAAGGAACTTCAATCAACAACAATGAACAACAATCCCATGATTTCATTTACATTCGAACGACAAGGAATGACCTTAAAGGCATTGAAATCGAATCAAATGAATTCAGTTGAATAGAATGAACTTTGATTAGTTAGAATTGAGTACAACTCAATCTAATTGACATGATTTGACTGTAATGAGAACGAGTAAACTTTAATGCATTCGAAAAGATTCAAAACAGTTGAATCGGAGGAACGGAACTTCAATCAACAACAATTAACAACAATCCCTTGATTTCATTTACATTCGAACGACAAGGAATGACCTTAAAGGCATTGAAATCGAATCAAATGAATTCGGTTGGATAGAATGAACTTTGATTAGTTAGAATTGAGTACAACTCAATGTAGTTGACTTGATTTGACTCTAGTGAGAACGAGTAAACTTTCACGCATTTCAAAAGATTCAAAACAACTGAATCGGAGGAAAGGAACTTCAATCAACAACAATTAACAACAATCCCTTGATTTCATTTACATTCGAACGAAAAGGAATGACCTTAAAGGCATTGAAATCGAATCAAATGAATTGAGTTTGATAGAATGAACTTTGATTAGCTACAATTGAGTACAACCCAATCTAATTGACTTGATTTGACTGTAAGTAGAACAAGTAAACTTTAATGCATTCCAATAGATTCAAAACAACTGAATCGGAGGAAAGGAACTTCAATCAACAACAATTAACAACAATCAATTTATTTCATTTACATTCGAACGAAAAGAAATGATCATAAAGGCATTGAAATCGAATCAAATGAATTGAGTTTGATAGAATGAACTTTGATTAGCTAGAATTGAGTACAACTCAATCAAATTGACTTGATTTGACTGTAAGGAGTACGAGTAAACTTTATCGCATTCCAATAGATTCAAAACAACTGAATCGGAGGAAAGGAACTTCAATCAACAACAATTAACACCAATCCCTTTATTTCATTTACATTCGAACGACAAGAAATGATCATAAAGGCATTGAAATCGAATCAAATGAATTGAGTTTGATAGAATGAACTTTGATTAGCTAGAATTGAGTACAACTCAATCAATTTGACTTGATTTGACTGTAAGGAGTACGAGTAAACTTTAACGCATTCCAATAGATTCAAAACAACTGAATTTGACGAACGGAACTTCAATGAACAACAATTAACAACAATCCCTTGATTTCATCTACATTCGAACGACAACGGATGACCTCAAAGGCGTTGAAATCGAATCAAATGAATTGAGTTTCATAGAATGAACTTTGATTAGTTAGAATTGAGTACAACTCAATGTAATTGACTTGATTTGACTGTAGTGAGAACGAGTAAACTTTAACGCATTCCAAAAGATTCAAAACAACTGAATCGGAGGAAAGGAACTTCAATCAACAACAATTAACAACAATCCCTTTATTTCATTTACATTCGAACGACAAGGGACGACCTTAAAGGTATTCAAATCAAATCAAATGTATTGAGTTTCATAGAATGAACTTTGACTAGATAGAATTGAGTAAAACTCAATCTAAATGAGTAAACTTTAATGCATTCCAATAGATTCAAAACAACTAATTCGAACGAAAGGAACTTCAATCAACAACAATCAACATCAATCCCTTCATTTCATTTACATTCGAACGACAAGGGATGACCTTAAAGGTATTCAAATCGAATCAAATGAATTGAGTTTGATAGAATGAACTTTGATTAGCTAGAATTGAGTACAACTCAATCTAATTGACTTGATTTGACTGTAAGGAGAACGAGTAAACTTTAACGCATTGCAATAGATTCAAAACAACTGAATTGGACGAAAGGAACTTCAATCAACAACAATCAACATCAATCCCTTCATTTCATTTACATTCGAACGACAAGGAATGACCTTAAAGGCATTGAAATGGAATCAAATGAAGTCAGTTGGATAGAATGAACTTTGATTAGGTAGAATTGAGTACAACTCAATCTAATTGACTTGATTTGACTGTAATGAGAACGAGTAAACTTTAAGGCATTGCAATGGATTCAAAACAACTGAATTGGACGAAAGGAACTTCAATCAACAACAATGAACAACAATCCCATGATTTCATTTACATTCGAACGACAAGGAATGACCTTATAGGCATTGAAATCGAATCAAATGAATTCCGTTGAATAGAATGAACTTTGATTAGTTAGAATTGAGTACAACTCAATGTAGTTGACTTGATTTGACTGTAGTGAGAACGAGTAAACTTTAACGCATTTCAAAAGATTCAAAACAACTGAATCGGAGGAAAGGAACTTCAATCAACAACAATTAACAACAATCCCTTGATTTCATTTACATTCGAACGACAAGGAATGACCTTAAAGGCATTGAAATCGAATCAAATGAATTGAGTTTGATAGAATGAACTTTGATTAGCTACAATTGAGTACAACTCAATCTAATTGACTTGATTTGACTGTAAGTAGAACGAGTAAACTTTAATGCATTCCAATAGATTCAAAACAACTGAATCGGAGGAAAGGAACTTCAATCAACAACAATTAACAACAATCAATTTATTTCATTTACATTCGAACGACAAGAAATGATCATAAAGGCATTGAAATCGAATCAAATGAATTGAGTTTGATAGAATGAACTTTGATTAGCTAGAATTGAGTACAACTCAATCAAATTGACTTGATTTGACTGTAAGGAGTACGAGTAAACTTTATCGCATTCCAATAGATTCAAAACAACTGAATCGGAAGAAAGGAACTTCAATCAACAACAATTAACACCAATCCCTTTATTTCATTTACATTCGAACGACAAGAAATGATCATAAAGGCATTGAAATCGAATCAAATGAATTGAGTTTGATAGAATGAACTTTGATTAGCTAGAATTGAGTACAACTCAATCAATTTGACTTGATTTTACTGTAAGGAGTACGAGTAAACTTTAACGCATTCCAATAGATTCAAAACAACTGAATTTGACGAACGGAACTTCAATGAACAACAATTAACAACAATCCCTTGATTTCATCTACATTCGAACGACAACGGATGACCTCAAAGGCGTTGAAATCGAATCAAATGAATTGAGTTTCATAGAATGAACTTTGATTAGTTAGAATTGAGTACAACTCAATGTAATTGACTTGATTTGACTGTAGTGAGAACGAGTAAACTTTAACGCATTCCAAAAGATTCAAAACAACTGAATCGGAGGAAAGGAACTTCAATCAACAACAATTAACAACAATCCCTTTATTTCATTTACATTCGAACGACAAGGGACGACCTTAAAGGTATTCAAATCAAATCAAATGTATTGAGTTTCATAGAATGAACTTTGACTAGATAGAATTGAGTAAAACTCAATCTAAATGACTTGATTTGACTGTAAGTAGAACGAGTAAACTTTAATGCATTCCAATAGATTCAAAACAACTAATTCGAACGAAAGGAACTTCAATCAACAACAATCAACATCAATCCCTTCATTTCATTTACATTCGAACGACAAGGGATGACCTTAAAGGTATTCAAATCGAATCAAATGAATTGAGTTTGATAGAATGAACTTTGATTAGCTAGAATTGAGTACAACTCAATCTAATTGACTTGATTTGACTGTAAGGAGAACGAGTAAACTTTAACGCATTGCAATAGATTCAAAACAACTGAATTGGACGAAAGGAACTTCAATCAACAACAATCAACATCAATCCCTTCATTTCATTTACATTCGAACGACAAGGAATGACCTTAAAGGCATTGAAATGGAATCAAATGAAGTCAGTTGGATAGAATGAACTTTGATTAGGTAGAATTGAGTACAACTCAATCTAATTGACTTGATTTGACTGTAATGAGAACGAGTAAACTTTAAGGCATTGCAATGGATTCAAAACAACTGAATTGGACGAAAGGAACTTCAATCAACAACAATGAACAACAATCCCATGATTTCATTTACATTCGAACGACAAGGAATGACCTTAAAGGCATTGAAATCGAATCAAATGAATTCAGTTGAATAGAATGAACTTTGATTAGTTAGAATTGAGTACAACTCAATCTAATTGACATGATTTGACTGTAATGAGAACGAGTAAACTTTAATGCATTCGAAAAGATTCAAAACAGTTGAATCGGAGGAACGGAACTTCAATCAACAACAATTAACAACAATCCCTTGATTTCATTTACATTCGAACGACAAGGAATGACCTTAAAGGCATTGAAATCGAATCAAATGAATTGAGTTTGATAGAATGAACTTTGATTAGCTACAATTGAGTACAACTCAATCTAATTGACTTGATTTGACTGTAAGTAGAACGAGTAAACTTTAATGCATTCCAATAGATTCAAAACAACTGAATCGGAGGAAAGGAACTTCAATCAACAACAATTAACAACAATCCCTTTATTTCATTTACATTCGAACGACAAGAAATGATCATAAAGGTATTGAAATCGAATCAAATGAATTGAGTTTGATAGAATGAACTTTGATTAGCTAGAATTGAGTACAACTCAATCAAATTGACTTGATTTGACTGTAAGGAGTACGAGTAAACTTTAACGCATTCCAATAGATTCAAAACAACTGAATCGGAGGAAAAGAACTTCAATCAACAACAATTAACACCAATCCCTTTATTTCATTTACATTCGAACGACAAGAAATGATCATAAAGGCATTGAAATCGAATCAAATGAATTGAGTTTGATAGAATGAACTTTGATTAGCTAGAATTGAGTACAACTCAATCAATTTGACTTGATTTGACTGTAAGGAGTACGAGTAAACTTTAACGCATTCCAATAGATTCAAAACAACTGAATTTGATGAACGGAACTTCAATGAACAACAATTAACAACAATCCCTTGATTTCATCTACATTCGAACGACAACGGATGACCTCAAAGGCGTTGAAATCGAATCAAATGAATTGAGTTTCATAGAATGAACTTTGATTAGTTAGAATTGAGTACAACTCAATGTAATTGACTTGATTTGACTGTAGTGAGAACGAGTAAACTTTAACGCATTCCAAAAGATTCAAAACAACTGAATCGGAGGAAAGGAACTTCAATCAACAACAATTAACAACAATCCCTTGATTTCATTTACATTCGAACGACAAGGGACGACCTTAAAGGCATTCAAATCAAATCAAATGTATTGAGTTTCATAGAATGAACTTTGACTAGATAGAATTGAGTAAAACTCAATCTAAATGACTTGATTTGACTGTAAGTAGAACGAGTAAACTTTAATGCATTCCAATAGATTCAAAACAACTAATTCGAACGAAAGGAACTTCAATCAACAACAATCAACATCAATCCCTTCATTTCATTTACATTCGAACGACAAGGGATGACCTTAAAGGTATTCAAATCGAATCAAATGAATTGAGTTTGATAGAATGAACTTTGATTCGCTAGAATTGAGTACAACTCAATCTAATTGACTTGATTTGACTGTAAGGAGAACGAGTAAACTTTAACGCATTGCAATAGATTCAAAACAACTGAATTGGACGAAAGGAACTTCAATCAACAACAATCAACATCAATCCCTTCATTTCATTTACCTTCGAACGACAAGGAATTACCTTAAAGGCATTGAAATGGAATCAAATGAAGTCAGTTGGATAGAATGAACTTTGATTAGGTAGAATTGAGTACAACTCAATCTAATTGACTTGATTTGACTGTAATGAGAACGAGTAAACTTTAAGGCATTGCAATGGATTCAAAACAACTGAATTGGACGAAAGGAACTTCAATCAACAACAATGAACAACAATCCCATGATTTCATTTACATTCGAACGACAAGGAATGACCTTAAAGGCATTGAAATCGAATCAAATGAATTCAGTTGAATAGAATGAACTTTGATTAGTTAGAATTGAGTACAACTCAATCTAATTGACATGATTTGACTGTAATGAGAACGAGTAAACTTTAATGCATTCGAAAAGATTCAAAACAGTTGAATCGGAGGAACGGAACTTCAATCAACAACAATTAACAACAATCCCTTGATTTCATTTACATTCGAACCACAAGGAATGACCTTAAAGGCATTGAAATCGAATCAAATGAATTCGGTTGGATAGAATGAACTTTGATTAGTTAGAATTGAGTACAACTCAATGTAGTTGACTTGATTTGACTCTAGTGAGAATGAGTAAACTTTCACGCATTTCAAAAGATTCAAAACAACTGAATCGGAGGAAAGGAACTTCAATCAACAACAATTAACAACAATCCCTTGATTTCATTTACATTCGAACGAAAAGGAATGACCTTAAAGGCATTGAAATCGAATCAAATGAATTGAGTTTGATAGAATGAACTTTGATTAGCTACAATTGAGTACAACCCAATCTAATTGACTTGATTTGACTGTAAGTAGAACGAGTAAACTTTAATGCATTCCAATAGATTCAAAACAACTGAATCGGAGGAAAGGAACTTCAATCAACAACAATTAACAACAATCAATTTATTTCATTTACATTCGAACGACAAGAAATGATCATAAAGGCATTGAAATCGAATCAAATGAATTGAGTTTGATAGAATGAACTTTGATTAGCTAGAATTGAGTACAACTCAATCAAATTGACTTGATTTGACTGTAAGGAGTACGAGTAAACTTTATCGCATTCCAATAGATTCAAAACAACTGAATCGGAGGAAAGGAACTTCAATCAACAACAATTAACACCAATCCCTTTATTTCATTTACATTCGAACGACAAGAAATGATCATAAAGGCATTGAAATCGAATCAATTGAATTGAGTTTGATAGAATGAACTTTGATTAGCTAGAATTGAGTACAACTCAATCAATTTGACTTGATTTGACTGTAAGGAGTAGGAGTAAACTTTAACGCATTCCAATAGATTCAAAACAACTGAATTTGACGAACGGAACTTCAATGAACAACAATTAACAACAATCCATTGATTTCATCTACATTCGAACGACAACGGATGACCTCAAAGGCGTTGAAATCGAATCAAATGAATTGAGTTTCATAGAATGAACTTTGATTAGTTAGAATTGAGTACAACTCAATGTAATTGACTTGATTTGACTGTAGTGAGAACGAGTAAACTTTAACGCATTCAAAAAGATTCAAAACAACTGAATCGGAGGAAAGGAACTTCAATCAACAACAATTAACAACAATCCCTTTATTTCATTTACATTCGAACGACAAGGGACGACCTTAAAGGTATTCAAATCAAATCAAATGTATTGAGTTTCATAGAATGAACTTTGACTAGATAGAATTGAGTAAAACTCAATCTAAATGACTTGATTTGACTGTAAGTAGAACGAGTAAACTTTAATGCATTCCAATAGATTCAAAACAACTAATTCGAACGAAAGGAACTTCAATCAACAACAATCAACATCAATCCCTTCATTTCATTTACATTCGAACGACAAGGGATGACCTTAAAGGTATTCAAATCGAATCAAATGAATTGAGTTTGATAGAATGAACTTTGATTAGCTAGAATTGAGTACAACTCAATCTAATTGACTTGATTTGACTGTAAGGAGAACGAGTAAACTTTAACGCATTGCAATAGATTCAAAACAACTGAATTGGACGAAAGGAACTTCAATCAACAATAATCAACATCAATCCCTTCATTTCATTTACATTCGAACGACAAGGAATGACCTTAAAGGCATTGAAATGGAATCAAATGAAGTCAGTTGGATAGAATGAACTTTGATTAGGTAGAATTGAGTACAACTCAATCTAATTGACTTGATTTGACTGTAATGAGAACGAGTAAACTTTAAGGCATTGCAATGGATTCAAAACAACTGAATTGGACGAAAGGAACTTCAATCAACAACAATTAACAACAATCCCATGATTTCATTTACATTCGAACGACAAGGAATGACCTTATAGGCATTGAAATCGAATCAAATGAATTCAGTTGAATAGAATGAACTTTGATTAGTTAGAATTGAGTACAACTCAATGTAGTTGACTTGATTTGACTGTAGTGAGAACGAGTAAACTTTAACGCATTTCAAAAGATTCAAAACAACTGAATCGGAGGAAAGGAACTTCAATCAACAACAATTAACAACAATCCCTTGATTTCATTTACATTCGAACGACAAGGAATGACCTTAAAGGCATTAAAAATCGAATCAAATGAATTGAGTTTGATAGAATGAACTTTGATTAGCTACAATTGAGTACAACTCAATCTAATTGACTTGATTTGACTGTAAGTAGAACGAGTAAACTTTAATGCATTCCAATAGATTCAAAACAACTGAATCGGAGGAAAGGAACTTCAATCAACAACAATTAACAACAATCCATTTATTTCATTTACATTCGAACGACAAGAAATGATCATAAAGGCATTGAAATCGAATCAAATGAATTGAGTTTGATAGAATGAACTTTGATTAGCTAGAATTGAGTACAACTCAATCAAATTGACTTGATTTGACTGTAAGGAGTACGAGTAAACTTTAACGCATTCCAATAGATTCAAAACAACTGAATCGGAGGAAAAGAACTTCAATCAACAACAATTAACACCAATCCCTTTATTTCATTTACATTCGAACGACAAGAAATGATCATAAAGGCATTGAAATCGAATCAAATGAATTGAGTTTGATAGAATGAACTTTGATTAGCTAGAATTGAGTACAACTCAATCAATTTGACTTGATTTGACTGTAAGGAGTACGAGTAAACTTTAACGCATTCCAATAGATTCAAAACAACTGAATTTGACGAACGGAACTTCAATGAACAACAATTAACAACAATCCCTTGATTTCATCTACATTCGAACGACAACGGATGACCTCAAAGGCGTTGAAATCGAATCAAATGAATTGAGTTTCATAGAATGAACTTTGATTAGTTAGAATTGAGTACAACTCAATGTAATTGACTTGATTTGACTGTAGTGAGAACGAGTAAACTTTAACGCATTCCAAAAGATTCAAAACAACTGAATCGGAGGAAAGGAACTTCAATCAACAACAATTAACAACAATCCCTTGATTTCATTTACATTCGAACGACAAGGGACGACCTTAAAGGCATTCAAATCAAATCAAATGTATTGAGTTTCATAGAATGAACTTTGACTAGATAGAATTGAGTAAAACTCAATCTAAATGACTTGATTTGACTGTAAGTAGAACGAGTAAACTTTAATGCATTCCAATAGATTCAAAACAACTAATTCGAACGAAAGGAACTTCAATCAACAACAATCAACATCAATCCCTTCATTTCATTTACATTCGAACGACAAGGGATGACCTTAAAGGTATTCAAATCGAATCAAATGAATTGAGTTTGATAGAATGAACTTTGATTAGCTAGAATTGAGTACAACTCAATCTAATTGACTTGATTTGACTGTAAGGAGAACGAGTAAACTTTAACGCATTGCAATAGATTCAAAACAACTGAATCGGAGGAAAGGAACTTCAATCAACAACAATTAACAACAATCCCTTGATTTCATTTACATTCGAACGACAAGGGACGACCTTAAAGGCATTCAAATCAAATCAAATGTATTGAGTTTCATAGAATGAACTTTGACTAGATAGAATTGAGTAAAACTCAATCTAAATGACTTGATTTGACTGTAAGTAGAACGAGTAAACTTTAATGCATTCCAATAGATTCAAAACAACTAATTCGAACGAAAGGAACTTCAATCAACAACAATTAACAACAATCCCTTGATTTCATTTACATTCGAACGAAAAGGAATGACCTTAAAGGCATTGAAATCGAATCAAATGAATTGAGTTTGATAGAATGAACTTTGATTAGCTACAATTGAGTACAACTCAATCTAATTGACTTGATTTGACTGTAAGTAGAACGAGTAAACTTTAATGCATTCCAATAGATTCAAAACAACTGAATCGGAGGAAAGGAACTTTAATCAACAACAATTAACAACAATCCATTTATTTCATTTACATTCGAACGACAAGAAATGATCATAAAGGCATTGAAATCGAATCAAATGAATTGAGTTTGATAGAATGAACTTTGATTAGCTAGAATTGAGTACAACTCAATCAAATTGACTTGATTTGACTGTAAGGAGTACGAGTAAACTTTATCGCATTCCAATAGATTCAAAACAACTGAATCGGAGGAAAGGAACTTCAATCAACAACAATTAACACCAATCCCTTTATTTCATTTACATTCGAACGATAAGAAATGATCATAAAGGCATTGAAATCGAATCAAATGAATTGAGTTTGATAGAATGAACTTTGATTAGCTAGAATTGAGTACAACTCAATCAATTTGACTTGATTTGACTGTAAGGAGTACGAGTAAACTTTAACGCATTCCAATAGATTCAAAACAACTGAATTTGACGAACGGAACTTCAATGAACAACAATTAACAACAATCCCTTGATTTCATCTACATTCGAACGACAACGGATGACCTCAAAGGCGTTGAAATCGAATCAAATGAATTGAGTTTCATAGAATGAACTTTGATTAGTTAGAATTGAGTACAACTCAATGTAATTGACTTGATTTGACTGTAGTGAGAACGAGTAAACTTTAACGCATTCCAAAAGATTCAAAACAACTGAATCGGAGGAAAGGAACTTCAATCAACAACAATTAAAAACAATCCCTTGATTTCATTTACATTCGAACGACAAGGGACGACCTTAAAGGCATTCAAATCAAATCAAATGTATTGAGTTTCATAGAATGAACTTTGACTAGATAGAATTGAGTAAAACTCAATCTAAATGACTTGATTTGACTGTAAGTAGAACGAGTAAACTTTAATGCATTCCAATAGATTCAAAACAACTAATTCGAACGAAAGGAACTTCAAATCAACAACAATCAACATCAATCCCTTCATTTCATTTACATTCGAACGACAAGGGATGACCTTAAAGGTATTCAAATCGAATCAAATGAATTGAGTTTGATAGAATGAACTTTGATTAGCTAAAATTGAGTACAACTCAATCTAATTGACTTGATTTGACTGTTAGGAGAACGAGTAAACTTTAACGCATTGCAATAGATTCAAAACAACTGAATTGGACGAAAGGAACTTCAATCAACAACAATGAACAACAATCCCATGATTTCATTTACCTTCGAACGACAAGGAATGACCTTAAAGGCATTGAAATGGAATCAAATGAAGTCAGTTGGATAGAATGAACTTTGATTAGGTAGAATTGAGTACAACTCAATCTAATTGACTTGATTTGACTGTAATGAGAACGAGTAAACTTTAAGGCATTCGAAAAGATTCAAAACAGTTGAATCGGAGGAAAGGAACTTCAATCAACAACAATTAACAACAATCCCTTGATTTCATTTACATTCGAACGACAAGGAATGACCTTAAAGGCATTGAAATCGAATCAAATGAATTCGGTTGGATAAAATGAACTTTGATTAGTTAGAATTGAGTACAACTCAATGTAGTTGACTTGATTTGACTGTAGTGAGAACGAGTAAACTTTAATGTATTCGAAAAGATTCAAAACAGTTGAATCGGAGGAACGGAACTTCAATCAACAACAATTAACAACAATCCCTTGATTTCATTTACATTCGAACGACAAGGAATGACCTTAAAGGCATTGAAATCGAATCAAATGAATTCGGTTGGATAGAATGAACTTTGATTAGTTAGAATTGAGTACAACTCAATGTAGTTGACTTGATTTGACTGTAGTGAGAACGAGTAAACTTTCACGCATTTCAAAAGATTCAAAACAACTGAATCGGAGGAAAGGAACTTCAATCAACAACAATTAACAACAATCCCTTGATTTCATTTACATTCGAACGAAAAGGAATGACCTTAAAGGCATTGAAATCGAATCAAATGAATTGAGTTTGATAGAATGAACTTTGATTAGCTACAATTGAGTACAACTCAATCTAATTGACTTGATTTGACTGTAAGTAGAACGAGTAAACTTTAATGCATTCCAATAGATTCAAAACAACTGAATCGGAGGAAAGGAACTTCAATCAACAACAATTAACAACAATCCATTTATTTCATTTACATTCGAACGACAAGAAATGATCATAAAGGCATTGAAATCGAATCAAATGAATTGAGTTTGATAGAATGAACTTTGATTAGCTAGAATTGAGTACAACTCAATCAAATTGACTTGATTTGACTGTAAGGAGTACGAGTAAACTTTATCGCATTCCAATAGATTCAAAACAACTGAATCGGAGGAAAGGAACTTCAATCAACAACAATTAACACCAATCCCTTTATTTCATTTACATTCGAACGATAAGAAATGATCATAAAGGCATTGAAATCGAATCAAATGAATTGAGTTTGATAGAATGAACTTTGATTAGCTAGAATTGAGTACAACTCAATCAATTTGACTTGATTTGACTGTAAGGAGTACGAGTAAACTTTAACGCATTCCAATAGATTCAAAACAACTGAATTTGACGAACGGAACTTCAATGAACAACAATTAACAACAATCCCTTGATTTCATCTACATTCGAACGACAACGGATGACCTCAAAGGCGTTGAAATCGAATCAAATGAATTGAGTTTCATAGAATGAACTTTGATTAGTTAGAATTGAGTACAACTCAATGTAATTGACTTGATTTGACTGTAGTGAGAACGAGTAAACTTTAACGCATTCCAAAAGATTCAAAACAACTGAATCGGAGGAAAGGAACTTCAATCAACAACAATTAACAACAATCCCTTGATTTCATTTACATTCGAACGACAAGGGACGACCTTAAAGGCATTCAAATCAAATCAAATGTATTGAGTTTCATAGAATGAACTTTGACTAGATAGAATTGAGTAAAACTCAATCTAAATGACTTGATTTGACTGTAAGTAGAACGAGTAAACTTTAATGCATTCCAATAGATTCAAAACAACTAATTCGAACGAAAGGAACTTCAATCAACAACAATCAACATCAATCCCTTCATTTCATTTACATTCGAACGACAAGGGATGACCTTAAAGGTATTCAAATCGAATCAAATGAATTGAGTTTGATAGAATGAACTTTGATTAGCTAGAATTGAGTACAACTCAATCTAATTGACTTGATTTGACTGTAAGGAGAACGAGTAAACTTTAACGCATTGCAATAGATTCAAAACAACTGAATTGGACGAAAGGAACTTCAATCAACAACAATCAACATCAATCCCTTCATTTCATTTACATTCGAACGACAAGGAATGACCTTAAAGGCATTGAAATGGAATCAAATGAAGTCAGTTGGATAGAATGAACTTTGATTAGGTAGAATTGAGTACAACTCAATCTAATTGACTTGATTTGACTGTAATGAGAACGAGTAAACTTTAAGGCATTGCAATGGATTCAAAACAACTGAATTGGACGAAAGGAACTTCAATCAACAACAATGAACAACAATCCCATGATTTCATTTACATTCGAACGACAAGGAATGACCTTAAAGGCATTGAAATCGAATCAAATGAATTCGGTTGGATAGAATGAACTTTGATTAGTTAGAATTGAGTACAACTCAATGTAGTTGACTTGATTTGACTGTAGTGAGAACGAGTAAACTTTCACGCATTTCAAAAGATTCAAAACAACTGAATCGGAGGAAAGGAACTTCAATCAACAACAATTAACAACAATCCCTTGATTTCATTTACATTCGAACGAAAAGGAATGACCTTAAAGGCATTGAAATCGAATCAAATGAATTGAGTTTGATAGAATGAACTTTGATTAGCTACAATTGAGTACAACTCAATCTAATTGACTTGATTTGACTGTAAGTAGAACGAGTAAACTTTAATGCATTCCAATAGATTCAAAACAACTGAATCGGAGGAAAGGAACTTCAATCAACAACAATTAACAACAATCCATTTATTTCATTTACATTCGAACGACAAGAAATGATCATAAAGGCATTGAAATCGAATCAAATGAATTGAGTTTGATAGAATGAACTTTGATTAGCTAGAATTGAGTACAACTCAATCAAATTGACTTGATTTGACTGTAAGGAGTACGAGTAAACTTTATCGCATTCCAATAGATTCAAAACAACTGAATCGGAGGAAAGGAACTTCAATCAACAACAATTAACACCAATCCCTTTATTTCATTTACATTCGAACGACAAGAAATGATCATAAAGGCATTGAAATCGAATCAAATGAATTGAGTTTGATAGAATGAACTTTGATTAGCTAGAATTGAGTACAACTCAATCAATTTGACTTGATTTGACTGTAAGGAGTACGAGTAAACTTTAACGCATTCCAATAGATTCAAAACAACTGAATTTGACGAACGGAACTTCAATGAACAACAATTAACAACAATCCCTTGATTTCATCTACATTCGAACGACAACGGATGACCTCAAAGGCGTTGAAATCGAATCAAATGAATTGAGTTTCATAGAATGAACTTTGATTAGTTAGAATTGAGTACAACTCAATGTAATTGACTTGATTTGACTGTAGTGAGAACGAGTAAACTTTAACGCATTCCAAAAGATTCAAAACAACTGAATCGGAGGAAAGGAACTTCAATCAACAACAATTAACAACAATCCCTTGATTTCATTTACATTCGAACGACAAGGGACGACCTTAAAGGCATTCAAATCAAATCAAATGTATTGAGTTTCATAGAATGAACTTTGACTAGATAGAATTGAGTAAAACTCAATCTAAATGACTTGATTTGACTGTAAGTAGAACGAGTAAGCTTTAATGCATTCCAATAGATTCAAAACAACTAATTCGAACGAAAGGAACTTCAATCAACAACAATCAACATCAATCCCTTCATTTCATTTACATTCGAACGACAAGGGATGACCTTAAAGGTATTCAAATCGAATCAAATGAATTGAGTTTGATAGAATGAACTTTGATTAGCTAGAATTGAGTACAACTCAATCTAATTGACTTGATTTGACTGTAAGGAGAACGAGTAAACTTTAACGCATTGCAATAGATTCAAAACAACTGAATTGGACGAAAGGAACTTCAATCAACAATAATCAACATCAATCCCTTCATTTCATTTACATTCGAACGACAAGGAATGACCTTAAAGGCATTGAAATGGAATCAAATGAAGTCAGTTGGATAGAATGAACTTTGATTAGGTAGAATTGAGTACAACTCAATCTAATTGACTTGATTTGACTGTAATGAGAACGAGTAAACTTTAAGGCATTGCAATGGATTCAAAACAACTGAATTGGACGAAAGGAACTTCAATCAACAACAATGAACAACAATCCCATGATTTCATTTACATTCGAACGACAAGGAATGACCTTATAGGCATTGAAATCGAATCAAATGAATTCAGTTGAATAGAATGAACTTTGATTAGTTAGAATTGAGTACAACTCAATGTAGTTGACTTGATTTGACTGTAGTGAGAACGAGTAAACTTTAACGCATTTCAAAAGATTCAAAACAACTGAATCGGAGGAAAGGAACTTCAATCAACAACAATTAACAACAATCCCTTGATTTCATTTACATTCGAACGACAAGGAATGACCTTAAAGGCATTAAAAATCGAATCAAATGAATTGAGTTTGATAGAATGAACTTTGATTAGCTACAATTGAGTACAACTCAATCTAATTGACTTGATTTGACTGTAAGTAGAACGAGTAAACTTTAATGCATTCCAATAGATTCAAAACAACTGAATCGGAGGAAAGGAACTTCAATCAACAACAATTAACAACAATCCATTTATTTCATTTACATTCGAACGACAAGAAATGATCATAAAGGCATTGAAATCGAATCAAATGAATTGAGTTTGATAGAATGAACTTTGATTAGCTAGAATTGAGTACAACTCAATCAAATTGACTTGATTTGACTGTAAGGAGTACGAGTAAACTTTAACGCATTCCAATAGATTCAAAACAACTGAATCGGAGGAAAAGAACTTCAATCAACAACAATTAACACCAATCCCTTTATTTCATTTACATTCGAACGACAAGAAATGATCATAAAGGCATTGAAATCGAATCAAATGAATTGAGTTTGATAGAATGAACTTTGATTAGCTAGAATTGAGTACAACTCAATCAATTTGACTTGATTTGACTGTAAGGAGTACGAGTAAACTTTAATGCATTCCAATAGATTCAAAACAACTGAATCGGAGGAAAGGAACTTCAATCAACAACAATTAACAACAATCAATTTATTTCATTTACATTCGAACGACAAGAAATGATCATAAAGGCATTGAAATCGAATCAAATGAATTGAGTTTGATAGAATGAACTTTGATTAGCTAGAATTGAGTACAACTCAATCAAATTGACTTGATTTGACTGTAAGGAGTACGAGTAAACTTTATCGCATTCCAATAGATTCAAAACAACTGAATCGGAAGAAAGGAACTTCAATCAACAACAATTAACACCAATCCCTTTATTTCATTTACATTCGAACGACAAGAAATGATCATAAAGGCATTGAAATCGAATCAAATGAATTGAGTTTGATAGAATGAACTTTGATTAGCTAGAATTGAGTACAACTCAATCAATTTGACTTGATTTGACTGTAAGGAGTACGAGTAAACTTTAACGCATTCCAATAGATTCAAAACAACTGAATTTGACGAACGGAACTTCAATGAACAACAATTAACAACAATCCCTTGATTTCATCTACATTCGAACGACAACGGATGACCTCAAAGGCGTTGAAATCGAATCAAATGAATTGAGTTTCATAGAATGAACTTTGATTAGTTAGAATTGAGTACAACTCAATGTAATTGACTTGATTTGACTGTAGTGAGAACGAGTAAACTTTAACGCATTCCAAAAGATTCAAAACAACTGAATCGGAGGAAAGGAACTTCAATCAACAACAATTAACAACAATCCCTTTATTTCATTTACATTCGAACGACAAGGGACGACCTTAAAGGCATTCAAATCAAATCAAATGTATTGAGTTTCATAGAATGAACTTTGACTAGATAGAATTGAGTAAAACTCAATCTAAATGACTTGATTTGACTGTAAGTAGAACGAGTAAACTTTAATGCATTCCAATAGATTCAAAACAACTAATTCGAACGAAAGGAACTTCAATCAACAACAATCAACATCAATCCCTTCATTTCATTTACATTCGAACGACAAGGGATGACCTTAAAGGTATTCAAATCGAATCAAATGAATTGAGTTTGATAGAATGAACTTTGATTAGCTAGAATTGAGTACAACTCAATCTAATTGACTTGATTTGACTGTAAGGAGAACGAGTAAACTTTAACGCATTGCAATAGATTCAAAACAACTGAATTGGACGAAAGGAACTTCAATCAACAACAATCAACATCAATCCCTTCATTTCATTTACATTCGAACGACAAGGAATGACCTTAAAGGCATTGAAATGGAATCAAATGAAGTCAGTTGGATAGAATGAACTTTGATTAGGTAGAATTGAGTACAACTCAATCTAATTGACTTGATTTGACTGTAATGAGAACGAGTAAACTTTAAGGCATTGCAATGGATTCAAAACAACTGAATTGGACGAAAGGAACTTCAATCAACAACAATGAACAACAATCCCATGATTTCATTTACATTCGAACGACAAGGAATGACCTTAAAGGCATTGAAATCGAATCAAATGAATTCAGTTGAATAGAATGAACTTTGATTAGTTAGAATTGAGTACAACTCAATCTAATTGACATGATTTGACTGTAATGAGAACGAGTAAACTTTAATGCATTCGAAAAGATTCAAAACAGTTGAATCGGAGGAACGGAACTTCAATCAACAACAATTAACAACAATCCCTTGATTTCATTTACATTCGAACGACAAGGAATGACCTTAAAGGCATTGAAATCGAATCAAATGAATTGAGTTTGATAGAATGAACTTTGATTAGCTACAATTGAGTACAACTCAATCTAATTGACTTGATTTGACTGTAAGTAGAACGAGTAAACTTTAATGCATTCCAATAGATTCAAAACAACTGAATCGGAGGAAAGGAACTTCAATCAACAACAATTAACAACAATCCCTTTATTTCATTTACATTCGAACGACAAGAAATGATCATAAAGGTATTGAAATCGAATCAAATGAATTGAGTTTGATAGAATGAACTTTGATTAGCTAGAATTGAGTACAACTCAATCAAATTGACTTGATTTGACTGTAAGGAGTACGAGTAAACTTTAACGCATTCCAATAGATTCAAAACAACTGAATCGGAGGAAAAGAACTTCAATCAACAACAATTAACACCAATCCCTTTATTTCATTTACATTCGAACGACAAGAAATGATCATAAAGGCATTGAAATCGAATCAAATGAATTGAGTTTGATAGAATGAACTTTGATTAGCTAGAATTGAGTACAACTCAATCAATTTGACTTGATTTGACTGTAAGGAGTACGAGTAAACTTTAACGCATTCCAATAGATTCAAAACAACTGAATTTGACGAACGGAACTTCAATGAACAACAATTAACAACAATCCCTTGATTTCATCTACATTCGAACGACAACGGATGACCTCAAAGGCGTTGAAATCGAATCAAATGAATTGAGTTTCATAGAATGAACTTTGATTAGTTAGAATTGAGTACAACTCAATGTAATTGACTTGATTTGACTGTAGTGAGAACGAGTAAACTTTAACGCATTCCAAAAGATTCAAAACAACTGAATCGGAGGAAAGGAACTTCAATCAACAACAATTAACAACAATCCCTTGATTTCATTTACATTCGAACGACAAGGGACGACCTTAAAGGCATTCAAATCAAATC
This sequence comes from Annona cherimola, assembly GCA_030490835.1. NCBI lineage: Eukaryota > Viridiplantae > Streptophyta > Magnoliopsida > Magnoliales > Annonaceae > Annona > Annona cherimola. The sequence goes on along the minus strand of JASFXW010000015.1, from coordinate 818,214 downwards.
AAATGTATTGAGTTTCATAGAATGAACTTTGACTAGATAGAATTGAGTAAAACTCAATCTAAATGACTTGATTTGACTGTAAGTAGAACGAGTAAACTTTAATGCATTCCAATAGATTCAAAACAACTAATTCGAACGAAAGGAACTTCAATCAACAACAATCAACATCAATCCCTTCATTTCATTTACATTCGAACGACAAGGGATGACCTTAAAGGTATTCAAATCGAATCAAATGAATTGAGTTTGATAGAATGAACTTTGATTCGCTAGAATTGAGTACAACTCAATCTAATTGACTTGATTTGACTGTAAGGAGAACGAGTAAACTTTAACGCATTGCAATAGATTCAAAACAACTGAATTGGACGAAAGGAACTTCAATCAACAACAATCAACATCAATCCCTTCATTTCATTTACCTTCGAACGACAAGGAATGACCTTAAAGGCATTGAAATGGAATCAAATGAAGTCAGTTGGATAGAATGAACTTTGATTAGGTAGAATTGAGTACAACTCAATCTAATTGACTTGATTTGACTGTAATGAGAACGAGTAAACTTTAAGGCATTGCAATGGATTCAAAACAACTGAATTGGACGAAAGGAACTTCAATCAACAACAATGAACAACAATCCCATGATTTCATTTACATTCGAACGACAAGGAATGACCTTAAAGGCATTGAAATCGAATCAAATGAATTCAGTTGAATAGAATGAACTTTGATTAGTTAGAATTGAGTACAACTCAATCTAATTGACATGATTTGACTGTAATGAGAACGAGTAAACTTTAATGCATTCGAAAAGATTCAAAACAGTTGAATCGGAGGAACGGAACTTCAATCAACAACAATTAACAACAATCCCTTGATTTCATTTACATTCGAACCACAAGGAATGACCTTAAAGGCATTGAAATCGAATCAAATGAATTCGGTTGGATAGAATGAACTTTGATTAGTTAGAATTGAGTACAACTCAATGTAGTTGACTTGATTTGACTCTAGTGAGAATGAGTAAACTTTCACGCATTTCAAAAGATTCAAAACAACTGAATCGGAGGAAAGGAACTTCAATCAACAACAATTAACAACAATCCCTTGATTTCATTTACATTCGAACGAAAAGGAATGACCTTAAAGGCATTGAAATCGAATCAAATGAATTGAGTTTGATAGAATGAACTTTGATTAGCTACAATTGAGTACAACCCAATCTAATTGACTTGATTTGACTGTAAGTAGAACGAGTAAACTTTAATGCATTCCAATAGATTCAAAACAACTGAATCGGAGGAAAGGAACTTCAATCAACAACAATTAACAACAATCAATTTATTTCATTTACATTCGAACGACAAGAAATGATCATAAAGGCATTGAAATCGAATCAAATGAATTGAGTTTGATAGAATGAACCAGCTAGAATTGAGTACAACTCAATCAAATTGACTTGATTTGACTGTAAGGAGTACGAGTAAACTTTATCGCATTCCAATAGATTCAAAACAACTGAATCGGAGGAAAGGAACTTCAATCAACAACAATTAACACCAATCCCTTTATTTCATTTACATTCGAACGACAAGAAATGATCATAAAGGCATTGAAATCGAATCAAATGAATTGAGTTTGATAGAATGAACTTTGATTAGCTAGAATTGAGTACAACTCAATCAATTTGACTTGATTTGACTGTAAGGAGTACGAGTAAACTTTAACGCATTCCAATAGATTCAAAACAACTGAATTTGACGAACGGAACTTCAATGAACAACAATTAACAACAATCCATTGATTTCATCTACATTCGAACGACAACGGATGACCTCAAAGGCGTTGAAATCGAATCAAATGAATTGAGTTTCATAGAATGAACTTTGATTAGTTAGAATTGAGTACAACTCAATGTAATTGACTTGATTTGACTGTAGTGAGAACGAGTAAACTTTAACGCATTCAAAAAGATTCAAAACAACTGAATCGGAGGAAAGGAACTTCAATCAACAACAATTAACAACAATCCCTTTATTTCATTTACATTCGAACGACAAGGGACGACCTTAAAGGTATTCAAATCAAATCAAATGTATTGAGTTTCATAGAATGAACTTTGACTAGATAGAATTGAGTAAAACTCAATCTAAATGACTTGATTTGACTGTAAGTAGAACGAGTAAACTTTAATGCATTTCAATAGATTCAAAACAACTAATTCGAACGAAAGGAACTTCAATCAACAACAATCAACATCAATCCCTTCATTTCATTTACATTCGAACGACAAGGGATGACCTTAAAGGTATTCAAATCGAATCAAATGAATTGAGTTTGATAGAATGAACTTTGATTAGCTAGAATTGAGTACAACTCAATCTAATTGACTTGATTTGACTGTAAGGAGAACGAGTAAACTTTAACGCATTGCAATAGATTCAAAACAACTGAATTGGACGAAAGGAACTTCAATCAACAATAATCAACATCAATCCCTTCATTTCATTTACATTCGAACGACAAGGAATGACCTTAAAGGCATTGAAATGGAATCAAATGAAGTCAGTTGGATAGAATGAACTTTGATTAGGTAGAATTGAGTACAACTCAATCTAATTGACTTGATTTGACTGTAATGAGAACGAGTAAACTTTAAGGCATTGCAATGGATTCAAAACAACTGAATTGGACGAAAGGAACTTCAATCAACAACAATGAACAACAATCCCATGATTTCATTTACATTCGAACGACAAGGAATGACCTTATAGGCATTGAAATCGAATCAAATGAATTCAGTTGAATAGAATGAACTTTGATTAGTTAGAATTGAGTACAACTCAATGTAGTTGACTTGATTTGACTGTAGTGAGAACGAGTAAACTTTAACGCATTTCAAAAGATTCAAAACAACTGAATCGGAGGAAAGGAACTTCAATCAACAACAATTAACAACAATCCCTTGATTTCATTTACATTCGAACGACAAGGAATGACCTTAAAGGCATTAAAAATCGAATCAAATGAATTGAGTTTGATAGAATGAACTTTGATTAGCTACAATTGAGTACAACTCAATCTAATTGACTTGATTTGACTGTAAGTAGAACGAGTAAACTTTAATGCATTCCAATAGATTCAAAACAACTGAATCGGAGGAAAGGAACTTCAATCAACAACAATTAACAACAATCCATTTATTTCATTTACATTCGAACGACAAGAAATGATCATAAAGGCATTGAAATCGAATCAAATGAATTGAGTTTGATAGAATGAACTTTGATTAGCTAGAATTGAGTACAACTCAATCAAATTGACTTGATTTGACTGTAAGGAGTACGAGTAAACTTTAACGCATTCCAATAGATTCAAAACAACTGAATCGGAGGAAAAGAACTTCAATCAACAACAATTAACACCAATCCCTTTATTTCATTTACATTCGAACGACAAGAAATGATCATAAAGGCATTGAAATCGAATCAAATGAATTGAGTTTGATAGAATGAACTTTGATTAGCTAGAATTGAGTACAACTCAATCAATTTGACTTGATTTGACTGTAAGGAGTACGAGTAAACTTTAACGCATTCCAATAGATTCAAAACAACTGAATTTGACGAACGGAACTTCAATGAACAACAATTAACAACAATCCCTTGATTTCATCTACATTCGAACGACAACGGATGACCTCAAAGGCGTTGAAATCGAATCAAATGAATTGAGTTTCATAGAATGAACTTTGATTAGTTAGAATTGAGTACAACTCAATGTAATTGACTTGATTTGACTGTAGTGAGAACGAGTAAACTTTAACGCATTCCAAAAGATTCAAAACAACTGAATCGGAGGAAAGGAACTTCAATCAACAACAATTAACAACAATCCCTTGATTTCATTTACATTCGAACGACAAGGGACGACCTTAAAGGCATTCAAATCAAATCAAATGTATTGAGTTTCATAGAATGAACTTTGACTAGATAGAATTGAGTAAAACTCAATCTAAATGACTTGATTTGACTGTAAGTAGAACGAGTAAACTTTAATGCATTCCAATAGATTCAAAACAACTAATTCGAACGAAAGGAACTTCAATCAACAACAATCAACATCAATCCCTTCATTTCATTTACATTCGAACGACAAGGGATGACCTTAAAGGTATTCAAATCGAATCAAATGAATTGAGTTTGATAGAATGAACTTTGATTAGCTAGAATTGAGTACAACTCAATCTAATTGACTTGATTTGACTGTAAGGAGAACGAGTAAACTTTAACGCATTGCAATAGATTCAAAACAACTGAATCGGAGGAAAGGAACTTCAATCAACAACAATTAACAACAATCCCTTGATTTCATTTACATTCGAACGACAAGGGACGACCTTAAAGGCATTCAAATCAAATCAAATGTATTGAGTTTCATAGAATGAACTTTGACTAGATAGAATTGAGTAAAACTCAATCTAAATGACTTGATTTGACTGTAAGTAGAACGAGTAAACTTTAATGCATTCCAATAGATTCAAAACAACTAATTCGAACGAAAGGAACTTCAATCAACAACAATTAACAACAATCCCTTGATTTCATTTACATTCGAACGAAAAGGAATGACCTTAAAGGCATTGAAATCGAATCAAATGAATTGAGTTTGATAGAATGAACTTTGATTAGCTACAATTGAGTACAACTCAATCTAATTGACTTGATTTGACTGTAAGTAGAACGAGTAAACTTTAATGCATTCCAATAGATTCAAAACAACTGAATCGGAGGAAAGGAACTTCAATCAACAACAATTAACAACAATCCATTTATTTCATTTACATTCGAACGACAAGAAATGATCATAAAGGCATTGAAATCGAATCAAATGAATTGAGTTTGATAGAATGAACTTTGATTAGCTAGAATTGAGTACAACTCAATCAAATTGACTTGATTTGACTGTAAGGAGTACGAGTAAACTTTATCGCATTCCAATAGATTCAAAACAACTGAATCGGAGGAAAGGAACTTCAATCAACAACAATTAACACCAATCCCTTTATTTCATTTACATTCGAACGATAAGAAATGATCATAAAGGCATTGAAATCGAATCAAATGAATTGAGTTTGATAGAATGAACTTTGATTAGCTAGAATTGAGTACAACTCAATCAATTTGACTTGATTTGACTGTAAGGAGTACGAGTAAACTTTAACGCATTCCAATAGATTCAAAACAACTGAATTTGACGAACGGAACTTCAATGAACAACAATTAACAACAATCCCTTGATTTCATCTACATTCGAACGACAACGGATGACCTCAAAGGCGTTGAAATCGAATCAAATGAATTGAGTTTCATAGAATGAACTTTGATTAGTTAGAATTGAGTACAACTCAATGTAATTGACTTGATTTGACTGTAGTGAGAACGAGTAAACTTTAACGCATTCCAAAAGATTCAAAACAACTGAATCGGAGGAAAGGAACTTCAATCAACAACAATTAAAAACAATCCCTTGATTTCATTTACATTCGAACGACAAGGGACGACCTTAAAGGCATTCAAATCAAATCAAATGTATTGAGTTTCATAGAATGAACTTTGACTAGATAGAATTGAGTAAAACTCAATCTAAATGACTTGATTTGACTGTAAGTAGAACGAGTAAACTTTAATGCATTCCAATAGATTCAAAACAACTAATTCGAACGAAAGGAACTTCAATCAACAACAATCAACATCAATCCCTTCATTTCATTTACATTCGAACGACAAGGGATGACCTTAAAGGTATTCAAATCGAATCAAATGAATTGAGTTTGATAGAATGAACTTTGATTAGCTAAAATTGAGTACAACTCAATCTAATTGACTTGATTTGACTGTTAGGAGAACGAGTAAACTTTAACGCATTGCAATAGATTCAAAACAACTGAATTGGACGAAAGGAACTTCAATCAACAACAATGAACAACAATCCCATGATTTCATTTACCTTCGAACGACAAGGAATGACCTTAAAGGCATTGAAATGGAATCAAATGAAGTCAGTTGGATAGAATGAACTTTGATTAGGTAGAATTGAGTACAACTCAATCTAATTGACTTGATTTGACTGTAATGAGAACGAGTAAACTTTAAGGCATTCGAAAAGATTCAAAACAGTTGAATCGGAGGAAAGGAACTTCAATCAACAACAATTAACAACAATCCCTTGATTTCATTTACATTCGAACGACAAGGAATGACCTTAAAGGCATTGAAATCGAATCAAATGAATTCGGTTGGATAAAATGAACTTTGATTAGTTAGAATTGAGTACAACTCAATGTAGTTGACTTGATTTGACTGTAGTGAGAACGAGTAAACTTTAATGTATTCGAAAAGATTCAAAACAGTTGAATCGGAGGAACGGAACTTCAATCAACAACAATTAACAACAATCCCTTGATTTCATTTACATTCGAACGACAAGGAATGACCTTAAAGGCATTGAAATCGAATCAAATGAATTCGGTTGGATAGAATGAACTTTGATTAGTTAGAATTGAGTACAACTCAATGTAGTTGACTTGATTTGACTGTAGTGAGAACGAGTAAACTTTCACGCATTTCAAAAGATTCAAAACAACTGAATCGGAGGAAAGGAACTTCAATCAACAACAATTAACAACAATCCCTTGATTTCATTTACATTCGAACGAAAAGGAATGACCTTAAAGGCATTGAAATCGAATCAAATGAATTGAGTTTGATAGAATGAACTTTGATTAGCTACAATTGAGTACAACTCAATCTAATTGACTTGATTTGACTGTAAGTAGAACGAGTAAACTTTAATGCATTCCAATAGATTCAAAACAACTGAATCGGAGGAAAGGAACTTCAATCAACAACAATTAACAACAATCCATTTATTTCATTTACATTCGAACGACAAGAAATGATCATAAAGGCATTGAAATCGAATCAAATGAATTGAGTTTGATAGAATGAACTTTGATTAGCTAGAATTGAGTACAACTCAATCAAATTGACTTGATTTGACTGTAAGGAGTACGAGTAAACTTTATCGCATTCCAATAGATTCAAAACAACTGAATCGGAGGAAAGGAACTTCAATCAACAACAATTAACACCAATCCCTTTATTTCATTTACATTCGAACGATAAGAAATGATCATAAAGGCATTGAAATCGAATCAAATGAATTGAGTTTGATAGAATGAACTTTGATTAGCTAGAATTGAGTACAACTCAATCAATTTGACTAGATTTGACTGTAAGGAGTACGAGTAAACTTTAACGCATTCCAATAGATTCAAAACAACTGAATTTGACGAACGGAACTTCAATGAACAACAATTAACAACAATCCCTTGATTTCATCTACATTCGAACGACAACGGATGACCTCAAAGGCGTTGAAATCGAATCAAATGAATTGAGTTTCATAGAATGAACTTTGATTAGTTAGAATTGAGTACAACTCAATGTAATTGACTTGATTTGACTGTAGTGAGAACGAGTAAACTTTAACGCATTCCAAAAGATTCAAAACAACTGAATCGGAGGAAAGGAACTTCAATCAACAACAATTAACAACAATCCCTTGATTTCATTTACATTCGAACGACAAGGGACGACCTTAAAGGCATTCAAATCAAATCAAATGTATTGAGTTTCATAGAATGAACTTTGACTAGATAGAATTGAGTAAAACTCAATCTAAATGACTTGATTTGACTGTAAGTAGAACGAGTAAACTTTAATGCATTCCAATAGATTCAAAACAACTAATTCGAACGAAAGGAACTTCAATCAACAACAATCAACATCAATCCCTTCATTTCATTTACATTCGAACGACAAGGGATGACCTTAAAGGTATTCAAATCGAATCAAATGAATTGAGTTTGATAGAATGAACTTTGATTAGCTAAAATTGAGTACAACTCAATCTAATTGACTTGATTTGACTGTTAGGAGAACGAGTAAACTTTAACGCATTGCAATAGATTCAAAACAACTGAATTGGACGAAAGGAACTTCAATCAACAACAATGAACAACAATCCCATGATTTCATTTACCTTCGAACGACAAGGAATGACCTTAAAGGCATTGAAATGGAATCAAATGAAGTCAGTTGGATAGAATGAACTTTGATTAGGTAGAATTGAGTACAACTCAATCTAATTGACTTGATTTGACTGTAATGAGAACGAGTAAACTTTAAGGCATTCGAAAATATTCAAAACAGTTGAATCGGAGGAAAGGAACTTCAATCAACAACAATTAACAACAATCCCTTGATTTCATTTACATTCGAACGACAAGGAATGACCTTAAAGGCATTGAAATCGAATCAAATGAATTCGGTTGGATAAAATGAACTTTGATTAGTTAGAATTGAGTACAACTCAATGTAGTTGACTTGATTTGACTGTAGTGAGAACGAGTAAACTTTAATGTATTCGAAAAGATTCAAAACAGTTGAATCGGAGGAACGGAACTTCAATCAACAACAATTAACAACAATCCCTTGATTTCATTTACATTCGAACGACAAGGAATGACCTTAAAGGCATTGAAATCGAATCAAATGAATTCGGTTGGATAGAATGAACTTTGATTAGTTAGAATTGAGTACAACTCAATGTAGTTGACTTGATTTGACTCTAGTGAGAACGAGTAAACTTTCACGCATTTCAAAAGATTCAAAACAACTGAATCGGAGGAAAGGAACTTCAATCAACAACAATTAACAACAATCCCTTGATTTCATTTACATTCGAACGAAAAGGAATGACCTTAAAGGCATTGAAATCGAATCAAATGAATTGAGTTTGATAGAACGAACTTTGATTAGCTACAATTGAGTACAACTCAATCTAATTGACTTGATTTGACTGTAAGTAGAACGAGTAAACTTTAATGCATTCCAATAGATTCAAAACAACTGAATCGGAGGAAAGGAACTTCAATCAACAACAATTAACAACAATCCATTTATTTCATTTACATTCGAACGACAAGAAATGATCATAAAGGCATTGAAATCGAATCAAATGAATTGAGTTTGATAGAATGAACTTTGATTAGCTAGAATTGAGTACAACTCAATCAAATTGACTTGATTTGACTGTAAGGAGTACGAGTAAACTTTATCGCATTCCAATAGATTCAAAACAACTGAATCGGAGGAAAGGAACTTCAATCAACAACAATTAACACCAATCCCTTTATTTCATTTACATTCGAACGATAAGAAATGATCATAAAGGCATTGAAATCGAATCAAATGAATTGAGTTTGATAGAATGAACTTTGATTAGCTAGAATTGAGTACAACTCAATCAATTTGACTTGATTTGACTGTAAGGAGTACGAGTAAACTTTAACGCATTCCAATAGATTCAAAACAACTGAATTTGACGAACGGAACTTCAATGAACAACAATTAACAACAATCCCTTGATTTCATCTACATTCGAACGACAACGGATGACCTCAAAGGCGTTGAAATCGAATCAAATGAATTGAGTTTCATAGAATGAACTTTGATTAGTTAGAATTGAGTACAACTCAATGTAATTGACTTGATTTGACTGTAGTGAGAACGAGTAAACTTTAACGCATTCCAAAAGATTCAAAACAACTGAATCGGAGGAAAGGAACTTCAATCAACAACAATTAACAACAATCCCTTGATTTCATTTACATTCGAACGACAAGGGACGACCTTAAAGGCATTCAAATCAAATCAAATGTATTGAGTTTCATAGAATGAACTTTGACTAGATAGAATTGAGTAAAACTCAATCTAAATGACTTGATTTGACTGTAAGTAGAACGAGTAAACTTTAATGCATTCCAATAGATTCAAAACAACTAATTCGAACGAAAGGAACTTCAATCAACAACAATCAACATCAATCCCTTCATTTCATTTACATTCGAACGACAAGGGATGACCTTAAAGGTATTCAAATCGAATCAAATGAATTGAGTTTGATAGAATGAACTTTGATTAGCTAGAATTGAGTACAACTCAATCTAATTGACTTGATTTGACTGTAAGGAGAACGAGTAAACTTTAACGCATTGCAATAGATTCAAAACAACTGAATTGGACGAAAGGAACTTCAATCAACAACAATTAACAACAATCCCATGATTTCATTTACCTTCGAACGACAAGGAATGACCTTAAAGGCATTGAAATGGAATCAAATGAAGTCAGTTGGATAGAATGAACTTTGATTAGGTAGAATTGAGTACAACTCAATCTAATTGACTTGATTTGACTGTAATGAGAACGAGTAAACTTTAAGGCATTCGAAAATATTCAAAACAGTTGAATCGGAGGAAAGGAACTTCAATCAACAACAATTAACAACAATCCCTTGATTTCATTTACATTCGAACGACAAGGAATGACCTTAAAGGCATTGAAATCGAATCAAATGAATTCGGTTGGATAAAATGAACTTTGATTAGTTAGAATTGAGTACAACTCAATGTAGTTGACTTGATTTGACTGTAGTGAGAACGAGTAAACTTTAATGTATTCGAAAAGATTCAAAACAGTTGAATCGGAGGAACGGAACTTCAATCAACAACAATTAACAACAATCCCTTGATTTCATTTACATTCGAACGACAAGGAATGACCTTAAAGGCATTGAAATCGAATCAAATGAATTCGGTTGGATAGAATGAACTTTGATTAGTTAGAATTGAGTACAACTCAATGTAGTTGACTTGATTTGACTCTAGTGAGAACGAGTAAACTTTCACGCATTTCAAAAGATTCAAAACAACTGAATCGGAGGAAAGGAACTTCAATCAACAACAATTAACAACAATCCCTTGATTTCATTTACATTCGAACGAAAAGGAATGACCTTAAAGGCATTGAAATCGAATCAAATGAATTGAGTTTGATAGAACGAACTTTGATTAGCTACAATTGAGTACAACTCAATCTAATTGACTTGATTTGACTGTAAGTAGAACGAGTAAACTTTAATGCATTCCAATAGATTCAAAACAACTGAATCGGAGGAAAGGAACTTCAATCAACAACAATTAACAACAATCCATTTATTTCATTTACATTCGAACGACAAGAAATGATCATAAAGGCATTGAAATCGAATCAAATGAATTGAGTTTGATAGAATGAACTTTGATTAGCTAGAATTGAGTACAACTCAATCAAATTGACTTGATTTGACTGTAAGGAGTACGAGTAAACTTTATCGCATTCCAATAGATTCAAAACAACTGAATCGGAGGAAAGGAACTTCAATCAACAACAATTAACACCAATCCCTTTATTTCATTTACATTCGAACGATAAGAAATGATCATAAAGGCATTGAAATCGAATCAAATGAATTGAGTTTGATAGAATGAACTTTGATTAGCTAGAATTGAGTACAACTCAATCAATTTGACTTGATTTGACTGTAAGGAGTACGAGTAAACTTTAACGCATTCCAATAGATTCAAAACAACTGAATTTGACGAACGGAACTTCAATGAACAACAATTAACAACAATCCCTTGATTTCATCTACATTCGAACGACAACGGATGACCTCAAAGGCGTTGAAATCGAATCAAATGAATTGAGTTTCATAGAATGAACTTTGATTAGTTAGAATTGAGTACAACTCAATGTAATTGACTTGATTTGACTGTAGTGAGAACGAGTAAACTTTAACGCATTCCAAAAGATTCAAAACAACTGAATCGGAGGAAAGGAACTTCAATCAACAACAATTAACAACAATCCCTTGATTTCATTTACATTCGAACGACAAGGGACGACCTTAAAGGCATTCAAATCAAATCAAATGTATTGAGTTTCATAGAATGAACTTTGACTAGATAGAATTGAGTAAAACTCAATCTAAATGACTTTATTTGACTGTAAGTAGAACGAGTAAACTTTAATGCATTCCAATAGATTCAAAACAACTAATTCGAACGAAAGGAACTTCAATCAACAACAATCAACATCAATCCCTTCATTTCATTTACATTCGAACGACAAGGGATGACCTTAAAGGCATTGAAATCGAATCAAATGAATTCGGTTGGATAGAATGAACTTTGATTAGTTAGAATTGAGTACAACTCAATCTAATTGACATGATTTGACTGTAATGAGAACGAGTAAACTTTAATGCATTCGAAAAGATTCAAAACAGTTGAATCGGAGGAACGGAACTTCAATCAACAACAATTAACAACAATCCCATGATTTCATTTACATTCGAACGACAAGGAATGACCTTAAAGGCATTGAAATCGAATCAAATGAATTCAGTTGAATAGAATGAACTTTGATTAGTTAGAATTGAGTACAACTCAATCTAATTGACATGATTTGACTGTAATGAGAACGAGTAAACTTTAATGCATTCGAAAAGATTCAAAACAGTTGAATCGGAGGAACGGAACTTCAATCAACAACAATTAACAACAATCCCTTGATTTCATTTACATTCGAATGACAAGGAATGACCTTAAAGGCATTGAAATCGAATCAAATGAATTCGGTTGGATAGAATGAACTTTGATTAGTTAGAATTGAGTACAACTCAATGTAGTTGACTTGATTTGACTGTAGTGAGAACGAGTAAACTTTAATGTATTCGAAAAGATTCAAAACAGTTGAATCGGAGGAACGGAACTTCAATCAACAACAATTAACAACAATCCCTTGATTTCATTTACATTCGAACAACAAGGAATGACCTTAAAGGCATTGAAATCGAATCAAATGAATTCGGTTGGATAGAATGAACTTTGATTAGTTAGAATTGAGTACAACTCAATGTAGTTGACTTGATTTGACTGTAGTGAGAACGAGTAAACTTTAACGCATTTCAAAAGATTCAAAATAACTGAATCGGAGGAAAGGAACTTCAATCAACAACAATTAACAACAATCCCTTGATTTCATTTACATTCGAACGAAAAGGAATGACCTTAAAGGCATTGAAATCGAATCAAATGAATTGAGTTTGATAGAATGAACTTTGATTAGCTACAATTGAGTACAACTCAATCTAATTGACTTGATTTGACTGTAAGTAGAACGAGTAAACTTTAATGCATTCCAATAGATTCAAAACAACTGAATCGGAGGAAAGGAACTTCAATCAACAACAATTAACAACAATCCATTTATTTCATTTACATTCGAACGACAAGAAATGATCATAAAGGCATTGAAATCGAATCAAATGAATTGAGTTTGATAGAATGAACTTTGATTAGCTAGAATTGAGTACAACTCAATCAAATTGACTTGATTTGACTGTAAGGAGTACGAGTAAACTTTATCGCATTCCAATAGATTCAAAACAACTGAATCGGAGGAAAGGAACTTCAATCAACAACAATTAACACCAATCCCTTTATTTCATTTACATTCGAACGATAAGAAATGATCATAAAGGCATTGAAATCGAATCAAATGAATTGAGTTTGATAGAATGAACTTTGATTAGCTAGAATTGAGTACAACTCAATCAATTTGACTTGATTTGACTGTAAGGAGTACGAGTAAACTTTAACGCATTCCAATAGATTCAAAACAACTGAATTTGACGAACGGAACTTCAATGAACAACAATTAACAACAATCCCTTGATTTCATCTACATTCGAACGACAACGGATGACCTCAAAGGCGTTGAAATCGAATCAAATGAATTGAGTTTCATAGAATGAACTTTGATTAGTTAGAATTGAGTACAACTCAATGTAATTGACTTGATTTGACTGTAGTGAGAACGAGTAAACTTTAACGCATTCCAAAAGATTCAAAACAACTGAATCGGAGGAAAGGAACTTCAATCAACAACAATTAACAACAATCCCTTGATTTCATTTACATTCGAACGACAAGGGACGACCTTAAAGGCATTCAAATCAAATCAAATGTATTGAGTTTCATAGAATGAACTTTGACTAGATAGAATTGAGTAAAACTCAATCTAAATGACTTGATTTGACTGTAAGTAGAACGAGTAAACTTTAATGCATTCCAATAGATTCAAAACAACTAATTCGAACGAAAGGAACTTCAATCAACAACAATCAACATCAATCCCTTCATTTCATTTACATTCGAACGACAAGGGATGACCTTAAAGGTATTCAAATCGAATCAAATGAATTGAGTTTGATAGAATGAACTTTGATTAGCTAGAATTGAGTACAACTCAATCTAATTGACTTGATTTGACTGTAAGGAGAACGAGTAAACTTTAACGCATTGCAATAGATTCAAAACAACTGAATTGGACGAAAGGAACTTCAATCAACAACAATTAACAACAATCCCATGATTTCATTTACCTTCGAACGACAAGGAATGACCTTAAAGGCATTGAAATGGAATCAAATGAAGTCAGTTGGATAGAATGAACTTTGATTAGGTAGAATTGAGTACAACTCAATCTAATTGACTTGATTTGACTGTAATGAGAACGAGTAAACTTTAAGGCATTGCAATGGATTCAAAACAACTGAATTGGACGAAAGGAACTTCAATCAACAACAATGAACAACAATCCCATGATTTCATTTACATTCGAACGACAAGGAATGACCTTAAAGGCATTGAAATCGAATCAAATGAATTCAGTTGAATAGAATGAACTTTGATTAGTTAGAATTGAGTACAACTCAATCTAATTGACATGATTTGACTGTAATGAGAACGAGTAAACTTTAATGCATTCGAAAAGATTCAAAACAGTTGAATCGGAGGAACGGAACTTCAATCAACAACAATTAACAACAATCCCTTGATTTCATTTACATTCGAACGACAAGGAATGACCTTAAAGGCATTGAAATCGAATCAAATGAATTGAGTTTGATAGAATGAACTTTGATTAGCTACAATTGAGTACAACTCAATCTAATTGACTTGATTTGACTGTAAGTAGAACGAGTAAACTTTAATGCATTCCAATAGATTCAAAACAACTGAATCGGAGGAAAGGAACTTCAATCAACAACAATTAACAACAATCCATTTATTTCATTTACATTCGAACGACAAGAAATGATCATAAAGGCATTGAAATCGAATCAAATGAATTGAGTTTGATAGAATGAACTTTGATTAGCTAGAATTGAGTACAACTCAATCAAATTGACTTGATTTGACTGTAAGGAGTACGAGTAAACTTTAACGCATTCCAATAGATTCAAAACAATTGAATCGGAGGAAAGGAACTTCAATCAACAACAATTAACACCAATCCCTTTATTTCATTTACATTCGAACGACAAGAAATGATCATAAAGGCATTGAAATCGAATCAAATGAATTGAGTTTGATAGAATGAACTTTGATTAGCTAGAATTGAGTACAACTCAATCAATTTGACTTGATTTGACTGTAAGGAGTACGAGTAAACTTTAACGCATTCCAATAGATTCAAAACAACTGAATTTGACGAACGGAACTTCAATGAACAACAATTAACAACAATCCCTTGATTTCATCTACATTCGAACGACAACGGATGACCTCAAAGGCGTTGAAATCGAATCAAATGAATTGAGTTTCATAGAATGAACTTTGATTAGTTAGAATTGAGTACAACTCAATGTAATTGACTTGATTTGACTGTAGTGAGAACGAGTAAACTTTAACGCATTCCAAAAGATTCAAAACAACTGAATCGGAGGAAAGGAACTTCAATCAACAACAATTAACAACAATCCCTTGATTTCATTTACATTCGAACGACAAGGGACGACCTTAAAGGCATTCAAATCAAATCAAATGTATTGAGTTTCATAGAATGAACTTTGACTAGATAGAATTGAGTAAAACTCAATCTAAATGACTTGATTTGACTGTAAGTAGAACGAGTAAACTTTAATGCATTCCAATAGATTCAAAACAACTAATTCGAACGAAAGGAACTTCAATCAACAACAATCAACATCAATCCCTTCATTTCATTTACATTCGAACGACAAGGGATGACCTTAAAGGTATTCAAATCGAATCAAATGAATTGAGTTTGATAGAATGAACTTTGATTAGCTAGAATTGAGTACAACTCAATCTAATTGACTTGATTTGACTGTAAGGAGAACGAGTAAACTTTAACGCATTGCAATAGATTCAAAACAACTGAATTGGACGAAAGGAACTTCAATCAACAACAATTAACAACAATCCCATGATTTCATTTACCTTCGAACGACAAGGAATGACCTTAAAGGCATTGAAATGGAATCAAATGAAGTCAGTTGGATAGAATGAACTTTGATTAGGTAGAATTGAGTACAACTCAATCTAATTGACTTGATTTGACTGTAATGAGAACGAGTAAACTTTAAGGCATTGCAATGGATTCAAAACAACTGAATTGGACGAAAGGAACTTCAATCAACAACAATGAACAACAATCCCATGATTTCATTTACATTCGAACGACAAGGAATGACCTTAAAGGCATTGAAATCGAATCAAATGAATTCAGTTGAATAGAATGAACTTTGATTAGTTAGAATTGAGTACAACTCAATCTAATTGACATGATTTGACTGTAATGAGAACGAGTAAACTTTAATGCATTCGAAAAGATTCAAAACAGTTGAATCGGAGGAACGGAACTTCAATCAACAACAATTAACAACAATCCCTTGATTTCATTTACATTCGAACGACAAGGAATGACCTTAAAGGCATTGAAATCGAATCAAATGAATTCGGTTGGATAGAATGAACTTTGATTAGTTAGAATTGAGTACAACTCAATGTAGTTGACTTGATTTGACTCTAGTGAGAACGAGTAAACTTTCACACATTCCAATAGATTCAAAACAACTGAATCGGAGGAAAGGAACTTCAATCAACAACAATTAACAACAATCCATTTATTTCATTTACATTCGAACGACAAGAAATGATCATAAAGGCATTGAAATCGAATCAAATGAATTGAGTTTGATAGAATGAACTTTGATTAGCTAGAATTGAGTACAACTCAATCAAATTGACTTGATTTGACTGTAAGGAGTACGAGTAAACTTTATCGCATTCCAATAGATTCAAAACAACTGAATCGGAGGAAAGGAACTTCAATCAACAACAATTAACACCAATCCCTTTATTTCATTTACATTCGAACGATAAGAAATGATCATAAAGGCATTGAAATCGAATCAAATGAATTGAGTTTGATAGAATGAACTTTGATTAGCTAGAATTGAGTACAACTCAATCAATTTGACTTGATTTGACTGTAAGGAGTACGAGTAAACTTTAACGCATTCCAATAGATTCAAAACAACTGAATTTGACGAACGGAACTTCAATGAACAACAATTAACAACAATCCCTTGATTTCATCTACATTCGAACGACAACGGATGACCTCAAAGGCGTTGAAATCGAATCAAATGAATTGAGTTTCATAGAATGAACTTTGATTAGTTAGAATTGAGTACAACTCAATGTAATTGACTTGATTTGACTGTAGTGAGAACGAGTAAACTTTAACGCATTCCAAAAGATTCAAAACAACTGAATCGGAGGAAAGGAACTTCAATCAACAACAATTAACAACAATCCCTTGATTTCATTTACATTCGAACGACAAGGGACGACCTTAAAGGCATTCAAATCAAATCAAATGTATTGAGTTTCATAGAATGAACTTTGACTAGATAGAATTGAGTAAAACTCAATCTAAATGACTTGATTTGACTGTAAGTAGAACGAGTAAACTTTAATGCATTCCAATAGATTCAAAACAACTAATTCGAACGAAAGGAACTTCAATCAACAACAATCAACATCAATCCCTTCATTTCATTTACATTCGAACGACAAGGGATGACCTTAAAGGCATTGAAATCGAATCAAATGAATTCGGTTGGATAGAATGAACTTTGATTAGTTAGAATTGAGTACAACTCAATCTAATTGACATGATTTGACTGTAATGAGAACGAGTAAACTTTAATGCATTCGAAAAGATTCAAAACAGTTGAATCGGAGGAACGGAACTTCAATCAACAACAATTAACAACAATCCCATGATTTCATTTACATTCGAACGACAAGGAATGACCTTAAAGGCATTGAAATCGAATCAAATGAATTCAGTTGAATAGAATGAACTTTGATTAGTTAGAATTGAGTACAACTCAATCTAATTGACATGATTTGACTGTAATGAGAACGAGTAAACTTTAATGCATTCGAAAAGATTCAAAACAGTTGAATCGGAGGAACGGAACTTCAATCAACAACAATTAACAACAATCCCTTGATTTCATTTACATTCGAATGACAAGGAATGACCTTAAAGGCATTGAAATCGAATCAAATGAATTCGGTTGGATAGAATGAACTTTGATTAGTTAGAATTGAGTACAACTCAATGTAGTTGACTTGATTTGACTGTAGTGAGAACGAGTAAACTTTAACGCATTTCAAAAGATTCAAAATAACTGAATCGGAGGAAAGGAACTTCAATCAACAACAATTAACAACAATCCCTTGATTTCATTTACATTCGAACGAAAAGGAATGACCTTAAAGGCATTGAAATCGAATCAAATGAATTGAGTTTGATAGAATGAACTTTGATTAGCTACAATTGAGTACAACTCAATCTAATTGACTTGATTTGACTGTAAGTAGAACGAGTAAACTTTAATGCATTCCAATAGATTCAAAACAACTGAATCGGAGGAAAGGAACTTCAATCAACAACAATTAACAACAATCCATTTATTTCATTTACATTCGAACGACAAGAAATGATCATAAAGGCCTTGAAATCGAATCAAATGAATTGAGTTTGATAGAATGAACTTTGATTAGCTAGAATTGAGTACAACTCAATCAAATTGACTTGATTTGACTGTAAGGAGTACGAGTAAACTTTATCGCATTCCAATAGATTCAAAACAACTGAATCGGAGGAAAGGAACTTCAATCAACAACAATTAACAACAATCCCTTGATTTCATTTACATTCGAACGACAAGGGACGACCTTAAAGGCATTCAAATCAAATCAAATGTATTGAGTTTCATAGAATGAACTTTGACTAGATAGAATTGAGTAAAACTCAATCTAAATGACTTGATTTGACTGTAAGCAGAACGAGTAAACTTTAACGCATTTCAAAAGATTCAAAATAACTGAATCGGAGGAAAGGAACTTCAATCAACAACAATTAACAACAATCCCTTGATTTCATTTACATTCGAACGAAAAGGAATGACCTTAAAGGCATTGAAATCGAATCAAATGAATTGAGTTTGATAGAATGAACTTTGATTAGCTACAATTGAGTACAACTCAATCTAATTGACTTGATTTGACTGTAAGTAGAACGAGTAAACTTTAATGCATTCCAATAGATTCAAAACAACTGAATCGGAGGAAAGGAACTTCAATCAACAACAATTAACAACAATCCCTTGATTTCATTTACATTCGAACGAAAAGGAATGACCTTAAAGGCATTGAAATCGAATCAAATGAATTGAGTTTGATAGAATGAACTTTGATTAGCTAGAATTGAGTACAACTCTATCAAATTGACTTGATTTGACTGTAAGGAGTACGAGTAAACTTTAACGCATTCCAATAGATTCAAAACAACTGAATCGGAGGAAAGGAACTTCAATCAACAACAATTAACACCAATCCCTTTATTTCATTTACATTCGAACGACAAGAAATGATCATAAAGGCATTGAAATCGAATCAAATGAATTGAGTTTGATAGAATGAACTTTGATTAGCTAGAATTGAGTACAACTCAATCAATTTGACTTGATTTGACTGTAAGGAGTACGAGTAAACTTTAACGCATTCCAATAGATTCAAAACAACTGAATTTGACGAACGGAACTTCAATGAACAACAATTAACAACAATCCCTTGATTTCATCTACATTCGAACGACAACGGATGACCTCAAAGGCGTTGAAATCGAATCAAATGAATTGAGTTTGATAGAATGAACTTTGATTAGTTAGAATTGAGTACAACTCAATGTAATTGACTTGATTTGACTGTAGTGAGAACGAGTAAACTTTAACGCATTCCAAAAGATTCAAAACAACTGAATCGGAGGAAAGGAACTTCAATCAACAACAAGTAACAACAATCCCTTTATTTCATTTACATTCGAACGACAAGGGACGACCTTAAAGGCATTCAAATCCAATCAAATGTATTGAGTTTCATAGAATGAACTTTGACTAGATAGAATTGAGTAAAACTCAATCTAAATGACTTGATTTGACTGTAAGTAGAACGAGTAAACTTTAATGCATTCCAATAGATTCAAAACAACTAATTCGAACGAAAGGAACTTCAATCAACAACAATCAACATCAATCCCTTCATTTCATTTACATTCGAACGACAAGGGATGACCTTAAAGGTATTCAAATCGAATCAAATGAATTGAGTTTGATAGAATGAACTTTGATTAGCTAGAATTGAGTACAACTCAATCTAATTGACTTGATTTGACTGTAAGGAGAACGAGTAAACTTTAACGCATTGCAATAGATTCAAAACAACTGAATTGGACGAAAGGAACTTCAATCAACAACAATTAACAACAATCCCATGATTTCATTTACCTTCGAACGACAAGGAATGACCTTAAAGGCATTGAAATGGAATCAAATGAAGTCAGTTGGATAGAATGAACTTTGATTAGGTAGAATTGTGTACAACTCAATCTAATTGACTTGATTTGACTGTAATGAGAACGAGTAAACTTTAAGGCATTGCAATGGATTCAAAACAACTGAATTGGACGAAAGGAACTTCAATCAACAACAATGAACAACAATCCCATGATTTCATTTACATTCGAACGACAAGGAATGACCTTAAAGGCATTGAAATCGAATCAAATGAATTCAGTTGAATAGAATGAACTTTGATTAGTTAGAATTGAGTACAACTCAATCTAATTAACATGATTTGACTGTAATGAGAACGAGTAAACTTTAATGCATTCGAAAAGATTCAAAACAGTTGAATCGGAGGAAAGGAACTTCAATCAACAACAATTAACAACAATCCCTTGATTTCATTTACATTCGAACGACAAGGAATGACCTTAAAGGCATTGAAATCGAATCAAATGAATTCGGTTGGATAGAATGAACTTTGATTAGTTAGAATTGAGTACAACTCAATGTAGTTGACTTGATTTGACTGTAGTGAGAACGAGTAAACTTTAAAGCATTTCAAAAGATTCAAAACAACTGAATCGGAGGAAAGGAACTTCAATCAACAACAATTAACACCAATCCCTTTATTTCATTTACATTCGAACGACAAGAAATGATCATAAAGGCATTGAAATCGAATCAAATGAATTGAGTTTGATAGAATGAACTTTGATTAGCTAGAATTGAGTACAACTCAATCAATTTGACTTGATTTGACTGTAAGGAGTACGAGTAAACTTTAACGCATTCCAATAGATTCAAAACAACTGAATTTGACGAACGGAACTTCAATGAACAACAATTAACAACAATCCCTTGATTTCATCTACATTCGAACGACAACGGATGACCTCAAAGGCGTTGAAATCGAATCAAATGAATTGAGTTTGATAGAATGAACTTTGATTAGTTAGAATTGAGTACAACTCAATGTAATTGACTTGATTTGACTGTAGTGAGAACGAGTAAACTTTAACGCATTCCAAAAGATTCAAAACAACTGAATCGGAGGAAAGGAACTTCAATCAACAACAATTAACAACAATCCCTTGATTTCATTTACATTCGAACGACAAGGGACGACCTTAAAGGCATTCAAATCAAATCAAATGTATTGAGTTTCATAGAATGAACTTTGACTAGATAGAATTGAGTAAAACTCAATCTAAATGACTTGATTTGACTGTAAGTAGAACGAGTAAACTTTAATGCATTCCAATAGATTCAAAACAACTAATTCGAACGAAAGGAACTTCAATCAACAACAATCAACATCAATCCCTTCATTTCATTTACATTCGAACGACAAGGGATGACCTTAAAGGTATTCAAATCGAATCAAATGAATTGAGTTTGATAGAATGAACTTTGATTAGCTAGAATTGAGTACAACTCAATCTAATTGACTTGATTTGACTGTAAGGAGAACGAGTAAACTTTAACGCATTGCAATAGATTCAAAACAACTGAATTGGACGAAAGGAACTTCAATCAACAACAATTAACAACAATCCCATGATTTCATTTACCTTCGAACGACAAGGAATGACCTTAAAGGCATTGAAATGGAATCAAATGAAGTCAGTTGGATAGAATGAACTTTGATTAGGTAGAATTGTGTACAACTCAATCTAATTGACTTGATTTGACTGTAATGAGAACGAGTAAACTTTAAGGCATTGCAATGGATTCAAAACAACTGAATTGGACGAAAGGAACTTCAATCAACAACAATGAACAACAATCCCATGATTTCATTTACATTCGAACGACAAGGAATGACCTTAAAGGCATTGAAATCGAATCAAATGAATTCAGTTGAATAGAATGAACTTTGATTAGTTAGAATTGAGTACAACTCAATCTAATTAACATGATTTGACTGTAATGAGAACGAGTAAACTTTAATGCATTCGAAATGATTCAAAACAGTTGAATCGGAGGAAAGGAACTTCAATCAACAACAATTAACAACAATCCCTTGATTTCATTTACATTCGAACGACAAGGAATGACCTTAAAGGCATTGAAATCGAATCAAATGAATTCGGTTGGATAGAATGAACTTTGATTAGTTAGAATTGAGTACAACTCAATGTAGTTGACTTGATTTGACTGTAGTGAGAACGAGTAAACTTTAAAGCATTTCAAAAGATTCAAAACAACTGAATCGGAGGAAAGGAACTTCAATCAACAACAATTAACAACAATCCCTTGATTTCATTTACATTCGAACGAAAAGGAATGACCTTAAAGGCATTGAAATCGAATCAAATGAATTGAGTTTGATAGAATGAACTTTGATTAGCTACAATTGAGTACAACTCAATCTAATTGACTTGATTTGACTGTAAGTAGAACGAGTAAACTTTAATGCATTCCAATAGATTCAAAACAACTGAATCGGAGGAAAGGAACTTCAATCAACAACAATTAACAACAATCCCTTTATTTCATTTACATTCGAACGACAAGAAATGATCATAAAGGCATTGAAATCGAATCAAATGAATTGAGTTTGATAGAATGAACTTTGATTAGCTAGAATTGAGTACAACTCAATCAAATTGACTTGATTTGACTGTAAGGAGTACGAGTAAACTTTAACGCATTCCAATAGATTCAAAACAACTGAATCGGAGGAAAGGAACTTCAATCAACAACAATTAACACCAATCCCTTTATTTCATTTACATTCGAACGACAAGAAATGATCATAAAGGCATTGAAATCGAATCAAATGAATTGAGTTTGATAGAATAAACTTTGATTAGCTAGAATTGAGTACAACTCAATCAATTTGACTTGATTTGACTGTAAGGAGTACGAGTAAACTTTAACGCATTCCAATAATTCAAAACAACTGAATTTGACGAACGGAACTTCAATGAACAACAATTAACAACAATCCCTTGATTTCATCTACATTCGAACGACAACGGATGACCTCAAAGGCGTTGAAATCGAATCAAATGAATTGAGTTTGATAGAATGAACTTTGATTAGTTAGAATTGAGTACAACTCAATGTAATTGACTTGATTTGACTGTAGTGAGAACGAGTAAACTTTAACGCATTCCAAAAGATTCAAAACAACTGAATCGGAGGAAAGGAACTTCAATCAACAACAATTAACAACAATCCCTTGATTTCATTTACATTCGAACGACAAGGGACGACCTTAAAGGCATTCAAATCAAATCAAATGTATTGAGTTTCATAGAATGAACTTTGACTAGATAGAATTGAGTAAAACTCAATCTAAATGACTTGATTTGACTGTAAGTAGAACGAGTAAACTTTAATGCATTCCAATAGATTCAAAACAACTAATTCGAACGAAAGGAACTTCAATCAACAACAATCAACATCAATCCCTTCATTTCATTTACATTCGAACGACAAGGGATGACCTTAAAGGTATTCAAATCGAATCAAATGAATTGAGTTTGATAGAATGAACTTTGATTCGCTAGAATTGAGTACAACTCAATCTAATTGACTTGATTTGACTGTAAGGAGAACGAGTAAACTTTAACGCATTGCAATAGATTCAAAACAACTGAATTGGACGAAAGGAACTTCAATCAACAACAATCAACATCAATCCCTTCATTTCATTTACATTCGAACGACAAGGAATGACCTTAAAGGCATTGAAATGGAATCAAATGAAGTCAGTTGGATAGAATGAACTTTGATTAGGTAGAATTGAGTACAACTCAATCTAATTGACTTGATTTGACTGTAATGAGAACGAGTAAACTTTAAGGCATTGCAATGGATTCAAAACAACTGAATTGGACGAAAGGAACTTCAATCAACAACAATGAACAACAATCCCATGATTTCATTTACATTCGAACGACAAGGAATGACCTTAAAGGCATTGAAATCGAATCAAATGAATTCAGTTGAATAGAATGAACTTTGATTAGTTAGAATTGAGTACAACTCAATCTAATTGACTTGATTTGACTGTAGTGAGAACGAGTAAACTTTAACGCATTTCAAAAGATTCAAAACAACTGAATCGGAGGAAAGGAACTTCAATCAACAACAATTAACAACAATCCCTTGATTTCATTTACATTCGAACGAAAAGGAATGACCTTAAAGGCATTGAAATCGAATCAAATGAATTGAGTTTGATAGAATGAACTTTGATTAGTTAGAATTGAGTACAACTCAATGTAGTTGACTTGATTTGACTGTAGTGAGAACGAGTAAACTTTAATGCATTCCAATAGATTCAAAACAACTGAATCGGAGGAAAGGAACTTCAATAACAACAATTAACACCAATCCCTTTATTTCATTTACATTCGAACGACAAGAAATGATCATAAAGGCATTGAAATCGAATCAAATGAATTGAGTTTGATAGAATGAACTTTGATTAGCTAGAATTGAGTACAACTCAATCAATTTGACTTGATTTGACTGTAAGGAGTACGAGTAAACTTTAACGCATTCCAATAGATTCAAAACAACTGAATTTGACGAACGCAACTTCAATGAACAACAATTAACAACAATCCCTTGATTTCATCTACATTCGAACGACAACGGATGACCTCAAAGGCGTTGAAATCGAATCAAATGAATTGAGTTTGATAGAATGAACTTTGATTAGTTAGAATTGAGTACAACTCAATGTAATTGACTTGATTTGACTGTAGTGAGAACGAGTAAACTTTAACGCATTCCAAAAGATTCAAAACAACTGAATCGGAGGAAAGGAACTTCAATCAACAACAATTAACAACAATCCCTTGATTTCATTTACATTCGAACGACAAGGGACGACCTTAAAGGCATTCAAATCAAATCAAATGTATTGAGTTTCATAGAATGAACTTTGACTAGATAGAATTGAGTAAAACTCAATCTAAATGACTTGATTTGACTGTAAGTAGAACGAGTAAACTTTAATGCATTCCAATAGATTCAAAACAACTAATTCGAACGAAAGGAACTTCAATCAACAACAATCAACATCAATCCCTTCATTTCATTTACATTCGAACGACAAGGGATGACCTTAAAGGTATTCAAATCGAATCAAATGAATTGAGTTTGATAGAATGAACTTTGATTAGCTAGAATTGAGTACAACTCAATCTAATTGACTTGATTTGACTGTAAGGAGAACGAGTAAACTTTAACGCATTGCAATAGATTCAAAACAACTGAATTGGACGAAAGGAACTTCAATCAACAACAATTAACAACAATCCCATGATTTCATTTACCTTCGAACGACAAGGAATGACCTTAAAGGCATTGAAATGGAATCAAATGAAGTCAGTTGGATAGAATGAACTTTGATTAGGTAGAATTGAGTACAACTCAATCTAATTGACTTGATTTGACTGTAATGAGAACGAGTAAACTTTAAGGCATTGCAATGGATTCAAAACAACTGAATTGGACGAAAGGAACTTCAATCAACAACAATGAACAACAATCCCATGATTTCATTTACATTCGAACGACAAGGAATGACCTTAAAGGCATTGAAATCGAATCAAATGAATTCAGTTGAATAGAATGAACTTTGATTAGTTAGAATTGAGTACAACTCAATCTAATTGACATGATTTGACTGTAATGAGAACGAGTAAACTTTAATGCATTCGAAAAGATTCAAAACAGTTGAATCGGAGGAACGGAACTTCAATCAACAACAATTAACAACAATCCCTTGATTTCATTTACATCCGAACGACAAGGAATGACCTTAAAGGCATTGAAATCGAATCAAATGAATTCGGTTGGATAGAATGAACTTTGATTAGTTAGAATTGAGTACAACTCAATGTAGTTGACTTGATTTGACTCTAGTGAGAACGAGTAAACTTTCACACATTCCAATAGATTCAAAACAACTGAATTGGACGAAAGGAACTTCAATCAACAACAATGAACAACAATCCCATGATTTCATTTACATTCGAACGACAAGGAATGACCTTAAAGGCATTGAAATCGAATCAAATGAATTCAGTTGAATAGAATGAACTTTGATTAGTTAGAATTGAGTACAACTCAATCTAATTGACATGATTTGACTGTAATGAGAACGAGTAAACTTTAATGCATTCGAAAAGATTCATAACAGTTGAATCGGAGGAACGGAACTTCAATTAACAACAATTAACAACAATCCCTTGATTTCATTTACATTCGAACGACAAGGAATGACCTTAAAGGCATTGAAATCGAATCAAATGAATTCGGTTGAATAGAATGAACTTTGATTGGTTAGAATTGAGTACAACTCAATCTAATTGACATGATTTGACTGTAATGAGAACGAGTAAACTTTAATGCATTCGAAAAGATTCAAAACAGTTGAATCGGAGGAACGGAACTTCAATCAACAACAATTAACAACAATCCCTTGATTTCATTTACATTCGAACGACAAGGAATGACCTTAAAGACATTGAAATCGAATCAAATGAATTCGGTTGGATAGAATGAACTTTGATTAGTTAGAATTGAGTACAACTCAATGTAGTTGACTTGATTTGACTGTAGTGAGAACGAGTAAACTTTAACGCATTTCAAAAGATTCAAAATAACTGAATCGGAGGAAAGGAACTTCAATCAACAACAATTAACAACAATCCCTTGATTTCATTTACATTCGAACGAAAAGGAATGACCTTAAAGGCATTGAAATCGAATCAAATGAATTGAGTTTGATAGAATGAACTTTGATTAGCTACAATTGAGTACAACTCAATCTAATTGACTTGATTTGACTGTAAGTAGAACGAGTAAACTTTAATGCATTCCAAAAGATTCAAAACAACTGAATCGGAGGAAAGGAACTTCAATCAACAACAAGTAACAACAATCCCTTTATTTCATTTACATTCGAACGATAAGGGACGACCTTAAAGGCATTCAAATCAAATCAAATGTATTGAGTTTCATAGAATGAACTTTGACTAGATAGAATTGAGTAAAACTCAATCTAAATGACTTGATTTGACTGTAAGTAGAACGAGTAAACTTTAATGCATTCCAATAGATTCAAAACAACTAATTCGAACGAAAGGAACTTCAATCAACAACAATCAACATCAATCCCTTCATTTCATTTACATTCGAACGACAAGGGATGACCTTAAAGGTATTCAAATCGAATCAAATGAATTGAGTTTGATAGAATGAACTTTGATTAGCTAGAATTGAGTACAACTCAATCTAATTGACTTGATTTGACTGTAAGGAGAACGAGTAAACTTTAACGCATTGCAATAGATTCAAAACAACTGAATTGGACGAAAGGAACTTCAATCAACAACAATTAACAACAATCCCATGATTTCATTTACCTTCGAACGACAAGGAATGACCTTAAAGGCATTGAAATGGAATCAAATGAAGTCAGTTGGATAGAATGAACTTTGATTAGGTAGAATTGTGTACAACTCAATCTAATTGACTTGATTTGACTGTAATGAGAACGAGTAAACTTTAAGGCATTGCAATGGATTCAAAACAACTGAATTGGACGAAAGGAACTTCAATCAACAACAATGAACAACAATCCCATGATTTCATTTACATTCGAACGACAAGGAATGACCTTAAAGGCATTGAAATCGAATCAAATGAATTCAGTTGAATAGAATGAACTTTGATTAGTTAGAATTGAGTACAACTCAATCTAATTGACATGATTTGACTGTAATGAGAACGAGTAAACTTTAATGCATTCGAAAAGATTCAAAACAGTTGAATCGGAGGAAAGGAACTTCAATCAACAACAATTAACAACAATCCCTTGATTTCATTTACATTCGAACGACAAGGAATGACCTTAAAGGCATTGAAATCGAATCAAATGAATTCGGTTGGATAGAATGAACTTTGATTAGTTAGAATTGAGTACAACTCAATGTAGTTGACTTGATTTGACTGTAGTGAGAACGAGTAAACTTTAACGCATTTCAAAAGATTCAAAACAACTGAATCGGAGGAAAGGAACTTCAATCAACAACAATTAACAACAATCCCTTGATTTCATTTACATTCGAACGAAAAGGAATGACCTTAAAGGCATTGAAATCGAATCAAATGAATTGAGTTTGATAGAATGAACTTTGATTAGCTAGAATTGAGTACAACTCAATCAAATTGACTTGATTTGACTGTAAGGAGTACGAGTAAACTTTAACGCATTCCAATAGATTCAAAACAACTGAATCGGAGGAAAGGAACTTCAATTAACAACAATTAACACCAATCCCTTTATTTCATTTACATTCGAACGACAAGAAATGATCATAAAGGCATTGAAATCGAATCAAATGAATTGAGTTTGATAGAATGAACTTTGATTAGCTAGAATTGAGTACAACTCAATCAATTTGACTTGATTTGACTGTAAGGAGTACGAGTAAACTTTAACGCATTCCAATAGATTCAAAACAACTGAATTTGACGAACGGAACTTCAATGAACAACAATTAACAACAATCCCTTGATTTCATCTACATTCGAACGACAACGGATGACCTCAAAGGCGTTGAAATCGAATCAAATGAATTGAGTTTCATAGAATGAACTTTGATTAGTTAGAATTGAGTACAACTCAATGTAATTGACTTGATTTGACTGTAGTGAGAACGAGTAAACTTTAACGCATTCCAAAAGATTCAAAACAACTGAATCGGAGGAAAGGAACTTCAATCAACAACAATTAACAACAATCCCTTGATTTCATTTACATTCGAACGACAAGGGACGACCTTAAAGGCATTCAAATCAAATCAAATGTATTGAGTTTCATAGAATGAACTTTGACTAGATAGAATTGAGTAAAACTCAATCTAAATGACTTGATTTGACTGTAAGTAGAACGAGTAAACTTTAATGCATTCCAATAGATTCAAAACAACTAATTCGAACGAAAGGAACTTCAATCAACAACAATCAACATCAATCCCTTCATTTCATTTACATTCGAACGACAAGGGATGACATTAAAGGTATTCAAATCGAATCAAATGAATTGAGTTTGATAGAATGAACTTTGATTAGCTAGAATTGAGTACAACTCAATCTAATTGACTTGATTTGACTGTAAGGAGAACGAGTAAACTTTAACGCATTGCAATAGATTCAAAACAACTGAATTGGACGAAAGGAACTTCAATCAACAACAATTAACAACAATCCCATGATTTCATTTACCTTCGAACGACAAGGAATGACCTTAAAGGCATTGAAATGGAATCAAATGAAGTCAGTTGGATAGAATGAACTTTGATTAGGTAGAATTGAGTACAACTCAATCTAATTGACTTGATTTGACTGTAATGAGAACGAGTAAACTTTAAGGCATTGCAATGGATTCAAAACAACTGAATTGGACGAAAGGAACTTCAATCAACAACAATGAACAACAATCCCATGATTTCATTTACATTCGAACGACAAGGAATGACCTTAAAGGCATTGAAATCGAATCAAATGAATTCAGTTGAATAGAATGAACTTTGATTAGTTAGAATTGAGTACAACTCAATCTAATTGACATGATTTGACTGTAATGAGAACGAGTAAACTTTAATGCATTCGAAAAGATTCAAAACAGTTGAATCGGAGGAAAGGAACTTCAATCAACAACAATTAACAACAATCCCTTGATTTCATTTACATTCGAACGACAAGGAATGACCTTAAAGGCATTGAAATCGAATCAAATGAATTCGGTTGGATAGAATGAACTTTGATTAGTTAGAATTGAGTACAACTCAATGTAGTTGACTTGATTTGACTGTAGTGAGAACGAGTAAACTTTAACGCATTTCAAAAGATTCAAAACAACTGAATCGGAGGAAAGGAACTTCAATCAACAACAATTAACAACAATCCCTTGATTTCATTTACATTCGAACGAAAAGGAATGACCTTAAAGGCATTGAAATCGAATCAAATGAATTGAGTTTGATAGAATGAACTTTGATTAGCTAGAATTGAGTACAACTCAATCAAATTGACTTGATTTGACTGTAAGGAGTACGAGTAAACTTTAACGCATTCCAATAGATTCAAAACAACTGAATCGGAGGAAAGGAACTTCAATTAACAACAATTAACACCAATCCCTTTATTTCATTTACATTCGAACGACAAGAAATGATCATAAAGGCATTGAAATCGAATCAAATGAATTGAGTTTGATAGAATGAACTTTGATTAGCTAGAATTGAGTACAACTCAATCAATTTGACTTGATTTGACTGTAAGGAGTACGAGTAAACTTTAACGCATTCCAATAGATTCAAAACAACTGAATTTGACGAACGGAACTTCAATGAACAACAATTAACAACAATCCCTTGATTTCATCTACATTCGAACGACAACGGATGACCTCAAAGGCGTTGAAATCGAATCAAATGAATTGAGTTTCATAGAATGAACTTTGATTAGTTAGAATTGAGTACAACTCAATGTAATTGACTTGATTTGACTGTAGTGAGAACGAGTAAACTTTAACGCATTCCAAAAGATTCAAAACAACTGAATCGGAGGAAAGGAACTTCAATCAACAACAATTAACAACAATCCCTTGATTTCATTTACATTCGAACGACAAGGGACGACCATAAAGGCATTCAAATCAAATCAAATGTATTGAGTTTCATAGAATGAACTTTGACTA
The DNA here is from genome assembly GCA_030490835.1 of Annona cherimola. NCBI lineage: Eukaryota > Viridiplantae > Streptophyta > Magnoliopsida > Magnoliales > Annonaceae > Annona > Annona cherimola. The sequence goes on along the minus strand of JASFXW010000015.1, from coordinate 786,731 downwards.
GATAGAATTGAGTAAAACTCAATCTAAATGACTTGATTTGACTGTAAGTAGAACGAGTAAACTTTAATGCATTCCAATAGATTCAAAACAACTAATTCGAACGAAAGGAACTTCAATCAACAACAATCAACATCAATCCCTTCATTTCATTTACATTCGAACGACAAGGGATGACATTAAAGGTATTCAAATCGAATCAAATGAATTGAGTTTGATAGAATGAACTTTGATTAGCTAGAATTGAGTACAACTCAATCTAATTGACTTGATTTGACTGTAAGGAGAACGAGTAAACTTTAACGCATTGCAATAGATTCAAAACAACTGAATTGGACGAAAGGAACTTCAATCAACAACAATTAACAACAATCCCATGATTTCATTTACCTTCGAACGACAAGGAATGACCTTAAAGGCATTGAAATGGAATCAAATGAAGTCAGTTGGATAGAATGAACTTTGATTAGGTAGAATTGAGTACAACTCAATCTAATTGACTTGATTTGACTGTAATGAGAACGAGTAAACTTTAAGGCATTGCAATGGATTCAAAACAACTGAATTGGACGAAAGGAACTTCAATCAACAACAATGAACAACAATCCCATGATTTCATTTACATTCGAACGACAAGGAATGACCTTAAAGGCATTGAAATCGAATCAAATGAATTCAGTTGAATAGAATGAACTTTGATTAGTTAGAATTGAGTACAACTCAATCTAATTGACATGATTTGACTGTAATGAGAACGAGTAAACTTTAATGCATTCGAAAAGATTCAAAACAGTTGAATCGGAGGAAAGGAACTTCAATCAACAACAATTAACAACAATCCCTTGATTTCATTTACATTCGAACGACAAGGAATGACCTTAAAGGCATTGAAATCGAATCAAATGAATTCGGTTGGATAGAATGAACTTTGATTAGTTAGAATTGAGTACAACTCAATGTAGTTGACTTGATTTGACTGTAGTGAGAACGAGTAAACTTTAACGCATTTCAAAAGATTCAAAACAACTGAATCGGAGGAAAGGAACTTCAATCAACAACAATTAACAACAATCCCTTGATTTCATTTACATTCGAACGAAAAGGAATGACCTTAAAGGCATTGAAATCGAATCAAATGAATTGAGTTTGATAGAATGAACTTTGATTAGCTACAATTGAGTACAACTCAATCTAATTGACTTGATTTGACTGTAAGTAGAACGAGTAAACTTTAATGCATTCCAATAGATTCAAAACAACTGAATCGGAGGAAAGGAACTTCAATCAACAACAATTAACAACAATCCTTTGATTTCATTTACATTCGAACGAAAAGGAATGACCTTAAAGGCATTGAAATCGAATCAAATGAATTGAGTTTGATAGAATGAACTTTGATTAGCTAGAATTGAGTACAACTCAATCAAATTGACTTGATTTGACTGTAAGGAGTACGAGTAAACTTTAACGCATTCCAATAGATTCAAAACAACTGAATCGGAGGAAAGGAACTTCAATCAACAACAATTAACACTAATCCCTTTATTTCATTTACATTCGAACGACAAGAAATGATCATAAAGGCATTGAAATCGAATCAAATGAATTCAGTTTGATAGAATGAACTTTGATTAGCTAGAATTGAGTACAACTCAATCAATTTGACTTGATTTGACTGTAAGGAGTACGAGTAAACTTTAACGCATTCCAATAGATTCAAAACAACTGAATTTGACGAACGGAACTTCAATGAACAACAATTAACAACAATCCCTTGATTTCATCTACATTCGAACGACAACGGATGACCTCAAAGGCGTTGAAATCGAATCAAATGAATTGAGTTTGATAGAATGAACTTTGATTAGTTAGAATTGAGTACAACTCAATGTAATTGACTTGATTTGACTGTAGTGAGAACGAGTAAACTTTAACGCATTCCAAAAGATTCAAAACAACTGAATCGGAGGAAAGGAACTTCAATCAACAACAAGTAACAACAATCCCTTGATTTCATTTACATTCGAACGACAAGGGACGACCTTAAAGGCATTCAAATCAAATCAAATGTATTGAGTTTCATAGAATGAACTTTGACTAGATAGAATTGAGTAAAACTCAATCTAAATGACTTGATTTGACTGTAAGTAGAACGAGTAAACTTTAATGCATTCCAATAGATTCAAAACAACTAATTCGAACGAAAGGAACTTCAATCAACAACAATCAACATCAATCCCTTCATTTCATTTACATTCGAACGACAAGGGATGACCTTAAAGGTATTCAAATCGAATCAAATGAATTGAGTTTGATAGAATGAACTTTGATTAGCTAGAATTGAGTACAACTCAATCTAATTGACTTGATTTGACTGTAAGGAGAACGAGTAAACTTTAACGCATTGCAATAGATTCAAAACAACTGAATTGGACGAAAGGAACTTCAATCAACAACAATTAACAACAATCCCATGATTTCATTTACCTTCGAACGACAAGGAATGACCTTAAAGGCATTGAAATGGAATCAAATGAAGTCAGTTGGATAGAATGAACTTTGATTAGGTAGAATTGTGTACAACTCAATCTAATTGACTTGATTTGACTGTAATGAGAACGAGTAAACTTTAAGGCATTGCAATGGATTCAAAACAACTGAATTGGACGAAAGGAACTTCAATCAACAACAATGAACAACAATTCCATGATTTCATTTACATTCGAACGACAAGGAATGACCTTAAAGGCATTGAAATCGAATCAAATGAATTCAGTTGAATAGAATGAACTTTGATTAGTTAGAATTGAGTACAACTCAATCTAATTGACATGATTTGACTGTAATGAGAACGAGTAAACTTTAATGCATTCGAAAAGATTCAAAACAGTTGAATCGGAGGAAAGGAACTTCAATCAACAACAATTAACAACAATCCCTTGATTTCATTTACATTCGAACGACAAGGAATGACCTTAAAGGCATTGAAATCGAATCAAATGAATTCGGTTGGATAGAATGAACTTTGATTAGTTAGAATTGAGTACAACTCAATGTAGTTGACTTGATTTGACTCTAGTGAGAACGAGTAAACTTTCACGCATTTCAAAAGATTCAAAACAACTGAATCGGAGGAAAGGAACTTCAATCAACAACAATTAACAACAATCCCTTGATTTCATTTACATTCGAACGAAAAGGAATGACCTTAAAGGCATTGAAATCGAATCAAATGAATTGTGTTTGATAGAATGAACTTTGATTAGCTACAATTGAGTACAACTCAATCTAATTGACTTGATTTGACTGTAAGTAGAACAAGTAAACTTTAATGCATTCCAATAGATTCAAAACAACTGAATCGGAGGAAAGGAACTTCAATCAACAACAATTAACAACAATCCCTTGATTTCATTTACATTCGAACGAAAAGGAATGACCTTAAAGGCATTGAAATCGAATCAAATGAATTGAGTTTGATAGAATGAACTTTGATTAGCTACAATTGAGTACAACTCAATCTAATTGACTTGATTTGACTGTAAGTAGAACGAGTAAACTTTAATGCATTCCAATAGATTCAAAACAACTGAATCGGAGGAAAGGAACTTCAATCAACAACAATTAACAACAATCCCTTTATTTCATTTACATTCGAACGACAAGAAATGATCATAAAGGCATTGAAATCGAATCAAATGAATTGAGTTTGATAGAATGAACTTTGATTAGCTAGAATTGAGTACAACTCAATCAAATTGACTTGATTTGACTGTAAGGAGTACGAGTAAATTTTAACGCATTCCAATAGATTCAAAACAACTGAATCGGAGGAAAGGAACTTCAATCAACAACAATTAACACCAATCCCTTTATTTCATTTACATTCGAACGACAAGAAATGATCATAAAGGCATTGAAATCGAATCAAATGAATTGAGTTTGATAGAATGAACTTTGATTAGCTAGAATTGAGTACAACTCAATCAATTTGACTTGATTTGACTGTAATGAGAACGAGTAAACTTTAATGCATTCGAAAAGATTCAAAACAGTTGAATCGTAGGAAAGGAACTTCAATCAACAACAATTAACAACAATCCCTTGATTTCATTTACATTCGAACGACAAGGAATGACCTTAAAGGCATTGAAATCGAATCAAATGAATTCGGTTGGATAGAATGAACTTTGATTAGTTAGAATTGAGTACAACTCAATGTAGTTGACTTGATTTGACTGTAGTGAGAACGAGTAAACTTTAACGCATTTCAAAAGATTCAAAACAACTGAATCGGAGGAAAGGAACTTCAATCAACAACAATTAACAAGAATCCCTTGATTTCATTTACATTCGAACGAAAAGGAATGACCTTAAAGGCATTGAAATCGAATCAAATGAATTGAGTTTGATAGAATGAACTTTGATTAGCTACAATTGAGTACAACTCAATCTAATTGACTTGATTTGACTGTAAGTAGAACGAGTAAACTTTAATGCATTCCAATAGATTCAAAACAACTGAATCGGAGGAAAGGAACTTCAATCAACAACAATTAACAACAATCCCTTTATTTCATTTACATTCGAACGACAAGAAATGATCATAAAGGCATTGAAATCGAATCAAATGAATTGAGTTTGATAGAATGAACTTTGATTAGCTAGAATTGAGTACAACTCAATCAAATTGACTTGATTTGACTGTAAGGAGTACGAGTAAACTTTAACGCATTCCAATAGATTCAAAACAACTGAATCGGAGGAAAGGAACTTCAATCAACAACAATTAACACCAATCCCTTTATTTCATTTACATTCGAACGACAAGAAATGATCATAAAGGCATTGAAATCGAATCAAATGAATTGAGTTTGATAGAATGAACTTTGATTAGCTAGAATTGAGTACAACTAAATCAATTTGACTTGATTTGACTGTAAGGAGTACGAGTAAACTTTAACGCATTCCAATAGATTCAAAACAACTGAATTTGACCAACGGAACTTCAATGAACAACAATTGATAGAATGAACTTTGATTAGTTAGAATTGAGTACAACTAAATGTAATTGACTTGATTTGACTGTAATGAGAACGAGTAAACTTTAAGGCATTGCAATGGATTCAAAACAACTGAATTGGACGAAAGGAACTTCAATCAACAACAATGAGCAACAATCCCATGATTTCATTTACATTCGAACGACAAGGAATGACCTTAAAGGCATTGAAATCGAATCAAATGAATTCAGTTGAATAGAATGAACTTTGATTAGTTAGAATTGAGTACAACTCAATCTAATTGACATGATTTGACTGTAATGAGTACGAGTAAACTTTAATGCATTCGAAAAGATTCAAAAACAGTTGAATCGTAGGAAAGGAACTTCAATCAACAACAATTAACAACAATCCCTTGATTTCATTTACATTCGAACGACAAGGAATGACCTTAAAGGCATTGAAATCGAATCAAATGAATTCGGTTGGATAGAATGAACTTTGATTAGTTAGAATTGAGTAAAACTCAATGTAGTTGACTTGATTTGACTGTGGTGAGAACGAGTAAACTTTAACGCATTTCAAAAGATTCAAAACAACTGAATCGGAGGAAAGGAACTTCAATCAACAACAATTAACAACAATCCCTTGATTTCATTTACATTCGAACGAAAAGGAATGACCTTAAAGGCATTGAAATCGAATCAAATGAATTGAGTTTGATAGAATGAACTTTGATTAGCTACAATTGAGTACAACTCAATCAATTTGACTTGATTTGACTGTAAGGAGTACGAGTAAACTTTAACGCATTCCAATAATTCAAAACAACTGAATTTGACGAACGGAACTTCAATGAACAACAATTAACAACAATCCCTTGATTTCATCTACATTCGAACGACAACGGATGACCTCAAAGGCGTTGAAATCGAATCAAATGAATTGAGTTTGATAGAATGAACTTTGATTAGTTAGAATTGAGTACAACTCAATGTAATTGACTTGATTTGACTGTAGTGAGAACGAGTAAACTTTAACGCATTCCAAAAGATTCAAAACAACTGAATCGGAGGAAAGGAACTTCAATCAACAACAATTAACAACAATCCCTTGATTTCATTTACATTCGAACGACAAGGCGTCAAGGCATTCAAATCAAATCAAATGTATTGAGTTTCATAGAATGAACTTTTACTAGATAGAATTGAGTAAAACTCAATCTAAATGACTTGATTTGACTGTAAGTAGAACGAGTAAACTTTAATGCATTCCAATAGATTCAAAACAACTAATTCGAACGAAAGGAACTTCAATCAACAACAATCAACATCAATCCCTTCATTTCATTTACATTCGAACGACAAGGGATGACCTTAAAGGTATTCAAATCGAATCAAATGAATTGAGTTTGATAGAATGAACTTTGATTAGCTAAAATTGAGTACAACTCAATCTAATTGACTTGATTTGACTGTTAGGAGAACGAGTAAACTTTAACGCATTGCAATAGATTCAAAACAACTGAATTGGACGAAAGGAACTTCAATCAACAACAATTAACAACAATCCCATGATTTCATTTACCTTCGAACGACAAGGAATGACCTTAAAGGCATTGAAATGGAATCAAATGAAGTCATATGGATAGAATGAACTTTGATTAGGTAGAATTGAGTACAACTCAATCTAATTGACTTGATTTGACTGTAATGAGAACGAGTAAACTTTAAGGCATTGCAATGGATTCAAAACAACTGAATTGGACGAAAGGAACTTCAATCAACAACAATGAACAACAATCCCATGATTTCATTTACATTCGAACGACAAGGAATGACCTTAAAGGCATTGAAATCGAATCAAATGAATTCAGTTGAATAGAATGAACTTTGAGTAGTTAGAATTGAGTACAACTCAATCTAATTGACATGATTTGACTGTAATGAGAACGAGTAAACTTTAATGCATTCGAAAAGATTCAAAACAGTTGAATCGGAGGAAATGAACTTCAATCAACAACAATTAACAACAATCCTTTGATTTCATTTACATTCGAACGACAAGGAATGACCTTAAAGGCATTGAAATCGAATCAAATGAATTCGGTTGGATAGAATGAACTTTGATTAGTTAGAATTGAGTACAACTCAATGTAGTTGACTTGATTTGACTGTAGTGAGAACGAGTAAACTTTAACGCATTTCAAAAGATTCAAAACAACTGAATCGGAGGAAAGGAACTTCAATCAACAACAATTAACAACAATCCCTTGATTTCATTTACATTCGAACGAAAAGGAATGACCTTAAAGGCATTGAAATCGAATCAAATGAATTGAGTTTGATAGAATGAACTTTGATTAGCTAGAATTGAGTACAACTCAATCAAATTGACTTGATTTGACTGTAAGGAGTACGAGTAAACTTTAACGCATTCCAATAGATTCAAAACAACTGAATCGGAGGAAAGGAACTTCAATCAACAACAATTAACACCAATCCCTTTATTTCATTTACATTCGAACGACAAGAAATGATCATAAAGGCATTGAAATCGAATCAAATGAATTGAGTTTGATAGAATGAACTTTGATTAGCTAGAATTTAGTACAACTCAATCAATTTGACTTGATTTGACTGTAAGGAGTACGAGTAAACTTTAACGCATTCCAATAGATTCAAAACAACTGAATTTGACGAACGGAACTTCAATGAACAACAATTAACAACAATCCCTTGATTTCATCTACATTCGAACGACAACGGATGACCTCAAAGGCGTTGAAATCGAATCAAATGAATTGAGTTTGATAGAATGAACTTTGATTAGTTAGAATTGAGTACAACTCAATGTAATTGACTTGATTTGACTGTAGTGAGAACGAGTAAACTTTAACGCATTCCAAAAGATTCAAAACAACTGAATCGGAGGAAAGGAACTTCAATCAACAACAATTAACAACAATCCCTTGATTTCATTTACATTCGAACGACAAGGGACGACCTTAAAGGCATTCAAATCAAATCAAATGTATTGAGTTTCATAGAATGAACTTTTACTAGATAGAATTGAGTAAAACTCAATCTAAATGACTTGATTTGACTGTAAGTAGAACGAGTAAACTTTAATGCATTCCAATAGATTCAAAACAACTAATTCGAACGAAAGGAACTTCAATCAACAACAATCAACATCAATCCCTTCATTTCATTTACATTCGAACGACAAGGGATGACCTTAAAGGTATTCAAATCGAATCAAATGAATTGAGTTTGATAGAATGAACTTTGATTAGCTAGAATTGAGTACAACTCAATCTAATTGACTTGATTTGACTGTAAGGAGAACGAGTAAACTTTAACGCATTGCAATAGATTCAAAACAACTGAATTGGACGAAAGGAACTTCAATCAACAACAATTAACAACAATCCCATGATTTCATTTACCTTCGAACGACAAGGAATGACCTTAAAGGCATTGAAATGGAATCAAATGAATTCAGTTGGATAGAATGAACTTTGATTAGGTAGAATTGAGTACAACTCAATCTAATTGACATGATTTGACTGTAATGAGAACGAGTAAACTTTAATGCATTCGAAAAGATTCAAAACAGTTGAATCGGAGGAACGGAACTTCAATCAACAACAATTAACAACAATCCCATGATTTCATTTACATTCGAACGACAAGGAATGACCTTAAAGGCATTGAAATCGAATCAAATGAATTCAGTTGAATAGAATGAACTTTGATTAGTTAGAATTGAGTACAACTCAATCTAATTGACATGATTTGACTGTAATGAGAACGAGTAAACTTTAATGCATTCGAAAAGATTCAAAACAGTTGAATCGGAGGAACGGAACTTCAATCAACAACAATTAACAACAATCCCTTGATTTCATTTACATTCGAACGACAAGGAATGACCTTAAAGGCATTGAAATCGAATCAAATGAATTCGGTTGGATAGAATGAACTTTGATTAGTTAGAATTGAGTACAACTCAATGTAGTTGACTTGATTTGACTGTAGTGAGAACGAGTAAACTTTAACGCATTTCAAAAGATTCAAAACAACTGAATCGGAGGAAAGGAACTTCAATCAACAACAATTAACAACAATCCCTTGATTTCATTTACATTCGAACGAAAAGGAATGACCTTAAAGGCATTGAAATCGAATCAAATGAATTGAGTTTGATAGAATGAACTTTGATTAGCTACAATTGAGTACAACTCAATCTAATTGACTTGATTTGACTGTAAGTAGAACAAGTAAACTTTAATGCATTCCAATAGATTCAAAACAACTGAATCGGAGGAAAGGAACTTCAATCAACAACAATTAACAACAATCCCTTTATTTCATTTACATTCGAACGACAAGAAATGATCATAAAGGCATTGAAATCGAATCAAATGAATTGAGTTTGATAGAATGAACTTTGATTAGCTAGAAGTGATTACAACTCAATCAAATTGACTTGATTTGACTGTAAGGTGTACGAGTAAACTTTAACGCATTCCAATAGATTCAAAACAACTGAATCGGAGGAAAGGAACTTCAATCAACAACAATTAACACCAATCCCTTTATTTCATTTACATTCGAACGACAAGAAATGATCATAAAGGCATTGAAATCGAATCAAATGAATTGAGTTTGATAGAATGAACTTTGATTAGCTAGAATTGAGTACAACTCAATCAATTTGACTTGATTTGACTGTAAGGAGTACGAGTAAACTTTAACGCTTTGCAATAGATTCAAAACAACTGAATTTGACGAACGGAACTTCAATGAACAACAATTAACAACAATCCCTTGATTTCATCTACATTCGAACGACAACGGATGACCTCAAAGGCGTTGAAATCGAATCAAATGAATTGAGTTTGATAGAATGAACTTTGATTAGTTAGAATTGAGTACAACTCAATGTAATTGACTTGATTTGACTGTAGTGAGAACGAGTAAACTTTAACGCATTCCAAAAGATTCAAAACAACTGAATCGGAGGAAAGGAACTTCAATCAACAACAATTAACAACAATTCCTTGATTTCATTTACATTCGAACGACAAGGGACGACCTTAAAGGCATTCAAATCAAATCAAATGTATTGAGTTTCATAGAATGAACTTTTACTAGATAGAATTGAGTAAAACTCAATCTAAATGACTTGATTTGACTGTAAGTAGAACGAGTAAACTTTTAATGCATTCCAATAGATTCAAAACAACTAATTCGAACGAAAGGAACTTCAATCAACAACAATCAACATCAATCCCTTCATTTCATTTACATTCGAACGACAAGGGATGACCTTAAAGGTATTCAAATCGAATCAAATGAATTGAGTTTGATAGAATGAACTTTGATTAGCTAGAATTGAGTACAACTCAATCTAATTGACTTGATTTGACTGTAGGGAGAACGAGTAAACTTTAACGCATTGCAATAGATTCAAAACAACTGAATTGGACGAAAGGAACTTCAATCAACAACAATTAACAACAATCCCATGATTTCATTTACCTTCGAACGACAAGGAATGACCTTAAAGGCATTGAAATGGAATCAAATGAATTCAGTTGGATAGAATGAACTTTGATTAGGTAGAATTGAGTACAACTCAATCTAATTGACATGATTTGACTGTAATGAGAACGAGTAAACTTTAATGCATTCGAAAAGATTCAAAACAGTTGAATCGGAGGAACGGAACTTCAATCAACAACAATTAACAACAATCCCATGATTTCATTTACATTCGAACGACAAGGAATGACCTTAAAGGCATTGAAATCGAATCAAATGAATTCAGTTGAATAGAATGAACTTTGATTAGTTAGAATTGAGTACAACTCAATCTAATTGACATGATTTGACTGTAATGAGAACGAGTAAACTTTAATGCATTCGAAAAGATTCAAAACAGTTGAATCGGAGGAACGGAACTTCAATCAACAACAATTAACAACAATCCCTTGATTTCATTTACATTCGAACGACAAGGAATGACCTTAAAGGCATTGAAATCGAATCAAATGAATTCGGTTGGATAGAATGAACTTTGATTAGTTAGAATTGAGTACAACTCAATGTAGTTGACTTGATTTCACTCTAGTGAGAACGAGTAAACTTTCACGCATTTCAAAAGATTCAAAACAACTGAATCGGAGGAAAGGAACTTCAATCAACAACAATTAACAACAATCCCTTGATTTCATTTACATTCGAACGAAAAGGAATGACCTTAAAGGCATTGAAATCGAATCAAATGAATTGAGTTTGATAGAATGAACTTTGATTAGCTACAATTGAGTACAACTCAATCTAATTGACTTGATTTGACTGTAAGTAGAACAAGTAAACTTTAATGCATTCCAATAGATTCAAAACAACTGAATCGGAGGAAAGGAACTTCAATCAACAACAATTAACAACAATCCCTTTATTTCATTTACATTCGAACGACAAGAAATGATCATAAAGGCATTGAAATCGAATCAAATGAATTGAGTTTGATAGAATGAACTTTGATTAGCTAGAAGTGATTACAACTCAATCAAATTGACTTGATTTGACTGTAAGGTGTACGAGTAAACTTTAACGCATTCCAATAGATTCAAAACAACTGAATCGGAGGAAAGGAACTTCAATCAACAACAATTAACACCAATCCCTTTATTTCATTTACATTCGAACGACAAGAAATGATCATAAAGGCATTGAAATCGAATCAAATGAATTGAGTTTGATAGAATGAACTTTGATTAGCTAGAATTGAGTACAACTCAATCAATTTGACTTGATTTGACTGTAAGGAGTACGAGTAAACTTTAACGCTTTGCAATAGATTCAAAACAACTGAATTTGACGAACGGAACTTCAATGAACAACAATTAACAACAATCCCTTGATTTCATCTACATTCGAACGACAACGGATGACCTCAAAGGCGTTGAAATCGAATCAAATGAATTGAGTTTGATAGAATGAACTTTGATTAGTTAGAATTGAGTACAACTCAATGTAATTGACTTGATTTGACTGTAGTGAGAACGAGTAAACTTTAACGCATTCCAAAAGATTCAAAACAACTGAATCGGAGGAAAGGAACTTCAATCAACAACAATTAACAACAATTCCTTGATTTCATTTACATTCGAACGACAAGGGACGACCTTAAAGGCATTCAAATCAAATCAAATGTATTGAGTTTCATAGAATGAACTTTTACTAGATAGAATTGAGTAAAACTCAATCTAAATGACTTGATTTGACTGTAAGTAGAACGAGTAAACTTTTAATGCATTCCAATAGATTCAAAACAACTAATTCGAACGAAAGGAACTTCAATCAACAACAATCAACATCAATCCCTTCATTTCATTTACATTCGAACGACAAGGGATGACCTTAAAGGTATTCAAATCGAATCAAATGAATTGAGTTTGATAGAATGAACTTTGATTAGCTAGAATTGAGTACAACTCAATCTAATTGACTTGATTTGACTGTAGGGAGAACGAGTAAACTTTAACGCATTGCAATAGATTCAAAACAACTGAATTGGACGAAAGGAACTTCAATCAACAACAATTAACAACAATCCCATGATTTCATTTACCTTCGAACGACAAGGAATGACCTTAAAGGCATTGAAATGGAATCAAATGAAGTCAGTTGGATAGAATGAACTTTGATTAGGTAGAATTGAGTACAACTCAATCTAATTGACTTGATTTGACTGTAATGAGAACGAGTAAACTTTAAGGCATTGCAATGGATTCAAAACAGTTGAATCGGAGGAACGGAACTTCAATCAACAACAATGAACAACAATCCCATGATTTCATTTACATTCGAACGACAAGGAATGACCTTAAAGGCATTGAAATCGAATCAAATGAATTCAGTTGAATAGAATGAACTTTGATTAGTTAGAATTGAGTACAACTCAATCTAATTGACATGATTTGACTGTAATGAGAACGAGTAAACTTTAATGCATTCGAAAAGATTCAAAACAGTTGAATCGGAGGAACGGAACTTCAATCAACAACAATTAACAACAATCCCTTGATTTCATTTACATTCGAACGACAAGGAATGACCTTAAAGGCATTGAAATCGAATCAAATGAATTCGGTTGGATAGAATGAACTTTGATTAGTTAGAATTGAGTACAACTCAATGTAGTTGACTTGATTTCACTCTAGTGAGAACGAGTAAACTTTCACGCATTTCAAAAGATTCAAAACAACTGAATCGGAGGAAAGGAACTTCAATCAACAACAATTAACAACAATCCCTTGATTTCATTTACATTCGAACGAAAAGGAATGACCTTAAAGGCATTGAAATCGAATCAAATGAATTGAGTTTGATAGAATGAACTTTGATTAGCTACAATTGAGTACAACTCAATCTAATTGACTTGATTTGACTGTAAGTAGAACAAGTAAACTTTAATGCATTCCAATAGATTCAAAACAACTGAATCGGAGGAAAGGAACTTCAATCAACAACAATTAACAACAATCCCTTTATTTCATTTACATTCGAACGACAAGAAATGATCATAAAGGCATTGAAATCGAATCAAATGAATTGAGTTTGATAGAATGAACTTTGATTAGCTAGAAGTGATTACAACTCAATCAAATTGACTTGATTTGACTGTAAGGTGTACGAGTAAACTTTAACGCATTCCAATAGATTCAAAACAACTGAATCGGAGGAAAGGAACTTCAATCAACAACAATTAACACCAATCCCTTTATTTCATTTACATTCGAACGACAAGAAATGATCATAAAGGCATTGAAATCGAATCAAATGAATTGAGTTTGATAGAATGAACTTTGATTAGCTAGAATTGAGTACAACTCAATCAATTTGACTTGATTTGACTGTAAGGAGTACGAGTAAACTTTAACGCTTTGCAATAGATTCAAAACAACTGAATTTGACGAACGGAACTTCAATGAACAACAATTAACAACAATCCCTTGATTTCATCTACATTCGAACGACAACGGATGACCTCAAAGGCGTTGAAATCGAATCAAATGAATTGAGTTTGATAGAATGAACTTTGATTAGTTAGAATTGAGTACAACTCAATGTAATTGACTTGATTTGACTGTAGTGAGAACGAGTAAACTTTAACGCATTCCAAAAGATTCAAAACAACTGAATCGGAGGAAAGGAACTTCAATCAACAACAATTAACAACAATTCCTTGATTTCATTTACATTCGAACGACAAGGGACGACCTTAAAGGCATTCAAATCAAATCAAATGTATTGAGTTTCATAGAATGAACTTTTACTAGATAGAATTGAGTAAAACTCAATCTAAATGACTTGATTTGACTGTAAGTAGAACGAGTAAACTTTTAATGCATTCCAATAGATTCAAAACAACTAATTCGAACGAAAGGAACTTCAATCAACAACAATCAACATCAATCCCTTCATTTCATTTACATTCGAACGACAAGGGATGACCTTAAAGGTATTCAAATCGAATCAAATGAATTGAGTTTGATAGAATGAACTTTGATTAGCTAGAATTGAGTACAACTCAATCTAATTGACTTGATTTGACTGTAGGGAGAACGAGTAAACTTTAACGCATTGCAATAGATTCAAAACAACTGAATTGGACGAAAGGAACTTCAATCAACAACAATTAACAACAATCCCATGATTTCATTTACCTTCGAACGACAAGGAATGACCTTAAAGGCATTGAAATGGAATCAAATGAAGTCAGTTGGATAGAATGAACTTTGATTAGGTAGAATTGAGTACAACTCAATCTAATTGACTTGATTTGACTGTAATGAGAACGAGTAAACTTTAAGGCATTGCAATGGATTCAAAACAACTGAATTGGACGAAAGGAACTTCAATCAACAACAATGAACAACAATCCCATGATTTCATTTACATTCGAACGACAAGGAATGACCTTAAAGGCATTGAAATCGAATCAAATGAATTCAGTTGAATAGAATGAACTTTGATTAGTTAGAATTGAGTACAACTCAATCTAATTGACATGATTTGACTGTAATGAGAACGAGTAAACTTTAATGCATTCGAAAAGATTCAAAACAGTTGAATCGGAGGAACGGAACTTCAATCAACAACAATTAACAACAATCCCTTGATTTCATTTACATTCGAACGACAAGGAATGACCTTAAAGGCATTGAAATCGAATCAAATGAATTCGGTTGGATAGAATGAACTTTGATTAGTTAGAATTGAGTACAACTCAATGTAGTTGACTTGATTTGACTCTAGTGAGAACGAGTAAACTTTCACGCATTTCAAAAGATTCAAAACAACTGAATCGGAGGAAAGGAACTTCAATCAACAACAATTAACAACAATCCCTTGATTTCATTTACATTCGAACGAAAAGGAATGACCTTAAAGGCATTGAAATCGAATCAAATGAATTGAGTTTGATAGAATGAACTTTGATTAGCTACAATTGAGTACAACTCAATCTAATTGACTTGATTTGACTGTAAGTAGAACAAGTAAACTTTAATGCATTCCAATAGATTCAAAACAACTGAATCGGAGGAAAGGAACTTCAATCAACAACAATTAACAACAATCCCTTTATTTCATTTACATTCGAACGACAAGAAATGATCATAAAGGCATTGAAATCGAATCAAATGAATTGAGTTTGATAGAATGAACTTTGATTAGCTAGAAGTGATTACAACTCAATCAAATTGACTTGATTTGACTGTAAGGTGTACGAGTAAACTTTAACGCATTCCAATAGATTCAAAACAACTGAATCGGAGGAAAGGAACTTCAATCAACAACAATTAACACCAATCCCTTTATTTCATTTACATTCGAACGACAAGAAATGATCATAAAGGCATTGAAATCGAATTAAATGAATTGAGTTTGATAGAATGAACTTTGATTAGGTAGAATTGAGTACAACTCAATCTAATTGACTTGATTTGACTGTAATGAGAACGAGTAAACTTTAAGGCATTGCAATGGATTCAAAACAACTGAATTGGACGAAAGGAACTTCAATCAACAACAATGAACAACAATCCCATGATTTCATTTACATTCGAACGACAAGGAATGACCTTAAAGGCATTGAAATCGAATCAAATGAATTCAGTTGAATAGAATGAACTTTGATTAGTTAGAATTGAGTACAACTCAATCTAATTGACATGATTTGACTGTAATGAGAACGAGTAAACTTTAATGCATTCGAAAAGATTCAAAACAGTTGAATCGGAGGAACGGAACTTCAATCAACAACAATTAACAACAATCCCTTGATTTCATTTACATTCGAACGACAAGGAATGACCTTAAAGGCATTGAAATCGAATCAAATGAATTCGGTTGGATAGAATGAACTTTGATTAGTTAGAATTGAGTACAACTCAATGTAGTTGACTTGATTTGACTCTAGTGAGAACGAGTAAACTTTCACGCATTTCAAAAGATTCAAAACAACTGAATCGGAGGAAAGGAACTTCAATCAACAACAATTAACAACAATCCCTTGATTTCATTTACATTCGAACGAAAAGGAATGACCTTAAAGGCATTGAAATCGAATCAAATGAATTGAGTTTGATAGAATGAACTTTGATTAGCTACAATTGAGTACAACTCAATCTAATTGACTTGATTTGACTGTAAGTAGAACGAGTAAACTTTAATGCATTCCAATATATTCAAAACAACTGAATCGAAGGAAAGGAACTTCAATCAACAACAATTAACAACAATCCCTTTATTTCATTTACATTCGAACGACAAGAAATGATCATAAAGGCATTGAAATCGAATCAAATGAATTGAGTTTGATAGAATGAACTTTGATTAGCTAGAATTGAGTACAACTCAATCAAATTGACTTGATTTGACTGTAAGGAGTACGAGTAAACTTTAACGCATTCCAATAGATTCAAAACAACTGAATCGGAGGAAAGGAACTTCAATCAACAACAATTAACACCAATCCCTTTATTTCATTTACATTCGAACGACAAGAAATGATCATAAAGGCATTGAAATCGAATCAAATGAATTGAGTTTGATAGAATGAACTTTGATTAGCTAGACTTTAGTACAACTCAATCAATTTGACTTGATTTGACTGTAAGGAGTACGAGTAAACTTTAACGCATTCCAATAATTCAAAACAACTGAATTTGACGAACGGAACTTAAATGAACAAGAATTAACAACAATCCCTTGATTTCATCTACATTCGAACGACAACGGATGACCTCAAAGGCGTTGAAATCGAATCAAATGAATTGAGTTTGATAGAATGAACTTTGATTAGTTAGAATTGAGTACAACTCAATGTAATTGACTTGATTTGACTGTAGTGAGAACGAGTAAACTTTAACGCATTCCAAAAGATTCAAAACAACTGAATCGAAGGAAAGGAACTTCAATCAACAACAATTAACAACAATCCCGTGATTTCATTTACATTCGAACGACAAGGGAAGACCTTAAAGGCATTCAAATCAAATCAAATGTATTGAGTTTCATAGAATGAACTTTGACTAGATAGAATTGAGTAAAACTCAATCTAAATGACTTGATTTGACTGTAAGTAGAACGAGTAAACTTTAATGCATTCCAATAGATTCAAAACAACTAATTCGAACGAAAGGAACTTCAATCAACAACAATCAACATCAATCCCTTCATTTCATTCGAACGACAAGGGATGACCTTAAAGGTATTCAAATCGAATCAAATGAATTGAGTTTGATAGAATGAACTTTGATTAGCTAGAATTGAGTACAACTCAATCTAATTGACTTGATTTGACTGTAAGGAGAACGAGTAAACTTTAACGCATTGCAATAGATTCAAAACAACTGAATTGGACGAAAGGAACTTCAATCAACAACAATTAACAACAATCCCATGATTTCATTTACCTTCGAACGACAAGGAATGACCTTAAAGGCATTGAAATGGAATCAAATGAAGTCAGTTTGATAGAATGAACTTTGATTAGGTAGAATTGAGTACAACTCAATCTAATTGACTTGATTTGACTGTAATGAGAACGAGTAAACTTTAAGGCATTGCAATGGATTCAAAACAACTGAATTGGACGAAAGGAACTTCAATCAACAACAATGAACAACAATCCCATGATTTCATTTACATTCGAACGACAAGGAATGACCTTAAAGGCATTGAAATCGAATCAAATGAATTCAGTTGAATAGAATGAACTTTGATTAGTTAGAATTGAGTACAACTCAATCTAATTGACTTGATTTGACTGTAATGAGAACGAGTAAACTTTAATGCATTCGAAAAGATTCAAAACAGTTGAATCGGAGGAAAGGAACTTCAATCAACAACAATTAACAACAATCCCTTGATTTCATTTACATTCGAACGACAAGGAATGACCTTAAAGGAATTGAAATCGAATCAAATGAATTCGGTTGGATAGAATGAACTTTGATTAGTTAGAATTGAGTACAACTCAATGTAGTTGACTTGATTTGACTGTAGTGAGAACGAGTAAACTTTCACGCATTTCAAAAGATTCAAAACAACTGAATCGGAGGAAAGGAACTTCAATCAACAACAATTAACAACAATCCCTTGATTTCATTTACATTCGAACGAAAAGGAATGAACTTAAAGGCATTGAAATCGAATCAAATGAATTGAGTTTGATAGAATGAACTTTGATTAGATACAATTGAGTACAACTCAATCTAATTGACTTGATTTGACTGTAAGTAGAACGAGTAAACTTTAATGCATTCCAATAGATTCAAAACAACTGAATCGGAGGAAAGGAACTTCAATCAACAACAATTAACAACAATCCCTTTATTTCATTTACATTCGAACGACAAGAAATGATCATAAAGGCATTGAAATCGAATCAAATGAATTGAGTTTGATAGAATGAACTTTGATTAGCTAGAATTGAGTACAACTCAATCAAATTGACTTGATTTGACTGTAAGGTGTACGAGTAAACTTTAACGCATTCCAATAGATTCAAAACAACTGAATCGGAGGAAAGGAACTTCAATCAACAACAATTAACACCAATCCCTTTATTTCATTTACATTCGAACGACAAGAAATGATCATAAAGGCATTGAAATCGAATCAAATGAATTGAGTTTGATAGAATGAACTTTGATTAGCTAGAATTTAGTACAACTCAATCAATTTGACTTGATTTGACTGTAAGGAGTACGAGTAAACTTTAACGCATTCCAATAGATTCAAAACAACTGAATTTGACGAACGGAACTTCAATGAACAACAATTAACAACAATCCCTTGATTTCATCAACATTCGAACGACAACGGATGACCTCAAAGGCGTTGAAATCGAATCAAATGAATTGAGTTTCATAGAATGAACTTTGATTAGTTAGAATTGAGTACAACTCAATGTAATTGACTTGATTTGACTGTAGTGAGAACGAGTAAACTTTAACGCATTCCAAAAGATTCAAAACAACTGAATCGGAGGAAAGGAACTTCAATCAACAACAATTAACAACAATTCCTTGATTTCATTTACATTCGAACGACAAGGGACGACCTTAAAGGCATTCAAATCAAATCAAATGTATTGAGTTTCATAGAATGAACTTTCACTAGATAGAATTGAGTAAAACTCAATCTAAATGACTTGATTTGACTGTAAGTAGAACGAGTAAACTTTTAATGCATTCCAATAGATTCAATACAACTAATTCGAACGAAAGGAACTTCAATCAACAACAATCAACATCAATCCCTTCATTTCATTTACATTCGAACGACAAGGGATGACCTTAAAGGTATTCAAATCGAATCAAATGAATTGAGTTTGATAGAATGAACTTTGATTAGCTAGAATTGAGTACAACTCAATCTAATTGACTTGATTTGACTGTAAGGAGAACGAGTAAACTTTAACGCATTGCAATAGATTCAAAACAACTGAATTGGACGAAAGGAACTTCAATCAACAACAATTAACAACAATCCCATGATTTCATTTACCTTCGAATGACAAAGAATGACCTTAAAGGCATTGAAATGGAATCAAATGAAGTCAGTTGGATAGAATGAACTTTGATTAGGTAGAATTGAGTACAACTCAATCTAATTGACTTGATTTGACTGTAATGAGAACGAGTAAACTTTAAGGCATTGCAATGGATTCAAAACAACTGAATTGGACGAAAGGAACTTCAATCAACAACAATGAACAACAATCCCATGATTTCATTTACATTCGAACGACAAGGAATGACCTTAAAGGCATTGAAATCGAATCAAATGAATTCAGTTGAATAGAATGAACTTTGATTAGTTAGAATTGAGTACAACTCAATCTAATTGACATGATTTGACTGTAATGAGAACGAGTAAACTTTAATGCATTCGAAAAGATTCAAAACAGTTGAATTGGACGAAAGGAACTTCAATCAACAACAATGAACAACAATCCCATGATTTCATTTACATTCGAACGACAAGGAATGACCTTAAAGGCATTGAAATCGAATCAAATGAATTCAGTTGAATAGAATGAACTTTGATTAGTTAGAATTGAGTACAACTCAATCTAATTGACATGATTTGACTGTAATGAGAACGAGTAAACTTTAATGCATTCGAAAAGATTCAAAACAGTTGAATCGGAGGAAAGGAACTTCAATCAACAACAATTAACAACAATCCCTTGATTTCATTTACATTCGAACGACAAGGAATGACCTTAAAGGCATTGAAATCGAATCAAATGAATTCGGTTGGATAGAATGAACTTTGATTAGTTAGAATTGAGTACAACTCAATGTAGTTGACTTGATTTGACTGTAGTGAGAACGAGTAAACTTTAACGCATTTCAAAAGATTCAAAACAACTGAATCGGAGGAAAGGAACTTCAATCAACAACAATTAACAACAATCCCTTGATTTCATTTACATTCGAACGAAAAGGAATGACCTTAAAGGCATTGAAATCGAATCAAATGAATTGAGTTTGATAGAATGAACTTTGATTAGCTACAATTGAGTACAACTCAATCTAATTGACTTGATTTGACTGTAAGTAGAACGAGTAAACTTTAATGCATTCCAATAGATTCAAAACAACTGAATCGGAGGAAAGGAACTTCAATCAACAACAATTAACAACAATCCCTTTATTTCATTTACATTCGAACGACAAGAAATGATCATAAAGGCATTGAAATCGAATCAAATGAATTGAGTTTGATAGAATGAACTTTGATTAGCTAGAATTGAGTACAACTCAATCAAATTGACTTGATTTGACTGTAAGGAGTACGAGTAAATTTTAACGCATTCCAATATATTCAAAACAACTGAATCGGAGGAAAGGAACCTCAATCAACAACAATTAACACCAATCCCTTTATTTCATTTACATTCGAACGACAAGAAATGATCATAAAGGCATTGAAATCGAATCAAATGAATTGAGTTTGATAGAATGAACTTTGATTAGCTAGAATTGAGTACAACTCAATCAATTTGACTTGATTTGACTGTAAGGAGTACGAGTAAACTTTAACGCATTCCAATAGATTCAAAACAACTGAATTGGACGAAAGGAACTTCAATCAACAACAATTAACAACAATCCCATGATTTCATTTACCTTCGAACGACAAGGAATGACCTTAAAGGCATTGAAATGGAATCAAATGAAGTCAGTTGGATAGAATGAACTTTGATTAGGTAGAATTGAGTACAACTCAATCTAATTGACTTGATTTGACTGTAATGAGAACGAGTAAAGTTTAAGGCATTGCAATGGATTCAAAACAACTGAATTGGACGAAAGGAACTTCAATCAACAACAATTAACAACAATCCCTTGATTTCATTTACATTCGAACGACAAGGGACGACCTTAAAGGCATTCAAATCAAATCAAATGTATTGAGTTTCATAGAATGAACTTTGACTAGATAGAATTGAGTAAAACTCAATCTAAATGACTTGATTTGACTGTAAGTAGAACGAGTAAACTTTAATGCATTCCAATAGATTCAAAACAACTAATTCGAACGAAAGGAACTTCAATCAACAACAATCAACATCAATCCCTTCATTTCATTCGAACGACAAGGGATGACCTTAAAGGTATTCAAATCGAATCAAATGAATTAAGTTTGATAGAATGAACTTTGATTAGCTAGAATTGAGTACAACTCAATCTAATTGACTTGATTTGACTGTAAGGAGAACGAGTAAACTTTAACGCATTGCAATAGATTCAAAACAACTGAATTGGACGAAAGGAACTTCAATCAACAACAATTAACAACAATCCCATGATTTCATTTACCTTCGAACGACAAGGAATGACCTTAAAGGCATTGAAATGGAATCAAATGAAGTCAGTTGGATAGAATGAACTTTGATTAGGTAGAATTGAGTACAACTCAATCTAATTGACTTGATTTGACTGTAATGAGAACGAGTAAACTTTAACGCATTGCAATAGATTCAAAACAACTGAATTGGACGAAAGGAACTTCAATCAACAACAATTAACAACAATCCCATGATTTCATTTACCTTCGAACGACAAGGAATGACCTTGAAATCGAATCAAATGAATTCGGTTGGATAGAATGAACTTTGATTAGTTAGAATTGAGTACAACTCAATGTAGTTGACTTGATTTGACTGTAGTGAGAACGAGTAAACTTTCACGCATTTCAAAAGATTCAAAACAACTGAATCGGAGGAAAGGAACTTCAATCAACAACAATTAACAACAATCCCTTGATTTCATTTACATTCGAACGAAAAGGAATGACCTTAAAGGCATTGAAATCGAATCAAATGAATTGAGTTTGATAGAATGAACTTTGATTAGATACAATTGAGTACAACTCAATCTAATTGACTTGATTTGACTGTAAGTAGAACGAGTAAACTTTAATGCATTCCAATAGATTCAAAACAACTGAATCGGAGGAAAGGAACTTCAATCAACAACAATTAACAACAATCCCTTTATTTCATTTACATTCGAACGACAAGAAATGATCATAAAGGCATTGAAATCGAATCAAATGAATTTAGTTTGATAGAATGAACTTTGATTAGCTAGAATTGAGTACAACTCAATCAAATTGACTTGATTTGACTGTAAGGTGTACGAGTAAACTTTAACGCATTCCAATAGATTCAAAACAACTGAATCGGAGGAAAGGAACTTCAATGAACAACAATTAACACCAATCCCTTTATTTCATTTACATTCGAACGACAAGAAATGATCATAAAGGCATTGAAATCGAATCAAATGAATTGAGTTTGATAGAATGAACTTTGATTAGCTAGAATTTAGTACAACTCAATCAATTTGACTTGATTTGACTGTAAGGAGTACGAGTAAACTTTAACGCATTCCAATAGATTCAAAACAACTGAATTTGACGAACGGAACTTCAATGAACAACAATTAACAACAATCCCTTGATTTCATCTACATTCGAACGACAACGGATGACCTCAAAGGCGTTGAAATCGAATCAAATGAATTGAGTTTCATAGAATGAACTTTGATTAGTTAGAATTGAGTACAACTCAATGTAATTGACTTGATTTGACTGTAGTGAGAACGAGTAAACTTTAACGCATTCCAAAAGATTCAAAACAACTGAATCGGAGGAAAGGAACTTCAATCAACAACAATTAACAACAATCCCTTTATTTCATTTACATTCGAACGACAAGAAATGATCATAAAGGCATTGAAATCGAATCAAATGAATTGAGTTTGATAGAATGAACTTTGATTAGCTAGAATTGAGTACAACTCAATCAAATTGACTTGATTTGACTGTAAGGTGTACGAGTAAACTTTAACGCATTCCAATAGATTCAAAACAACTGAATCGGAGGAAAGGAACTTCAATCAACAACAATTAACACCAATCCCTTTATTTCATTTACATTCGAACGACAAGAAATGATCATAAAGGCATTGAAATCGAATCAAATGAATTGAGTGTGATAGAATGAACTTTGATTAGCTAGAATTTAGTACAACTCAATCAATTTGACTTGATTTGACTGTAAGGAGTACGAGTAAACTTTAACGCATTCCAATAGATTCAAAACAACTGAATTTGA
This sequence comes from Annona cherimola, assembly GCA_030490835.1. Taxonomy (NCBI): domain Eukaryota; kingdom Viridiplantae; phylum Streptophyta; class Magnoliopsida; order Magnoliales; family Annonaceae; genus Annona; species Annona cherimola. Next base: position 762,507 of record JASFXW010000015.1, on the reverse strand, counting down.
CGAACGAAACTTCAATGAACAAACAATTAACAACAATCCCTTGATTTCATCTACATTCGAACGACAACGGATGACCTCAAGGGCGTTGAAATCGAATCAAATGAATTGAGTTTGATAGAATGAACTTTGATTTGTTAGAATTGAGTACAACTCAATGTAATTGACTTGATTTGACTGTAGTGAGAACGAGTAAACTTTAACGCATTCCAAAAGATTCAAAACAACTGAATCGGAGGAAAAGAACTTCAATCAACAACAATTAACAACAATCCCTTGATTTCATTTACATTCGAACGACAAGGGACGACCTTAAAGGCATTCAAATCAAATCAAATGTATTGAGTTTCATAGAATGAACTTTGACTAGATAGAATTGAGTAAAACTCAATCTAAATGACTTGATTTGACTGTAAGTAGAACGAGTAAACTTTAATGCATTCCAATAGATTCAAAACAACTAATTCGAACGAAAGGAACTTCAATCAACAACAATCAACATCAATCCCTTCATTTCATTCGAACGACAAGGGATGACCTTAAAGGTATTCAAATCGAATCAAATGAATTAAGTTTGATAGAATGAACTTTGATTAGCTAGAATTGAGTACAACTCAATCTAATTGACTTGATTTGACTGTAAGGAGAACGAGTAAACTTTAACGCATTGCAATAGATTCAAAACAACTGAATTGGACGAAAGGAACTTCAATCAACAACAATTAACAACAATCCCATGATTTCATTTACATTCGAACGACAAGGAATGACCTTAAAGGCATTGAAATCGAATCAAATGAATTCAGTTGAATAGAATGAACTTTGATTAGTTAGAATTGAGTACAACTCAATCTAATTGACATGATTTGACTGTAATGAGAACGAGTAAACTTTAATGCATTCGAAAAGATTCAAAACAGTTGAATCGGAGGAAAGGAACTTCAATCAACAACAATTAACAACAATCCCATGATTTCATTTACATTCGAACGACAAGGAATGACCTTAAAGGAATTGAAATCGAATCAAATGAATTCGGTTGGATAGAATGAACTTTGATTAGTTAGAATTGAGTACAACTCAATGTAGTTGACTTGATTTGACTGTAGTGAGAACGAGTAAACTTTCACGCATTTCAATAGATTCAAAACAACTGAATCGGAGGAAAGGAACTTCAATCAACAACAATTAACAACAATCCCTTGATTTCATTTACATTCGAACGAAAAGGAATGACCTTAAAGGCATTGAAATCGAATCAAATGAATTGAGTTTGATAGAATGAACTTTGATTAGATACAATTGAGTACAACTCAATCTAATTGACTTGATTTGACTGTAAGTAGAACGAGTAAACTTTAATGCATTCCAATAGATTCAAAACAACTGAATCGGAGGAAAGGAACTTCAATCAACAACAATTAACAACAATCCCTTTATTTCATTTACATTCGAACGACAAGAAATGATCATAAAGGCATTGAAATCGAATCAAATGAATTTAGTTTGATAGAATGAACTTTGATTAGCTAGAATTGAGTACAACTCAATCAAATTGACTTGATTTGACTGTAAGGTGTACGAGTAAACTTTAACGCATTCCAATAGATTCAAAACAACTGAATCGGAGGAAAGGAACTTCAATGAACAACAATTAACACCAATCCCTTTATTTCATTTACATTCGAACGACAAGAAATGATCATAAAGGCATTGAAATCGAATCAAATGAATTGAGTTTGATAGAATGAACTTTGATTAGCTAGAATTTAGTACAACTCAATCAATTTGACTTGATTTGACTGTAAGGAGTACGAGTAAACTTTAACGCATTCCAATAGATTCAAAACAACTGAATTTGACGAACGGAACTTCAATGAACAACAATTAACAACAATCCCTTGATTTCATCTACATTCGAACGACAACGGATGACCTCAAAGGCGTTGAAATCGAATCAAATGAATTGAGTTTCATAGAATGAACTTTGATTAGTTAGAATTGAGTACAACTCAATGTAATTGACTTGATTTGACTGTAGTGAGAACGAGTAAACTTTAACGCATTCCAAAAGATTCAAAACAACTGAATCGGAGGAAAGGAACTTCAATCAACAACAATTAACAACAATTCCTTAATTTCATTTACATTCGAACGACAAGGGACGACCTTAAAGGCATTCAAATCAAATCAAATGTATTGAGTTTCATAGAATGAACTTTCACTAGATAGAATTGAGTAAAACTCAATATAAATGACTTGATTTGACTGTAAGTAGAACGAGTAAACTTTTAATGCATTCCAATAGATTCAAAACAACTAATTCGAACGAAAGGAACTTCAATCAACAACAATCAACATCAATCCCTTCATTTCATTTACATTCGAACGACAAGGGATGACCTTAAAGGTATTCAAATCGAATCAAATGAATTGAGTTTGATAGAATGAACTTTGATTAGCTAGAATTGAGTACAACTCAATCTAATTGACTTGATTTGACTGTAAGGAGAACGAGTAAACTTTAACGCATTCCAAAAGATTCAAAACAACTGAATCGGAGGAAAAGAACTTCAATCAACAACAATTAACAACAATCCCTTGATTTCATTTACATTCGAACGACAAGGGACGACCTTAAAGGCATTCAAATCAAATCAAATGTATTGAGTTTCATAGAATGAACTTTGACTAGATAGAATTGAGTAAAACTCAATCTAAATGACTTGATTTGACTGTAAGTAGAACGAGTAAACTTTAATGCATTCCAATAGATTCAAAACAACTAATTCGAACGAAAGGAACTTCAATCAACAACAATCAACATCAATCCCTTCATTTCATTCGAACGACAAGGGATGACCTTAAAGGTATTCAAATCGAATCAAATGAATTAAGTTTGATAGAATGAACTTTGATTAGCTAGAATTGAGTACAACTCAATCTAATTGACTTGATTTGACTGTAAGGAGAACGAGTAAACTTTAACGCATTGCAATAGATTCAAAACAACTGAATTGGACGAAAGGAACTTCAATCAACAACAATTAACAACAATCCCATGATTTCATTTACATTCGAACGACAAGGAATGACCTTAAAGGCATTGAAATCGAATCAAATGAATTCAGTTGAATAGAATGAACTTTGATTAGTTAGAATTGAGTACAACTCAATCTAATTGACATGATTTGACTGTAATGAGAACGAGTAAACTTTAATGCATTCGAAAAGATTCAAAACAGTTGAATCGGAGGAAAGGAACTTCAATCAACAACAATTAACAACAATCCCATGATTTCATTTACATTCGAACGACAAGGAATGACCTTAAAGGAATTGAAATCGAATCAAATGAATTCGGTTGGATAGAATGAACTTTGATTAGTTAGAATTGAGTACAACTCAATGTAGTTGACTTGATTTGACTGTAGTGAGAACGAGTAAACTTTCACGCATTTCAATAGATTCAAAACAACTGAATCGGAGGAAAGGAACTTCAATCAACAACAATTAACAACAATCCCTTGATTTCATTTACATTCGAACGAAAAGGAATGACCTTAAAGGCATTGAAATCGAATCAAATGAATTGAGTTTGATAGAATGAACTTTGATTAGATACAATTGAGTACAACTCAATCTAATTGACTTGATTTGACTGTAAGTAGAACGAGTAAACTTTAATGCATTCCAATAGATTCAAAACAACTGAATCGGAGGAAAGGAACTTCAATCAACAACAATTAACAACAATCCCTTTATTTCATTTACATTCGAACGACAAGAAATGATCATAAAGGCATTGAAATCGAATCAAATGAATTTAGTTTGATAGAATGAACTTTGATTAGCTAGAATTGAGTACAACTCAATCAAATTGACTTGATTTGACTGTAAGGTGTACGAGTAAACTTTAACGCATTCCAATAGATTCAAAACAACTGAATCGGAGGAAAGGAACTTCAATGAACAACAATTAACACCAATCCCTTTATTTCATTTACATTCGAACGACAAGAAATGATCATAAAGGCATTGAAATCGAATCAAATGAATTGAGTTTGATAGAATGAACTTTGATTAGCTAGAATTTAGTACAACTCAATCAATTTGACTTGATTTGACTGTAAGGAGTACGAGTAAACTTTAACGCATTCCAATAGATTCAAAACAACTGAATTTGACGAACGGAACTTCAATGAACAACAATTAACAACAATCCCTTGATTTCATCTACATTCGAACGACAACGGATGACCTCAAAGGCGTTGAAATCGAATCAAATGAATTGAGTTTCATAGAATGAACTTTGATTAGTTAGAATTGAGTACAACTCAATGTAATTGACTTGATTTGACTGTAGTGAGAACGAGTAAACTTTAACGCATTCCAAAAGATTCAAAACAACTGAATCGGAGGAAAGGAACTTCAATCAACAACAATTAACAACAATTCCTTAATTTCATTTACATTCGAACGACAAGGGACGACCTTAAAGGCATTCAAATCAAATCAAATGTATTGAGTTTCATAGAATGAACTTTCACTAGATAGAATTGAGTAAAACTCAATCTAAATGACTTGATTTGACTGTAAGTAGAACGAGTAAACTTTTAATGCATTCCAATAGATTCAAAACAACTAATTCGAACGAAAGGAACTTCAATCAACAACAATCAACATCAATCCCTTCATTTCATTTACATTCGAACGACAAGGGATGACCTTAAAGGTATTCAAATCGTATCAAATGAATTGAGTTTGATAGAATGAACTTTGATTAGCTAGAATTGAGTACAACTCAATCTAATTGACTTGATTTGACTGTAAGGAGAACGAGTAAACTTTAACGCATTGCAATAGATTCAAAACAACTGAATTGGACGAAAGGAACTTCAATCAACAACAATTAACAACAATCCCATGATTTCATTTACCTTCGAATGACAAGGAATGACCTTAAAGGCATTGAAATGGAATCAAATGAAGTCAGTTGGATAGAATGAACTTTGATTAGGTAGAATTGAGTACAACTCAATCTAATTGACTTGATTTGACTGTAATGAGAACGAGTAAACTTTAAGGCATTGCAATGGATTCAAAACAACTGAATTGGACGAAAGGAACTTCAATCAACAACAATGAACAACAATCCCATGATTTCATTTACATTCGAACGACAAGGAATGACCTTAAAGGCATTGAAATCGAATCAAATGAATTCAGTTGAATAGAATGAACTTTGATTAGTTAGAATTGAGTACAACTCAATCTAATTGACATGATTTGACTGTAATGAGAACGAGTAAACTTTAATGCATTCGAAAAGATTCAAAACAGTTGAATTGGACGAAAGGAACTTCAATCAACAACAATGAACAACAATCCCATGATTTCATTTACATTCGAACGACAAGGAATGACCTTAAAGGCATTGAAATCGAATCAAATGAATTCAGTTGAATAGAATGAACTTTGATTAGTTAGAATTGAGTACAACTCAATCTAATTGACATGATTTGACTGTAATGAGAACGAGTAAACTTTAATGCATTCGAAAAGATTCAAAACAGTTGAATCGGAGGAAAGGAACTTCAATCAACAACAATTAACAACAATCCCTTGATTTCATTTACATTCGAACGACAAGGAATGACCTTAAAGGCATTGAAATCGAATCAAATGAATTCGGTTGGATAGAATGAACTTTGATTAGTTAGAATTGAGTACAACTCAATGTAGTTGACTTGATTTGACTGTAGTGAGAACGAGTAAACTTTAACGCATTTCAAAAGATTCAAAACAACTGAATCGGAGGAAAGGAACTTCAATCAACAACAATTAACAACAATCCCTTGATTTCATTTACATTCGAACGAAAAGGAATGACCTTAAAGGCATTGAAATCGAATCAAATGAATTGAGTTTGATAGAATGAACTTTGATTAGCTACAATTGAGTACAACTCAATCTAATTGACTTGATTTGACTGTAAGTAGAACGAGTAAACTTTAATGCATTCCAATAGATTCAAAACAACTGAATCGGAGGAAAGGAACTTCAATCAACAACAATTAACAACAATCCCTTTATTTCATTTACATTCGAACGACAAGAAATGATCATAAAGGCATTGAAATCGAATCAAATGAATTGAGTTTGATAGAATGAACTTTGATTAGCTAGAATTGAGTACAACTCAATCAAATTGACTTGATTTGACTGTAAGGAGTACGAGTAAATTTTAACGCATTCCAATAGATTCAAAACAACTGAATCGGAGGAAAGGAACCTCAATCAACAACAATTAACACCAATCCCTTTATTTCATTTACATTCGAACGACAAGAAATGATCATAAAGGCATTGAAATCGAATCAAATGAATTGAGTTTGATAGAATGAACTTTGATTAGCTAGAATTGAGTACAACTCAATCATTTTGACTTGATTTGACTGTAAGGAGTACGAGTAAACTTTAACGCATTCCAATAGATTCAAAACAACTGAATTGGACGAAAGGAACTTCAATCAACAACAATTAACAACAATCCCATGATTTCATTTACCTTCGAACGACAAGGAATGACCTTAAAGGCATTGAAATGGAATCAAATGAAGTCAGTTGGATAGAATGAACTTTGATTAGGTAGAATTGAGTACAACTCAATCTAATTGACTTGATTTGACTGTAATGAGAACGAGTAAACTTTAAGGCATTGCAATGGATTCAAAACAACTGAATTGGACGAAAGGAACTTCAATCAACAACAATGAACAACAATCCCATGATTTCATTTACATTCGAACGACAAGGAATGACCTTAAAGGCATTGAAATCGAATCAAATGAATTCAGTTGAATAGAATGAACTTTGATTAGTTAGAATTGAGTACAACTCAATCTAATTGACTTGATTTGACTGTAATGAGAACGAGTAAACTTTAATGCATTCGAAAAGATTCAAAACAGTTGAATCGGAGGAAAGGAACTTCAATCAACAACAATTAACAACAATCCCTTGATTTCATTTACATTCGAACGACAAGGAATGACCTTAAAGGAATTGAAATCGAATCAAATGAATTCGGTTGGATAGAATGAACTTTGATTAGTTAGAATTGAGTACAACTCAATGTAGTTGACTTGATTTGACTGTAGTGAGAACGAGTAAACTTTCACGCATTTCAAAAGATTCAAAACAACTGAATCGGAGGAAAGGAACTTCAATCAACAACAATTAACAACAATCCCTTGATTTCATTTACATTCGAACGAAAAGGAATGACCTTAAAGGCATTGAAATCGAATCAAATGAATTGAGTTTGATAGAATGAACTTTGATTAGATACAATTGAGTACAACTCAATCTAATTGACTTGATTTGACTGTAAGTAGAACGAGTAAACTTTAATGCATTCCAATCGATTCAAAACAACTGAATCGGAGGAAAGGAACTTCAATCAACAACAATTAACAACAATCCCTTTATTTCATTTACATTCGAACGACAAGAAATGATCATAAAGGCATTGAAATCGAATCAAATGAATTGAGTTTGATAGAATGAACTTTGATTAGCTAGAATTGAGTACAACTCAATCAAATTGACTTGATTTGACTGTAAGGTGTACGAGTAAACTTTAACGCATTCCAATAGATTCAAAACAACTGAATCGGAGGAAAGGAACTTCAATCAACAACAATTAACACCAATCCCTTTATTTCATTTACATTCGAACGACAAGAAATGATCATAAAGGCATTGAAATCGAATCAAATGAATTGAGTGTGATAGAATGAACTTTGATTAGCTAGAATTTAGTACAACTCAATCAATTTGACTTGATTTGACTGTAAGGAGTACGAGTAAACTTTAACGCATTCCAATAGATTCAAAACAACTGAATTTGACGAACGAAACTTCAATGAACAACAATTAACAACAATCCCTTGATTTCATCTACATTCGAACGACAACGGATGACCTCAAGGGCGTTGAAATCGAATCAAATGAATTGAGTTTGATAGAATGAACTTTGATTTGTTAGAATTGAGTACAACTCAATGTAATTGACTTGATTTGACTGTAGTGAGAACGAGTAAACTTTAACGCATTCCAAAAGATTCAAAACAACTGAATCGGAGGAAAGGAACTTCAATCAACAACAATTAACAACAATTCCTTGATTTCATTTACATTCGAACGACAAGGGACGACCTTAAAGGCATTCAAATCAAATCAAATGTATTGAGTTTCATAGAATGAACTTTTACTAGATAGAATTGAGTAAAACTCAATCTAAATGACTTGATTTGACTGTAAGTAGAACGAGTAAACTTTTAATGCATTCCAATAGATTCAAAACAACTAATTCGAACGAAAGGAACTTCAATCAACAACAATCAACATCAATCCCTTCATTTCATTTACATTCGAACGACAAGGGATGACCTTAAAGGTATTCAAATCGTATCAAATGAATTGAGTTTGATAGAATGAACTTTGATTAGCTAGAATTGAGTACAACTCAATCTAATTGACTTGATTTGACTGTAAGGAGAACGAGTAAACTTTAACGCATTGCAATAGATTCAAAACAACTGAATTGGACGAAAGGAACTTCAATCAACAACAATTAACAACAATCCCATGATTTCATTTACCTTCGAATGAAAAGGAATGACCTTAAAGGCATTGAAATGGAATCAAATGAAGTCAGTTGGATAGAATGAACTTTGATTAGGTAGAATTGAGTACAACTCAATCTAATTGACTTGATTTGACTGTAATGAGAACGAGTAAACTTTAAGGCATTGCAATGGATTCAAAACAACTGAATTGGACGAAAGGAACTTCAATCAACAACAATGAACAACAATCCCATGATTTCATTTACATTCGAACGACAAGGAATGACCTTAAAGGCATTGAAATCGAATCAAATGAATTCAGTTGAATAGAATGAACTTTGATTAGTTAGAATTGAGTACAACTCAATCTAATTGACATGATTTGACTGTAATGAGAACGAGTAAACTTTAATGCATTCGAAAAGATTCAAAACAGTTGAATTGGACGAAAGGAACTTCAATCAACAACAATGAACAACAATCCCATGATTTCATTTACATTCGAACGACAAGGAATGACCTTAAAGGCATTGAAATCGAATCAAATGAATTCAGTTGAATAGAATGAACTTTGATTAGTTAGAATTGAGTACAACTCAATCTAATTGACATGATTTGACTGTAATGAGAACGAGTAAACTTTAATGCATTCGAAAAGATTCAAAACAGTTGAATGGGACGAAAGGAACTTCAATCAACAACAATTAACAACAATCCCATGATTTCATTTACCTTCGAACGACAAGGAATGACCTTAAAGGCATTGAAATGGAATCAAATGAAGTCAGTTGGATAGAATGAACTTTGATTAGGTAGAATTGAGTACAACTCAATTTAATTGACTTGATTTGACTGTAATGAGAACGAGTAAGCTTTAAGGCATTGCAATGGATTCAAAACAACTGAATTGGACGAAAGGAACTTCAATCAACAACAATGAACAACAATCCCATGATTTCATTTACATTCGAACGACAAGGAATGACCTTAAAGGCATTGAAATCGAATCAAATGAATTCAGTTGAATAGAATGAACTTTGATTAGTTAGAATTGAGTACAACTCAATCTAATTGACTTGATTTGACTGTAATGAGAACGAGTAAACTTTAATGCATTCGAAAAGATTCAAAACAGTTGAATCGGAGGAAAGGAACTTCAATCAACAACAATTAACAACAATCCCTTGATTTCATTTACATTCGAACAACAAGGAATGACCTTAAAGGAATTGAAATCGAATCAAATGAATTCGGTTGGATAGAATGAACTTTGATTAGTTAGAATTGAGTACAACTCAATGTAGTTGACTTGATTTGACTGTAGTGAGAACGAGTAAACTTTCACGCATTTCAAAAGATTCAAAACAACTGAATCGGAGGAAAGGAACTTCAATCAACAACAATTAACAACAATCCCTTGATTTCATTTACATTCGAACGAAAAGGAATGACCTTAAAGGCATTGAAATCGAATCAAATGAATTGAGTTTGATAGAATGAACTTTGATTAGATACAATTGAGTACAACTCAATCTAATTGACTTGATTTGACTGTAAGTAGAACGAGTAAACTTTAATGCATTCCAATAGATTCAAAACAACTGAATCGGAGGAAAGGAACTTCAATCAACAACAATTAACAACAATCCCTTTATTTCATTTACATTCGAACGACAAGAAATGATCATAAAGGCATTGAAATGGAATCAAATGAATTGAGTTTGATAGAATGAACTTTGATTAGCTAGAATTGAGTACAACTCAATCAAATTGACTTGATTTGACTGTAAGGTGTACGAGTAAACTTTAACGCATTCCAATAGATTCAAAACAACTGAATCGGAGGAAAGGAACTTCAATCAACAACAATTAACACCAATCCCTTTATTTCATTTACATTCGAACGACAAGAAATGATCATAAAGGCATTGAAATCGAATCAAATGAATTGAGTGTGATAGAATGAACTTTGATTAGCTAGAATTTAGTACAACTCAATCAATTTGACTTGATTTGACTGTAAGGAGTACGAGTAAACTTTAACGCATTCCAATAGATTCAAAACAACTGAATTTGACGAACGAAACTTCAATGAACAACAATTAACAACAATCCCTTGATTTCATCTACATTCGAACGACAACGGATGACCTCAAGGGCGTTGAAATCGAATCAAATGAATTGAGTTTGATAGAATGAACTTTGATTAGTTAGAATTGAGTACAACTCAATGTAATTGACTTGATTTGACTGTAGTGAGAACGAGTAAACTTTAACGCATTCCAAAAGATTCAAAACAACTGAATCGGAGGAAAAGAACTTCAATCAACAACAATTAACAACAATCCCTTGATTTCATTTACATTCGAACGACAAGGGACGACCTTAAAGGCATTCAAATCAAATCAAATGTATTGAGTTTCATAGAATGAACTTTGATTAGCTAGAATTGAGTACAACTCAATCTAATTGACTTGATTTGACTGTAAGGAGAACGAGTAAACTTTAACGCATTGCAATAGATTCAAAACAACTGAATTGGACGAAAGGAACTTCAATCAACAACAATTAACAACAATCCCATGATTTCATTTACATTCGAACGACAAAGAATGACCTTAAAGGCATTGAAATCGAATCAAATGAATTGAGGTGAATAGAATGAACTTTGATTAGTTAGAATTGAGTACAACTCAATCTAATTGACATGATTTGACTGTAATGAGAACGAGTAAACTTTAATGCATTCGAAAAGATTCAAAACAGTTGAATCGGAGGAAAGGAACTTCAATCAACAACAATTAACAACAATCCCTTGATTTCATTTACATTCGAACGACAAGGAATGACCTTAAAGGAATTGAAATCGAATCAAATGAATTCGGTTGGATAGAATGAACTTTGATTAGTTAGAATTGAGTACAACTCAATGTAGTTGACTTGATTTGACTGTAGTGAGAACGAGTAAACTTTCACGCATTTCAAAAGATTCAAAACAACTGAATCGGAGGAAAGGAACTTCAATCAACAACAATTAACAACAATCCCTTGATTTCATTTACATTCGAACGAAAAGGAATGACCTTAAAGGCATTGAAATGGAATCAAATGAATTGAGTTTGATAGAATGAACTTTGATTAGATACAATTGAGTACAACTCAATCTAATTGACTTGATTTGACTGTAAGTAGAACGAGTAAACTTTAATGCATTCCAATAGATTCAAAACAACTGAATCGGAGGAAAGGAACTTCAATCAACAACAATTAACAACAATCCCTTTATTTCATTTACATTCGAACGACAAGAAATGATCATAAAGGCATTGAAATCGAATCAAATGAATTGAGTTTGATAGAATGAACTTTGATTAGCTAGAATTGAGTACAACTCAATCAAATTGACTTGATTTGACTGTAAGGTGTACGAGTAAACTTTAACGCATTCCAATAGATTCAAAACAACTGAATCGGAGGAAAGGAACTTCAATGAACAACAATTAACACCAATCCCTTTATTTCATTTACATTCGAACGACAAGAAATGATCATAAAGGCATTGAAATCGAATCAAATGAATTGAGTTTGATAGAATGAACTTTGATTAGCTAGAATTTAGTACAACTCAATCAATTTGACTTGATTTGACTGTAAGGAGTACGAGTAAACTTTAACGCATTCCAATAGATTCAAAACAACTGAATTTGACGAACGGAACTTCAATGAACAACAATTAACAACAATCCCTTGATTTCATCTACATTCGAACGACAACGGATGACCTCAAAGGCGTTGAAATCGAATCAAATGAATTGAGTTTCATAGAATGAACTTTGATTAGTTAGAATTGAGTACAACTCAATGTAATTGACTTGATTTGACTGTAGTGAGAACGAGTAAACTTTAACGCATTCCAAAAGATTCAAAACAACTGAATCGGAGGAAAGGAACTTCAATCAACAACAATTAACAACAATTCCTTGATTTCATTTACATTCGAACGACAAGGGACGACCTTAAAGGCATTCAAATCAAATCAAATGTATTGAGTTTCATAGAATGAACTTTTACTAGATAGAATTGAGTAAAACTCAATCTAAATGACTTGATTTGACTGTAAGTAGAACGAGTAAACTTTTAATGCATTCCAATAGATTCAAAACAACTAATTCGAACGAAAGGAACTTCAATCAACAACAATCAACATCAATCCCTTCATTTCATTTACATTCGAACGACAAGGGATGACCTTAAAGGTATTCAAATCGAATCAAACGAATTGAGTTTGATAGAATGAACTTTGATTAGCTAGAATTGAGTACAACTCAATCTAATTGACTTGATTTGACTGTAAGGAGAACGAGTAAACTTTAACGCATTGCAATAGATTCAAAACAACTGAATTGGACGAAAGGAACTTCAATCAACAACAATTAACAACAATCCCATGATTTCATTTACCTTCGAATGACAAGGAATGACCTTAAAGGCATTGAAATGGAATCAAATGAAGTCAGTTGGATAGAATGAACTTTGATTAGGTAGAATTGAGTACAACTCAATCTAATTGACTTGATTTGACTGTAATGAGAACGAGTAAACTTTAAGGCATTGCATTGGATTCAAAACAACTGAATTGGACGAAAGGAACTTCAATCAACAACAATGAACAACAATCCCATGATTTCATTTACATTCGAACGACAAGGAATGACCTTAAAGGCATTGAAATCGAATCAAATGAATTCAGTTGAATAGAATGAACTTTGATTACTTAGAATTGAGTACAACTCAATCTAATTGACTTGATTTGACTGTAGTGAGAACGAGTAAACTTTAATGCATTCGAAATGATTCAAAACAGTTGAATCGGAGGAAAGGAACTTCAATCAACAACAATTAACAACAATCCCTTGATTTCATTTACATTCGAACGACAAGGAATGACCTTAAAGGAATTGAAATCGAATCAAATGAATTCGGTTGGATAGAATGAACTTTGATTAGTTAGAATTGAGTACAACTCAATGTAGTTGACTTGATTTGACTGTAGTGAGAACGAGTAAACTTTCACGCATTTCAAAAGATTCAAAACAACTGAATCGGAGGAAAGGAACTTCAATCAACAACAATTAACAACAATCCCTTTATTTCATTTACATTCGAACGAAAAGGAATGACCTTAAAGGCATTGAAATCGAATCAAATGAATTGAGTTTGATAGAATGAACTTTGATTAGATACAATTGAGTACAACTCAATCTAATTGACTTGATTTGACTGTAAGTAGAACGAGTAAACTTTAATGCATTCCAATAGATTCAAAACAACTGAATCGGAGGAAAGGAACTTCAATCAACAACAATTAACAACAATCCCTTTATTTCATTTACATTCGAACGACAAGAAATGATCATAAAGGCATTGAAATCGAATCAAATGAATTGAGTTTGATAGAATGAACTTTGATTAGCTAGAATTGAGTACAACTCAATCAAATTGACTTGATTTGACTGTAAGGTGTACGAGTAAACTTTAACGCATTCCAATAGATTCAAAACAACTGAATCGGAGGAAAGGAACTTCAATCAACAACAATTAACACCAATCCCTTTATTTCATTTACATTCGAACGACAAGAAATGATCATAAAGGCATTGAAATCGAATCAAATGAATTGAGTGTGATAGAATGAACTTTGATTAGCTAGAATTTAGTACAACTCAATCAATTTGACTTGATTTGACTGTAAGGAGTACGAGTAAACTTTAACGCATTCCAATAGATTCAAAACAACTGAATTTGACGAACGAAACTTCAATGAACAACAATTAACAACAATCCCTTGATTTCATCTACATTCGAACGACAACGGATGACCTCAAGGGCGTTGAAATCGAATCAAATGAATTGAGTTTGATAGAATGAACTTTGATTAGTTAGAATTGAGTACAACTCAATGTAATTGACTTGATTTGACTGTAGTGAGAACGAGTAAACTTTAACGCATTCCAAAAGATTCAAAACAACTGAATCGGAGGAAAAGAACTTCAATCAACAACAATTAACAACAATCCCTTGATTTCATTTACATTCGAACGACAAGGGACGACCTTAAAGGCATTCAAATCAAATCAAATGTATTGAGTTTCATAGAATGAACTTTGACTAGATAGAATTGAGTAAAACTCAATCTAAATGACTTGATTTGACTGTAAGTAGAACGAGTAAACTTTAATGCATTCCAATAGATTCAAAACAACTAATTCGAACGAAAGGAACTTCAATCAACAACAATCAACATCAATCCCTTCATTTCATTCGAACGACAAGGGATGACCTTAAAGGTATTCAAATCGAATCAAATGAATTGAGTTTGATAGAATGAACTTTGATTAGCTAGAATTGAGTACAACTCAATCTAATTGACTTGATTTAACTGTAAGGAGAACGAGTAAACTTTAACGCATTGCAATAGATTCAAAACAACTGAATTGGACGAAAGGAACTTCAATCAACAACAATTAACAACAATCCCATGATTTCATTTACATTCGAACGACAAGGAATGACCTTAAAGGCATTGAAATCGAATCAAATGAATTCAGTTGAATAGAATGAACTTTGATTAGTTAGAATTGAGTACAACTCAATCTAATTGACATGATTTGACTGTAATGAGAACGAGTAAACTTTAATGCATTCGAAAAGATTCAAAACAGTTGAATCGGAGGAAAGGAACTTCAATCAACAACAATTAACAACAATCCCTTGATTTCATTTACATTCGAACGACAAGGAATGACCTTAAAGGAATTGAAATCGAATCAAATGAATTCGGTTGGATAGAATGAACTTTGATTAGTTAGAATTGAGTACAACTCAATGTAGTTGACTTGATTTGACTGTAGTGAGAACGAGTAAACTTTCACGCATTTCAAAAGATTCAAAACAACTGAATCGGAGGAAAGGAACTTCAATCAACAACAATTAACAACAATCCCTTGATTTCATTTACATTCGAACGAAAAGGAATGACCTTAAAGGCATTGAAATCGAATCAAATGAATTGAGTTTGATAGAATGAACTTTGATTAGATACAATTGAGTACAACTCAATCTAATTGACTTGATTTGACTGTAAGTAGAACGAGTAAACTTTAATGCATTCCAATAGATTCAAAACAACTGAATCGGAGGAAAGGAACTTCAATCAACAACAATTAACAACAATCCCTTTATTTCATTTACATTCGAACGACAAGAAATGATCATAAAGGCATTGAAATCGAATCAAATGAATTGAGTTTGATAGAATGAACTTTGATTAGCTAGAATTGAGTACAACTCAATCAAATTGACTTGATTTGACTGTAAGGTGTACGAGTAAACTTTAACGCATTCCAATAGATTCAAAACAACTGAATCGGAGGAAAGGAACTTCAATGAACAACAATTAACACCAATCCCTTTATTTCATTTACATTCGAACGACAAGAAATGATCATAAAGGCATTGAAATCGAATCAAATGAATTGAGTTTGATAGAATGAACTTTGATTAGCTAGAATTTAGTACAACTCAATCAATTTGACTTGATTTGACTGTAAGGAGTACGAGTAAACTTTAACGCATTCCAATAGATTCAAAACAACTGAATTTGACGAACGGAACTTCAATGAACAACAATTAACAACAATCCCTTGATTTCATCTACATTCGAACGACAACGGATGACCTCAAAGGCGTTGAAATCGAATCAAATGAATTGAGTTTCATAGAATGAACTTTGATTAGTTAGAATTGAGTACAACTCAATGTAATTGACTTGATTTGACTGTAGTGAGAACGAGTAAACTTTAACGCATTCCAAAAGATTCAAAACAACTGAATCGGAGGAAAGGAACTTCAATCAACAACAATTAACAACAATTCCTTGATTTCATTTACATTCGAACGACAAGGGACGACCTTAAAGGCATTCAAATCAAATCAAATGTATTGAGTTTCATAGAATGAACTTTTACTAGATAGAATTGAGTAAAACTCAATCTAAATGACTTGATTTGACTGTAAGTAGAACGAGTAAACTTTTAATGCATTCCAATAGATTCAAAACAACTAATTCGAACGAAAGGAACTTCAATCAACAACAATCAACATCAATCCCTTCATTTCATTTACATTCGAACGACAAGGGATGACCTTAAAGGTATTCAAATCGAATCAAACGAATTGAGTTTGATAGAATGAACTTTGATTAGCTAGAATTGAGTACAACTCAATCTAATTGACTTGATTTGACTGTAAGGAGAACGAGTAAACTTTAACGCATTGCAATAGATTCAAAACAACTGAATTGGACGAAAGGAACTTCAATCAACAACAATTAACAACAATCCCATGATTTCATTTACCTTCGAATGACAAGGAATGACCTTAAAGGCATTGAAATGGAATCAAATGAAGTCAGTTGGATAGAATGAACTTTGATTAGGTAGAATTGAGTACAACTCAATCTAATTGACTTGATTTGACTGTAATGAGAACGAGTAAACTTTAAGGCATTGCAATGGATTCAAAACAACTGAATTGGACGAAAGGAACTTCAATCAACAACAATGAACAACAATCCCATGATTTCATTTACATTCGAACGACAAGGAATGACCTTAAAGGCATTGAAATCGAATCAAATGAATTCAGTTGAATAGAATGAACTTTGATTAGTTAGAATTGAGTACAACTCAATCTAATTGACATGATTTGACTGTAATGAGAACGAGTAAACTTTAATGCATTCGAAAAGATTCAAAACAGTTGAATTGGACGAAAGGAACTTCAATCAACAACAATGAACAACAATCCCATGATTTCATTTACATTCGAACGACAAGGAATGACCTTAAAGGCATTGAAATCGAATCAAATGAATTCAGTTGAATAGAATGAACTTTGATTAGTTAGAATTGAGTACAACTCAATCTAATTGACATGATTTGACTGTAATGAGAACGAGTAAACTTTAATGCATTCGAAAAGATTCAAAACAGTTGAATCGGAGGAAAGGAACTTCAATCAACAACAATTAACAACAATCCCTTGATTTCATTTACATTCGAACGACAAGGAATGACCTTAAAGGCATTGAAATCGAATCAAATGAATTCGGTTGGATAGAATGAACTTTGATTAGTTAGAATTGAGTACAACTCAATGTAGTTGACTTGATTTGACTGTAGTGAGAACGAGTAAACTTTAACGCATTTCAAAAGATTCAAAACAACTGAATCGGAGGAAAGGAACTTCAATCAACAACAATTAACAACAATCCCTTGATTTCATTTACATTCGAACGAAAAGGAATGACCTTAAAGGCATTGAAATCGAATCAAATGAATTGAGTTTGATAGAATGAACTTTGATTAGCTACAATTGAGTACAACTCAATCTAATTGACTTGATTTGACTGTAAGTAGAACGAGTAAACTTTAATGCATTCCAATAGATTCAAAACAACTGAATCGGAGGAAAGGAACTTCAATCAACAACAATTAACAACAATCCCTTTATTTCATTTACATTCGAACGAAAAGAAATGATCATAAAGGCATTGAAATCGAATCAAATGAATTGAGTTTGATAGAATGAACTTTGATTAGCTAGAATTGAGTACAACTCAATCAAATTGACTTGATTTGACTGTAAGGAGTACGAGTAAATTTTAACGCATTCCAATAGATTCAAAACAACTGAATCGGAGGAAAGGAACCTCAATCAACAACAATTAACACCAATCCCTTTATTTCATTTACATTCGAACGACAAGAAATGATCATAAAGGCATTGAAATCGAATCAAATGAATTGAGTTTGATAGAATGAACTTTGATTAGCTAGAATTGAGTACAACTCAATCAATTTGACTTGATTTGACTGTAAGGAGTACGAGTAAACTTTAACGCATTCCAATAGATTCAAAACAACTGAATTGGACGAAAGGAACTTCAATCAACAACAATTAACAACAATCCCATGATTTCATTTACCTTCGAACGACAAGGAATGACCTTAAAGGCACTGAAATGGAATCAAATGAAGTCAGTTGGATAGAATGAACTTTGATTAGGTAGAATTGAGTACAACTCAATTTAATTGACTTGATTTGACTGTAATGAGAACGAGTAAACTTTAAGGCATTGCAATGGATTCAAAACAACTGAATTGGACGAAAGGAACTTCAATCAACAACAATGAACAACAATCTCATGATTTCATTTACATTCGAACGACAAGGAATGACCTTAAAGGCATTGAAATCGAATCAAATGAATTCAGTTGAATAGAATGAACTTTGATTAGTTAGAATTGAGTACAACTCAATCTAATTGACTTGATTTGACTGTAATGAGAACGAGTAAACTTTAATGCATTCGAAAAGATTCAAAACAGTTGAATCGGAGGAAAGGAACTTCAATCAACAACAATTAACAACAATCCCTTGATTTCATTTACATTCGAACGACAAGGAATGACCTTAAAGGAATTGAAATCGAATCAAATGAATTCGGTTGGATAGAATGAACTTTGATTAGTTAGAATTGAGTACAACTCAATGTAGTTGACTTGATTTGACTGTAGTGAGAACGAGTAAACTTTCACGCATTTCAAAAGATTCAAAACAACTGAATCGGAGGAAAGGAACTTCAATCAACAACAATTAACAACAATCCCTTGATTTCATTTACATTCGAACGAAAAGGAATGACCTTAAAGGCATTGAAATCGAATCAAATGAATTGAGTTTGATAGAATGAACTTTGATTAGATACAATTGAGTACAACTCAATCTAATTGACTTAATTTGACTGTAAGTAGAACGAGTAAACTTTAATGCATTCCAATAGATTCAAAACAACTGAATCGGAGGAAAGGAACTTCAATCAACAACAATTAACAACAATCCCTTTATTTCATTTACATTCGAACGACAAGAAATGATCATAAAGGCATTGAAATCGAATCAAATGAATTGAGTTTGATAGAATGAACTTTGATTAGCTAGAATTGAGTACAACTCAATCAAATTGACTTGATTTGACTGTAAGGTGTACGAGTAAACTTTAACGCATTCCAATAGATTCAAAACAACTGAATCGGAGGAAAGGAACTTCAATCAACAACAATTAACACCAATCCCTTTATTTCATTTACATTCGAACGACAAGAAATGATCATAAAGGCATTGAAATCGAATCAAATGAATTGAGTGTGATAGAATGAACTTTGATTAGCTAGAATTTAGTACAACTCAATCAATTTGACTTGATTTGACTGTAAGGAGTACGAGTAAACTTTAACGCATTCCAATAGATTCAAAACAACTGAATTTGACGAACGCAACTTCAATGAACAACAATTAACAACAATCCCTTGATTTCATCTACATTCGAACGACAACGGATGACCTCAAGGGCGTTGAAATCGAATCAAATGAATTGAGTTTGATAGAATGAACTTTGATTAGTTAGAATTGAGTACAACTCAATGTAATTGACTTGATTTGACTGTAGTGAGAACGAGTAAACTTTAACGCATTCCAAAAGATTCAAAACAACTGAATCGGAGGAAAAGAACTTCAATCAACAACAATTAACAACAATCCCTTGATTTCATTTACATTCGAACGACAAGGGACGACCTTAAAGGAATTCAAATCAAATCAAATGTATTGAGTTTCATAGAATGAACTTTGACTAGATAGAATTGAGTAAAACTCAATCTAAATGACTTGATTTGACTGTAAGTAGAACGAGTAAACTTTAATGCATTCCAATAGATTCAAAACAACTAATTCGAACGAAAGGAACTTCAATCAACAACAATCAACATCAATCCCTTCATTTCATTCGAACGACAAGGGATGACCTTAAAGGTATTCAAATCGAATCAAATGAATTGAGTTTGATAGAATGAACTTTGATTAGCTAGAATTGAGTACAACTCAATCTAATTGACTTGATTTGACTGTAAGGAGAACGAGTAAACTTTAACGCATTGCAATAGATTCAAAACAACTGAATTGGACGAAAGGAACTTCAATCAACAACAATTAACAACAATCCCATGATTTCATTTACCTTCGAACGACAAGGAATGACCTTAAAGGCATTGAAATGGAATCAAATGAAGTCAGTTGGATAGAATGAACTTTGATTAGGTAGAATTGAGTACAACTCAATCTAATTGACTTGATTTGACTGTAATGAGAACGAGTAAACTTTAAGGCATTGCAATGGATTCAAAACAACTGAATTGGACGAAAGGAACTTCAATCAACAACAATGAACAACAATCCCATGATTTCATTTACATTCGAACGACAAGGAATGACCTTAAAGGTATTGAAATCGAATCAAATGAATTCAGTTGAATAGAATGAACTTTGATTAGTTAGAATTGAGTACAACTCAATCTAATTGACATGATTTGACTGTAATGAGAACGAGTAAACTTTAATGCATTCGAAAAGATTCAAAACAGTTGAATCGGAGGAAAGGAACTTCAATCAACAACAATTAACAACAATCCCTTGATTTCATTTACATTCGAACGACAAGGAATGACCTTAAAGGAATTGAAATCGAATCAAATGAATTCGGTTGGATAGAATGAACTTTGATTAGTTAGAATTGAGTACAACTCAATGTAGTTGACTTGATTTGACTGTAGTGAGAACGAGTAAACTTTCACGCATTTCAAAAGATTCAAAACAACTGAATCGGAGGAAAGGAACTTCAATCAACAACAATTAACAACAATCCCTTGATTTCATTTTCATTCGAACGAAAAGGAATGACCTTAAAGGCATTGAAATCGAATCAAATGAATTGAGTTTGATAGAATGAACTTTGATTAGATACAATTGAGTACAACTCAATCTAATTGACTTGATTTGACTGTAAGTAGAACGAGTAAACTTTAATGCATTCCAATAGATTCAAAACAACTGAATCGGAGGAAAGGAACTTCAATTAACAACAATTAACAACAATCCCTTTATTTCATTTACATTCGAACGACAAGAAATGATCATAAAGGCATTGAAATCGAATCAAATGAATTGAGTTTGATAGAATGAACTTTGATTAGCTAGAATTGAGTACAACTCAATCAAATTGACTTGATTTGACTGTAAGGTGTACGAGTAAACTTTAACGCATTCCAATAGATTCAAAACAACTGAATCGGAGGAAAGGAACTTCAATGAACAACAATTAACACCAATCCCTTTATTTCATTTACATTCGAACGACAAGAAATGATCATAAAGGCATTGAAATCGAATCAAATGAATTGAGTTTGATAGAATGAACTTTGATTAGCTAGAATTTAGTACAACTCAATCAATTTGACTTGATTTGACTGTAAGGAGTACGAGTAAACTTTAACGCATTCCAATAGATTCAAAACAACTGAATTTGACGAACGGAACTTCAATGAACAACAATTAACAACAATCCCTTGATTTCATCTACATTCGAACGACAACGGATGACCTCAAAGGCGTTGAAATCGAATCAAATGAATTGAGTTTCATAGAATGAACTTTGATTAGTTAGAATTGAGTACAACTCAATGTAATTGACTTGATTTGACTGTAGTGAGAACGAGTAAACTTTAACGCATTCCAAAAGATTCAAAACAACTGAATCGGAGGAAAGGAACTTCAATCAACAACAATTAACAACAATCCCTTTATTTCATTTACATTCGAACGACAAGAAATGATCATAAAGGCATTGAAATCGAATCAAATGTATTGAGTTTCATAGAATGAACTTTGACTAGATAGAATTGAGTAAAACTCAATCTAAATGACTTGATTTGACTGTAAGTAGAACGAGTAAACTTTAAGGCATTCCAATAGATTCAAAACAACTAATTCGAACGAAAGGAACTTCAATCAACAACAATCAACATCAATCCCTTCATTTCATTTACATTCGAACGACAAGGGATGACCTTAAAGGTATTCAAATCGAATCAAATGAATTGAGTTTGATAGAATGAACTTTGATTAGCTAGAATTGAGTACAACTCAATCTAATTGACTTGATTTGACTGTAAGGTGTACGAGTAAACTTTAACGCATTCCAATAGATTCAAAACAACTGAATCGGAGGAAAGGAACTTCAATCAACAACAATTAACACCAATCCCTTTATTTCATTTACATTCGAACGACAAGAAATGATCATAAAGGCATTGAAATCGAATCAAATGAATTGAGTGTGATAGAATGAACTTTGATTAGCTAGAATTTAGTACAACTCAATCAATTTGACTTGATTTGACTGTAAGGAGTACGAGTAAACTTTAACGCATTCCAATAGATTCAAAACAACTGAATTTGACGAACGAAACTTCAATGAACAACAATTAACAACAATCCCTTGATTTCATCTACATTCGAACGACAACGGATGACCTCAAGGGCGTTGAAATCGAATCAAATGAATTGAGTTTGATAGAATGAACTTTGATTAGTTAGAATTGAGTACAACTCAATGTAATTGACTTGATTTGACTGTAGTGAGAACGAGTAAACTTTAACGCATTCCAAAAGATTCAAAACAACTGAATCGGAGGAAAAGAACTTCAATCAACAACAATTAACAACAATCCCTTGATTTCATTTACATTCGAACGACAAGGGACGACCTTAAAGGCATTCAAATCAAATCAAATGTATTGAGTTTCATAGAATGAACTTTGACTAGATAGAATTGAGTAAAACTCAATCTAAATGACTTGATTTGACTGTAAGTAGAACGAGTAAACTTTAATGCATTCCAATAGATTCAAAACAACTAATTCGAACGAAAGGAACTTCAATCAACAACAATCAACATCAATCCCTTCATTTCATTCGAACGACAAGGGATGACCTTAAAGGTATTCAAATCGAATCAAATGAATTGAGTTTGATAGAATGAACTTTGATTAGCTAGAATTGAGTACAACTCAATCTAATTGACTTGATTTAACTGTAAGGAGAACGAGTAAACTTTAACGCATTGCAATAGATTCAAAACAACTGAATTGGACGAAAGGAACTTCAATCAACAACAATTAACAACAATCCCATGATTTCATTTACATTCGAACGACAAGGAATGACCTTAAAGGCATTGAAATCGAATCAAATGAATTCAGTTGAATAGAATGAACTTTGATTAGTTAGAATTGAGTACAACTCAATCTAATTGACATGATTTGACTGTAATGAGAACGAGTAAACTTTAATGCATTCGAAAAGATTCAAAACAGTTGAATCGGAGGAAAGGAACTTCAATCAACAACAATTAACAACAATCCCTTGATTTCATTTACATTCGAACGACAAGGAATGACCTTAAAGGAATTGAAATCGAATCAAATGAATTCGGTTGGATAGAATGAACTTTGATTAGTTAGAATTGAGTACAACTCAATGTAGTTGACTTGATTTGACTGTAGTGAGAACGAGTAAACTTTCACGCATTTCAAAAGATTCAAAACAACTGAATCGGAGGAAAGGAACTTCAATCAACAACAATTAACAACAATCCCTTGATTTCATTTACATTCGAACGAAAAGGAATGACCTTAAAGGCATTGAAATCGAATCAAATGAATTGAGTTTGATAGAATGAACTTTGATTAGATACAATTGAGTACAACTCAATCTAATTGACTTGATTTGACTGTAAGTAGAACGAGTAAACTTTAATGCATTCCAATAGATTCAAAACAACTGAATCGGAGGAAAGGAACTTCAATCAACAACAATTAACAACAATCCCTTTATTTCATTTACATTCGAACGACAAGAAATGATCATAAAGGCATTGAAATCGAATCAAATGAATTGAGTTTGATAGAATGAACTTTGATTAGCTAGAATTGAGTACAACTCAATCAAATTGACTTGATTTGACTGTAAGGTGTACGAGTAAACTTTAACGCATTCCAATAGATTCAAAACAACTGAATCGGAGGAAAGGAACTTCAATGAACAACAATTAACACCAATCCCTTTATTTCATTTACATTCGAACGACAAGAAATGATCATAAAGGCATTGAAATCGAATCAAATGAATTGAGTTTGATAGAATGAACTTTGATTAGCTAGAATTTAGTACAACTCAATCAATTTGACTTGATTTGACTGTAAGGAGTACGAGTAAACTTTAACGCATTCCAATAGATTCAAAACAACTGAATTTGACGAACGGAACTTCAATGAACAACAATTAACAACAATCCCTTGATTTCATCTACATTCGAACGACAACGGATGACCTCAAAGGCGTTGAAATCGAATCAAATGAATTGAGTTTCATAGAATGAACTTTGATTAGTTAGAATTGAGTACAACTCAATGTAATTGACTTGATTTGACTGTAGTGAGAACGAGTAAACTTTAACGCATTCCAAAAGATTCAAAACAACTGAATCGGAGGAAAGGAACTTCAATCAACAACAATTAACAACAATTCCTTGATTTCATTTACATTCGAACGACAAGGGACGACCTTAAAGGCATTCAAATCAAATCAAATGTATTGAGTTTCATAGAATGAACTTTTACTAGATAGAATTGAGTAAAACTCAATCTAAATGACTTGATTTGACTGTAAGTAGAACGAGTAAACTTTTAATGCATTCCAATAGATTCAAAACAACTAATTCGAACGAAAGGAACTTCAATCAACAACAATCAACATCAATCCCTTCATTTCATTTACATTCGAACGACAAGGGATGACCTTAAAGGTATTCAAATCGAATCAAACGAATTGAGTTTGATAGAATGAACTTTGATTAGCTAGAATTGAGTACAACTCAATCTAATTGACTTGATTTGACTGTAAGGAGAACGAGTAAACTTTAACGCATTGCAATAGATTCAAAACAACTGAATTGGACGAAAGGAACTTCAATCAACAACAATTAACAACAATCCCATGATTTCATTTACATTCGAACGACAAGGAATGACCTTAAAGGCATTGAAATCGAATCAAATGAATTCAGTTGAATAGAATGAACTTTGATTAGTTAGAATTGAGTACAACTCAATCTAATTGACATGATTTGACTGTAATGAGAACGAGTAAACTTTAATGCATTCGAAAAGATTCAAAACAGTTGAATCGGAGGAAAGGAACTTCAATCAACAACAATTAACAACAATCCCTTGATTTCATTTACATTCGAACGACAAGGAATGACCTTAAAGGAATTGAAATCGAATCAAATGAATTCGGTTGGATAGAATGAACTTTGATTAGTTAGAATTGAGTACAACTCAATGTAGTTGACTTGATTTGACTGTAGTGAGAACGAGTAAACTTTCACGCATTTCAAAAGATTCAAAACAACTGAATCGGAGGAAAGGAACTTCAATCAACAACAATTAACAACAATCCCTTGATTTCATTTACATTCGAACGAAAAGGAATGACCTTAAAGGCATTGAAATCGAATCAAATGAATTGAGTTTGATAGAATGAACTTTGATTAGATACAATTGAGTACAACTCAATCTAATTGACTTGATTTGACTGTAAGTAGAACGAGTAAACTTTAATGCATTCCAATAGATTCAAAACAACTGAATCGGAGGAAAGGAACTTCAATCAACAACAATTAACAACAATCCCTTTATTTCATTTACATTCGAACGACAAGAAATGATCATAAAGGCATTGAAATCGAATCAAATGAATTGAGTTTGATAGAATGAACTTTGATTAGCTAGAATTGAGTACAACTCAATCAAATTGACTTGATTTGACTGTAAGGTGTACGAGTAAACTTTAACGCATTCCAATAGATTCAAAACAACTGAATCGGAGGAAAGGAACTTCAATGAACAACAATTAACACCAATCCCTTTATTTCATTTACATTCGAACGACAAGAAATGATCATAAAGGCATTGAAATCGAATCAAATGAATTGAGTTTGATAGAATGAACTTTGATTAGCTAGAATTTAGTACAACTCAATCAATTTGACTTGATTTGACTGTAAGGAGTACGAGTAAACTTTAACGCATTCCAATAGATTCAAAACAACTGAATTTGACGAACGGAACTTCAATGAACAACAATTAACAACAATCCCTTGATTTCATCTACATTCGAACGACAACGGATGACCTCAAAGGCGTTGAAATCGAATCAAATGAATTGAGTTTCATAGAATGAACTTTGATTAGTTAGAATTGAGTACAACTCAATGTAATTGACTTGATTTGACTGTAGTGAGAACGAGTAAACTTTAACGCATTCCAAAAGATTCAAAACAACTGAATCGGAGGAAAGGAACTTCAATCAACAACAATTAACAACAATTCCTTGATTTCATTTACATTCGAACGACAAGGGACGACCTTAAAGGCATTCAAATCAAATCAAATGTATTGAGTTTCATAGAATGAACTTTTACTAGATAGAATTGAGTAAAACTCAATCTAAATGACTTGATTTGACTGTAAGTAGAACGAGTAAACTTTTAATGCATTCCAATAGATTCAAAACAACTAATTCGAACGAAAGGAACTTCAATCAACAACAATCAACATCAATCCCTTCATTTCATTTACATTCGAACGACAAGGGATGACCTTAAAGGTATTCAAATCGAATCAAACGAATTGAGTTTGATAGAATGAACTTTGATTAGCTAGAATTGAGTACAACTCAATCTAATTGACTTGATTTGACTGTAAGGAGAACGAGTAAACTTTAACGCATTGCAATAGATTCAAAACAACTGAATTGGACGAAAGGAACTTCAATCAACAACAATTAACAACAATCCCATGATTTCATTTACCTTCGAACGACAAGGAATGACCTTAAAGGCATTGAAATGGAATCAAATGAAGTCAGTTGGATAGAATGAACTTTGATTAGGTAGAATTGAGTACAACTCAATTTAATTGACTTGATTTGACTGTAATGAGAACGAGTAAACTTTAAGGCATTGCAATGGATTCAAAACAACTGAATTGGACGAAAGGAACTTCAATCAACAACAATGAACAACAATCTCATGATTTCATTTACATTCGAACGACAAGGAATGACCTTAAAGGCATTGAAATCGAATCAAATGAATTCAGTTAAATAGAATGAACTTTGATTAGTTAGAATTGAGTACAACTCAATCTAATTGACTTGATTTGACTGTAATGAGAACGAGTAAACTTTAATGCATTCGAAAAGATTCAAAACAGTTGAATCGGAGGAAAGGAACTTCAATCAACAACAATTAACAACAATCCCTTGATTTCATTTACATTCGAACGACAAGGAATGACCTTAAAGGAATTGAAATCGAATCAAATGAATTCGGTTGGATAGAATGAACTTTGATTAGTTAGAATTGAGTACAACTCAATGTAGTTGACTTGATTTGACTGTAGTGAGAACGAGTAAACTTTCACGCATTTCAAAAGATTCAAAACAACTGAATCGGAGGAAAGGAACTTCAATCAACAACAATTAACAACAATCCCTTGATTTCATTTACATTCGAACGAAAAGGAATGACCTTAAAGGCATTGAAATCGAATCAAATGAATTGAGTTTGATAGAATGAACTTTGATTAGATACAATTGAGTACAACTCAATCTAATTGACTTGATTTGACTGTAAGTAGAACGAGTAAACTTTAATGCATTCCAATAGATTCAAAACAACTGAATCGGAGGAAAGGAACTTCAATCAACAACAATTAACAACAATCCCTTTATTTCATTTACATTCGAACGACAAGAAATGATCATAAAGGCATTGAAATCGAATCAAATGAATTGAGTTTGATAGAATGAACTTTGATTAGCTAGAATTGAGTACAACTCAATCAAATTGACTTGATTTGACTGTAAGGTGTACGAGTAAACTTTAACGCATTCCAATAGATTCAAAACAACTGAATCGGAGGAAAGGAACTTCAATCAACAACAATTAACACCAATCCCTTTATTTCATTTACATTCGAACGACAAGAAATGATCATAAAGGCATTGAAATCGAATCAAATGAATTGAGTGTGATAGAATGAACTTTGATTAGCTAGAATTTAGTACAACTCAATCAATTTGACTTGATTTGACTGTAAGGAGTACGAGTAAACTTTAACGCATTCCAATAGATTCAAAACAACTGAATTTGACGAACGCAACTTCAATGAACAACAATTAACAACAATCCCTTGATTTCATCTACATTCGAACGACAACGGATGACCTCAAGGGCGTTGAAATCGAATCAAATGAATTGAGTTTGATAGAATGAACTTTGATTAGTTAGAATTGAGTACAACTCAATGTAATTGACTTGATTTGACTGTAGTGAGAACGAGTAAACTTTAACGCATTCCAATAGATTCAAAACAACTGAATCGAAGGAAAGGAACTTCAATCAACAACAATTAACAACAATCCCTTTATTTCATTTACATTCGAACGACAAGAAATGATCATAAAGGCATTGAAATCGAATCAAATGAATTGAGTTTGATAGAATGAACTTTGATTAGCTAGAATTGAGTACAACTCAATCAAATTGACTTGATTTGACTGTAAGGTGTACGAGTAAACTTTAACGCATTCCAATAGATTCAAAACAACTGAATCGGAGGAAAGGAACTTCAATGAACAACAATTAACATCAATCCCTTTATTTCATTTACATTCGAACGACAAGAAATGATCATAAAGGCATTGAAATCGAATCAAATGAATTGAGTTTGATAGAATGAACTTTGATTAGCTAGAATTTAGTACAACTCAATCAATTTGACTTGATTTGACTGTAAGGAGTACGAGTAAACTTTAACGCATTCCAATAGATTCAAAACAACTG
Organism: Annona cherimola; assembly: GCA_030490835.1. Classification (NCBI taxonomy): domain Eukaryota; kingdom Viridiplantae; phylum Streptophyta; class Magnoliopsida; order Magnoliales; family Annonaceae; genus Annona; species Annona cherimola. Next base: position 732,945 of record JASFXW010000015.1, on the reverse strand, counting down.
AATTTGACGAACGGAACTTCAATGAACAACAATTAACAACAATCCCTTGATTTCATCTACATTCGAACGACAACGGATGACCTCAAAGGCGTTGAAATCGAATCAAATGATTGAGTTTCATAGAATGAACTTTGATTAGTTAGAATTGAGTACAACTCAATGTAATTGACTTGATTTGACTGTAGTGAGAACGAGTAAACTTTAACGCATTCCAAAAGATTCAAAACAACTGAATCGGAGGAAAGGAACTTCAATCAACAACAATGAACAACAATCCCTTGATTTCATTTACATTCGAACGACAAGGGACGACCTTAAAGGCATTCAAATCAAATCAAATGTATTGAGTTTCATAGAATGAACTTTGACTAGATAGAATTGAGTAAAACTCAATCTAAATGACTTGATTTGACTGTAAGTAGAACGAGTAAACTTTAAGGCATTCCAATAGATTCAAAACAACTAATTCGAACGAAAGGAACTTCAATCAACAACAATCAACATCAATCCCTTCATTTCATTTACATTCGAACGACAAGGGATGACCTTAAAGGTATTCAAATCGAATCAAATGAATTGAGTTTGATAGAATGAACTTTGATTAGCTAGAATTGAGTACAACTCAATCTAATTGACTTGATTTGACTGTAAGGTGTACGAGTAAACTTTAACGCATTCCAATAGATTCAAAACAACTGAATCGGAGGAAAGGAACTTCAATCAACAACAATTAACACCAATCCCTTTATTTCATTTACATTCGAACGACAAGAAATGATCATAAAGGCATTGAAATCGAATCAAATGAATTGAGTGTGATAGAATGAACTTTGATTAGCTAGAATTTAGTACAACTCAATCAATTTGACTTGATTTGACTGTAAGGAGTACGAGTAAACTTTAACGCATTCCAATAGATTCAAAACAACTGAATTTGACGAACGAAACTTCAATGAACAACAATTAACAACAATCCCTTGATTTCATCTACATTCGAACGACAACGGATGACCTCAAGGGCGTTGAAATCGAATCAAATGAATTGAGTTTGATAGAATGAACTTTGATTAGTTAGAATTGAGTACAACTCAATGTAATTGACTTGATTTGACTGTAGTGAGAACGAGTAAACTTTAACGCATTCCAAAAGATTCAAAACAACTGAATCGGAGGAAAAGAACTTCAATCAACAACAATTAACAACAATCCCTTGATTTCATTTACATTCGAACGACAAGGGACGACCTTAAAGGCATTCAAATCAAATCAAATGTATTGAGTTTCATAGAATGAACTTTGACTAGATAGAATTGAGTAAAACTCAATCTAAATGACTTGATTTGACTGTAAGTAGAACGAGTAAACTTTAATGCATTCCAATAGATTCAAAACAACTAATTCGAACGAAAGGAACTTCAATCAACAACAATCAACATCAATCCCTTCATTTCATTCGAACGACAAGGGATGACCTTAAAGGTATTCAAATCGAATCAAATGAATTGAGTTTGATAGAATGAACTTTGATTAGCTAGAATTGAGTACAACTCAATCTAATTGACTTGATTTAACTGTAAGGAGAACGAGTAAACTTTAACGCATTGCAATAGATTCAAAACAACTGAATTGGACGAAAGGAACTTCAATCAACAACAATTAACAACAATCCCATGATTTCATTTACATTCGAACGACAAGGAATGACCTTAAAGGCATTGAAATCGAATCAAATGAATTCAGTTGAATAGAATGAACTTTGATTAGTTAGAATTGAGTACAACTCAATCTAATTGACATGATTTGACTGTAATGAGAACGAGTAAACTTTAATGCATTCGAAAAGATTCAAAACAGTTGAATCGGAGGAAAGGAACTTCAATCAACAACAATTAACAACAATCCCTTGATTTCATTTACATTCGAACGACAAGGAATGACCTTAAAGGAATTGAAATCGAATCAAATGAATTCGGTTGGATAGAATGAACTTTGATTAGTTAGAATTGAGTACAACTCAATGTAGTTGACTTGATTTGACTGTAGTGAGAACGAGTAAACTTTCACGCATTTCAAAAGATTCAAAACAACTGAATCGGAGGAAAGGAACTTCAATCAACAACAATTAACAACAATCCCTTGATTTCATTTACATTCGAACGAAAAGGAATGACCTTAAAGGCATTGAAATCGAATCAAATGAATTGAGTTTGATAGAATGAACTTTGATTAGATACAATTGAGTACAACTCAATCTAATTGACTTGATTTGACTGTAAGTAGAACGAGTAAACTTTAATGCATTCCAATAGATTCAAAACAACTGAATCGGAGGAAAGGAACTTCAATCAACAACAATTAACAACAATCCCTTTATTTCATTTACATTCGAACGACAAGAAATGATCATAAAGGCATTGAAATCGAATCAAATGAATTGAGTTTGATAGAATGAACTTTGATTAGCTAGAATTGAGTACAACTCAATCAAATTGACTTGATTTGACTGTAAGGTGTACGAGTAAACTTTAACGCATTCCAATAGATTCAAAACAACTGAATCGGAGGAAAGGAACTTCAATGAACAACAATTAACACCAATCCCTTTATTTCATTTACATTCGAACGACAAGAAATGATCATAAAGGCATTGAAATCGAATCAAATGAATTGAGTTTGATAGAATGAACTTTGATTAGCTAGAATTTAGTACAACTCAATCAATTTGACTTGATTTGACTGTAAGGAGTACGAGTAAACTTTAACGCATTCCAATAGATTCAAAACAACTGAATTTGACGAACGGAACTTCAATGAACAACAATTAACAACAATCCCTTGATTTCATCTACATTCGAACGACAACGGATGACCTCAAAGGCGTTGAAATCGAATCAAATGAATTGAGTTTCATAGAATGAACTTTGATTAGTTAGAATTGAGTACAACTCAATGTAATTGACTTGATTTGACTGTAGTGAGAACGAGTAAACTTTAACGCATTCCAAAAGATTCAAAACAACTGAATCGGAGGAAAGGAACTTCAATCAACAACAATTAACAACAATTCCTTGATTTCATTTACATTCGAACGACAAGGGACGACCTTAAAGGCATTCAAATCAAATCAAATGTATTGAGTTTCATAGAATGAACTTTTACTAGATAGAATTGAGTAAAACTCAATCTAAATGACTTGATTTGACTGTAAGTAGAACGAGTAAACTTTTAATGCATTCCAATAGATTCAAAACAACTAATTCGAACGAAAGGAACTTCAATCAACAACAATCAACATCAATCCCTTCATTTCATTTACATTCGAACGACAAGGGATGACCTTAAAGGTATTCAAATCGAATCAAACGAATTGAGTTTGATAGAATGAACTTTGATTAGCTAGAATTGAGTACAACTCAATCTAATTGACTTGATTTGACTGTAAGGAGAACGAGTAAACTTTAACGCATTGCAATAGATTCAAAACAACTGAATTGGACGAAAGGAACTTCAATCAACAACAATTAACAACAATCCCATGATTTCATTTACCTTCGAATGACAAGGAATGACCTTAAAGGCATTGAAATGGAATCAAATGAAGTCAGTTGGATAGAATGAACTTTGATTAGGTAGAATTGAGTACAACTCAATCTAATTGACTTGATTTGACTGTAATGAGAACGAGTAAACTTTAAGGCATTGCAATGGATTCAAAACAACTAAATTGGACGAAAGGAACTTCAATCAACAACAATGAACAACAATCCCATGATTTCATTTACATTCGAACGACAAGGAATGACCTTAAAGGCATTGAAATCGAATCAAATGAATTCAGTTGAATAGAATGAACTTTGATTAGTTAGAATTGAGTACAACTCAATCTAATTGACATGATTTGACTGTAATGAGAACGAGTAAACTTTAATGCATTCGAAAAGATTCAAAACAGTTGAATTGGACGAAAGGAACTTCAATCAACAACAATGAACAACAATCCCATGATTTCATTTACATTCGAACGACAAGGAATGACCTTAAAGGCATTGAAATCGAATCAAATGAATTCAGTTGAATAGAATGAACTTTGATTAGTTAGAATTGAGTACAACTCAATCTAATTGACATGATTTGACTGTAATGAGAACGAGTAAACTTTAATGCATTCGAAAAGATTCAAAACAGTTGAATCGGAGGAAAGGAACTTCAATCAACAACAATTAACAACAATCCCTTGATTTCATTTACATTCGAACGACAAGGAATGACCTTAAAGGCATTGAAATCGAATCAAATGAATTCGGTTGGATAGAATGAACTTTGATTAGTTAGAATTGAGTACAACTCAATGTAGTTGACTTGATTTGACTGTAGTGAGAACGAGTAAACTTTAACGCATTTCAAAAGATTCAAAACAACTGAATCGGAGGAAAGGAACTTCAATCAACAACAATTAACAACAATCCCTTGAATTCATTTACATTCGAACGAAAAGGAATGACCTTAAAGGCATTGAAATCGAATCAAATGAATTGAGTTTGATAGAATGAACTTTGATTAGCTACAATTGAGTACAACTCAATCTAATTGACTTGATTTGACTGTAAGTAGAACGAGTAAACTTTAACGCATTCCAATAGATTCAAAACAACTGAATCGGAGGAAAGGAACTTCAATCAACAACAATTAACAACAATCCCTTTATTTCATTTACATTCGAACGACAAGAAATGATCATAAAGGCATTGAAATCGAATCAAATGAATTGAGTTTGATAGAATGAACTTTGATTAGCTAGAATTGAGTACAACTCAATCAAATTGACTTGATTTGACTGTAAGGAGTACGAGTAAATTTTAACGCATTCCAATAGATTCAAAACAACTGAATCGGAGGAAAGGAACCTCAATCAACAACAATTAACACCAATCCCTTTATTTCATTTACATTCGAACGACAAGAAATGATCATAAAGGCATTGAAATCGAATCAAATGAATTGAGTTTGATAGAATGAACTTTGATTAGCTAGAATTGAGTACAACTCAATCAATTTGACTTGATTTGACTGTAAGGAGTACGAGTAAACTTTAACGCATTCCAATAGATTCAAAACAACTGAATTGGACGAAAGGAACTTCAATCAACAACAATTAACAACAATCCCATGATTTCATTTACCTTCGAACGACAAGGAATGACCTTAAAGGCATTGAAATGGAATCAAATGAAGTCAGTTGGATAGAATGAACTTTGATTAGGTAGAATTGAGTACAACTCAATTTAATTGACTTGATTTGACTGTAATGAGAACGAGTAAACTTTAAGGCATTGCAATGGATTCAAAACAACTGAATTGGACGAAAGGAACTTCAATCAACAACAATGAACAACAATCTCATGATTTCATTTACATTCGAACGACAAGGAATGACCTTAAAGGCATTGAAATCGAATCAAATGAATTCAGTTGAATAGAATGAACTTTGATTAGTTAGAATTGAGTACAACTCAATCTAATTGACTTGATTTGACTGTAATGAGAACGAGTAAACTTTAATGCATTCGAAAAGATTCAAAACAGTTGAATCGGAGGAAAGGAACTTCAATCAACAACAATTAACAACAATCCCTTGATTTCATTTACATTCGAACGACAAGGAATGACCTTAAAGGAATTGAAATCGAATCAAATGAATTCGGTTGGATAGAATGAACTTTGATTAGTTAGAATTGAGTACAACTCAATGTAGTTGACTTGATTTGACTGTAGTGAGAACGAGTAAACTTTCACGCATTTCAAAAGATTCAAAACAACTGAATCGGAGGAAAGGAACTTCAATCAACAACAATTAACAACAATCCCTTGATTTCATTTACATTCGAACGAAAAGGAATGACCTTAAAGGCATTGAAATCGAATCAAATGAATTGAGTTTGATAGAATGAACTTTGATTAGATACAATTGAGTACAACTCAATCTAATTGACTTGATTTGACTGTAAGTAGAACGAGTAAACTTTAATGCATTCCAATAGATTCAAAACAACTGAATCGGAGGAAAGGAACTTCAATCAACAACAATTAACAACAATCCCTTTATTTCATTTACATTCGAACGACAAGAAATGATCATAAAGGCATTGAAATCGAATCAAATGAATTGAGTTTGATAGAATGAACTTTGATTAGCTAGAATTGAGTACAACTCAATCAAATTGACTTGATTTGACTGTAAGGTGTACGAGTAAACTTTAACGCATTCCAATAGATTCAAAACAACTGAATCGGAGGAAAGGAACTTCAATCAACAACAATTAACACCAATCCCTTTATTTCATTTACATTCGAACGACAAGAAATGATCATAAAGGCATTGAAATCGAATCAAATGAATTGAGTGTGATAGAATGAACTTTGATTAGCTAGAATTTAGTACAACTCAATCAATTTGACTTGATTTGACTGTAAGGAGTACGAGTAAACTTTAACGCATTCCAATAGATTCAAAACAACTGAATTTGACGAACGCAACTTCAATGAACAACAATTAACAACAATCCCTTGATTTCATCTACATTCGAACGACAACGGATGACCTCAAGGGCGTTGAAATCGAATCAAATGAATTGAGTTTGATAGAATGAACTTTGATTAGTTAGAATTGAGTACAACTCAATGTAATTGACTTGATTTGACTGTAGTGAGAACGAGTAAACTTTAACGCATTCCAAAAGATTCAAAACAACTGAATCGGAGGAAAAGAACTTCAATCAACAACAATTAACAACAATCCCTTGATTTCATTTACATTCGAACGACAAGGGACGACCTTAAAGGCATTCAAATCAAATCAAATGTATTGAGTTTCATAGAATGAACTTTGACTAGATAGAATTGAGTAAAACTCAATCTAAATGACTTGATTTGACTGTAAGTAGAACGAGTAAACTTTAATGCATTCCAATAGATTCAAAACAACTAATTCGAACGAAAGGAACTTCAATCAACAACAATCAACATCAATCCCTTCATTTCATTCGAACGACAAGGGATGACCTTAAAGGTATTCAAATCGAATCAAATGAATTGAGTTTGATAGAATGAACTTTGATTAGCTAGAATTGAGTACAACTCAATCTAATTGACTTGATTTGACTGTAAGGAGAACGAGTAAACTTTAACGCATTGCAATAGATTCAAAACAACTGAATTGGACGAAAGGAACTTCAATCAACAACAATTAACAACAATCCCATGATTTCATTTACCTTCGAACGACAAGGAATGACCTTAAAGGCATTGAAATGGAATCAAATTAAGTCAGTTGGATAGAATGAACTTTGATTAGGTAGAATTGAGTACAACTCAATCTAATTGACTTGATTTGACTGTAATGAGAACGAGTAAACTTTAAGGCATTGCAATGGATTCAAAACAACTGAATTGGACGAAAGGAACTTCAATCAACAACAATGAACAACAATCCCATGATTTCATTTACATTCGAACGACAAGGAATGACCTTAAAGGTATTGAAATCGAATCAAATGAATTCAGTTGAATAGAATGAACTTTGATTAGTTAGAATTGAGTACAACTCAATCTAATTGACATGATTTGACTGTAATGAGAACGAGTAAACTTTAATGCATTCGAAAAGATTCAAAACAGTTGAATCGGAGGAAAGGAACTTCAATCAACAACAATTAACAACAATCCCTTGATTTCATTTACATTCGAACGACAAGGAATGACCTTAAAGGAATTGAAATCGAATCAAATGAATTCGGTTGGATAGAATGAACTTTGATTAGTTAGAATTGAGTACAACTCAATGTAGTTGACTTGATTTGACTGTAGTGAGAACGAGTAAACTTTCACGCATTTCAAAAGATTCAAAACCACTGAATCGGAGGAAAGGAACTTCAATCAACAACAATTAACAACAATCCCTTGATTTCATTTACATTCGAACGAAAAGGAATGACCTTAAAGGCATTGAAATCGAATCAAATGAATTGAGTTTGATAGAATGAACTTTGATTAGATACAATTGAGTACAACTCAATCTAATTGACTTGATTTGACTGTAAGTAGAACGAGTAAACTTTAATGCATTCCAATAGATTCAAAACAACTGAATCGGAGGAAAGGAACTTCAATCAACAACAATTAACAACAATCCCTTTATTTCATTTACATTCGAACGACAAGAAATGATCATAAAGGCATTGAAATCGAATCAAATGAATTGAGTTTGATAGAATGAACTTTGATTAGCTAGAATTGAGTACAACTCAATCAAATTGACTTGATTTGACTGTAAGGTGTACGAGTAAACTTTAACGCATTCCAATAGATTCAAAACAACTGAATCGGAGGAAAGGAACTTCAATGAACAACAATTAACATCAATCCCTTTATTTCATTTACATTCGAACGACAAGAAATGATCATAAAGGCATTGAAATCGAATCAAATGAATTGAGTTTGATAGAATGAACTTTGATTAGCTAGAATTTAGTACAACTCAATCAATTTGACTTGATTTGACTGTAAGGAGTACGAGTAAACTTTAACGCATTCCAATAGATTCAAAACAACTGAATTTGACGAACGGAACTTCAATGAACAACAATTAACAACAATCCCTTGATTTCATCTACATTCGAACGACAACGGATGACCTCAAAGGCGTTGAAATCGAATCAAATGATTGAGTTTCATAGAATGAACTTTGATTAGTTAGAATTGAGTACAACTCAATGTAATTGACTTGATTTGACTGTAGTGAGAACGAGTAAACTTTAACGCATTCCAAAAGATTCAAAACAACTGAATCGGAGGAAAGGAACTTCAATCAACAACAATGAACAACAATCCCTTGATTTCATTTACATTCGAACGACAAGGGACGACCTTAAAGGCATTCAAATCAAATCAAATGTATTGAGTTTCATAGAATGAACTTTGACTAGATAGAATTGAGTAAAACTCAATCTAAATGACTTGATTTGACTGTAAGTAGAACGAGTAAACTTTAAGGCATTCCAATAGATTCAAAACAACTAATTCGAACGAAAGGAACTTCAATCAACAACAATCAACATCAATCCCTTCATTTCATTTACATTCGAACGACAAGGGATGACCTTAAAGGTATTCAAATCGAATCAAATGAATTGAGTTTGATAGAATGAACTTTGATTAGCTAGAATTGAGTACAACTCAATCTAATTGACTTGATTTGACTGTAGTGAGAACGAGTAAACTTTCACGCATTTCAAAAGATTCAAAACAACTGAATCGGAGGAAAGGAACTTCAATCAACAACAATTAACAACAATCCCTTGATTTCATTTACATTCGAACGAAAAGGAATGACCTTAAAGGCATTGAAATCGAATCAAATGAATTGAGTTTGATAGAATGAACTTTGATTAGATACAATTGAGTACAACTCAATCTAATTGACTTGATTTGACTGTAAGTAGAACGAGTAAACTTTAATGCATTCCAATAGATTCAAAACAACTGAATCGGAGGAAAGGAACTTCAATCAACAACAATTAACAACAATCCCTTTATTTCATTTACATTCGAACGACAAGAAATGATCATAAAGGCATTGAAATCGAATCAAATGAATTGAGTTTGATAGAATGAACTTTGATTAGCTAGAATTGAGTACAACTCAATCAAATTGACTTGATTTGACTGTAAGGTGTACGAGTAAACTTTAACGCATTCCAATAGATTCAAAACAACTGAATCGGAGGAAAGGAACTTCAATGAACAACAATTAACACCAATCCCTTTATTTCATTTACATTCGAACGACAAGAAATGATCATAAAGGCATTGAAATCGAATCAAATGAATTGAGTTTGATAGAATGAACTTTGATTAGCTAGAATTTAGTACAACTCAATCAATTTGACTTGATTTGACTGTAAGGAGTACGAGTAAACTTTAACGCATTCCAATAGATTCAAAACAACTGAATTTGACGAACGGAACTTCAATGAACAACAATTAACAACAATCCCTTGATTTCATCTACATTCGAACGACAACGGATGACCTCAAAGGCGTTGAAATCGAATCAAATGAATTGAGTTTCATAGAATGAACTTTGATTAGTTAGAATTGAGTACAACTCAATGTAATTGACTTGATTTGACTGAAGTGAGAACGAGTAAACTTTAACGCATTCCAAAAGATTCAAAACAACTGAATCGGAGGAAAGGAACTTCAATCAACAACAATTAACAACAATTCCTTGATTTCATTTACATTCGAACGACAAGGGACGACCTTAAAGGCATTCAAATCAAATCAAATGTATTGAGTTTCATAGAATGAACTTTTACTAGATAGAATTGAGTAAAACTCAATCTAAATGACTTGATTTGACTGTAAGTAGAACGAGTAAACTTTTAATGCATTCCAATAGATTCAAAACAACTAATTCGAACGAAAGGAACTTCAATCAACAACAATCAACATCAATCCCTTCATTTCATTTACATTCGAACGACAAGGGATGACCTTAAAGGTATTCAAATCGAATCAAATGAATTGAGTTTGATAGAATGAACTTTGATTAGCTAGAATTGAGTACAACTCAATCTAATTGACTTGATTTGACTGTAAGGAGAACGAGTAAACTTTAACGCATTGCAATAGATTCAAAACAACTGAATTGGACGAAAGGAACTTCAATCAACAACAATTAACAACAATCCCATGATTTCATTTACCTTCGAATGACAAGGAATGACCTTAAAGGCATTGAAATGGAATCAAATGAAGTCAGTTGGATAGAATGAACTTTGATTAGGTAGAATTGAGTACAACTCAATCTAATTGACTTGATTTGACTGTAATGAGAACGAGTAAACTTTAAGGCATTGCAATGGATTCAAAACAACTGAATTGGACGAAAGGAACTTCAATCAACAACAATGAACAACAATCCCATGATTTCATTTACATTCGAACGACAAGGAATGACCTTAAAGGCATTGAAATCGAATCAAATGAATTCAGTTGAATAGAATGAACTTTGATTAGTTAGAATTGAGTACAACTCAATCTAATTGACATGATTTGACTGTAATGAGAACGAGTAAACTTTAATGCATTCGAAAAGATTCAAAACAGTTGAATTGGACGAAAGGAACTTCAATCAACAACAATGAACAACAATCCCATGATTTCATTTACATTCGAACGACAAGGAATGACCTTAAAGGCATTGAAATCGAATCAAATGAATTCAGTTGAATAGAATGAACTTTGATTAGTTAGAATTGAGTACAACTCAATCTAATTGACATGATTTGACTGTAATGAGAACGAGTAAACTTTAATGCATTCGAAAAGATTCAAAACAGTTGAATCGGAGGAAAGGAACTTCAATCAACAACAATTAACAACAATCCCTTGATTTCATTTACATTCGAACGACAAGGAATGACCTTAAAGGCATTGAAATCGAATCAAATGAATTCGGTTGGATAGAATGAACTTTGATTAGTTAGAATTGAGTACAACTCAATGTAGTTGACTTGATTTGACTGTAGTGAGAACGAGTAAACTTTAACGCATTTCAAAAGATTCAAAACAACTGAATCGGAGGAAAGGAACTTCAATCAACAACAATTAACAACAATCCCTTGATTTCATTTACATTCGAACGAAAAGGAATGACCTTAAAGGCATTGAAATCGAATCAAATGAATTGAGTTTGATAGAATGAACTTTGATTAGATACAATTGAGTACAACTCAATCTAATTGACTTGATTTGACTGTAAGTAGAACGAGTAAACTTTAATGCATTCCAATAGATTCAAAACAACTGAATCGGAGGAAAGGAACTTCAATCAACAACAATTAACAACAATCCCTTTATTTCATTTACATTCGAACGACAAGAAATGATCATAAAGGCATTGAAATCGAATCAAATGAATTGAGTTTGATAGAATGAACTTTGATTAGCTAGAATTGAGTACAACTCAATCAAATTGACTTGATTTGACTGTAAGGAGTACGAGTAAATTTTAACGCATTCCAATAGATTCAAAAAAACTGAATCGGAGGAAAGGAACCTCAATCAACAACAATTAACACCAATCCCTTTATTTCATTTACATTCGAACGACAAGAAATGATCATAAAGGCATTGAAATCGAATCAAATGAATTGAGTTTGATAGAATGAACTTTGATTAGCTAGAATTGAGTACAACTCAATCAATTTGACTTGATTTGACTGTAAGGAGTACGAGTAAACTTTAACGCATTCCAATAGATTCAAAACAACTGAATTTGACGAACGGAACTTCAATGAACAACAATTAACAACAATCCCTTGATTTCATCTACATTCGAACGACAACGGATGACCTCAAAGGCGTTGAAATCGAATCAAATGAATTGAGTTTGATAGAATGAACTTTGATTAGTTAGAATTGAGTACAACTCAATGTAATTGACTTGATTTGACTGTAGTGAGAACGAGTGAACTTTAACGCATTCCAAAAGATTCAAAACAACTGAATCGGAGGAAAGGAACTTCAATCAACAACAATTAACAACAATCCCTTGATTTCATTTACATTCGAACGACAAGGGACGACCTTAAAGTCATTCAAATCAAATCAAATGTATTGAGTTTCATAGAATGAACTTTGACTAGATAGAATTGAGTAAAACTCAATCTAAATGACTTGATTTGACTGTAAGTAGAACGAGTAAACTTTAATGCATTCCAATAGATTCAAAACAACTAATTCGAACGAAAGGAACTTCAATCAACAACAATCAACATCAATCCCTTCATTTCATTTACATTCGAACGACAAGGGATGACCTTAAAGGTATTCAAATCGAATCAAATAAATTGAGTTTGATAGAATGAACTTTGATTAGCTAGAATTGAGTACAACTCAATCTAATTGACTTGATTTGACTGTAAGGAGAACGAGTAAACTTTAACGCATTGCAATAGATTCAAAACAACTGAATTGGACGAAAGGAACTTCAATCAACAACAATTAACAACAATCCCATGATTTCATTTACCTTCGAACGACAAGGAATGACCTTAAAGGCATTGAAATGGAATCAAATGAAGTCAGTTGGATAGAATGAACTTTGATTAGGTAGAATTGAGTACAACTCAATCTAATTGACTTGATTTGACTGTAATGAGAACGAGTAAACTTTAAGGCATTGCAATGGATTCAAAACAACTGAATTGGACGAAAGGAACTTCAATCAACAACAATGAACAACAATCCCATGATTTCATTTACATTCGAACGACAAGGAATGACCTTAAAGGCATTGAAATCGAATCAAATGAATTCAGTTGAATAGAATGAACTTTGATTAGTTAGAATTGAGTACAACTCAATCTAATTGACATGATTTGACTGTAATGAGAACGAGTAAACTTTAATGCATTCGAAAAGATTCAAAACAGTTGAATCGGAGGAAAGGAACTTCAATCAACAACAATTAACAACAATCCCTTGATTTCATTTACATTCGAACGACAAGGAATGACCTTAAAGGCATTGAAATCGAATCAAATGAATTCGGTTGGATAGAATGAACTTTGATTAGTTAGAATTGAGTACAACTCAATGTAGTTGACTTGATTTGACTCTAGTGAGAACGAGTAAACTTTAACGCATTTCAAAAGATTCAAAATAACTGAATCGGAGGAAAGGAACTTCAATCAACAACAATTAACAACAATCCCTTGATTTCATTTACATTCGAACGACAAGGGACGACCTTAAAGTCATTCAAATCAAATCAAATGTATTGAGTTTCATAGAATGAACTTTGACTAGATAGAATTGAGTAAAACTCAATCTAAATGACTTGATTTGACTGTAAGTAGAACGAGTAAACTTTAATGCATTCCAATAGATTCAAAACAACTAATTCGAACGAAAGGAACTTCAATCAACAACAATCAACATCAATCCCTTCATTTCATTTACATTCGAACGACAAGGGATGACCTTAAAGGTATTCAAATCGAATCAAATGAATTGAGTTTGATAGAATGAACTTTGATTAGCTAGAATTGAGTACAACTCAATCTAATTGACTTGATTTGACTGTAAGGAGAACGAGTAAACTTTAACGCATTGCAATAGATTCAAAACAACTGAATTGGACGAAAGGAACTTCAATCAACAACAATTAACAACAATCCCATGATTTCATTTACCTTCGAACGACAAGGAATGACCTTAAAGGCATTGAAATGGAATCAAATGAAGTCAGTTGGATAGAATGAACTTTGATTAGGTAGAATTGAGTACAACTCAATCTAATTGACTTGATTTGACTGTAATGAGAACGAGTAAACTTTAAGGCATTGCAATGGATTCAAAACAACTGAATTGGACGAAAGGAACTTCAATCAACAACAATGAACAACAATCCCATGATTTCATTTACATTCGAACGACAAGGAATGACCTTAAAGGCATTGAAATCGAATCAAATGAATTCAGTTGAATAGAATGAACTTTGATTAGTTAGAATTGAGTACAACTCAATCTAATTGACATGATTTGACTGTAATGAGAACGAGTAAACTTTAATGCATTCGAAAAGATTCAAAACAGTTGAATCGGAGGAAAGGAACTTCAATCAACAACAATTAACAACAATCCCTTGATTTCATTTACATTCGAACGACAAGGAATGACCTTAAAGGCATTGAAATCGAATCAAATGAATTCGGTTGGATAGAATGAACTTTGATTAGTTAGAATTGAGTACAACTCAATGTAGTTGACTTGATTTGACTCTAGTGAGAACGAGTAAACTTTAACGCATTTCAAAAGATTCAAAATAACTGAATCGGAGGAAAGGAACTTCAATCAACAACAATTAACAACAATCCCTTGATTTCATTTACATTCGAACGACAAGGGACGACCTTAAAGTCATTCAAATCAAATCAAATGTATTGAGTTTCATAGAATGAACTTTGACTAGATAGAATTGAGTAAAACTCAATCTAAATGACTTGATTTGACTGTAAGTAGAACGAGTAAACTTTAATGCATTCCAATAGATTCAAAACAACTAATTCGAACGAAAGGAACTTCAATCAACAACAATCAACATCAATCCCTTCATTTCATTTACATTCGAACGACAAGGGATGACCTTAAAGGTATTCAAATCGAATCAAATGAATTGAGTTTGATAGAATGAACTTTGATTAGCTAGAATTGAGTACAACTCAATCTAATTGACTTGATTTGACTGTAAGGAGAACGAGTAAACTTTAACGCATTGCAATAGATTCAAAACAACTGAATTGGACGAAAGGAACTTCAATCAACAACAATTAACAACAATCCCATGATTTCATTTACCTTCGAACGACAAGGAATGACCTTAAAGGCATTGAAATCGAATCAAATGAATTCGGTTGGATAGAATGAACTTTGATTAGTTAGAATTGAGTACAACTCAATGTAGTTGACTTGATTTGACTCTAGTGAGAACGAGTAAACTTTAACGCATTTCAAAAGATTCAAAATAACTGAATCGGAGGAAAGGAACTTCAATCAACAACAATTAACAACAATCCCTTGATTTCATTTACATTCGAACGAAAAGGAATGACCTTAAAGGCATTGAAATCGAATCAAATGAATTGAGTTTGATAGAATGAACTTTGATTAGCTACAATTGAGTACAACTCAATCTAATTGACTTGATTTGACTGTAAGTAGAACGAGTAAAACTTAATGCATTCCAATAGATTCAAAACAATTGAATCGGAGGAAAGGAACTTCAATCAACAACAATTAACAACAATCCCTTTATTTCATTTACATTCGAACGATAAGAAATGATCATAAAGGCATTGAAATCGAATCAAATGAATTGAGTTTGATAGAATGAACTTTGATTAGCTAGAATTGAGTACAACTCAATCAAATTGACTTGATTTGACTGTAAGGAGTACGAGTAAACTTTAACGCATTCCAATAGATTCAAAACAACTGAATCGGAGGAAAGGAACTTCAATCAACAACAATTAACACCAACCCTTTATTTCATTTACATTCGAACGACAAGAAATGATCATAAAGGCATCGAAATCGAATCAAATGAATTGAGTTTGATAGAATGAACTTTGATTAGCTAGAATTGAGTAAAACTCAATCAATTTGACTTGATTTGACTGTAAGGAGTACGAGTAAACTTTAACGCATTCCAATAGATTCAAAACAACTGAATTTGACGAACGGAACTTCAATGAACAACAATTAACAACAATCCCTTGATTTCATCTACATTCGAACGACAACGGATGACCTCATAGGCGTTGAAATCGAATCAAATGAATTGAGTTTGATAGAATGAACTTTGATTAGTTAGAATTGAGTACAACTCAATGTAATTGACTTGATTTGACTGTAGTGAGAACGAGTAAACTTTAACGCATTCCAAAAGATTCAAAACAACTGAATCGGAGGAAAGGAACTTCAATCAACAACAATTAACACCAATCCCTTTATTTCATTTACATTCGAACGACAAGAAATGATCATAAAGGCATTGAAATCGAATCAAATGAATTGAGTTTGATAGAATGAACTTTGATTAGCTAGAATTGAGTACAACTCAATCTAATTGACTTGATTTGACTATAAGGAGAACGAGTAAACTTTAACGCATTGCAATAGATTCAAAACAACTGAATTGGACGAAAGGAACTTCAATCAACAACAATTAACAACAATCCCATGATTTCATTTACCTTCGAACGACAAGGAATGACCTTAAAGGCATTGAAATGGAATCAAATGAAGTCAGTTGGATAGAATGAACTTTGATTAGGTAGAATTGAGTACAACTCAATCTAATTGACTTGATTTGACTGTAATGAGAACGAGTAAACTTTAAGGCATTGCAATGGATTCAAAACAACTGAATTGGACGAAAGGAACTTCAATCAACAACAATTAACAACAATCCCATGATTTCATTTACCTTCGAACGACAAGGAATGACCTTAAAGGCATTGAAATGGAATCAAATGAAGTCAGTTGGATAGAATGAACTTTGATTAGGTAGAATTGAGTACAACTCAATCTAATTGACTTGATTTGACTGTAATGAGAACGAGTAAACTTTAAGGCATTGCAATTGATTCAAAACAACTGAATTGGACGAAAGGAACTTCAATCAACAACAATGAACAACAATCCCATGATTTCATTTACATTCGAACGAAAAGGAATGACCTTAAAGGCATTGAAATCGAATCAAATGAATTGAGTTTGATAGAATGAACTTTGATTAGCTACATTTGAGTACAACTCAATCTAATTGACTTGATTTGACTGTAAGTAGAACGAGTAAACTTTAATGCATTCCAATAGATTCAAAACAATTGAATCGGAGGAAAGGAACTTCAATCAACAACAATTAACAACAATCCCTTTATTTCATTTACATTCGAACGATAAGAAATGATCATAAAGGCATTGAAATCGAATCAAATGAATTGAGTTTGATAGAATGAACTTTGATTAGCTAGAATTGAGTACAACTCAATCAAATTGACTTGATTTGACTGTAAGGAGTACGAGTAAACTTTAACGCATTCCAATAGATTCAAAACAACTGAATCGGAGGAAAGGAACTTCAATCAACAACAATTAACACCAACCCTTTATTTCATTTACATTCGAACGACAAGAAATGATCATAAAGGCATCGAAATCGAATCAAATGAATTGAGTTTGATAGAATGAACTTTGATTAGCTAGAATTGAGTAAAACTCAATCAATTTGACTTGATTTGACTGTAAGGAGTACGAGTAAACTTTAACGCATTCCAATAGATTCAAAACAACTGAATTTGACGAACGGAACTTCAATGAACAACAATTAACAACAATCCCTTGATTTCATCTACATTCGAACGACAACGGATGACCTCATAGGCGTTGAAATCGAATCAAATGAATTGAGTTTGATAGAATGAACTTTGATTAGTTAGAATTGAGTACAACTCAATGTAATTGACTTGATTTGACTGTAGTGAGAACGAGTAAACTTTAACGCATTCCAAAAGATTCAAAACAACTGAATCGGAGGAAAGGAACTTCAATCAACAACAATTAACACCAATCCCTTTATTTCATTTACATTCGAACGACAAGAAATGATCATAAAGGCATTGAAATCGAATCAAATGAATTGAGTTTGATAGAATGAACTTTGATTAGCTAGAATTGAGTACAACTCAATCTAATTGACTTGATTTGACTATAAGGAGAACGAGTAAACTTTAACGCATTGCAATAGATTCAAAACAACTGAATTGGACGAAAGGAACTTCAATCAACAACAATTAACAACAATCCCATGATTTCATTTACCTTCGAACGACAAGGAATGACCTTAAAGGCATTGAAATGGAATCAAATGAAGTCAGTTGGATAGAATGAACTTTGATTAGGTAGAATTGAGTACAACTCAATCTAATTGACTTGATTTGACTGTAATGAGAACGAGTAAACTTTAAGGCATTGCAATGGATTCAAAACAACTGAATTGGACGAAAGGAACTTCAATCAACAACAATTAACAACAATCCCATGATTTCATTTACCTTCGAACGACAAGGAATGACCTTAAAGGCATTGAAATGGAATCAAATGAAGTCAGTTGGATAGAATGAACTTTGATTAGGTAGAATTGAGTACAACTCAATCTAATTGACTTGATTTGACTGTAATGAGAACGAGTAAACTTTAAGGCATTGCAATGGATTCAAAACAACTGAATTGGACGAAAGGAACTTCAATCAACAACAATGAACAACAATCCCATGATTTCATTTACATTCGAACGAAAAGGAATGACCTTAAAGGCATTGAAATCGAATCAAATGAATTGAGTTTGATAGAATGAACTTTGATTAGCTACATTTGAGTACAACTCAATCTAATTGACTTGATTTGACTGTAAGTAGAACGAGTAAACTTTAATGCATTCCAATAGATTCAAAACAACTGAATCGGAGGAAAGGAACTTCAATCAACAACAATTAACAACAATCCCATGATTTCATTTACCTTCGAACGATAAGAAATGATCATAAAGGCATTGAAATCGAATCAAATGAATTGAGTTTGATAGAATGAACTTTGATTAGCTAGAATTGAGTACAACTCAATCAAATTGACTTGATTTGACTGTAAGGAGTACGAGTAAACTTTAACGCATTCCAATAGATTCAAAACAACTGAATCGGAGGAAAGGAACTTCAATCAACAACAATTAACACCAATCCCTTTATTTCATTTACATTCGAACGACAAGCAATGATCATAAAGGCATTGAAATCGAATCAAATGAATTCAGTTGAATAGAATGAACTTTGATTAGTTAGAATTGAGTACAACTCAATCTAATTGACATGATTTGACTGTAATGAGAACGAGTAAACTTTAATGCATTCGAAAAGATTCAAAACAGTTGAATCGGAGGAACGGAACTTCAATCAACAACAATTAACAACAATCCCTTGATTTCATTTACATTCGAACGACAAGGAATGACCTTAAAGGCATTGAAATCGAATCAAATGAATTCGGTTGGATAGAATGAACTTTGATTAGTTAGAATTGAGTACAACTCAATGTAATTGACTTGATTTGACTGTAGTGAGAACGAGTAAACTTTAACGCATTCCAAAAGATTCAAAACAACTGAATCGGAGGAAAGGAACTTCAATCAACAACAATTAACACCAATCCCTTTATTTCATTTACATTCGAACGACAAGAAATGATCATAAAGGCATTGAAATCGAATCAAATGAATTGAGTTTGATAGAATGAACTTTGATTAGCTAGAATTGAGTACAACTCAATCTAATTGACTTGATTTGACTGTAAGGAGAACGAGTAAACTTTAACGCATTGCAATAGATTCAAAACAACTGAATTGGACGAAAGGAACTTCAATCAACAACAATTAACAACAATCCCATGATTTCATTTACCTTCGAACGACAAGGAATGACCTTAAAGGCATTGAAATGGAATCAAATGAAGTCAGTTGGATAGAATGAACTTTGATTAGGTAGAATTGAGTACAACTCAATCTAATTGACTTGATTTGACTGTAATGAGAACGAGTAAACTTTAAGGCATTGCAATGGATTCAAAACAACTGAATTGGACGAAAGGAACTTCAATCAACAACAATGAACAACAATCCCATGATTTCATTTACATTCGAACGACAAGGAATGACCTTAAAGGCATTGAAATCGAATCAAATGAATTCAGTTGAATAGAATGAACTTTGATTAGTTAGAATTGAGTACAACTCAATCTAATTGACATGATTTGACTGTAATGAGAACGAGTAAACTTTAATGCATTCGAAAAGATTCAAAACAGTTGAATCGGAGGAACGGAACTTCAATCAACAACAATTAACAACAATCCCTTGATTTCATTTACATTCGAACGACAAGGAATGACCTTAAAGGCATTGAAATCGAATCAAATGAATTCGGTTGGATAGAATGAACTTTGATTAGTTAGAATTAAGTACAACTCAATGTAGTTGACTTGATTTGACTCTAGTGAGAACGAGTAAACTTTAACGCATTTCAAAAGATTCAAAACAACTGAATCGGAGGAAAGGAACTTCAATCAACAACAATTAACAACAATCCCTTGATTTCATTTACATTCGAACGAAAAGGAATGACCTTAAAGGCATTGAAATCGAATCTACAATTGAGTACAACTCAATCTAATTGACTTAATTTGACTGTAAGTAGAATGAGTAAACTTTAATGCATTCCAATATATTCAAAACAACTGAATCGGAGGAAAGGAACTTCAATCAACAACAATTAACAACAATCCCTTTATTTCATTTACATTCGAACGACAAGAAATGATCATAAAGGCATTGAAATCGAATCAAATGAATTGAGTTTGATAGAATGAACTTTGATTAGCTAGAATTGAGTACAACTCAATCAAATTGACTTGATTTGACTGTAAGGAGTACGAGTAAACTTTAACGCATTCCAATAGATTCAAAACAACTGAATCGGAGGAAAGGAACTTCAATCAACAACAATTAACACCAATCCCTTTATTTCATTTACATTCGAACGACAAGAAATGATCATAAAGGCATTGAAATCGAATCAAAAGAATTGAGTTTGATAGAATGAACTTTGATTAGTTAGAATTGAGTACAACTCAATCTAATTGACTTGATTTGACTGTAGTGAGAACGAGTAAACTTTAACGCATTCCAAAAGATTCAAAACAACTGAATCGGAGGAAAGGAACTTCAATCAACAACAATTAACAACAATCCCTTGATTTCATTTACATTCGAACGACAAGGGACGACCTTAAAGGCATTCAAATCAAATCAAATGTATTGAGTTTCATACAATGAACTTTGACTAGATAGAATTGAGTAAAACTCAATCTAAATGACTTGATTTGACTGTAAGTAGAACGAGTAAACTTTAATGCATTCCAATAGATTCAAAACAACTAATTCGAACGAAAGGAACTTCAATCAACAACAATCAACATCAATCCCTTCATTTCATTTACATTCGAACGACAAGGGATGACCTTAAAGGTATTCAAATCGAATCAAATGAATTGAGTTTGATAGAATGAACTTTGATTAGCTAGAATTGAGTACAACTCAATCTAATTGACTTGATTTGACTGTAAGGAGAACGAGTAAACTTTAAGGCATTGCAATAGATTCAAAACAACTGAATTGGACGAAAGGAACTTCAATCAACAACAATTAACAACAATCCCATGATTTCATTTACCTTCGAACGACAAGGAATGACCTTAAAGGCATTGAAATGGAATCAAATGAAGTCAGTTGGATAGAATGAACTTTGATTAGGTAGAATTGAGTACAACTCAATCTAATTGACTTGATTTGACTGTAATGAGAACGAGTAAACTTTAAGGCATTGCAATGGATTCAAAACAACTGAATTGGACGAAAGGAACTTCAATCAACAGCAATGAACAACAATCCCATGATTTCATTTACATTCGAACGACAAGGAATGACCTTAAAGGCATTGAAATCGAATCAAATGAATTCAGTTGAATAGAATGAACTTTGATTAGTTAGAATTGAGTACAACTCAATCTAATTGACATGATTTGACTGTAATGAGAATGAGTAAACTTTAATGCATTCGAAAAGATTCAAAACAGTTGAATCGGAGGAAAGGAACTTCAATCAACAACAATTAACAACAATCCCTTGATTTCATTTACATTCGAACGACAAGGAATGACCTTAAAGGAATTGAAATCGAATCAAATGAATTCGGTTTGATAGAATGAACTTTGATTAGTTAGAATTGAGTACAACTCAATGTAGTTGACTTGATTTGACTGTAGTGAGAACGAGAAAACTTTCACGCATTTCAAAAGATTCAAAACAACTGAATCGGAGGAAAGGAACTTCAATCAACAACAATTAACAACAATCCCTTGATTTCATTTACATTCGAACGAAAAGGAATGACCTTAAAGGCATTGAAATAGAATCAAATGAATTGAGTTTGATAGAATGAACTTTGATTAGCTACAATTGAGTACAACTCAATTTAATTGACTTGATTTGACTGTAAGTAGAACGAGTAAACTTTAATGCATTCCAATAGATTCAAAACAACTGAATCGGAGGAAAGGAACTTCAATCAACAACAATTAACAACAATCCCTTTATTTCATTTACATTCGAACGACAAGAAATGATCATAAAGGCATTGAAATCGAATCAAATGAATTGAGTTTGATAGAATGAACTTTGATTAGCTAGAATTGAGTACAACTCAATCAAATTGACTTGATTTGACTGTAAGGAGTACGAGTAAACTTTAACGCATTCCAATAGATTCAAAACAACTGAATCGGAGGAAAGGAACTTCAATCAACAACAATGAACAACAATCCCATGATTTCATTTACATTCGAACGACAAGGAATGACCTTAAAGGCATTGAAATCGAATCAAATGAATTCAGTTGAATAGAATGAACTTTGATTAGTTAGAATTGAGTACAACTCAATCTAATTGACATGATTTGACTGTAATGAGAACGAGTAAACTTTAATGCATTCGAAAAGATTCAAAACAGTTGAATCGGAGGAACGGAACTTCAATCAACAACAATTAACAACAATCCCTTGATTTCATTTACATTCGAACGACAAGGAATGACCTTAAAGGCATTGAAATCGAATCAAATGAATTCGGTTGGATAGAATGAACTTTGATTAGTTAGAATTGAGTACAACTCAATGTAGTTGACTTGATTTGACTCTAGTGAGAACGAGTAAACTTTAACGCATTTCAAAAGATTCAAAACAACTGAATCGGAGGAAAGGAACTTCAATCAACAACAATTAACAACAATCCCTTGATTTCATTTACATTCGAACGAAAAGGAATGACCTTAAAGGCATTGAAATCGAATCAAATGAATTGAGTTTGATAGAATGAACTTTGATTAGATACAATTGAGTACAACTCAATCTAATTGACTTGATTTGACTGTAAGTAGAACGAGTAAACTTTAATGCATTCCAATAGATTCAAAACAACTGAATCGGAGGAAAGGAACTTCAATCAACAACAATTAACAACAATCCCTTTATTTCATTTACATTCGAACGACAAGAAATGATCATAAAGGCATTGAAATCGAATCAAATGAATTGAGTTTGATAGAATGAACTTTGATTAGCTAGAATTGAGTACAACTCAATCAAATTGACATGATTTGACTGTAAGGAGTACGAGTAAATTTTAACGCATTCCAATAGATTCAAAACAACTGAATCGGAGGAAAGGAACTTCAATCAAAAACAATTAACACCAATCCCTTTATTTCATTTACATTCGAACGACAAGAAATGATCATAAAGGCATTGAAATCGAATCAAATGAATTGAGTTTGATAGAATGAACTTTGATTAGCTAGAATTGAGTACAACTCAATCAATTTGACTTGATTTGACTATAAGGAGTACGAGTAAACTTTAACGCATTCCAATAGATTCAAAACAACTGAATTTGACGAACGGAACTTCAATGAACAACAATTAACAACAATTCCTTGATTTCATCTACATTCGAACGACAACGGATGACCTCAAAGGCGTTGAAATCGAATCAAATGAATTGAGTTTCATAGAATGAACTTTGATTAGTTAGAATTGAGTACAACTCAATGTAATTGACTTGATTTGACTGTAGTGAGAACGAGTAAACTTTAACGCATTCCAAAAGATTCAAAACAACTGAATCGGAGGAAAGGAACTTCAATCAACAACAATTAACAACAATCCCTTGATTTCATTTACATTCGAACGACAAGGGACGACCTTAAAGGCATTCAAATCAAATCAAATGTATTGAGTTTCATAGAATGAACTTTGACTAGATAGAATTGAGTAAAACTCAATCTAAATGACTTGATTTGACTGTAAGTAGAACGAGTAAACTTTAATGCATTCCAATAGATTCAAAACAACTAATTCGAACGAAAGGAACTTCAATCAACAACAATCAACATCAATCCCTTCATTTCATTTACATTCGAACGACAAGGGATGACCTTAAATGTATTCAAATCGAATCAAATGAATTGAGTTTGATAGAATGAACTTTGATTAGCTAGAATTGAGTACAACTCAATCAAATTGACTTGATTTGACTGTAAGGAGTACGAGTAAACTTTAACGCATTCCAATAGATTCAAAACAACTGAATCGGAGGAAAGGAACTTCAATCAACAACAATTAACACCAATCCCTTTATTTCATTTACATTCGAACGACAAGAAATGATCATAAAGGCATTGAAATCGAATCAAATGAATTGAGTTTGATAGAATGAACTTTGATTAGCTAGAATTGAGTAAAACTCAATTAATTTGACTTGATTTGACTGTAAGGAGTACGAGTAAACTTTAACGCATTCCAATAGATTCAAAACAACTGAATTTGACGAACGGAACTTCAATGAACAACAATTAACAACAATCCCTTGATTTCATCTACATTCGAACGACAACGGATGACCTCATAGGCGTTGAAATCGAATCAAATGAATTGAGTTTGATAGAATGAACTTTGATTAGTTAGAATTGAGTACAACTCAATGTAATTGACTTGATTTGACTGTAGTGAGAACGAGTAAACTTTAACGCATTCCAAAAGATTCAAAACAACTGAATCGGAGGAAAGGAACTTCAATCAACAACAATTAACACCAATCCCTTTATTTCATTTACATTCGAACGACAAGAAATGATCATAAAGGCATTGAAATCGAATCAAATGAATTGAGTTTGATAGAATGAACTTTGATTAGCTAGAATTGAGTACAACTCAATCTAATTGACTTGATTTGACTGTAAGGAGAACGAGTAAACTTTAACGCATTGCAATAGATTCAAAACAACTGAATTGGACGAAAGGAACTTCAATCAACAACAATTAACAACAATCCCATGATTTCATTTACCTTCGAACGACAAGGAATGACCTTAAAGGCATTGAAATGGAATCAAATGAAGTCAGTTGGATAGAATGAACTTTGATTAGGTAGAATTGAGTACAACTCAATCTAATTGACTTGATTTGACTGTAATGAGAACGAGTAAACTTTAAGGCATTGCAATGGATTCAAAACAACTGAATTGGACGAAAGGAACTTCAATCAACAACAATGAACAACAATCCCATGATTTCATTTACATTCGAACGACAAGGAATGACCTTAAAGGCATTGAAATCGTATCAAATGAATTCAGTTGAATAGAATGAACTTTGATTAGTTAGAATTGAGTACAACTCAATCTAATTGACATGATTTGACTGTAATGAGAACGAGTAAACTTTAATGCATTCGAAAAGATTCAAAACAGTTGAATCGGAGGAACGGAACTTCAATCAACAACAATTAACAACAATCCCTTGATTTCATTTACATTCGAACGACAAGGAATGACCTTAAAGGCATTGAAATCGAATCAAATGAATTCGGTTGGATAGAATGAACTTTGATTAATTAGAATTAAGTACAACTCAATGTAGTTGACTTGATTTGACTCTAGTGAGAACGAGTAAACTTTAACGCATTTCAAAAGATTCAAAACAACTGAATCGGAGGAAAGGAACTTCAATCAACAACAATTAACAACAATCCCTTGATTTCATTTACATTCGAACGAAAAGGAATGACCTTAAAGGCATTGAAATCGAATCTACAATTGAGTACAACTCAATCTAATTGACTTGATTTGACTGTAAGTAGAATGAGTAAACTTTAATGCATTCCAATATATTCAAAACAACTGAATCGGAGGAAAGGAACTTCAATCAACAACAATTAACAACAATCCCTTTATTTCATTTACATTCGAACGACAAGAAATGATCATAAAGGCATTGAAATCGAATCAAATGAATTGAGTTTGATAGAATGAACTTTGATTAGCTAGAATTGAGTACAACTCAATCAAATTGACTTGATTTGACTGTAAGGAGTACGAGTAAACTTTAACGCATTCCAATAGATTCAAAACAACTGAATCGGAGGAAAGGAACTTCAATCAACAACAATTAACACCAATCCCTTTATTTCATTTACATTCGAACGACAAGAAATGATCATAAAGGCATTGAAATCGAATCAAAAGAATTGAGTTTGATAGAATGAACTTTGATTAGTTAGAATTGAGTACAACTCAATCTAATTGACTTGATTTGACTGTAGTGAGAACGAGTAAACTTTAACGCATTCCAAAAGATTCAAAACAACTGAATCGGAGGAAAGGAACTTCAATCAACAACAATTAACAACAATCCCTTGATTTCATTTACATTCGAACGACAAGGGACGACCTTAAAGGCATTCAAATCAAATCAAATGTATTGAGTTTCATACAATGAACTTTGACTAGATAGAATTGAGTAAAACTCAATCTAAATGACTTGATTTGACTGTAAGTAGAACGAGTAAACTTTAATGCATTCCAATAGATTCAAAACAACTAATTCGAACGAAAGGAACTTCAATCAACAACAATCAACATCAATCCCTTCATTTCATTTACATTCGAACGACAAGGGATGACCTTAAAGGTATTCAAATCGAATCAAATGAATTGAGTTTGATAGAATGAACTTTGATTAGCTAGAATTGAGTACAACTCAATCTAATTGACTTGATTTGACTGTAAGGAGAACGAGTAAACTTTAAGGCATTGCAATAGATTCAAAACAACTGAATTGGACGAAAGGAACTTCAATCAACAACAATTAACAACAATCCCATGATTTCATTTACCTTCGAACGACAAGGAATGACCTTAAAGGCATTGAAATGGAATCAAATGAAGTCAGTTGGATAGAATGAACTTTGATTAGGTAGAATTGAGTACAACTCAATCTAATTGACTTGATTTGACTGTAATGAGAACGAGTAAACTTTAAGGCATTGCAATGGATTCAAAACAACTGAATTGGACGAAAGGAACTTCAATCAACAGCAATGAACAACAATCCCATGATTTCATTTACATTCGAACGACAAGGAATGACCTTAAAGGCATTGAAATCGAATCAAATGAATTCAGTTGAATAGAATGAACTTTGATTAGTTAGAATTGAGTACAACTCAATCTAATTGACATGATTTGACTGTAATGAGAATGAGTAAACTTTAATGCATTCGAAAAGATTCAAAACAGTTGAATCGGAGGAAAGGAACTTCAATCAACAACAATTAACAACAATCCCTTGATTTCATTTACATTCGAACGACAAGGAATGACCTTAAAGGAATTGAAATCGAATCAAATGAATTCGGTTTGATAGAATGAACTTTGATTAGTTAGAATTGAGTACAACTCAATGTAGTTGACTTGATTTGACTGTAGTGAGAACGAGAAAACTTTCACGCATTTCAAAAGATTCAAAACAACTGAATCGGAGGAAAGGAACTTCAATCAACAACAATTAACAACAATCCCTTGATTTCATTTACATTCGAACGAAAAGGAATGACCTTAAAGGCATTGAAATAGAATCAAATGAATTGAGTTTGATAGAATGAACTTTGATTAGCTACAATTGAGTACAACTCAATTTAATTGACTTGATTTGACTGTAAGTAGAACGAGTAAACTTTAATGCATTCCAATAGATTCAAAACAACTGAATCGGAGGAAAGGAACTTCAATCAACAACAATTAACAACAATCCCTTTATTTCATTTACATTCGAACGACAAGAAATGATCATAAAGGCATTGAAATCGAATCAAATGAATTGAGTTTGATAGAATGAACTTTGATTAGCTAGAATTGAGTACAACTCAATCAAATTGACTTGATTTGACTGTAAGGAGTACGAGTAAACTTTAACGCATTCCAATAGATTCAAAACAACTGAATCGGAGGAAAGGAACTTCAATCAACAACAATGAACAACAATCCCATGATTTCATTTACATTCGAACGACAAGGAATGACCTTAAAGGCATTGAAATCGAATCAAATGAATTCAGTTGAATAGAATGAACTTTGATTAGTTAGAATTGAGTACAACTCAATCTAATTGACATGATTTGACTGTAATGAGAACGAGTAAACTTTAATGCATTCGAAAAGATTCAAAACAGTTGAATCGGAGGAACGGAACTTCAATCAACAACAATTAACAACAATCCCTTGATTTCATTTACATTCGAACGACAAGGAATGACCTTAAAGGCATTGAAATCGAATCAAATGAATTCGGTTGGATAGAATGAACTTTGATTAGTTAGAATTGAGTACAACTCAATGTAGTTGACTTGATTTGACTCTAGTGAGAACGAGTAAACTTTAACGCATTTCAAAAGATTCAAAACAACTGAATCGGAGGAAAGGAACTTCAATCAACAACAATTAACAACAATCCCTTGATTTCATTTACATTCGAACGAAAAGGAATGACCTTAAAGGCATTGAAATCGAATCAAATGAATTGAGTTTGATAGAATGAACTTTGATTAGATACAATTGAGTACAACTCAATCTAATTGACTTGATTTGACTGTAAGTAGAACGAGTAAACTTTAATGCATTCCAATAGATTCAAAACAACTGAATCGGAGGAAAGGAACTTCAATCAACAACAATTAACAACAATCCCTTTATTTCATTTACATTCGAACGACAAGAAATGATCATAAAGGCATTGAAATCGAATCAAATGAATTGAGTTTGATAGAATGAACTTTGATTAGCTAGAATTGAGTACAACTCAATCAAATTGACATGATTTGACTGTAAGGAGTACGAGTAAATTTTAACGCATTCCAATAGATTCAAAACAACTGAATCGGAGGAAAGGAACTTCAATCAAAAACAATTAACACCAATCCCTTTATTTCATTTACATTCGAACGACAAGAAATGATCATAAAGGCATTGAAATCGAATCAAATGAATTGAGTTTGATAGAATGAACTTTGATTAGCTAGAATTGAGTACAACTCAATCAATTTGACTTGATTTGACTATAAGGAGTACGAGTAAACTTTAACGCATTCCAATAGATTCAAAACAACTGAATTTGACGAACGGAACTTCAATGAACAACAATTAACAACAATTCCTTGATTTCATCTACATTCGAACGACAACGGATGACCTCAAAGGCGTTGAAATCGAATCAAATGAATTGAGTTTCATAGAATGAACTTTGATTAGTTAGAATTGAGTACAACTCAATGTAATTGACTTGATTTGACTGTAGTGAGAACGAGTAAACTTTAACGCATTCCAAAAGATTCAAAACAACTGAATCGGAGGAAAGGAACTTCAATCAACAACAATTAACAACAATCCCTTGATTTCATTTACATTCGAACGACAAGGGACGACCTTAAAGGCATTCAAATCAAATCAAATGTATTGAGTTTCATAGAATGAACTTTGACTAGATAGAATTGAGTAAAACTCAATCTAAATGACTTGATTTGACTGTAAGTAGAACGAGTAAACTTTAATGCATTCCAATAGATTCAAAACAACTAATTCGAACGAAAGGAACTTCAATCAACAACAATCAACATCAATCCCTTCATTTCATTTACATTCGAACGACAAGGGATGACCTTAAATGTATTCAAATCGAATCAAATGAATTGAGTTTGATAGAATGAACTTTGATTAGCTAGAATTGAGTACAACTCAATCAAATTGACTTGATTTGACTGTAAGGAGTACGAGTAAACTTTAACGCATTCCAATAGATTCAAAACAACTGAATCGGAGGAAAGGAACTTCAATCAACAACAATTAACACCAATCCCTTTATTTCATTTACATTCGAACGACAAGAAATGATCATAAAGGCATTGAAATCGAATCAAATGAATTGAGTTTGATAGAATGAACTTTGATTAGCTAGAATTGAGTAAAACTCAATTAATTTGACTTGATTTGACTGTAAGGAGTACGAGTAAACTTTAACGCATTCCAATAGATTCAAAACAACTGAATTTGACGAACGGAACTTCAATGAACAACAATTAACAACAATCCCTTGATTTCATCTACATTCGAACGACAACGGATGACCTCATAGGCGTTGAAATCGAATCAAATGAATTGAGTTTGATAGAATGAACTTTGATTAGTTAGAATTGAGTACAACTCAATGTAATTGACTTGATTTGACTGTAGTGAGAACGAGTAAACTTTAACGCATTCCAAAAGATTCAAAACAACTGAATCGGAGGAAAGGAACTTCAATCAACAACAATTAACACCAATCCCTTTATTTCATTTACATTCGAACGACAAGAAATGATCATAAAGGCATTGAAATCGAATCAAATGAATTGAGTTTGATAGAATGAACTTTGATTAGCTAGAATTGAGTACAACTCAATCTAATTGACTTGATTTGACTGTAAGGAGAACGAGTAAACTTTAACGCATTGCAATAGATTCAAAACAACTGAATTGGACGAAAGGAACTTCAATCAACAACAATTAACAACAATCCCATGATTTCATTTACCTTCGAACGACAAGGAATGACCTTAAAGGCATTGAAATGGAATCAAATGAAGTCAGTTGGATAGAATGAACTTTGATTAGGTAGAATTGAGTACAACTCAATCTAATTGACTTGATTTGACTGTAATGAGAACGAGTAAACTTTAAGGCATTGCAATGGATTCAAAACAACTGAATTGGACGAAAGGAACTTCAATCAACAACAATGAACAACAATCCCATGATTTCATTTACATTCGAACGACAAGGAATGACCTTAAAGGCATTGAAATCGTATCAAATGAATTCAGTTGAATAGAATGAACTTTGATTAGTTAGAATTGAGTACAACTCAATCTAATTGACATGATTTGACTGTAATGAGAACGAGTAAACTTTAATGCATTCGAAAAGATTCAAAACAGTTGAATCGGAGGAACGGAACTTCAATCAACAACAATTAACAACAATCCCTTGATTTCATTTACATTCGAACGACAAGGAATGACCTTAAAGGCATTGAAATCGAATCAAATGAATTCGGTTGGATAGAATGAACTTTGATTAATTAGAATTAAGTACAACTCAATGTAGTTGACTTGATTTGACTCTAGTGAGAACGAGTAAACTTTAACGCATTTCAAAAGATTCAAAACAACTGAATCGGAGGAAAGGAACTTCAATCAACAACAATTAACAACAATCCCTTGATTTCATTTACATTCGAACGAAAAGGAATGACCTTAAAGGCATTGAAATCGAATCTACAATTGAGTACAACTCAATCTAATTGACTTGATTTGACTGTAAGTAGAATGAGTAAACTTTAATGCATTCCAATATATTCAAAACAACTGAATCGGAGGAAAGGAACTTCAATCAACAACAATTAACAACAATCCCTTTATTTCATTTACATTCGAACGACAAGAAATGATCATAAAGGCATTGAAATCGAAT
This sequence comes from Annona cherimola, assembly GCA_030490835.1. Lineage (NCBI taxonomy): Eukaryota > Viridiplantae > Streptophyta > Magnoliopsida > Magnoliales > Annonaceae > Annona > Annona cherimola. The sequence goes on along the minus strand of JASFXW010000015.1, from coordinate 700,813 downwards.
CAAATGAATTGAGTTTGATAGAATGAACTTTGATTAGCTAGAATTGAGTACAACTCAATCAAATTGACTTGATTTGACTGTAAGGAGTACGAGTAAACTTTAACGCATTCCAATAGATTCAAAACAACTGAATCGGAGGAAAGGAACTTCAATCAACAACAATTAACACCAATCCCTTTATTTCATTTACATTCGAACGACAAGAAATGATCATAAAGGCATTGAAATCGAATCAAAAGAATTGAGTTTGATAGAATGAACTTTGATTAGTTAGAATTGAGTACAACTCAATCTAATTGACTTGATTTGACTGTAGTGAGAACGAGTAAACTTTAACGCATTCCAAAAGATTCAAAACAACTGAATCGGAGGAAAGGAACTTCAATCAACAACAATTAACAACAATCCCTTGATTTCATTTACATTCGAACGACAAGGGACGACCTTAAAGGCATTCAAATCAAATCAAATGTATTGAGTTTCATAGAATGAACTTTGACTAGATAGAATTGAGTAAAACTCAATCTAAATGACTTGATTTGACTGTAAGTAGAACGAGTAAACTTTAATGCATTCCAATAGATTCAAAACAACTAATTCGAACGAAAGGAACTTCAATCAACAACAATCAACATCAATCCCTTCATTTCATTTACATTCGAACGACAAGGGATGACCTTAAAGGTATTCAAATCGAATCAAATGAATTGAGTTTGATAGAATGAACTTTGATTAGCTAGAATTGAGTACAACTCAATCTAATTGACTTGATTTGACTGTAAGGAGAACGAGTAAACTTTAACGCATTGCAATAGATTCAAAACAACTGAATTGGACGAAAGGAACTTCAATCAACAACAATTAACAACAATCCCATGATTTCATTTACCTTCGAACGACAAGGAATGACCTTAAAGGCATTGAAATGGAATCAAATGAAGTCAGTTGGATAGAATGAACTTTGATTAGGTAGAATTGAGTACAACTCAATCTAATTGACTTGATTTGACTGTAATGAGAACGAGTAAACTTTAAGGCATTGCAATGGATTCAAAACAACTGAATTGGACGAAAGGAACTTCAATCAACAGCAATGAACAACAATCCCATGATTTCATTTACATTCGAACGACAAGGAATGACCTTAAAGGCATTGAAATCGAATCAAATGAATTCAGTTGAATAGAATGAACTTTGATTAGTTAGAATTGAGTACAACTCAATCTAATTGACATGATTTGACTGTAATGAGAACGAGTAAACTTTAATGCATTCGAAAAGATTCAAAACAGTTGAATCGGAGGAAAGGAACTTCAATCAACAACAATTAACAACAATCCCTTGATATCATTTACATTCGAACGACAAGGAATGACCTTAAAGGAATTGAAATCGAATCAAATGAATTCGGTTTGATAGAATGAACTTTGATTAGTTAGAATTGAGTACAACTCAATGTAGTTGACTTGATTTGACTGTAGTGAGAACGAGAAAACTTTCACGCATTTCAAAAGATTCAAAACAACTGAATCGGAGGAAAGGAACTTCAATCAACAACAATTAACAACAATCCCTTGATTTCATTTACATTCGAACGAAAAGGAATGACCTTAAAGGCATTGAAATAGAATCAAATGAATTGAGTTTGATAGAATGAACTTTGATTAGCTACAATTGAGTACAACTCAATTTAATTGACTTGATTTGACTGTAAGTAGAACGAGTAAACTTTAATGCATTCCAATAGATTCAAAACAACTGAATCGGAGGAAAGGAACTTCAATCAACAACAATTAACAACAATCCCTTTATTTCATTTACATTCGAACGACAAGAAATGATCATAAAGGCATTGAAATCGAATCAAATGAATTGAGTTTGATAGAATGAACTTTGATTAGCTAGAATTGAGTACAACTCAATCAAATTGACTTGATTTGACTGTAAGGAGTACGAGTAAACTTTAACGCATTCCAATAGATTCAAAACAACTGAATCGGAGGAAAGGAACTTCAATCAACAACAATGAACAACAATCCCATGATTTCATTTACATTCGAACGACAAGGAATGACCTTAAAGGCATTGAAATCGAATCAAATGAATTCAGTTGAATAGAATGAACTTTGATTAGTTAGAATTGAGTACAACTCAATCTAATTGACATGATTTGACTGTAATGAGAACGAGTAAACTTTAATGCATTCGAAAAGATTCAAAACAGTTGAATCGGAGGAACGGAACTTCAATCAACAACAATTAACAACAATCCCTTGATTTCATTTACATTCGAACGACAAGGAATGACCTTAAAGGCATTGAAATCGAATCAAATGAATTCGGTTGGATAGAATGAACTTTGATTAGTTAGAATTGAGTACAACTCAATGTAGTTGACTTGATTTGACTCTAGTGAGAACGAGTAAACTTTAACGCATTTCAAAAGATTCAAAACAACTGAATCGGAGGAAAGGAACTTCAATCAACAACAATTAACAACAATCCCTTGATTTCATTTACATTCGAACGAAAAGGAATGACCTTAAAGGCATTGAAATCGAATCAAATGAATTGAGTTTGATAGAATGAACTTTGATTAGATACAATTGAGTACAACTCAATCTAATTGACTTGATTTGACTGTAAGTAGAACGAGTAAACTTTAATGCATTCCAATAGATTCAAAACAACTGAATCGGAGGAAAGGAACTTCAATCAACAACAATTAACAACAATCCCTTTATTTCATTTACATTCGAACGACAAGAAATGATCATAAAGGCATTGAAATCGAATCAAATGAATTGAGTTTGATAGAATGAACTTTGATTAGCTAGAATTGAGTACAACTCAATCAAATTGACATGATTTGACTGTAAGGAGTACGAGTAAATTTTAACGCATTCCAATAGATTCAAAACAACTGAATCGGAGGAAAGGAACTTCAATCAAAAACAATTAACACCAATCCCTTTATTTCATTTACATTCGAACGACAAGAAATGATCATAAAGGCATTGAAATCGAATCAAATGAATTGAGTTTGATAGAATGAACTTTGATTAGCTAGAATTGAGTACAACTCAATCAATTTGACTTGATTTGACTATAAGGAGTACGAGTAAACTTTAACGCATTCCAATAGATTCAAAACAACTGAATTTGACGAACAGAACTTCAATGAACAACAATTAACAACAATTCCTTGATTTCATCTACATTCGAACGACAACGGATGACCTCAAAGGCGTTGAAATCGAATCAAATGAATTGAGTTTCATAGAATGAACTTTGATTAGTTAGAATTGAGTACAACTCAATGTAATTGACTTGATTTGACTGTAGTGAGAACGAGTAAACTTTAACGCATTCCAAAAGATTCAAAACAACTGAATCGGAGGAAAGGAACTTCAATCAACAACAATTAACAACAATCCCTTGATTTCATTTACATTCGAACGACAAGGGACGACCTTAAAGGCATTCAAATCAAATCAAATGTATTGAGTTTCATAGAATGAACTTTGACTAGATAGAATTGAGTAAAACTCAATCTAAATGACTTGATTTGACTGTAAGTAGAACGAGTAAACTTTAATGCATTCCAATAGATTCAAAACAACTAATTCGAACGAAAGGAACTTCAATCAACAACAATCAACATCAATCCCTTCATTTCATTTACATTCGAACGACAAGGGATGACCTTAAATGTATTCAAATCGAATCAAATGAATTGAGTTTGATAGAATGAACTTTGATTAGCTAGAATTGAGTACAACTCAATCTAATTGACTTGATTTGACTGTAAGGAGAACGAGTAAACTTTAACGCATTGCAATAGATTCAAAACAACTGAATTGGACGAAAGGAACTTCAATCAACAACAATTAACAACAATCCCATGATTTCATTTACAATCGAACGACAAGGAATGACCTTAAAGGCATTGAAATGGAATCAAATGAAGTCAGTTGGATAGAATGAACTTTGATTAGGTAGAATTGAGTACAACTCAATCTAATTGACTTGATTTGACTGTAATGAGAACGAGTAAACTTTAAGGCATTGCAATGGATTCAAAACAACTGAATTGGACGAAAGGAACTTCGATCAACAACAATGAACAACAATCCCATGATTTCATTTACATTCGAACGACAAGGAATGACCATAAAGGCATTGAAATCAAATCAAATGAATTCATTTGAATAGAATGAACTTTGATTAGTTAGAATTGAGTACAACTCAATGTAATTGACTTGATTTGACTGTAGTGAGAACGAGTAAACTTTAACGCATTCCAAAAGATTCAAAACAACTGAATCGGAGGAAAGGAACTTCAATCAACAACAATTAACAACAATCCCTTGATTTCATTTACATTCGAACGACAAGGGACGACCTTAAAGGCATTCAAATCAAATCAAATGTATTGAGTTTCATAGAATGAACTTTGACTAGATAGAATTGAGTAAAACTCAATCTAAATGACTTGATTTGACTGTAAGTAGAATGAGTAAACTTTAATGCATTCCAATAGATTCAAAACAACTAATTCGAACGAAAGGAACTTCAATCAACAACAATCAACATCAATCCCTTCATTTCATTTACATTCGAACGACAAGGGATGACCTTAAAGGTATTCAAATCGAATCAAATGAATTGAGTTTGATAGAATGAACTTTGATTAGCTAGAATTGAGTACAACTCAATCTAATTGACTTGATTTGACTGTAAGGAGAACGAGTAAACTTTTAACGCATTGCAATAGATTCAAAACAACTGAATTGGACGAAAGGAACTTCAATCAACAACAATTAACAACAATCCCATGATTTCATTTACCTTCGAACGACAAGGAATGACCTTAAAGGCATTGAAATGGAATCAAATGAAGTCAGTTGGATAGAATGAACTTTGATTAGGTAGAATTGAGTACAACTCAATCTAATTGACTTGATTTGACTGTAATGAGAACGAGTAAACTTTAAGGCATTGCAATGGATTCAAAACAACTCAATTGGACGAAAGGAACTTCAATCAACAACAATGAACAACAATCCCATGATTTCATTTACATTCGAACGACAAGGAATGACCTTAAAGGCATTGAAATCGAATCAAATGAATTCAGTTGAATAGAATGAACTTTGATTAGTTAGAATTGAGTACAACTCAATCTAATTGACATGATTTGACTGTAATGAGAACGAGTAAACTTTAATGCATTCGAAAAGATTCAAAACAGTTGAATCGGAGGAAAGGAACTTCAATCAACAACAATTAACAACAATCCCTTGATTTCATTTACATTCGAACGACAAGGAATGACCTTAAAGGCATTGAAATCGAATCAAATGAATTCGGTTGGATAGAATGAACTTTGATTAGTTAGAATTGAGTACAACTCAATGTAGTTGACTTGATTTGACTCTAGTGAGAACGAGTAAACTTTAACGCATTTCAAAAGATTCAAAACAACTGAATCGGAGGAAAGGAACTTCAATCAACAACAATTAACAACAATCCCTTGATTTCATTTACATTCGAACGACAAGGGACGACCTTAAAGTCATTCAAATCAAATCAAATGTATTGAGTTTCATAGAATGAACTTTGACTAGATAGAATTGAGTAAAACTCAATCTAAATGACTTGATTTGACTGTAAGTAAAACGAGTAAACTTTAATGCATTCCAATAGATTCAAAACAACTAATTCGAACGAAAGGAACTTCAATCAACAACAATCAACATCAATCCCTTCATTTCATTTACATTCGAACGACAAGGGATGACCTTAAAGGTATTCAAATCGAATCAAATGAATTGAGTTTGATAGAATGAACTTTGATTAGCTAGAATTGAGTACAACTCAATCTAATTGACTTGATTTGACTGTAAGGAGAACGAGTAAACTTTAACGCATTGCAATAGATTCAAAACAACTGAATTGGACGAAAGGAACTTCAATCAACAACAATTAACAACAATCCCATGATTTCATTTACCTTCGAACGACAAGGAATGACCTTAAAGGCATTGAAATGGAATCAAATGAAGTCAGTTGGATAGAATGAACTTTGATTAGGTAGAATTGAGTACAACTCAATCTAATTGACTTGATTTGACTGTAATGAGAACGAGTAAACTTTAAGGCATTGCAATGGATTCAAAACAACTCAATTGGACGAAAGGAACTTCAATCAACAATAATGAACAACAATCCCATGATTTCATTTACATTCGAACGACAAGGAATGACCTTAAAGGCATTGAAATCGAATCAAATGAATTCAGTTGAATAGAATGAACTTTGATTAGTTAGAATTGAGTACAACTCAATCTAATTGACATGATTTGACTGTAATGAGAACGAGTAAACTTTAATGCATTCGAAAAGATTCAAAACAGTTGAATCGGAGGAAAGGAACTTCAATCAACAACAATTAACAACAATCCCTTGATTTCATTTACATTCGAACGACAAGGAATGACCTTAAAGGCATTGAAATCGAATCAAATGAATTGAGTTTGATAGAATGAACTTTGATTAGCTAGAATTGAGTAAAACTCAATCAATTTGACTTGATTTGACTGTAAGGAGTACGAGTAAACTTTAACGCATTCCAATAGATTCAAAACAACTGAATCGGAGGAAAGGAACTTCAATCAACAACAATTAACAACAATCCCTTGATTTCATTTACATTCGAACGACAAGGGACGACCTTAAAGGCATTCAAATCAAATCAAATGTATTGAGTTTCATAGAATGAACTTTGACTAGATAGAATTGAGTAAAACTCAATCTAAATGACTTGATTTGACTGTAAGTAGAACGAGTAAACTTTAATGCATTCCAATAGATTCAAAACAACTAATTCGAACGAAAGGAACTTCAATCAACAACAATCAACATCAATCCCTTCATTTCATTTACATTCGAACGACAAGGGATGACCTTAAAGGTATTCAAATCGAATCAAATGAATTGAGTTTGATAGAATGAACTTTGATTAGCTAGAATTGAGTACAACTCAATCTAATTGACTTGATTTGACTGTAAGGAGAACGAGTAAACTTTAACGCATTGCAATAGATTCAAAACAACTGAATTGGACGAAAGGAACTTCAATCAACAACAATTAACAACAATCCCATGATTTCATTTACCTTCGAAAGACAAGGAATGACCTTAAAGGCATTGAAATGGAATCAAATGAAGTCAGTTGGATAGAATGAACTTTGATTAGGTAGAATTGAGTACTACTCAATCTAATTGACTTGATTTGACTGTAATGAGAACGAGTAAACTTTAAGGCATTGCAATGGATTCAAAACAACTGAATTGGACGAAAGGAACTTCAATCAACAACAATGAACAACAATCCCATGATTTCATTTACATTCGAACGACAAGGAATGACCTTAAAGGCATTGAAATCGAATCAAATGAATTCAGTTGAATAGAATGAACTTTGATTAGTTAGAATTGAGTACAACTCAATCTAATTGACATGATTTGACTGTAATGAGAACGAGTAAACTTTAATGCATTCGAAAAGATTCAAAACAGTTGAATCGGAGGAACGGAACTTCAATCAACAACAATTAACAACAATCCCTTGATTTCATTTACATTCGAACGACAAGGAATGACCTTAAAGGCATTGAAATCGAATCAAATGAATTCGGTTGGATAGAATGAACTTTGATTAGTTAGAATTGAGTACAACTCAATGTAGTTGACTTGATTTGACTCTAGTGAGAACGAGTAAACTTTAACGCATTTCAAAAGATTCAAAACAACTGAATCGGAGGAAAGGAACTTCAATCAACAACAATTAACAACAATCCCTTGATTTCATTTACATTCGAACGAAAAGGAATGACCTTAAAGGCATTGAAATCGAATCTACAATTGAGTACAACTCAATCTAATTGACTTGATTTGACTGTAAGTAGAAGGAGTAAACTTTAATGCATTCCAATATATTCAAAACAACTGAATCGGAGGAAAGGAACTTCAATCAACAACAATTAACAACAATCCCTTTATTTCATTTACATTCGAACGACAAGAAATGATCATAAAGGCATTGAAATCGAATCAAATGAATTGAGTTTGATAGAATGAACTTTGATTAGCTAGAATTGAGTACAACTCAATCAAATTGACTTGATTTGACTGTAAGGAGTACGAGTAAACTTTAACGCATTCCAATAGATTCAAAACAACTGAATCGGAGGAAAGGAACTTCAATCAACAACAATTAACACCAATCCCTTTATTTCATTTACATTCGAACGACAAGAAATGATCATAAAGGCATTGAAATCGAATCAAAAGAATTGAGTTTGATAGAATGAACTTTGATTAGTTAGAATTGAGTACAACTCAATGTAATTGACTTGATTTGACTGTAGTGAGAACGAGTAAACTTTAACGCATTCCAAAAGATTCAAAACAACTGAATCGGAGGAAAGGAACTTCAATCAACAACAATTAACAACAATCCCTTGATTTCATTTACATTCGAACGACAAGGGACGACCTTAAAGGCATTCAAATCAAATCAAATGTATTGAGTTTCATAGAATGAACTTTGACTAGATAGAATTGAGTAAAACTCAATCTAAATGACTTGATTTGACTGTAAGTAAAACGAGTAAACTTTAATGCATTCCAATAGATTCAAAACAACTAATTCGAACGAAAGGAACTTCAATCAACAACAATCAACATCAATCCCTTCATTTCATTTACATTCGAACGACAAGGGATGACCTTAAAGGTATTCAAATCGAATCAAATGAATTGAGTTTGATAGAATGAACTTTGATTAGCTAGAATTGAGTACAACTCAATCTAATTGACTTGATTTGACTGTAAGGAGAACGAGTAAACTTTAACGCATTGCAATAGATTCAAAACAACTGAATTGGACGAAAGGAACTTCAATCAACAACAATTAACAACAATCCCATGATTTCATTTACCTTCGAACGACAAGGAATGACCTTAAAGGCATTGAAATGGAATCAAATGAAGTCAGTTGGATAGAATGAACTTTGATTAGGTAGAATTGAGTACAACTCAATCTAATTGACTTGATTTGACTGTAATGAGAACGAGTAAACTTTAAGGCATTGCAATGGATTCAAAACAACTCAATTGGACGAAAGGAACTTCAATCAACAATAATGAACAACAATCCCATGATTTCATTTACATTCGAACGACAAGGAATGACCTTAAAGGCATTGAAATCGAATCAAATGAATTCAGTTGAATAGAATGAACTTTGATTAGTTAGAATTGAGTACAACTCAATCTAATTGACATGATTTGACTGTAATGAGAACGAGTAAACTTTAATGCATTCGAAAAGATTCAAAACAGTTGAATCGGAGGAAAGGAACTTCAATCAACAACAATTAACAACAATCCCTTGATTTCATTTACATTCGAACGACAAGGAATGACCTTAAAGGCATTGAAATCGAATCAAATGAATTGAGTTTGATAGAATGAACTTTGATTAGCTAGAATTGAGTAAAACTCAATCAATTTGACTTGATTTGACTGTAAGGAGTACGAGTAAACTTTAACGCATTCCAATAGATTCAAAACAACTGAATCGGAGGAAAGGAACTTCAATCAACAACAATTAACAACAATCCCTTGATTTCATTTACATTCGAACGACAAGGGACGACCTTAAAGGCATTCAAATCAAATCAAATGTATTGAGTTTCATAGAATGAACTTTGACTAGATAGAATTGAGTAAAACTCAATCTAAATGACTTGATTTGACTGTAAGTAGAACGAGTAAACTTTAATGCATTCCAATAGATTCAAAACAACTAATTCGAACGAAAGGAACTTCAATCAACAACAATCAACATCAATCCCTTCATTTCATTTACATTCGAACGACAAGGGATGACCTTAAAGGTATTCAAATCGAATCAAATGAATTGAGTTTGATAGAATGAACTTTGATTAGCTAGAATTGAGTACAACTCAATCTAATTGACTTGATTTGACTGTAAGGAGAACGAGTAAACTTTAACGCATTGCAATAGATTCAAAACAACTGAATTGGACGAAAGGAACTTCAATCAACAACAATTAACAACAATCCCATGATTTCATTTACCTTCGAAAGACAAGGAATGACCTTAAAGGCATTGAAATGGAATCAAATGAAGTCAGTTGGATAGAATGAACTTTGATTAGGTAGAATTGAGTACAACTCAATCTAATTGACTTGATTTGACTGTAATGAGAACGAGTAAACTTTAAGGCATTGCAATGGATTCAAAACAACTGAATTGGACGAAAGGAACTTCAATCAACAACAATGAACAACAATCCCATGATTTCATTTACATTCGAACGACAAGGAATGACCTTAAAGGCATTGAAATCGAATCAAATGAATTCAGTTGAATAGAATGAACTTTGATTAGTTAGAATTGAGTACAACTCAATCTAATTGACATGATTTGACTGTAATGAGAACGAGTAAACTTTAATGCATTCGAAAAGATTCAAAACAGTTGAATCGGAGGAACGGAACTTCAATCAACAACAATTAACAACAATCCCTTGATTTCATTTACATTCGAACGACAAGGAATGACCTTAAAGGCATTGAAATCGAATCAAATGAATTCGGTTGGATAGAATGAACTTTGATTAGTTAGAATTGAGTACAACTCAATGTAGTTGACTTGATTTGACTCTAGTGAGAACGAGTAAACTTTAACGCATTTCAAAAGATTCAAAACAACTGAATCGGAGGAAAGGAACTTCAATCAACAACAATTAACAACAATCCCTTGATTTCATTTACATTCGAACGAAAAGGAATGACCTTAAAGGCATTGAAATCGAATCTACAATTGAGTACAACTCAATCTAATTGACTTGATTTGACTGTAAGTAGAAGGAGTAAACTTTAATGCATTCCAATATATTCAAAACAACTGAATCGGAGGAAAGGAACTTCAATCAACAACAATTAACAACAATCCCTTTATTTCATTTACATTCGAACGACAAGAAATGATCATAAAGGCATTGAAATCGAATCAAATGAATTGAGTTTGATAGAATGAACTTTGATTAGCTAGAATTGAGTACAACTCAATCAAATTGACTTGATTTGACTGTAAGGAGTACGAGTAAACTTTAACGCATTCCAATAGATTCAAAACAACTGAATCGGAGGAAAGGAACTTCAATCAACAACAATTAACACCAATCCCTTTATTTCATTTACATTCGAACGACAAGAAATGATCATAAAGGCATTGAAATCGAATCAAAAGAATTGAGTTTGATAGAATGAACTTTGATTAGTTAGAATTGAGTACAACTCAATGTAATTGACTTGATTTGACTGTAGTGAGAACGAGTAAACTTTAACGCATTCCAAAAGATTCAAAACAACTGAATCGGAGGAAAGGAACTTCAATCAACAACAATTAACAACAATCCCTTGATTTCATTTACATTCGAACGACAAGGGACGACCTTAAAGGCATTCAAATCAAATCAAATGTATTGAGTTTCATAGAATGAACTTTGACTAGATAGAATTGAGTAAAACTCAATCTAAATGACTTGATTTGACTGTAAGTAAAACGAGTAAACTTTAATGCATTCCAATAGATTCAAAACAACTAATTCGAACGAAAGGAACTTCAATCAACAACAATCAACATCAATCCCTTCATTTCATTTACATTCGAACGACAAGGGATGACCTTAAAGGTATTCAAATCGAATCAAATGAATTGAGTTTGATAGAATGAACTTTGATTAGCTAGAATTGAGTACAACTCAATCTAATTGACTTGATTTGACTGTAAGGAGAACGAGTAAACTTTAACGCATTGCAATAGATTCAAAACAACTGAATTGGACGAAAGGAACTTCAATCAACAACAATTAACAACAATCCCATGATTTCATTTACCTTCGAACGACAAGGAATGACCTTAAAGGCATTGAAATGGAATCAAATGAAGTCAGTTGGATAGAATGAACTTTGATTAGGTAGAATTGAGTACAACTCAATCTAATTGACTTGATTTGACTGTAATGAGAACGAGTAAACTTTAAGGCATTGCAATGGATTCAAAACAACTCAATTGGACGAAAGGAACTTCAATCAACAATAATGAACAACAATCCCATGATTTCATTTACATTCGAACGACAAGGAATGACCTTAAAGGCATTGAAATCGAATCAAATGAATTCAGTTGAATAGAATGAACTTTGATTAGTTAGAATTGAGTACAACTCAATCTAATTGACATGATTTGACTGTAATGAGAACGAGTAAACTTTAATGCATTCGAAAAGATTCAAAACAGTTGAATCGGAGGAAAGGAACTTCAATCAACAACAATTAACAACAATCCCTTGATTTCATTTACATTCGAACGACAAGGAATGACCTTAAAGGCATTGAAATCGAATCAAATGAATTGAGTTTGATAGAATGAACTTTGATTAGCTAGAATTGAGTAAAACTCAATCAATTTGACTTGATTTGACTGTAAGGAGTACGAGTAAACTTTAACGCATTCCAATAGATTCAAAACAACTGAATCGGAGGAAAGGAACTTCAATCAACAACAATTAACAACAATCCCTTGATTTCATTTACATTCGAACGACAAGGGACGACCTTAAAGGCATTCAAATCAAATCAAATGTATTGAGTTTCATAGAATGAACTTTGACTAGATAGAATTGAGTAAAACTCAATCTAAATGACTTGATTTGACTGTAAGTAGAACGAGTAAACTTTAATGCATTCCAATAGATTCAAAACAACTAATTCGAACGAAAGGAACTTCAATCAACAACAATCAACATCAATCCCTTCATTTCATTTACATTCGAACGACAAGGGATGACCTTAAAGGTATTCAAATCGAATCAAATGAATTGAGTTTGATAGAATGAACTTTGATTAGCTAGAATTGAGTACAACTCAATCTAATTGACTTGATTTGACTGTAAGGAGAACGAGTAAACTTTAACGCATTGCAATAGATTCAAAACAACTGAATTGGACGAAAGGAACTTCAATCAACAACAATTAACAACAATCCCATGATTTCATTTACCTTCGAAAGACAAGGAATGACCTTAAAGGCATTGAAATGGAATCAAATGAAGTCAGTTGGATAGAATGAACTTTGATTAGGTAGAATTGAGTACAACTCAATCTAATTGACTTGATTTGACTGTAATGAGAACGAGTAAACTTTAAGGCATTGCAATGGATTCAAAACAACTGAATTGGACGAAAGGAACTTCAATCAACAACAATGAACAACAATCCCATGATTTCATTTACATTCGAACGACAAGGAATGACCTTAAAGGCATTGAAATCGAATCAAATGAATTCAGTTGAATAGAATGAACTTTGATTAGTTAGAATTGAGTACAACTCAATCTAATTGACATGATTTGACTGTAATGAGAACGAGTAAACTTTAATGCATTCGAAAAGATTCAAAACAGTTGAATCGGAGGAACGGAACTTCAATCAACAACAATTAACAACAATCCCTTGATTTCATTTACATTCGAACGACAAGGAATGACCTTAAAGGCATTGAAATCGAATCAAATGAATTCGGTTGGATAGAATGAACTTTGATTAGTTAGAATTGAGTACAACTCAATGTAGTTGACTTGATTTGACTCTAGTGAGAACGAGTAAACTTTAACGCATTTCAAAAGATTCAAAACAACTGAATCGGAGGAAAGGAACTTCAATCAACAACAATTAACAACAATCCCTTGATTTCATTTACATTCGAACGAAAAGGAATGACCTTAAAGGCATTGAAATCGAATCTACAATTGAGTACAACTCAATCTAATTGACTTGATTTGACTGTAAGTAGAAGGAGTAAACTTTAATGCATTCCAATATATTCAAAACAACTGAATCGGAGGAAAGGAACTTCAATCAACAACAATTAACAACAATCCCTTTATTTCATTTACATTCGAACGACAAGAAATGATCATAAAGGCATTGAAATCGAATCAAATGAATTGAGTTTGATAGAATGAACTTTGATTAGCTAGAATTGAGTACAACTCAATCAAATTGACTTGATTTGACTGTAAGGAGTACGAGTAAACTTTAACGCATTCCAATAGATTCAAAACAACTGAATCGGAGGAAAGGAACTTCAATCAACAACAATTAACACCAATCCCTTTATTTCATTTACATTCGAACGACAAGAAATGATCATAAAGGCATTGAAATCGAATCAAAAGAATTGAGTTTGATAGAATGAACTTTGATTAGTTAGAATTGAGTACAACTCAATGTAATTGACTTGATTTGACTGTAGTGAGAACGAGTAAACTTTAACGCATTCCAAAAGATTCAAAACAACTGAATCGGAGGAAAGGAACTTCAATCAACAACAATTAACAACAATCCCTTGATTTCATTTACATTCGAACGACAAGGGACGACCTTAAAGGCATTCAAATCAAATCAAATGTATTGAGTTTCATAGAATGAACTTTGACTAGATAGAATTGAGTAAAACTCAATCTAAATGACTTGATTTGACTGTAAGTAGAACGAGTAAACTTTAATGCATTCCAATAGATTCAAAACAACTAATTCGAACGAAAGGAACTTCAATCAACAACAATCAACATCAATCCCTTCATTTCATTTAACAAGTAAACTTTAACGCATTCCAATAGATTCAAAACAACTGAATCGGAGGAAAGGAACTTCAATCAACAACAATTAACAACAATCCCTTGATTTCATTTACGTTCGAACGACAAGGGATGACCTTAAAGGCATTGAAATCGAATCAAATGAATTGAGTTGGATAGAATGAACTTTGATTAGCTAGAATTGAGTACAACTCAATCTAATTGACTTGATTTTACTGTAAGTAGAACGAGTAAACTTTAATGCATTCCAATAGATTCAAAACAACTAATTCGGAGGAAAGGAACTTCAATCAACAACAATCAACATCAATCCCTTCATTTCATTTACATTCGAACGACAAGGGAAGACCTTAACGGTATTCAAATCGAATCAAATGAATTGAGTTTCATAGAATGAACTTTGATTAGCTAGAATTAAGTACAACTCAATCTAATTGACTTGATTCTACTCTAAGGAGAACGAGTAAACTTTAATGCATTCCAATAGATTCAAAACAACTGAATCGGAGGAAAGGAACTTCAATCAACAACAATTAACAACATTCCCTTGATTTCATTTACATTCGAACGACAAGGAATGACCTTAAAGGCTTTGAAATCGAATCAAATGAATTGAGTTTGATAGAATGAACTTTGATTAGCTGCAATTGAGTACAACTCAATCTAATTGACTTGATTTGACTGTAAGTAGAACGAGTAAACTTTAATGCATTCCAATAGATTCAAAACAACTGAATCGGAGGAAAGGAACTTCAATCAACAACAATTAACAACAATCCCTTGATTTCATTTACTTTCGAACGACAAGGAATGACCTTAAAGGCATTGAAATCGAATCAAATGAATTGAGTTTGATAGAATGAACTTTGATTAGCTGCAATTGAGTACATCTCAATCTAATTGACTTGATTTGACTGTAACTAGAACGAGTAAACTTTAATGCATTGCAATAGATTCAAAACAACTACTTCGGACGAAAGGAACTTCAATCAACAACAATCAACATCAATCCCTTCATTTCATTTACATTCGAACGACAAGGGAAGACCTTAAAGGTATTCAAATCGAATCAAATGAATTGAGTTTCATAGAATGAACTTTGATTAGCTAGAATTAAGTACAACTCAATCTAATTGACTTGATTCTACTCTAAGGAGAACGAGTAAACTTTAATGCATTCCAATAGATTCAAAACAACTGAATCGGAGGAAAGGAACATCAATCAACAACAATTAACAACAATCCCTTGATTTCATTTACTTTCGAACGACAAGGAATGACCTTAAAGGCATTGAAATCGAATCAAATGAATTCAGTTGGATAGAATGAACTTTGATTAGCTAGAATTGAGTACATCTCAATCTAATTGACTTGATTTGACTGTAACTAGAACGAGTAAACTTTAATGCATTGCAATAGATTCAAAACAACTACTTCGGACGAAAGGAACTTCAATCAACAACAATCAACATCAATCCCTTTATTTCATGTACATTCGAACGACAAAGGAAGACCTTAAAGGTATTCAAATTGAATCAAATGAATTGAGTTTCATAGAATGAACTTTGATTAGCTAGAATTAAGTACAACTCAATCTAATTGACTTGATTCTACTCTAAGGAGAACAAGTAAACTTTAACGCATTCCAATAGATTAAAAACAACTGAATCGGAGGAAAGGAACTTCAATCAACAACAATCAACATCAATCCCTTCATTTCATTTACATTCGAACGACAAGGGAAGACCTTAAAGGTATTGAAATCTAATCAAATGAATTGAGTTTGATAGAATGAACTTTGATTAGCTACAACTAAGTACAACTCAATCTAATTGACTTGATTCTACTCTAAGGAGAACGAGTAAACTTTAACGCATTCCAATAGATTCAAAACAACTGAATCGGAGGAAAGGAACTTCAATCAACAACAATTAACAACAATCCCTTGATTTCATTTATATTCGAACGACAAGGGACGACCTTAAAGGCATTCAAATCAAATCAAATGTATTGAGTTTGATAGAATGAACTTTGACTAGATAGAATTGAGTAAAACTCAATCTAAATGACTTGATTTGACTGTAAGTAGAACGAGTAAACTTTAATGCATTCCAATAGATTCAAAACAACTAATTCGAACGAAAGGAACTTCAATCAACATCAATCCCTTCATTTCATTTACATTCGAACGACAAGGGAAGACCTTAAAGGTATTCAAATCGAATCAAATGAATTGAGCTTGATAGAATGAACTTTGATTAGCTAGAAATAAGTACAACTCAATCTAATTGACTTGATTCTACTCTAATGAGAACGAGTAAACTTTAACGCATTCCAATAGATTCAAAACAACTGAATCGGAGGAAAGGAACTTCAATCAACAACAATTAACAACAATCCCTTGATTTTATTTACGTTCGAACGACTAGGAATGACCTTAAAGGCATTGAAATCGAATCAAATGAATTGAGTTGGATAGAATGAACTTTGATTAGCTAGAATTGAGTACAACTCAATCTAATTGACTTGATTTGACTGTAACTAGAACGAGTAAACTTTAATGCATTGCAATAGATTCAAACGAAAGGAACTTCAATCAACAACAATCAACATCTATCCCTTCATTTCATTTACATTCGAACGACAAGGGAAGACCTTAAAGGTATTCAAATCGAATCAAATGAATTGAGTTTGATAGAATGAACTTTGATTAGCTAGAATTAAGTACAACTCATTCTAGTTGACTTGATTCTACTCTAAGGAGAGCGAGTAAACTTTAACGCATTCCAATAGATTCAAAACAACTGAATCGGAGGAAAGGAACTTCAATCAACAACAATTAAAAACAATCCCTTTATTTCATTTACATTCGAACGACAAGGAATGACCATAAAGGCATTGAAATCGAATCAAATGAATTGAGTTTGATAGAATGAACTTTGATTAGCTAGAATTGAGTACAACTTAATCAAATTGATTTGATTTGACTGTAACGAGTACGAGTAAACTTTAACGCATTCCAATAGATTCAAAACAACTTAATTTGACGAAAGGAACTTCAATGAACAACAATTAAAAACAATCCCTTGATTTCATCTACATTCGAACGACAACGGATGACCTCAAAGGCGTTGAAATCGAATCAAATGAATTGAGTTTGATAGAATGAACTTTGATTAGTTAGAATTGAGTACAACTCAATGTAATTGACTTGATTTGACTGTAGTGAGAACGAGTAAACTTTAACGCATTCCAAAGGATTCAAAACAACTGAATCGGAGGAAAGGAACTTCAATCAACAACAATTAACAACAATCCCTTGATTTCATTTACATTCGAACGACAAGGGACGACCTTAAAGGCATTCAAATCAAATCAAATGTATTGAGTTTCATAGAATATACTTTGACTAGATAGAATTGAGTAAAACTCAATCTAAATGACTTGATTTGACTGTAAGTAGAACGAGTAAACTTTAATGCATTCCAATAGATTCAAAACAACTAATTCGAACGAAAGGAACTTCAATCAACAACAATCAACATCAATCCCTTCATTTCATTTACATTCGAACGACAAGGGAAGACCATAAAGGTATTCAAATCGAATCAAATGAATTGAGTTTGATAGAATGAACTTTGATTAGCTAGAATTGAGTACAACTCAATCTAATAGACTTGATTTGACAGTAAGGAGAACGAGCAAACTTTAACGCATTGCAATAGATTCAAAACAATTGAATTGGACGAAAGGAACTTCAATCAACAACAATTAACAACAATCCCACGATTTCATTTACATTCGAACGACAAGGAATGATCTTAATGGCATTGAAATCGAATCAAACGAATTCAGTTGGATAGAATGAACTTTGATTAGCTAGAATTGAGTACAACTCAATCTAATTGACTTGATTTGACTGTAACTAGAACGAGTAAACTTTAATGCATTGCAATAGATTCAAAACAACTAATTCGGACGAAAGGAACTTCAATCAACAACAATCAACATCAATTCCTTCATTTCATTTACATTCGAACGACAAGGGAAGACCTTAAAGGTATTCAAATCGAATCAAATCAATTGAGTTTGATAGAATGAACTTTGATTAGCTAGAATTAAGTACAACTCAATCTAATTGACTTGATTCTACTATAAGGAGAACGAGTAAACTTTAACGCATTCCAATAGATTCAAAACAACTGAATCGGAGGAAAGGAACTTCAATCAACAACAATTAACAACAATCCCTTTATTTCATTTACATTCGAACGACAAGGAATGACCATAAAGGCATTGAAATCGAATCAAATGAATTGAGTTTGATAGAATGAACTTTGATTAGGTAGAATTGAGTACAACTCAATCAAATTGACTTGATTTGACTGTAAGGAGTACGAGTAAACTTTAACGCATTCCAATAGATTCGAAACAACTGAATTTGACGAAAGGAACTTCAATCAACAACAATTAACAACAATCCCTTTATTTCATCTACATTCGAACGACAACAGATGACCTCAAAGGCGTTGAAATCGAATCAAATGAATTGAGTTTGATAGAATGAACTTTGATTAGTTAGAATTGAGTACAACTCAATCTAATTGACTTGATTTGACTGTAATGAGAACGAGTAAACTTTAACGCATTCCAAAAGATTCAAAACAACTGAATCGGAGGAAAGGAACTTCAACCAACAATAATTAACAACAATCCCTTGATTTCATTTACATTCGAACGACAAGGGACGACCTTAAAGGCATTGAAATCGAATCAAATGAATTGAGTTTGATAGAATGAACTTTGATTAGCTAGAATTAAGTACAACTCAATCTAATTGACTTGATTCTACTATAAGGAGAACGAGTAAACTTTAACGCATTCCAATAGATTCAAAACAACTGAATCGGAGGAAAGGAACTTCAATCAACAACAATTAACAACAATCCCTTTATTTTATTTACATTCGAACGACAAGGAATGACCATAAAGGCATTGAAATCGAATCAAATGAATTGAGTTTGATAGAATGAACTTTGATTAGGTAGAATTGAGTACAACTCAATCAAATTGACTTGATTTGACTGTAAGGAGTACGAGTAAACTTTAACGCATTCCAATAGATTCGAAACAACTGAATTTGACGAAAGGAAATTCAATCAACAACAATTAACAACAATCCCTTTATTTCATCTACATTCGAACGACAACAGATGACCTCAAAGGCGTTGAAATCGAATCAAATGAATTGAGTTTGATAGAATGAACTTTGATTAGTTAGAATTGAGTACAACTCAATCTAATTGACTTGATTTGACTGTAATGAGAACGAGTAAACTTTAACGCATTCCAAAAGATTCAAAACAACTGAATCGGAGGAAAGGAACTTCAACCAACAATAATTAACAACAATCCCTTGATTTCATTTACATTCGAACGACAAGGGACGACCTTAAAGGCATTCAAATCAAATCAAATGTATTGAGTTTGATAGAATGAACTTTGACAAGATAGAATTGAGTAAAACTCAATCTAAATGACTTGATTTGACTGTAAGTAGAACGAGTAAACTTTAATGCATTCCAATAGATTCAAAACAACTAATTCGAACGAAAGGAACTTCAATCAACAACAATCAACATCAAGCCCTTCATTTCATTTACATTCGAACGACAAGGGATGACCTTAAAGGTATTCAAATCGAATCAAATGAATTGAGTTTGATAGAATTAACTTGGATTAGCTAGAATTGAGTACAACTCAATCTAATTGACTTGATTTGACAGTAAGGAGAACGAGTAAACTTTAACGCATTGCAATAGATTCAAAACAACTGAATTGGACGAAAGGAACTTCAATCAACAACAATGAACAACAATCCCATGATTTCATTTACATTCGAACGACAAGGATGACCTTAAAGGCATTGAAATCGAATCAAATGAATTCAGTTGAATAAAATGAACTTAGATTAGTTAGAATTGACTACTACTCAATCTAATTGACTTGATTTGACTGTAATGAGAACGAGTAAACTTTAACGCATTCCAAAAGATTCAAAACAGTTGAATCGGAGGAACGGAACTTCAATCAACAACAATTAACAACAATCCCTTGATTTCATTTACATTCGAACGACAAGGAATGACCTTAAAGGCATTGAAATCGAATCAAATGAATTCAGTTGGATAGAATGAACTTTGATTAGTTAGAATTGAGTACAACTCAATGTAATTGACTTGATTTGACAGTAGTGAGAACGAGTAAACTTTAACGCATTTCGAAAGATTCAAAACTACTGAATCGGAGGAAAGGAACTTCAATCAACAACAATTAACAACAATCCCTTGATTTCATTTACATTCGAACGACAAGGAATGACCTTAAAGGCATTGAAATCGAATCAAATGAATTCAGTTGGATAGAATGAACTTTGATTAGTTAGAATTGAGTACAACTCAATGTAATTGACTTGATTTGACAGTAGTGAGAACGAGTAAACTTTAACGCATTTCGAAAGATTCAAAACTACTGAATCGGAGGAAAGGAACTTCAATCAACAATAATTAACAACAATCCCTTTAATTCATTTACATTCGAACGAAAAGGAATGACGTTAAAGGCATTGAAATCGAATCAAATGAATTGAGTTTGATAGAATGAACTTTGATTAGCTAGAATTGAGTTCAACTCAATCTAATTGACTTGATTTGACTGTAAGTAGAACGAGTAAACTTTAATGCATTCTAATAGATTCAAAACTACTAATTCGGACGAAAGGAACTTCAATCAACAACAATCAACATCAATCCCTTCATTTCATTTACATTCGACCGACAAAGGAACACCTTAAAGGTATTCAAATCGAATCAAATGAATTGAGTTTGATAGAATGAACTTTGATTAGCTAGAATTGAGTACAACTCAATCTAATTGACTTGATTTAACTTTAAGGAGTACGAGTAAACTTTAACGCATTCCAATAGATTCAAAACAACTGAATTTGACGAAAGGAACTTCAATGAACAACAATTAACAACAATCCCTTGATTTCATCTACATTCGAACGACAACGGATGACCTCAAAGGCGTTGAAATCGAATCAAATGAATTGAGTTTGATAGAATGAACTTTGATTAGCTACAATTGAGTACAACTCAATCCAATTGACTTGATTTGACTGTAAGTAGAACGAGTAAACTTTAATGCATTCCGATAGATTCAAATCAACTAATTCGGACGAAAGAAACTTTGAATGAACAACAACTAACAACAATCCCTTCATTTCATTTACATTCGAACGACAAGGGATGACCTTAAAGGCATTGAAATCGAATCAAATGAATTCAGTTGGATTGAATTAACTTTGATTAGTTAGAATTGAGTACTACTCAATCTAATTGACTTGATTTGACTGTAATGAGAACGAGTAAACTTTAATGCATTCCAATAGATTCAAAACAACTAATTCGGACGAAAGGAACTTCAATCAAAACAACAATCAACATCAATCCCTTCATTTCATATACATTCGAACGACAAGGGAAGACCTTAAAGGTATTCAAATCGAATCAAATGAATTGAGTTTGATAGAATGAACTTTGATTAGGTAGAATTGAGTACAACTCAATCTAATTGACTTGATTTGACTGTAAGGAGAACGAGTAAACTTTAACGCATTGCATTAGATTCAAAACAACTGAATTTGACGAAAGGAACTTCAATCAACAACAATTAACAACAATCCCATGATTTCATTTACATTCGAACGACAGGGAATGACCTTAAAGTCATTGAAATCGAATCAAATGAATTCAGTAGGACAGAATGAACTTTGATTAGGTAGAATTTAGTACAACTCAATGTAATTGACTTGATTTGACTGTAATGAGAACGAGAAAACTTTAACGCATTTCAAAAGATTCAAAACAGTTGAATCGGATGAAAGGAACTTCAATGAACAACAATCCCTTGATTTCATTTACATTCGAACGACAAGGAATGACCATAAAGGCATTGAAATCGAATCAAATGAATTGTGTTTGATAGAATGAACTTTGATTAGCTAGAATTGAGTACAACTCAATCTAATTGACTTGATTTGACTGTAAGTAGAACGAGTAAACTTTAATGCATTCCAATAAATTCAAAAAAACTAATTCGGACGAAAGGAACATTAATCAACAACAATTAACAACAATCTCTTGATTTCATTTACATTCGAACGACAAGGAATGACCTTAAAGGCATTGAAATCGAATCAAATGAATTGAGTTTGATAGAATGAACTTTGATTTGCTAGAATTGAGTACAACTCAATCTAATTGACTTGATTTGACAGTAAGGAGAACGAGTAAACTTTAACGCATTGCAATAGATTCAAAACAACTGAATTGGACGAAAGGAACTTCAATCAACAACAATGAACAACAATCCCATGATTTCATTTACATTCGAACGACAAGGATGACCTTAAAGGCATTGAAATCGAATCAAATGAATTCAGTTGAATAAAATGAACTTTGATTAGTTAGAATTGACTACTACTCAATCTAATTGACTTGATTTGACTGTAATGAGAACGAGTAAACTTTAACGCATTCCAAAAGATTCAAAACAGTTGAATCGGAGGAACGGAACTTCAATCAACAACAATTAACAACAATCCCTTGATTTCATTTACATTCGAACGACAAGGAATGACCTTAAAGGCATTGAAATCGAATCAAATGAATTCAGTTGGATAGAATGAACTTTGATTAGTTAGAATTGAGTACAACTCAATGTAATTGACTTGATTTGACAGTAGTGAGAACGAGTAAACTTTAACGCATTTCGAAAGATTCAAAACTACTGAATCGGAGGAAAGGAACTTCAATCAACAACAATTAACAACAATCCCTTGATTTCATTTACATTCGAACGACAAGGAATGACCTTAAAGGCATTGAAATCGAATCAAATGAATTCAGTTGGATAGAATGAACTTTGATTAGTTAGAATTGAGTACAACTCAATGTAATTGACTTGATTTGACAGTAGTGAGAACGAGTAAACTTTAACGCATTTCGAAAGATTCAAAACTACTGAATCGGAGGAAAGGAACTTCAATCAACAACAATTAACAACAATCCCTTTAATTCATTTACATTCGAACGAAAAGGAATGACGTTAAAGGCATTGAAATCGAATCAAATGAATTGAGTTTGATAGAATGAACTTTGATTAGCTAGAATTGAGTACAACTCAATCTAATTGACTTGATTTGACTGTAAGTAGAACGAGTAAACTTTAATGCATTCTAATAGATTCAAAACTACTAATTCGGACGAAAGGAACTTCAATCAACAACAATCAACATCAATCCCTTCATTTCATTTACATTCGACCGACAAAGGAACACCTTAAAGGTATTCAAATCGAATCAAATGAATTGAGTTTGATAGAATGAACTTTGATTAGCTAGAATTGAGTACAACTCAATCTAATTGACTTGATTTAACTTTAAGGAGTACGAGTAAACTTTAACGCATTCCAATAGATTCAAAACAACTGAATTTGACGAAAGGAACTTCAATGAACAACAATTAACAACAATCCCTTGATTTCATCTACATTCGAACGACAACGGATGACCTCAAAGGCGTTGAAATCGAATCAAATGAATTGAGTTTGATAGAATGAACTTTGATTAGCTACAATTGAGTACAACTCAATCCAATTGACTTGATTTGACTGTAAGTAGAACGAGTAAACTTTAATGCATTCCGATAGATTCAAATCAACTAATTCGGACGAAAGAAACTTTGAATGAACAACAATTAACAACAATCCCTTCATTTCATCTACATTCGAACGACAACGGATGACCTCAAAGGCGTTGAAATCGAATAAAATGAATTGAGTTTGATAGAATGAACTTTGATTAGTTAGAATTGAGTACAACTCAATCTAATTGACTTGATTTGACTGTAATGAGAACGAGTAAATTTTAATGCATTCCAATAGATTCAAAACAACTAATTCGAACGAAAGGAACTTCAATCAACAACAATCAACATCAATCCCTTCATTTCATTTACATTCGAACGACAAGGGATGACCTTAAAGGTATTCAAATCGAAATGAATTGAGTTTGATAGAATGAACTTTGATTAGCAAGAATTGAGTACAACTCAATCTAATTGACTTTAATTTGACTGTAAGGAGAACGAGTAAACTTTAACGCATTGCAATAGATTCAAAACAACTGAATTGGACGAAAGGAACTTCAATCAACAACAATTAACAACAATCCCAGGATTTCATTTACATTCGAACGACAAGGAATGACCTTAAAGGCATTGAAATCGAATCAAATGAATTCAGTTGGATTGAATTAACTTTGATTAGTTAGAATTGAGTACTACTCAATCTAATTGACTTGATTTGACTGTAATGAGAACGAGTAAACTTTAATGCATTCCAATAGATTCAAAACAACTAATT
Source organism: Annona cherimola (assembly GCA_030490835.1). NCBI lineage: Eukaryota > Viridiplantae > Streptophyta > Magnoliopsida > Magnoliales > Annonaceae > Annona > Annona cherimola. Next base: position 675,560 of record JASFXW010000015.1, on the reverse strand, counting down.
CAGACGAAAGGAACTTCAATCAAAACAACAATCAACATCAATCCCTTCATTTCATATACATTCGAACGACAAGGGAAGACCTTAAAGGTATTCAAATCGAATCAAATGAATTGAGTTTGATAGAATGAACTTTGATTAGCTACAATTGAGTACAACTCAATCTAATTGACTTGATTTGACTGTAAGGAGAACGAGTAAACTTTAACGCATTGCATTAGATTCAAAACAACTGAATTTGACGAAAGGAACTTCAATCAACAACAATTAACAACAATCCCATGATTTCATTTACATTCGAACGACAGGGAATGACCTTAAAGGCATTGAAATCGAATCAAATGAATTCAGTAGGACAGAATGAACTTTGATTAGGTAGAATTTAGTACAACTCAATGTAATTGACTTGATTTGACTGTAATGAGAACGAGAAAACTTTAACGCATTTCAAAAGATTCAAAACAGTTGAATCGGATGAAAGGAACTTCAATGAACAACAATCCCTTGATTTCATTTACATTCGAACGACAAGGAATGACCATAAAGGCATTGAAATCGAATCAAATGAATTGTGTTTGATAGAATGAACTTTGATTAGCTAGAATTGAGTACAACTCAATCTAATTGACTTGATTTGACTGTAAGTAGAACGAGTAAACTTTAATGCATTCCAATAAATTCAAAAAAACTAATTCGGACGAAAGGAACATTAATCAACAACAATTAACAACAATCTCTTGATTTCATTTACATTCGAACGACAAGGAATGACCTTAAAGGCATTGAAATCGAATCAAATGAATTGAGTTTGATAGAATGAACTTTGATTTGCTAGAATTGAGTACAACTGAGTCTAATTGACTTGATTTGACTGTAAGTAGAAAGAGTAAACTTTAATGCAATCCTATAGATTCAAAACAACTAATTCAGACGAAAGGAACTTCAATTAACAACAATCAACATCAATCCCTTCATTTCATATACATTCGAACGACAAGGGAAGACCTTAAAGGTATTCAAATCGAATCAAATGAATTGAGTTTGATAGAATGAACTTTGATTAGCTAGAATTAAGTACAACTCAATCTAATTGACTTGATTCTACTCTAAGGAGAACGAGTAAACTTTAACGTATTCCAATAGATTCAAAACAACTGAATCGGAGGAAAGGAACTTCAATCAACAACAATTAACAACAATCCCTTGATTTCATCTACATTCGAACGACAACAGATGACCTCAAAGGCGTTGAAATCGAATCTAATGAATTAAGTTTGATAGAATGAACTTTGATTAGTTAGAATTGAGTACAACTCAATCTAATTGACTTGATTTTACTGTAATGAGAACGAGTAAACTTTAGCGATTCCAAAAGATTCAAAACAACTAATTCGGACGAAAGGAACTTCAATCAACAACAATCGACATCAATCCCTTCATTTCATTTACATTCGAACGACAAGGGATGACCTTAAAGGTATTCAAATCGAATCAAATGAATTCAGTTGGATTGAATTAACTTTGATTAGATAGAATTGAGTAAAACTCAATCTAAATGACTTGATTAGACTGTAAGTAGAACGAGTAAACTTAAATGCATTCCAATAGATTCAAAACAACTAATTCGCACGAAAAGAACTTCAATCATCAACAATCCCTTCATTTCATTTACATTCGAACGACAAGGGATGACCTTAATGGTATTCAAATCGAATCAAATGAATTGAGTCTGATAGAACGAACTTTGATTAGCTAGAATTAAGTACAACTCAATCTAATTGACTTGATTTTACTCTATGGAGTTCGAGTAAACTTTAACGCATGCAATAGATTCAAAACAACTGAATCGGAGGAAAGGAACTTCAATCAACAACAATTAACAACAATCCCTTGATTTCATCTACATTCGAACGACAACAGATGACCTCAAAGGCGTTGAAATCGAATCTAATGAATTAAGTTTGATAGAATGAACTTTGATTAGTTAGAATTGAGTACAACTCAATCTAATTGACTTGATTTTACTGTAATGAGAACGAGTAAACTTTAGCGATTCCAAAAGATTCAAAACAACTAATTCGGACGAAAGGAACTTCAATCAACAACAATCGACATCAATCCCTTCATTTCATTTACATTCGAACGACAAGGGATGACCTTAAAGGTATTCAAATCGAATCAAATGAATTCAGTTGGATTGAATTAACTTTGATTAGATAGAATTGAGTAAAACTCAATCTAAATGACTTGATTAGACTGTAAGTAGAACGAGTAAACTTAAATGCATTCCAATAGATTCAAAACAACTAATTCGCACGAAAAGAACTTCAATCATCAACAATCCCTTCATTTCATTTACATTCGAACGACAAGGGATGACCTTAAAGGTATTCAAATCGAATCAAATGAATTGAGTTTGATAGAATGAACTTTGATTTGCTAGAATTGAGTACAACTGAATCTAATTGACTTGATTTGACTGTAAGTAGAAAGAGTAAACTTTAATGCAATCCTATAGATTCAAAACAACTAATTCAGACGAAAGGAACTTCAATTAACAACAATCAACATCAATCCCTTCATTTCATATACATTCGAACGACAAGGGAAGACCTTAAAGGTATTCAAATCGAATCAAATGAATTGAGTTTGATAGAATGAACTTTGATTAGCTAGAATTAAGTACAACTCAATCTAATTGACTTGATTCTACTCTAAGGAGAACGAGTAAACTTTAACGCATTCCAATAGATTCAAAACAACTGAATCGGAGGAAAGGAACTTCAATCAACAACAATTAACAACAATCCCTTGATTTCATTTACATTCGAACGACAAGAAATGATCATAAAGGTATTGAAATCGAATCAAATGAATTCAGTTGGATAAAATGAACTTTGATTAGTTAGAATTGAGTACTACTCAATCTAATTGACTTGATTTGACTGTAATGAGAACGAGTAAACTTTAATGCATTCCAATAGATTCAAAACAACTAATTCGGACGAAAGGAACTTCAATCAACAACAATCGACATCAATCCCTTCATTTCATTTACATTCGAACGACAAGGGATGACCTTAAAGGTATTCAAATCGAATCAAATGAATTCAGTTGGATTGAATTAACTTTGATTAGATAGAATTGAGTAAAACTCAATCTAAATGACTTGATTAGACTGTAAGTAGAACGAGTAAACTTAAATGCATTCCAATAGATTCAAAACAACTAATTCGCACGAAAAGAACTTCAATCATCAACAATCCCTTCATTTCATTTACATTCGAACGACAAGGGATGACCTTAAAGGTATTCAAATCGAATCAAATGAATTGAGTCTGATAGAACGAACTTTGATTAGCTAGAATTAAGTACAACTCAATCTAATTGACTTGATTTTACTCTAAGGAGTTCGAGTAAACTTTAACGCATGCAATAGATTCAAAACAACTGAATCGGAGGAAAGGAACTTCAATCAACAACAATTAACAACAATCCCTTGATTTCATCTACATTCGAACGACAACAGATGACCTCAAAGGCGTTGAAATCGAATCTAATGAATTAAGTTTGATAGAATGAACTTTGATTAGTTAGAATTGAGTACAACTCAATCTAATTGACTTGATTTTACTGTAATGAGAACGAGTAAACTTTAGCGATTCCAAAAGATTCAAAACAACTAATTCGGACGAAAGGAACTTCAATCAACAACAATCGACATCAATCCCTTCATTTCATTTACATTCGAACGACAAGGGATGACCTTAAAGGTATTCAAATCGAATCAAATGAATTCAGTTGGATTGAATTAACTTTGATTAGATAGAATTGAGTAAAACTCAATCTAAATGACTTGATTAGACTGTAAGTAGAACGAGTAAACTTAAATGCATTCCAATAGATTCAAAACAACTAATTCGCACGAAAAGAACTTCAATCATCAACAATCCCTTCATTTCATTTACATTCGAACGACAAGGGATGACCTTAAAGGTATTCAAATCGAATCAAATGAATTGAGTTTGATAGAATGAACTTTGATTTGCTAGAATTGAGTACAACTGAATCTAATTGACTTGATTTGACTGTAAGTAGAAAGAGTAAACTTTAATGCAATCCTATAGATTCAAAACAACTAATTCAGACGAAAGGAACTTCAATTAACAACAATCAACATCAATCCCTTCATTTCATATACATTCGAACGACAAGGGAAGACCTTAAAGGTATTCAAATCGAATCAAATGAATTGAGTTTGATAGAATGAACTTTGATTAGCTAGAATTAAGTACAACTCAATCTAATTGACTTGATTCTACTCTAAGGAGAACGAGTAAACTTTAACGCATTCCAATAGATTCAAAACAACTGAATCGGAGGAAAGTAACTTCAATCAACAACAATTAACAACAATCCCTTGATTTCATTTACATTCGAACGACAAGAAATGATCATAAAGGTATTGAAATCGAATCAAATGAATTCAGTTGGATAAAATGAACTTTGATTAGTTAGAATTGAGTACTACTCAATCTAATTGACTTGATTTGACTGTAATGAGAACGAGTAAACTTTAATGCATTCCAATAGATTCAAAACAACTAATTCGGACGAAAGGAACTTCAATCAACAACAATCGACATCAATCCCTTCATTTCATTTACATTCGAACGACAAGGGATGACCTTAAAGGTATTCAAATCGAATCAAATGAATTCAGTTGGATTGAATTAACTTTGATTAGATAGAATTGAGTAAAACTCAATCTAAATGACTTGATTAGACTGTAAGTAGAACGAGTAAACTTAAATGCATTCCAATAGATTCAAAACAACTAATTCGCACGAAAAGAACTTCAATCATCAACAATCCCTTCATTTCATTTACATTCGAACGACAAGGGATGACCTTAAAGGTATTCAAATCGAATCAAATGAATTGAGTCTGATAGAACGAACTTTGATTAGCTAGAATTAAGTACAACTCAATCTAATTGACTTGATTTTACTCTAAGGAGTTCGAGTAAACTTTAACGCATGCAATAGATTCAAAACAACTGAATCGGAGGAAAGGAACTTCAATCAACAACAATTAACAACAATCCCTTGATTTCATCTACATTCGAACGACAACGGATGACCTCAAAGGCGTTGAAATCGAATCTAATGAATTAAGTTTGATAGAATGAACTTTGATTAGTTAGAATTGAGTACAACTCAATCTAATTGACATGATTTTACTGTAATGAGAACGAGTAAACTTTAGCGCATTCCAAAAGATTCAAAACAACTGAATCGGAGGAAAGGAACTCTAATCAACAACAATTAACAACAATCCCTTGATTTCATTTACATTCGAACGACAAGGGACGACCTTAAAGGCATTCAAATCAAATCAAATGTATTGAGTTTGATAGAATGAACTTTGACTAGACAGAATTGAGTAAAACTCAATCTAAATGACTTGATTTGACTGTAAGTAGAACGAGTAAATTTTAATGCATTCCAATAGATTCAAAACAACTAATTCGAACGAAAGGAACTTCAATCAACAACAATCAACATCAATCCCTTCATTTCATTTACATTCGAACGACAAGGGATGACCTTAAAGGTATTCAAATCGAAATGAATTGAGTTTGATAGAATGAACTTTGATTAGCAAGAATTGAGTACAACTCAATCTAATTGACTTTAATTTGACTGTAAGGAGAACGAGTAAACTTTAACGCATTGCAATAGATTCAAAACAACTGAATTGGACGAAAGGAACTTCAATCAACAACAATTAACAACAATCCCAGGATTTCATTTACATTCGAACGACAAGGAATGACCTTAAAGGCATTGAAATCGAATCAAATGAATTCAGTTGGATTGAATTAACTTTGATTAGTTAGAATTGAGTACTACTCAATCTAATTGACTTGATTTGACTGTAATGAGAACGAGTAAACTTAAATGCATTCCAATAGATTCAAAACAACTAATTCGGACGAAAGGAACTTCAATCAAAACAACAATCAACATCAATCCCTTCATTTCATATACATTCGAACGATAAGGGAAGACCTTAAAGGCATTCAAATCAAATCAAATGTATTGAGTTTGATAGAATGAACTTTGACTAGATAGAATTGAGTAAAACTCAATCTAAATGACTTGATTTGACTGTAAGTAGAACGAGTAAACTTTAATGCATTCCAATAGACTCAAAACAACTAATTCGAACGAAAGGAACTTCAATCAACAACAATCAACATCAATCCCTTCATTTCATTTACATTCGAACGACAAGGGATGACCTTAAAGGTATTCAAATCGAAATGAATTGAGTTTGATAGAATGAACTTTGATTAGCAAGAATTGAGTACAACTCAATCTAATTGACTTTAATTTGACTGTAAGGAGAACGAGTAAACTTTAACGCATTGCAATAGATTCAAAACAACTGAATTGGACGAAAGGAACTTCAATCAACAACAATTAACAACAATCCCAGGATTTCATTTACATTCGAACGACAAGGAATGACCTTAAAGGCATTGAAATCGAATCAAATGAATTCAGTTGGATTGAATTAACTTTGATTAGTTAGAATTGAGTACTACTCAATCTAATTGACTTGATTTGACTGTAATGAGAACGAGTAAACTTAAATGCATTCCAATAGATTCAAAACAACTAATTCGGACGAAAGGAACTTCAATCAAAACAACAATCAACATCAATCCCTTCATTTCATATACATTCGAACGATAAGGGAAGACCTTAAAGGTATTCAAATCGAATCAAATGAATTGAGTTTGATAGAATGAACTTTGATTAGGTAGAATTGAGTACAACTCAATCTAATTGACTTGATTTGACTGTAATGAGAACGAGTAAACTTTAACGCATTGAAATGGATTCAAAACAACTGAATTGGACGAAAGGAACTTCAATCAACAACAACGAACAACAATCCCATGATTTCATTTACATTCGAACCACAAGGAATGACCTTAAAGGCATCGAAATCGAATCAAATGAATTCAGTAGGACAGAATGAACTTTGATTAGGTAGAATTTAGTACAACTCAATGTAATTGACTTGATTTGACTGTAATGAGAACGAGAAAACTTTAACGCATTTCAAAAGATTCAAAACAGTTGAATCGGAGGAAAGGAACTTCAATGAACAACAATCCCTTGATTTCATTTACATTCGAACGACAAGGAATGACCATAAAGGCATTGAAATCGAATCAAATGAATTGTGTTTGATAGAATGAACTTTGATTAGCTAGAATTGAGTACAACTCAATCTAATTGACTTGATTTGACTGTAAGTAGAACGAGTAAACTTTAATGCATTCCAATAAATTCAAAAAAACTAATTCGGACGAAAGGAACATTAATCAACAACAATTAACAACAATCTCTTGATTTCATTTACATTCGAACGACAAGGAATGACCTTAAAGGCATTGAAATCGAATCAAATGAATTGAGTTTGATAGAATGAACTTTGATTTGCTAGAATTGAGTACAACTGAATCTAATTGACTTGATTTGACTGTAAGTAGAAAGTGTAAACTTTAATGCAATCCTATAGATTCAAAACAACTAATTCAGACGAAAGGAACTTCAATTAACAACAATCAACATCAATCCCTTCATTTCATATACATTCGAACGACAAGGGAAGACCTTAAAGGTATTCAAATCGAATCAAATGAATTGAGTTTGATAGAATGAACTTTGATTAGCTAGAATTAAGTACAACTCAATCTAATCGACTTGATTCTACTCTAAGGAGAACGAGTAAACTTTAACGTATTCCAATAGATTCAAAACAACTGAATCGGAGGAAAGGAACTTCAATCAACAAAAATTAACAACAATCCCTTTATTTCATTTACATTTGAACGACAAGGAATGACCTTAAAGGCATTGAAATCGAATCAAATAAATTGAGTTTGATAGAATGAACTTTGATTAGCTAGAATTGAGTACAACTCAATCTAATTGACTTGATTTGACTGTAAGGAGTACGAGTAAACTTTAACGCATTCCAATAGATTCAAAACAACTGAATTTGACAAAAGGAACTTCAATGAACAACAATTAACAACAATCCCTTGATTTCATCTACATTCGAACGACAACGGATGACCTCAAAGGCGTTGAAATTGAATCAAATGAATTGAGTTTGATAGAATGAACTATGATTAGCTAGAATAGAGTACTACTCAATCTAATTGACTTGATTTGACTGTAAAGAGAACGAGTAAACTTTAACGCATTGCAATAGATTCAAAACAACTGAATTGGACGAAAGGAACTTCAATCAACAACAATGAACAACAATCCCATGATTTCATTTACATTCGAACGACAAGGAATCACCTTAAAGGCATTGAAATCGAATCAAATGAATTCAGTTGAATAGAATGAACTTTGATTAGTTAGAATTGAGTACAACTCAATCTAATTGACTTGATTTGGCTATAATGAGAACGAGTAAACTTTAATGCATTCCAATAGATTCAAAACAACTGAATTTGACGGAAAGGAACTTCAATCAACAACAATGAAAAACAATCCCATGATTTCATTTACATTCGAACCACAAGGAATGACCTTAAAGGCATCGAAATCGAATCAAATGAATTCAGTAGGACAGAATGAATTTGATTCGGTAGAATTTAGTACAACTCAATGTAATTGACTTGATTTGACTGTAACGAGAACGAGTAAACTTTAACGCATTTCAAAAGATTCAAAACAGTTGAATCGGAGGAAAGGAACTTCAATCAACAACAATGAACAGCAATCCCTTGATTTCATTTACATTCGAACGACAAGGAATGACCTTAAAGGCATTGAAATCGAACCAAATGAATTGTGCTTGATAGAATGAACTTTGATTAGCTAGAATTGAGTACAACTCAATCTAATTGACTTGATTTCACTGTAAGTAGAACGAGTAAACTTTAATGCATTCCAATAGATTCAAAACAACTATTTCGGACGAAAGGAACTTCAATCAATAACAATCAACAATCAACATCAATCCCTTCATTTCATATACATTCGAACGACAAGGGAAGACCTTAAAGGTATTCAAATCGAATCAAATGAATTGAGTTTGATAGAATGAACTTTGATTAGCTAGAATTAAGTACAACTCAATCTAATTGACTTGATTCTACTCTAAGGAGAACGAGTAAACTTTAACGCATTCCAATAGATTCAAAACAACTGAATCGGAGGAAAGGAACTTCAATCAACAACAATTAACAACAATCCCATGATTTCATTTACATTCGAACGACAAGAAATGACCTTAAAGGCATTGAAATCGAATTAAATGAATTCAGTTGGATAAAATGAACTTTGATTAGTTAGAATTGAGTACTACTCAATCTAATTGACTTGATTTGACTGTAATGAGAACGAGTAAACTTTAATGCATTCCAATAGATTCAAAACAACTAATTCGGACGAAAGGAACTTCAATCAACAACAATCGACATCAATCCCTTCATTTCATTTACATTCGAACGACAAGGGATGACCTTAAAGGTATTCAAATCGAATCAAATGAATTCAGTTGGATTGAATTAACTTTGATTAGATAGAATTGAGTAAAACTCAATCTAAATGACTTGATTAGACTGTAACTAGAACGAGTAAACTTAAATGCATTCCAATAGATTCAAAACAACTAATTCGCACGAAAAGAACTTCAATCATCAACAATCCCTTCATTTCATTTACATTCGAACGACAAGGGATGACCTTAAAGGTATTCAAATCGAATCAAATGAATTGAGTCTGATAGAACGAACTTTGATTAGCTAGAATTAAGTACAACTCAATCTAATTGACTAGATTTTACTCTAAGGAGTTCGAGTAAACTTTAACGCATGCAATAGATTCAAAACAACTGAATCGGAGGAAAGGAACTTCAATCAACAACAATTAACAACAATCCCTTGATTTCATCTACATTCGAACGACAACGGATGACCTCAAAGGCGTTGAAATCGAATCTAATGAATTAAGTTTGATAGAATGAACTTTGATTAGTTAGAATTGAGTACAACTCAATCTAATTGACTTGATTTTACTGTAATGAGAATGAGTAAACTTTAGCGCATTCCAAAAGATTCAAAACAACTGAATCGGAGGAAAGGAACTCCAATCAACAACAACTAACAACAATCCCTTCATTTCATTTACATTCGAACGACAAGGGATGACCTTAAAGGCATTCAAATCAAATCAAATGTATTGAGTTTGATAGAATGAACTTTGACTAGATAGAATTGAGTAAAACTCAATCTAAATGACTTGATTTGACTGTAAGTAGAACGAGTAAACTTTAATGCATTCCAATAGACTCAAAACAACTAATTCGAACGAAAGGAACTTCAATCAACAACAATCAACATCAATCCCTTCATTTCATTTACATTCGAACGACAAGGGATGACCTTAAAGGTATTCAAATCGAAATGAATTGAGTTTGATAGAATGAACTTTGATTAGCAAGAATTGAGTACAACTCAATCTAATTGACTTTAATTTGACTGTAAGGAGAACGAGTAAACTTTAACGCATTGCAATAGATTCAAAACAACTGAATTGGACGAAAGGAACTTCAATCAACAACAATTAACAACAATCCCAGGATTTCATTTACATTCGAACGACAAGGAATGACCTTAAAGGCATTGAAATCGAATCAAATGAATTCAGTTGGATTGAATTAACTTTGATTAGTTAGAATTGAGTACTACTCAATCTAATTGACTTGATTTGACTGTAATGAGAACGAGTAAACTTTAATGCATTCCAATAGATTCAAAACAACTAATTCGGACGAAAGGAACTTCAATCAAAACAACAATCAACATCAATCCCTTCATTTCATATACATTCGAACGACAAGTGAAGACCTTAAAGGTATTCAAATCGAATCAAATGAATTGAGTTTGATAGAACGAACTTTGATTAGGTAGAATTGAGTACAACTCAATCTAATTGACTTGATTTGACTGTAATGAGAACGAGTAAACTTTAACGCATTGAAATGTATTCAAAACAACTGAATTGGACGAAAGGAACTTCAATCAACAACAACGAACAACAATCCCATGATTTCATTTACATTCGAACCACAAGGAATGACCTTAAAGGCATCGAAATCGAATCAAATGAATTCAGTAGGACAGAATGAACTTTGATTAGGTAGAATTTAGTACAACTCAATGTAATTGACTTGATTTGACTGTAATGAGAACGAGAAAACTTTAACGCATTTCAAAAGATTCAAAACAGTTGAATCGGAGGAAAGGAACTTCAATGAACAACAATCCCTTGATTTCATTTACATTCGAACGACAAGGAATGACCATAAAGGCATTGAAATCGAATCAAATGAATTGTGTTTGATAGAATGAACTTTGATTAGCTAGAATTGAGTACAACTCAATCTAATTGACTTGATTTGACTGTAAGTAGAACGAGTAAACTTTAATGCATTCCAATAAATTCAAAAAAACTAATTCGGACGAAAGGAACATTAATCAACAACAATTAACAACAATCTCTTGATTTCATTTACATTCGAACGACAAGGAATGACCTTAAAGGCATTGAAATCGAATCAAATGAATTGAGTTTGATAGAATGAACTTTGATTTGCTAGAATTGAGTACAACTGAATCTAATTGACTTGATTTGACTGTAAGTAGAAAGAGTAAACTTTAATGCAATCCTATAGATTCAAAACAACTAATTCAGACGAAAGGAACTTCAATTAACAACAATCAACATCAATCCCTTCATTTCATATACATTCGAACGACAAGGGAAGACCTTAAAGGTATTCAAATCGAATCAAATGAATTGAGTTTGATAGAATGAACTTTGATTAGCTAGAATTAAGTACAACTCAATCTAATTTACTTGATTCTACTCTAAGGAGAACGAGTAAACTTTAACGTATTCCAATAGATTCAAAACAACTGAATCGGAGGAAAGGAACTTCAATCAACAAAAATTAACAACAATCCCTTTATTTCATTTACATTGGAACGACAAGGAATGACCTTAAAGGCATTGAAATCGAATCAAATGAATTGAGTTTGATAGAATGAACTATGATTAGCTAGAATAGAGTACTACTCAATCTAATTGACTTGATTTGACTGTAAAGAGAACGAGTAAACTTTAACGCATTGCAATAGATTCAAAACAACTGAATTGGACGAAAGGAACTTCAATCAACAACAATGAACAACAATCCCATGATTTCATTTACATTCGAAGGACAAGGAATCACCTTAAAGGCATTGAAATCGAATCAAATGAATTCAGTTGAATAGAATGAACTTTGATTAGTTAGAATTGAGTACAACTCAATCTAATTGACTTGATTTGACTGTAATGAGAACGAGTAAACTTTAATGCATTCCAATAGATTCAAAACAACTAATTCGGACGAAAGGAACTTCAATCAACAACAATCGACATCAATCCCTTCATTTCATTTACATTCGAACGACAAGGGATGACCTTAAAGGTATTCAAATCGAATCAAATGAATTCAGTTGGATTGAATTAACTTTGATTAGATAGAATTGAGTAAAACTCAATCTAAATGACTTGATTAGACTGTAACTAGAACGAGTAAACTTAAATGCATTCCAATAGATTCAAAACAACTAATTCGCACGAAAAGAACTTCAATCATCAACAATCCCTTCATTTCATTTACATTCGAACGACAAGGGATGACCTTAAAGGTATTCAAATCGAATCAAATGAATTGAGTTTGATAGAATGAACTATGATTAGCTAGAATTAAGTACAACTCAATCTAATTGACTTGATTCTACTCTAAGGAGAACGAGTAAACTTTAACGCATTCCAATAGATTCAAAACAACTGAATCGGAGGAAAGGAACTTCAATCAACAACAATTAACAACAATCCCATGATTTCATTTACATTCGAACGACAAGAAATGACCTTAAAGGCATTGAAATCGAATTAAATGAATTCAGTTGGATAAAATGAACTTTGATTAGTTAGAATTGAGTACTACTCAATCTAATTGACTTGATTTGACTGTAATGAGAACGAGTAAACTTTAATGCATTCCAATAGATTCAAAACAACTAATTCGGACGAAAGGAACTTCAATCAACAACAATCGACATCAATCCCTTCATTTCATTTACATTCGAACGACAAGGGATGACCTTAAAGGTATTCAAATCGAATCAAATGAATTCAGTTGGATTGAATTAACTTTGATTAGATAGAATTGAGTAAAACTCAATCTAAATGACTTGATTAGACTGTAACTAGAACGAGTAAACTTAAATGCATTCCAATAGATTCAAAACAACTAATTCGCACGAAAAGAACTTCAATCATCAACAATCCCTTCATTTCATTTACATTCGAACGACAAGGGATGACCTTAAAGGTATTCAAATCGAATCAAATGAATTGAGTCTGATAGAACGAACTTTGATTAGCTAGAATTAAGTACAACTCAATCTAATTGACTTGATTTTACTCTAAGGAGTTCGAGTAAACTTTAACGCATGCAATAGATTCAAAACAACTGAATCGGAGGAAAGGAACTTCAATCAACAACAATTAACAACAATCCCTTGATTTCATCTACATTCGAACGACAACGGATGACCTCAAAGGCGTTGAAATCGAATCTAATGAATTAAGTTTGATAGAATGAACTTTGATTAGTTAGAATTGAGTACAACTCAATCTAATTGACATGATTTTACTGTAATGAGAACGAGTAAACTTTAGCGCATTCCAAAAGATTCAAAACAACTGAATCGGAGGAAAGGAACTCCAATCAACAACAACTAACAACAATCCCTTCATTTCATTTACATTCGAACGACAAGGGATGACCTTAAAGGCATTCAAATCAAATCAAATGTATTGAGTTTGATAGAATGAACTTTGACTAGATAGAATTGAGTAAAACTCAATCTAAATGACTTGATTTGACTGTAAGTAGAACGAGTAAACTTTAATGCATTCCAATAGACTCAAAACAACTAATTCGAACAAAAGGAACTTCAATCAACAACAATCAACATCAATCCCTTCATTTCATTTACATTCGAACGATAAGGGAAGACCTTAAAGGCATTCAAATCAAATCAAATGTATTGAGTTTGATAGAATGAACTTTGACTAGATAGAATTGAGTAAAACTCAATCTAAATGACTTGATTTGACTGTAAGTAGAACGAGTAAACTTTAATGCATTCCAATAGACTCAAAACAACTAATTCGAACGAAAGGAACTTCAATCAACAACAATCAACATCAATCCCTTCATTTCATTTACATTCGAACGACAAGGGATGACCTTAAAGGTATTCAAATCGAAATGAATTGAGTTTGATAGAATGAACTTTGATTAGCAAGAATTGAGTACAACTCAATCTAATTGACTTTAATTTGACTGTAAGGAGAACGAGTAAACTTTAACGCATTGCAATAGATTCAAAACAACTGAATTGGACGAAAGGAACTTCAATCAACAACAATTAACAACAATCCCAGGATTTCATTTACATTCGAACGACAAGGAATGACCTTAAAGGCATTGAAATCGAATCAAATGAATTCAGTTGGATTGAATTAACTTTGATTAGTTAGAATTGAGTACTACTCAATCTAATTGACTTGATTTGACTGTAATGAGAACGAGTAAACTTTAATGCATTCCAATAGATTCAAAACAACTAATTCGGACGAAAGGAACTTCAATCAAAACAACAATCAACATCAATCCCTTCATTTCATATACATTCGAACGACAAGTGAAGACCTTAAAGGTATTCAAATCGAATCAAATGAATTGAGTTTGATAGAACGAACTTTGATTAGGTAGAATTGAGTACAACTCAATCTAATTGACTTGATTTGACTGTAATGAGAACGAGTAAACTTTAACGCATTGAAATGTATTCAAAACAACTGAATTGGACGAAAGGAACTTCAATCAACAACAACGAACAACAATCCCATGATTTCATTTACATTCGAACCACAAGGAATGACCTTAAAGGCATCGAAATCGAATCAAATGAATTCAGTAGGACAGAATGAACTTTGATTAGGTAGAATTTAGTACAACTCAATGTAATTGACTTGATTTGACTGTAATGAGAACGAGAAAACTTTAACGCATTTCAAAAGATTCAAAACA
Source organism: Annona cherimola (assembly GCA_030490835.1). NCBI lineage: Eukaryota > Viridiplantae > Streptophyta > Magnoliopsida > Magnoliales > Annonaceae > Annona > Annona cherimola. The sequence continues at coordinate 660,302 of JASFXW010000015.1, read as the reverse complement.
GTTGAATCGGAGGAAAGGAACTTCAATGAACAACAATCCCTTGATTTCATTTACATTCGAACGACAAGGAATGACCATAAAGGCATTGAAATCGAATCAAATGAATTGTGTTTGATAGAATGAACTTTGATTAGCTAGAATTGAGTACAACTCAATCTAATTGACTTGATTTGACTGTAAGTAGAACGAGTAAACTTTAATGCATTCCAATAAATTCAAAAAAACTAATTCGGACGAAAGGAACATTAATCAACAACAATTAACAACAATCTCTTGATTTCATTTACATTCGAACGACAAGGAATGACCTTAAAGGCATTGAAATCGAATCAAATGAATTGAGTTTGATAGAATGAACTTTGATTAGCAAGAATTGAGTACAACTCAATCTAATTGACTTTAATTTGACTGTAAGGAGAACGAGTAAACTTTAACGCATTGCAATAGATTCAAAACAACTGAATTGGACGAAAGGAACTTCAATCAACAACAATTAACAACAATCCCAGGATTTCATTTACATTCGAACGACAAGGAATGACCTTAAAGGCATTGAAATCGAATCAAATGAATTCAGTTGGATTGAATTAACTTTGATTAGTTAGAATTGAGTACTACTCAATCTAATTGACTTGATTTGACTGTAATGAGAACGAGTAAACTTTAATGCATTCCAATAGATTCAAAACAACTAATTCGGACGAAAGGAACTTCAATCAAAACAACAATCAACATCAATCCCTTCATTTCATATACATTCGAACGACAAGGGAAGACCTTAAAGGTATTCAAATCGAATCAAATGAATTGAGTTTGATAGAATGAACTTTGATTAGGTAGAATTGAGTACAACTCAATCTAATTGACTTGATTTGACTGTAATGAGAACGAGTAAACTTTAACGCATTGAAATGTATTCAAAACAACTGAATTGGACGAAAGGAACTTCAATCAACAACAACGAACAACAATCCCATGATTTCATTTACATTCGAACCACAAGGAATGACCTTAAAGGCATCGAAATCGAATCAAATGAATTCAGTAGGACAGAATGAACTTTGATTAGGTAGAATTTAGTACAACTCAATGTAATTGACTTGATTTGACTGTAATGAGAACGAGAAAACTTTAACGCATTTCAAAAGATTCAAAACAGTTGAATCGGAGGAAAGGAACTTCAATGAACAACAATCCCTTGATTTCATTTACATTCGAACGACAAGGAATGACCATAAAGGCATTGAAATCGAATCAAATGAATTGTGTTTGATAGAATGAACTTTGATTAGCTAGAATTGAGTACAACTCAATCTAATTGACTTGATTTGACTGTAAGTAGAACGAGTAAACTTTAATGCATTCCAATAAATTCAAAAAAACTAATTCGGACGAAAGGAACATTAATCAACAACAATTAACAACAATCTCTTGATTTCATTTACATTCGAACGACAAGGAATGACCTTAAAGGCATTGAAATCGAATCAAATGAATTGAGTTTGATAGAATGAACTTTGATTTGCTAGAATTGAGTACAACTGAATCTAATTGACTTGATTTGACTGTAAGTAGAAAGAGTAAACTTTAATGCAATCCTATAGATTCAAAACAACTAATTCAGACGAAAGGAACTTCATTAAAAACAATCAACATCAATCCCTTCATTTCATATACATTCGAACGACAAGGGAAGACCTTAAAGGTATTCAAATCGAATCAAATGAATTGAGTTTGATAGAATGAACTTTGATTAGCTAGAATTAAGTACAACTCAATCTAATTGACTTGATTCTACTCTAAGGAGAACGAGTAAACTTTAACGTATTCCAATAGATTCAAAACAACTGAATCGGAGGAAAGGAACTTCAATCAACAAAAATTAACAACAATCCCTTTATTTCATTTACATTTGAACGACAAGGAATGACCTTAAAGGCATTGAAATCGAATCAAATGAATTGAGTTTGATAGAATGAACTATGATTAGCTAGAATAGAGTACTACTCAATCTAATTGACTTGATTTGACTGTAAAGAGAACGAGTAAACTTTAACGCATTGCAATAGATTCAAAACAACTGAATTGGACGAAAGGAACTTCAATCAACAACAATGAACAACAATCCCATGATTTCATTTACATTCGAAGGACAAGGAATCACCTTAAAGGCATTGAAATCGAATCAAATGAATTCAGTTGAATAGAATGAACTTTGATTAGTTAGAATTGAGTACAACTCAATCTAATTGACTTGATTTGGCTATAATGAGAACGAGTAAACTTTAATGCATTCCAATAGATTCAAAACAACTGAATTTGACGGAAAGGAACTTCAATCAACAACAATGAAAAACAATCCCATGATTTCATTTACATTCGAACCACAAGGAATGACCTTAAAGGCATCGAAATCGAATCAAATGAATTCAGTAGGACAGAATGAATTTGATTCGGTAGAATTTAGTACAACTCAATGTAATTGACTTGATTTGACTGTAACGAGAACGAGTAAACTTTAACGCATTTCAAAAGATTCAAAACAGTTGAATCGGAGGAAAGGAACTTCAATCAACAACAATGAACAGCAATCCCTTGATTTCATTTACATTCGAACGACAAGGAATGACCTTAAAGGCATTGAAATCGAACCAAATGAATTGTGCTTGATAGAATGAACTTTGATTAGCTAGAATTGAGTACAACTCAATCTAATTGACTTGATTTCACTGTAAGTAGAACGAGTAAACTTTAATGCATTCCAATAGATTCAAAACAACTATTTCGGACGAAAGGAACTTCAATCAATAACAATCAACAATCAACATCAATCCCTTCATTTCATATACATTCGAACGACAAGGGAAGACCTTAAAGGTATTCAAATCGAATCAAATGAATTGAGTTTGATAGAATGAACTTTGATTAGCTAGAATTAAGTACAACTCAATCTAATTGACTTGATTCTACTCTAAGGAGAACGAGTAAACTTTAACGCATTCCAATAGATTCAAAACAACTGAATCGGAGGAAAGGAACTTCAATCAACAACAATTAACAACAATCCCATGATTTCATTTACATTCGAACGACAAGAAATGACCTTAAAGGCATTGAAATCGAATTAAATGAATTCAGTTGGATAAAATGAACTTTGATTAGTTAGAATTGAGTACTACTCAATCTAATTGACTTGATTTGACTGTAATGAGAACGAGTAAACTTTAATGCATTCCAATAGATTCAAAACAACTAATTCGGACGAAAGGAACTTCAATCAACAACAATCGACATCAATCCCTTCATTTCATTTACATTCGAACGACAAGGGATGACCTTAAAGGTATTCAAATCGAATCAAATGAATTCAGTTGGATTGAATTAACTTTGATTAGATAGAATTGAGTAAAACTCAATCTAAATGACTTGATTAGACTGTAACTAGAACGAGTAAACTTAAATGCATTCCAATAGATTCAAAACAACTAATTCGCACGAAAAGAACTTCAATCATCAACAATCCCTTCATTTCATTTACATTCGAACGACAAGGGATGACCTTAAAGGTATTCAAATCGAATCAAATGAATTGAGTTTGATAGAATGAACTATGATTAGCTAGAATTAAGTACAACTCAATCTAATTGACTTGATTCTACTCTAAGGAGAACGAGTAAACTTTAACGCATTCCAATAGATTCAAAACAACTGAATCGGAGGAAAGGAACTTCAATCAACAACAATTAACAACAATCCCTTGATTTCATCTACATTCGAACGACAACGGATGACCTCAAAGGCGTTGAAATCGAATCTAATGAATTAAGTTTGATAGAATGAACTTTGATTAGTTAGAATTGAGTACAACTCAATCTAATTGACATGATTTTACTGTAATGAGAACGAGTAAACTTTAGCGCATTCCAAAAGATTCAAAACAACTGAATCGGAGGAAAGGAACTCCAATCAACAACAACTAACAACAATCCCTTCATTTCATTTACATTCGAACGACAAGGGATGACCTTAAAGGCATTCAAATCAAATCAAATGTATTGAGTTTGATAGAATGAACTTTGACTAGATAGAATTGAGTAAAACTCAATCTAAATGACTTGATTAGACTGTAACTAGAACGAGTAAACTTAAATGCATTCCAATAGATTCAAAACAACTAATTCGCACGAAAAGAACTTCAATCATCAACAATCCCTTCATTTCATTTACATTCGAACGACAAGGGATGACCTTAAAGGTATTCAAATCGAATCAAATGAATTGAGTCTGATAGAACGAACTTTGATTAGCTAGAATTAAGTACAACTCAATCTAATTGACTTGATTTTACTCTAAGGAGTTCGAGTAAACTTTAACGCATGCAATAGATTCAAAACAACTGAATCGGAGGAAAGGAACTTCAATCAACAACAATTAACAACAATCCCTTGATTTCATCTACATTCGAACGACAACGGATGACCTCAAAGGCGTTGAAATCGAATCTAATGAATTAAGTTTGATAGAATGAACTTTGATTAGTTAGAATTGAGTACAACTCAATCTAATTGACATGATTTTACTGTAATGAGAACGAGTAAACTTTAGCGCATTCCAAAAGATTCAAAACAACTGAATCGGAGGAAAGGAACTCCAATCAACAACAACTAACAACAATCCCTTCATTTCATTTACATTCGAACGACAAGGGATGACCTTAAAGGCATTCAAATCAAATCAAATGTATTGAGTTTGATAGAATGAACTTTGACTAGATAGAATTGAGTAAAACTCAATCTAAATGACTTGATTTGACTGTAAGTAGAACGAGTAAACTTTAATGCATTCCAATAGACTCAAAACAACTAATTCGAACAAAAGGAACTTCAATCAACAACAATCAACATCAATCCCTTCATTTCATTTACATTCGAACGATAAGGGAAGACCTTAAAGGCATTCAAATCAAATCAAATGTATTGAGTTTGATAGAATGAACTTTGACTAGATAGAATTGAGTAAAACTCAATCTAAATGACTTGATTTGACTGTAAGTAGAACGAGTAAACTTTAATGCATTCCAATAGACTCAAAACAACTAATTCGAACGAAAGGAACTTCAATCAACAACAATCAACATCAATCCCTTCATTTCATTTACATTCGAACGACAAGGGATGACCTTAAAGGTATTCAAATCGAAATGAATTGAGTTTGATAGAATGAACTTTGATTAGCAAGAATTGAGTACAACTCAATCTAATTGACTTTAATTTGACTGTAAGGAGAACGAGTAAACTTTAACGCATTGCAATAGATTCAAAACAACTGAATTGGACGAAAGGAACTTCAATCAACAACAATTAACAACAATCCCAGGATTTCATTTACATTCGAACGACAAGGAATGACCTTAAAGGCATTGAAATCGAATCAAATGAATTCAGTTGGATTGAATTAACTTTGATTAGTTAGAATTGAGTACTACTCAATCTAATTGACTTGATTTGACTGTAATGAGAACGAGTAAACTTTAATGCATTCCAATAGATTCAAAACAACTAATTCGGACGAAAGGAACTTCAATCAAAACAACAATCAACATCAATCCCTTCATTTCATATACATTCGAACGACAAGTGAAGACCTTAAAGGTATTCAAATCGAATCAAATGAATTGAGTTTGATAGAACGAACTTTGATTAGGTAGAATTGAGTACAACTCAATCTAATTGACTTGATTTGACTGTAATGAGAACGAGTAAACTTTAACGCATTGAAATGTATTCAAAACAACTGAATTGGACGAAAGGAACTTCAATCAACAACAACGAACAACAATCCCATGATTTCATTTACATTCGAACCACAAGGAATGACCTTAAAGGCATCGAAATCGAATCAAATGAATTCAGTAGGACAGAATGAACTTTGATTAGGTAGAATTTAGTACAACTCAATGTAATTGACTTGATTTGACTGTAATGAGAACGAGAAAACTTTAACGCATTTCAAAAGATTCAAAACAGTTGAATCGGAGGAAAGGAACTTCAATGAACAACAATCCCTTGATTTCATTTACATTCGAACGACAAGGAATGACCATAAAGGCATTGAAATCGAATCAAATGAATTGTGTTTGATAGAATGAACTTTGATTAGCTAGAATTGAGTACAACTCAATCTAATTGACTTGATTTGACTGTAAGTAGAACGAGTAAACTTTAATGCATTCCAATAAATTCAAAAAAACTAATTCGGACGAAAGGAACATTAATCAACAACAATTAACAACAATCTCTTGATTTCATTTACATTCGAACGACAAGGAATGACCTTAAAGGCATTGAAATCGAATCAAATGAATTGAGTTTGATAGAATGAACTTTGATTAGCAAGAATTGAGTACAACTCAATCTAATTGACTTTAATTTGACTGTAAGGAGAACGAGTAAACTTTAACGCATTGCAATAGATTCAAAACAACTGAATTGGACGAAAGGAACTTCAATCAACAACAATTAACAACAATCCCAGGATTTCATTTACATTCGAACGACAAGGAATGACCTTAAAGGCATTGAAATCGAATCAAATGAATTCAGTTGGATTGAATTAACTTTGATTAGTTAGAATTGAGTACTACTCAATCTAATTGACTTGATTTGACTGTAATGAGAACGAGTAAACTTTAATGCATTCCAATAGATTCAAAACAACTAATTCGGACGAAAGGAACTTCAATCAAAACAACAATCAACATCAATCCCTTCATTTCATATACATTCGAACGACAAGGGAAGACCTTAAAGGTATTCAAATCGAATCAAATGAATTGAGTTTGATAGAATGAACTTTGATTAGGTAGAATTGAGTACAACTCAATCTAATTGACTTGATTTGACTGTAATGAGAACGAGTAAACTTTAACGCATTGAAATGTATTCAAAACAACTGAATTGGACGAAAGGAACTTCAATCAACAACAACGAACAACAATCCCATGATTTCATTTACATTCGAACCACAAGGAATGACCTTAAAGGCATCGAAATCGAATCAAATGAATTCAGTAGGACAGAATGAACTTTGATTAGGTAGAATTTAGTACAACTCAATGTAATTGACTTGATTTGACTGTAATGAGAACGAGAAAACTTTAACGCATTTCAAAAGATTCAAAACAGTTGAATCGGAGGAAAGGAACTTCAATGAACAACAATCCCTTGATTTCATTTACATTCGAACGACAAGGAATGACCATAAAGGCATTGAAATCGAATCAAATGAATTGTGTTTGATAGAATGAACTTTGATTAGCTAGAATTGAGTACAACTCAATCTAATTGACTTGATTTGACTGTAAGTAGAACGAGTAAACTTTAATGCATTCCAATAAATTCAAAAAAACTAATTCGGACGAAAGGAACATTAATCAACAACAATTAACAACAATCTCTTGATTTCATTTACATTCGAACGACAAGGAATGACCTTAAAGGCATTGAAATCGAATCAAATGAATTGAGTTTGATAGAATGAACTTTGATTTGCTAGAATTGAGTACAACTGAATCTAATTGACTTGATTTGACTGTAAGTAGAAAGAGTAAACTTTAATGCAATCCTATAGATTCAAAACAACTAATTCAGACGAAAGGAACTTCATTAAAAACAATCAACATCAATCCCTTCATTTCATATACATTCGAACGACAAGGGAAGACCTTAAAGGTATTCAAATCGAATCAAATGAATTGAGTTTGATAGAATGAACTTTGATTAGCTAGAATTAAGTACAACTCAATCTAATTGACTTGATTCTACTCTAAGGAGAACGAGTAAACTTTAACGTATTCCAATAGATTCAAAACAACTGAATCGGAGGAAAGGAACTTCAATCAACAAAAATTAACAACAATCCCTTTATTTCATTTACATTTGAACGACAAGGAATGACCTTAAAGGCATTGAAATCGAATCAAATGAATTGAGTTTGATAGAATGAACTATGATTAGCTAGAATAGAGTACTACTCAATCTAATTGACTTGATTTGACTGTAAAGAGAACGAGTAAACTTTAACGCATTGCAATAGATTCAAAACAACTGAATTGGACGAAAGGAACTTCAATCAACAACAATGAACAACAATCCCATGATTTCATTTACATTCGAAGGACAAGGAATCACCTTAAAGGCATTGAAATCGAATCAAATGAATTCAGTTGAATAGAATGAACTTTGATTAGTTAGAATTGAGTACAACTCAATCTAATTGACTTGATTTGGCTATAATGAGAACGAGTAAACTTTAATGCATTCCAATAGATTCAAAACAACTGAATTTGACGGAAAGGAACTTCAATCAACAACAATGAAAAACAATCCCATGATTTCATTTACATTCGAACCACAAGGAATGACCTTAAAGGCATCGAAATCGAATCAAATGAATTCAGTAGGACAGAATGAATTTGATTCGGTAGAATTTAGTACAACTCAATGTAATTGACTTGATTTGACTGTAACGAGAACGAGTAAACTTTAACGCATTTCAAAAGATTCAAAACAGTTGAATCGGAGGAAAGGAACTTCAATCAACAACAATGAACAGCAATCCCTTGATTTCATTTACATTCGAACGACAAGGAATGACCTTAAAGGCATTGAAATCGAACCAAATGAATTGTGCTTGATAGAATGAACTTTGATTAGCTAGAATTGAGTACAACTCAATCTAATTGACTTGATTTCACTGTAAGTAGAACGAGTAAACTTTAATGCATTCCAATAGATTCAAAACAACTATTTCGGACGAAAGGAACTTCAATCAATAACAATCAACAATCAACATCAATCCCTTCATTTCATATACATTCGAACGACAAGGGAAGACCTTAAAGGTATTCAAATCGAATCAAATGAATTGAGTTTGATAGAATGAACTTTGATTAGCTAGAATTAAGTACAACTCAATCTAATTGACTTGATTCTACTCTAAGGAGAACGAGTAAACTTTAACGCATTCCAATAGATTCAAAACAACTGAATCGGAGGAAAGGAACTTCAATCAACAACAATTAACAACAATCCCATGATTTCATTTACATTCGAACGACAAGAAATGACCTTAAAGGCATTGAAATCGAATTAAATGAATTCAGTTGGATAAAATGAACTTTGATTAGTTAGAATTGAGTACTACTCAATCTAATTGACTTGATTTGACTGTAATGAGAACGAGTAAACTTTAATGCATTCCAATAGATTCAAAACAACTAATTCGGACGAAAGGAACTTCAATCAACAACAATCGACATCAATCCCTTCATTTCATTTACATTCGAACGACAAGGGATGACCTTAAAGGTATTCAAATCGAATCAAATGAATTCAGTTGGATTGAATTAACTTTGATTAGATAGAATTGAGTAAAACTCAATCTAAATGACTTGATTAGACTGTAACTAGAACGAGTAAACTTAAATGCATTCCAATAGATTCAAAACAACTAATTCGCACGAAAAGAACTTCAATCATCAACAATCCCTTCATTTCATTTACATTCGAACGACAAGGGATGACCTTAAAGGTATTCAAATCGAATCAAATGAATTGAGTTTGATAGAATGAACTATGATTAGCTAGAATTAAGTACAACTCAATCTAATTGACTTGATTCTACTCTAAGGAGAACGAGTAAACTTTAACGCATTCCAATAGATTCAAAACAACTGAATCGGAGGAAAGGAACTTCAATCAACAACAATTAACAACAATCCCATGATTTCATTTACATTCGAACGACAAGAAATGACCTTAAAGGCATTGAAATCGAATTAAATGAATTCAGTTGGATAAAATGAACTTTGATTAGTTAGAATTGAGTACTACTCAATCTAATTGACTTGATTTGACTGTAATGAGAACGAGTAAACTTTAATGCATTCCAATAGATTCAAAACAACTAATTCGGACGAAAGGAACTTCAATCAACAACAATCGACATCAATCCCTTCATTTCATTTACATTCGAACGACAAGGGATGACCTTAAAGGTATTCAAATCGAATCAAATGAATTCAGTTGGATTGAATTAACTTTGATTAGATAGAATTGAGTAAAACTCAATCTAAATGACTTGATTAGACTGTAACTAGAACGAGTAAACTTAAATGCATTCCAATAGATTCAAAACAACTAATTCGCACGAAAAGAACTTCAATCATCAACAATCCCTTCATTTCATTTACATTCGAACGACAAGGGATGACCTTAAAGGTATTCAAATCGAATCAAATGAATTGAGTCTGATAGAACGAACTTTGATTAGCTAGAATTAAGTACAACTCAATCTAATTGACTTGATTTTACTCTAAGGAGTTCGAGTAAACTTTAACGCATGCAATAGATTCAAAACAACTGAATCGGAGGAAAGGAACTTCAATCAACAACAATTAACAACAATCCCTTGATTTCATCTACATTCGAACGACAACGGATGACCTCAAAGGCGTTGAAATCGAATCTAATGAATTAAGTTTGATAGAATGAACTTTGATTAGTTAGAATTGAGTACAACTCAATCTAATTGACATGATTTTACTGTAATGAGAACGAGTAAACTTTAGCGCATTCCAAAAGATTCAAAACAACTGAATCGGAGGAAAGGAACTCCAATCAACAACAACTAACAACAATCCCTTCATTTCATTTACATTCGAACGACAAGGGATGACCTTAAAGGCATTCAAATCAAATCAAATGTATTGAGTTTGATAGAATGAACTTTGACTAGATAGAATTGAGTAAAACTCAATCTAAATGACTTGATTTGACTGTAAGTAGAACGAGTAAACTTTAATGCATTCCAATAGACTCAAAACAACTAATTCGAACAAAAGGAACTTCAATCAACAACAATCAACATCAATCCCTTCATTTCATTTACATTCGAACGATAAGGGAAGACCTTAAAGGCATTCAAATCAAATCAAATGTATTGAGTTTGATAGAATGAACTTTGACTAGATAGAATTGAGTAAAACTCAATCTAAATGACTTGATTTGACTGTAAGTAGAACGAGTAAACTTTAATGCATTCCAATAGACTCAAAACAACTAATTCGAACGAAAGGAACTTCAATCAACAACAATCAACATCAATCCCTTCATTTCATTTACATTCGAACGACAAGGGATGACCTTAAAGGTATTCAAATCGAAATGAATTGAGTTTGATAGAATGAACTTTGATTAGCAAGAATTGAGTACAACTCAATCTAATTGACTTTAATTTGACTGTAAGGAGAACGAGTAAACTTTAACGCATTGCAATAGATTCAAAACAACTGAATTGGACGAAAGGAACTTCAATCAACAACAATTAACAACAATCCCAGGATTTCATTTACATTCGAACGACAAGGAATGACCTTAAAGGCATTGAAATCGAATCAAATGAATTCAGTTGGATTGAATTAACTTTGATTAGTTAGAATTGAGTACTACTCAATCTAATTGACTTGATTTGACTGTAATGAGAACGAGTAAACTTTAATGCATTCCAATAGATTCAAAACAACTAATTCGGACGAAAGGAACTTCAATCAAAACAACAATCAACATCAATCCCTTCATTTCATATACATTCGAACGACAAGGGAAGACCTTAAAGGTATTCAAATCGAATCAAATGAATTGAGTTTGATAGAATGAACTTTGATTAGGTAGAATTGAGTACAACTCAATCTAATTGACTTGATTTGACTGTAATGAGAACGAGTAAACTTTAACGCATTGAAATGTATTCAAAACAACTGAATTGGACGAAAGGAACTTCAATCAACAACAACGAACAACAATCCCATGATTTCATTTACATTCGAACCACAAGGAATGACCTTAAAGGCATCGAAATCGAATCAAATGAATTCAGTAGGACAGAATGAACTTTGATTAGGTAGAATTTAGTACAACTCAATGTAATTGACTTGATTTGACTGTAATGAGAACGAGAAAACTTTAACGCATTTCAAAAGATTCAAAACAGTTGAATCGGAGGAAAGGAACTTCAATGAACAACAATCCCTTGATTTCATTTACATTCGAACGACAAGGAATGACCATAAAGGCATTGAAATCGAATCAAATGAATTGTGTTTGATAGAATGAACTTTGATTAGCTAGAATTGAGTACAACTCAATCTAATTGACTTGATTTGACTGTAAGTAGAACGAGTAAACTTTAATGCATTCCAATAAATTCAAAAAAACTAATTCGGACGAAAGGAACATTAATCAACAACAATTAACAACAATCTCTTGATTTCATTTACATTCGAACGACAAGGAATGACCTTAAAGGCATTGAAATCGAATCAAATGAATTGAGTTTGATAGAATGAACTTTGATTTGCTAGAATTGAGTACAACTGAATCTAATTGACTTGATTTGACTGTAAGTAGAAAGAGTAAACTTTAATGCAATCCTATAGATTCAAAACAACTAATTCAGACGAAAGGAACTTCAATTAACAACAATCAACATCAATCCCTTCATTTCATATACATTCGAACGACAAGGGAAGACCTTAAAGGTATTCAAATCGAATCAAATGAATTGAGTTTGATAGAATGAACTTTGATTAGCTAGAATTAAGTACAACTCAATCTAATTGACTTGATTCTACTCTAAGGAGAACGAGTAAACTTTAACGTATTCCAATAGATTCAAAACAACTGAATCGGAGGAAAGGAACTTCAATCAACAAAAATTAACAACAATCCCTTTATTTCATTTACATTTGAACGACAAGGAATGACCTTAAAGGCATTGAAATCGAATCAAATAAATTGAGTTTGATAGAATGAACTTTGATTAGCTAGAATTGAGTACAACTCAATCTAATTGATTTGATTTGACTGTAAGGAGTACGAGTAAACTTTAACGCATACCAATAGATTCAAAACAACTGAATTTGACAAAAGGAACTTCAATGAACAACAATTACCAACAATCCCATGATTTCATTTTCATTCGAACGAAAAGGAATGACCTTAAAGGCATTGAAATCGAATCAAATGAATTCAGTTGGATTGAATTAACTTTGATTAGTTAGAATTGAGTACTACTCAATCTAATTGACTTGATTTGACTGTAATGAGAACGAGTAAACTTTAATGCATTCCAATAGATTCAAAACAACTAATTCGGACGAAAGTAATTTCAATCAACAACAATCAACATCAATCCCTTCATTTCATTTACATTCGAACGACAAGGGATGACCTTAAAGGTATTCAAATCGAATCAAATGAATTGAGTCTGATAGAACGAACTTTGATTAGCTAGAATTGAGTACAACTCAATCTAATTGACTTGATTTGGCTATAATGAGAACGAGTAAACTTTAATGCATTCCAATACATTCAAAACAACTGAATTTGACGGAAAGGAACTTCAATCAACAACAATGAAAAACAATCCCATGATTTCATTTACATTCGAACCACAAGGAATGACCTTAAAGGCATCGAAATCGAATCAAATGAATTCAGTAGGACAGAATGAACTTTGATTCGGTAGAATTTAGTACAACTCAATGTAATTGACTTGATTTGACTGTAACGAGAACGAGTAAACTTTAACGCATTTCAAAAGATTCAAAACAGTTGAATCGGAGGAAAGGAACTTCAATCAACAACAATGAACAACAATCCCTTGATTTCATTTACATTCGAACGACAAGGAATGACCTTAAAGGCAATGAAATCGAACCAAATGAATTGTGTTTGATAGAATGAACTTTGATTAGCTAGAATTGAGTACAACTCAATCTAATTGACTTGATTTCACTGTAAGTAGAACGAGTAAACTTTAATGCATTCCAATAGATTCAAAACAACTATTTCGGACGAAAGGAACTTCAATCAATAACAATCAACAATCAACATCAATCCCTTCATTTCATATACATTCGAACGACAAGGGAAGACCTTAAAGGTATTCAAATCGAATCAAATGAATTGAGTTTGATAGAATGAACTTTGATTAAGTAGAATTGAGTACAACTCAATCTAATTGACTTGATTTGACTGTAAGGAGAACGTGTAAACTTTAACGCATTGCAATTGATTCAAAACAACTGAATTGGAAGAAAGGAACTTCAATCAACAACAATTAACAACAATCCATGATTTCATTTACATTCGAACGACAAGAAATGACCTTAAAGGCATTGAAATCGAATTAAATGAATTCAGTTGGATAAAATGAACTTTGATTAGTTAGAATTGAGTACTACTCAATCTAATTGACTTGATTTGACTGTAATGAGAACGAGTAAACTTTAATGCATTCCAATAGATTCAAAACAACTAATTCGGACGAAAGGAACTTCAATCAACAACAATCGACATCAATCCCTTCATTTCATTTACATTCGAACGACAACGGATGACCTTAAAGGTATTCAAATCGAATCAAATGAATTGAGTTTGATAGAATGAACTTTGATTAGCTAGAATTGAGTACAACTCAATCTAATTAACTTTATTTGACTGTAACGAGAACGAGTAAACTTTAACGCATTGCAATAGATTCAAAACAACTGAATTTGACGAAAGGAACTTCAATCAACAACAATAAACAACAATCCCATGATTTCATTTACATTTGAACGACAAGGAATGACCTTAAAGGCATTGAAATCGAATCAAATGAATTCAGTTGAATAGAATGAACTTTGATTAGTTAGAATTGAGTACAACTCAATATAATTGACTTGATTTGACTGTAATGAGAACGAGTAAACTTTAATGCATTCCAATAGATTCAAAACAACTAATTCGGACGAAAGGAACTTCAATCAACAACAATCGACATCAATCCCTTCATTTCATTTACATTCGAACGACAAGGGATGACCTTAAAGGTATTCAAATCGAATCAAATGAATTGAGTTTGATAGAATGAACTTTGATTAGCTAGAATTGAGTACAACTCAATCTAATTGACTTGATTTGACTGTAATGAGAATGAGTAAACTTTAATGCATTCCAATAGATTCAAAACAACTAATTCGGATGAAAGGAACTTCAATCAACAACAATCAACATCAATCCCTTCATTTCATTTACATTCGAACGACAAGGGATGACCTTAAAGGTATTCAAATCGAATCAAATGAATTGAGTCTGATAGAACGAAATTTGATTAGCTAGAATTGAGCACAACTCAATCTAATTGACTTGATTTGACTGTAATGAGAACGAGTAAACTTTAACGCATTGCAATAGATTCAAAACAACTGAATTCGACGAAAGGAACTTCAATCAACAACAATTAACAACAATCTCATGATTTCATTTACATTCGAATGACAAGGAATGACCTTAAAGGCATTGAAATCGAATCAAATGAATTCAGTTGGATTGAATTAACTTTGATTAGTTAGAATTGAGTACTACTCAATCTAATTGACTTGATTTGACTGTAATGAGAACGAGTAAACTTTAATGCATTCCAATAGATTCAAAACAACTAATTCGGACGAAAGTAACTTCAATCAACAACAATCAACATCAATCCCTTCATTTCATTTACATTCGAACGACAAGGGATGACCTTAAAGGTATTCAAATCGAATCAAATGAATTGAGTCTGATAGAACGAACTTTGATTAGCTAGAATTGAGTACAACTCAATCTAATTGACTTGATTTGACTGTAAGGAGAACGAGTAAACTTTAACGCATTGCAATAGATTCAAAACAACTGAATTTGACGAAAGGAACTTCAATCAACAACAATTAACAACAATCCCATGATTTCAATTACATTCGAACGACAGGGAATGACCTTAAAGGCATTGAAATCGAATCAAATGAATTCGGTTGAATAGAATGAACTTTGATTAGTTAGAATTGAGTACAACTCAATCTAATTGACTTGATTTGACTGTAATGAGAACGAGTAAACTTTAATGCATTCAAAAAGATTCAAAACAGTTGAATCGGAGGAAAGGAACTTCAATCAACAACAATTAAAAACAATCCATTTATTTCATTTACATTCGAATGACAAGGAATGACCTTAAAGGCATTGAAATCGAATCAAATGAATTGAGTTTGATAGGATGAACTTTGATTATCTAGAATTGAGTACAACTCAATCTAATTGACTTGATTTGACTGTATGGAGAACGAGTAAACTTTAACGCATTGCAATAGATTCAAAACAACTGAATTTG
The DNA here is from genome assembly GCA_030490835.1 of Annona cherimola. Classification (NCBI taxonomy): domain Eukaryota; kingdom Viridiplantae; phylum Streptophyta; class Magnoliopsida; order Magnoliales; family Annonaceae; genus Annona; species Annona cherimola. The sequence continues at coordinate 644,051 of JASFXW010000015.1, read as the reverse complement.
ACGAAGGGAACTTCAATCAACAACAATTAACAACAATCCCATGATTTAATTTACATTCGAACGACAAGGAATGACCTTAAAGGCATTGAAATCGAATCAAATGAATTCAGTTGAATAGAATGAACTTTGATTAGTTAGAATTGAGTACAACTCAATCTAATTGACTTGATTTGACTGTAATGAGAACGAGTAAACTTTAATGCATTCCAATAGATTCAAAACAACCAATTCGGACGAAAGGAACTTCAATCAACAACAATCAACATCAATCCCTTCATTTCATTTACATTCGAACGACAAGGGATGACCTTAAAGGTATTCAAATCGAATCAAATGAATTGAGTCTGATAGAACGAACTTTGATTATCTAGAATTGAGTACAACTCAATCTAATTGACTTGATTTGACTGTAATGAGAACGAGTAAACTTTAACGCATTGCAATAGATTCAAAACAACTGAATTGGACGAAAGGAACTTCAATCAATAACAATTACCAACAATCCCATGATTTCATTTACATTCGAACGACAAGGAATGACCTTAAAGGCATTGAAATCGAATCAAATGAATTGAGTTTGATAGAATGAACTTTGATTAGCTAGAATTGAGTACTACTCAATCTAATTGACTTGATTTGACTGTAATGACAACGAGTAAACTTTAATGCAATCCAGTAGATTCAAAACAACTAATTCGTACGAAAGGAACTTCAATCAACAACAATCAACATCAATCCCTTCATTTCATTTACATTCGAACGACAAGGGATGACCATAAAGGTATTCAAATTGAATCAAATGAATTGAGTCTGATAGAACGAACTTTGATTAGCTAGAATTGAGTACAACTCAATCTAATTGACTTGATTTGACTGTAAGGAGAACGAGTAAACTTTAACGCATTGCAATAGATTCAAAACAACTGAATTTGACGAAAGGAACTTCAATCAACAACAATTAACAACAATCCCATGATTTCATTTACATTCGAACGACAAGGAATGACCTTAAAGGCATTGAAATCGAATCAAATGAATTCAGTTGGATTGAATTAACTTTGATTAGTTAGAATTGAGTACTACTCAATCTAATTGACTTGATTTGACTGTATTGAGAACGAGTAAACTTTAATGCATTCCAATAGATTCAAAACAACTAATTCGGACGAAAGTAACTTCAATCAACAACAATCAACATCAATCCCTTCATTTCATTTACATTCGAACGACAAGGGATGACCTTAATGGTATTCAAATCGAATCAAATGAATTGAGTCTGATAGAACGAACTTTGATTAGCTACAATTGAGTACAACTCAATCTAATTGACTTGATTTGACTGTAAGGAGAACGAGTAAACTTTAACGCATTGCATTAGATTCAAAACAACTGAATTTGACGAAAGGAACTTCAATCAACAACAATTAACAACAATCCCATGATTTCATTTACATTCGAACGACAGGGAATGACCTTAAAGGCATTGAAATCGAATCAAATGAATTCAGTTGAATAGAATGAACTTTGATTAGTTATAATTGAGTACAACTCAATCTAATTGACTTGATTTGACTGTAATGAGAACGAGTAAACTTTAATGCATTCCAAAAGATTCAAAACAGTTGAATCGGAGGAAAGGAACTTCAATCAACAACAATTAAAAACAATCCCTTTATTTCATTTACATTCGAATGACAAGGAATGACCTTAAAGGCATTGAAATCGAATCAAATGAATTGAGTTAGATAGGATGAACTTTGATTAGCTAGAATTGAGTACAACTCAATCTAATTGACTTGATTTGACTGTATGGAGAACGAGTAAACTTTAACGCATTGCAATAGATTCAAAACAACTGAATTTGACGAAGGGAACTTCAATCAACAACAATTAACAACAATCCCATGATTTCATTTACATTCGAACGACAAGGAATGACCTTAAAGGCATTGAAATCGAATCAAATGAATTCAGTTGAATAGAATGAACTTTGATTAGTTAGAATTGAGTACAACTCAATCTAATTGACTTGATTTGACTCTAATGAGAACGAGTAAACTTTAATGCATTCCAAAAGATTCAAAACAGTTGAATCGGAGGAAAGGAACTTCAATCAACAACAATTAAAAACAATCCCTTTATTTCATTTACATTCGAATGACAAGGAATGTCCTTAAAGGTATTCAAATCGAATCAAATGAATTGAGTTTGATAGAATGAAGTTTGATTAGCTAGAATTGAGTAAAACACAATCTAAATGACTTGATTTGACTGTAAGTAGAACGAGTAAACTTTAACGCATTGCAATATATTCAAAACAACTGAATTGGACGAAAGGAACTTCAATCAACAACAATTAACAATAATCCCATGATTTCATTTACATTCGAACGACAGGGAATGACCTTAAAGGCATTGAAATCGAATCAAATGAATTCAGTTGAATAGAATGAACTTTGATTAGTTATAATTGAGTACAACTCAATCTAATTGACTTGATTTGACTGTAATGAGAACGAGTAAACTTTAATGCATTCCAAAAGATTCAAAACAGTTGAATCGGAGGAAAGGAACTTCAATCAACAACAATTAAAAACAATCCCTTTATTTCATTTACATTCGAATGACAAGGAATGACCTTAAAGGCATTGAAATCGAATCAAATGAATTGAGTTTGATAGGATGAACTTTGATTAGCTAGAATTGAGTACAACTCAATCTAATTGACTTGATTTGACTGTATGGAGAACGAGTAAACTTTAACGCATTGCAATAGATTCAAAACAACTGAATTGGACGAAAGGAACTTCAATCAACAACAATTATCAACAATCCCATGATTTCATTTACATTGGAACGACAAGGAATGACCTTAAAGGCATTGAAATCGAATCAAATGAATTCAGTTGAATAGAATGAACTTTGATTAGTTATAATTGAGTACAACTCAATCTAATTGACTTGATTTGACTGTAATGAGAACGAGTAAACTTTAATGCATTCCAAAAGATTCAAAACAGTTGAATCGGAGGAAAGGAACTTCAATCAACAACAATTAAAAACAATCCCTTTATTTCATTTACATTCGAATGACAAGGAATGACCTTAAAGGCATTGAAATCGAATCAAATGAATTGAGTTTGATAGGATGAACTTTGATTAGCTAGAATTGAGTACAACTCAATCTAATTGACTTGATTTGACTGTATGGAGAACGAGTAAACTTTAACGCATTGCAATAGATTCAAAACAACTGAATTGGACGAAAGGAACTTCAATCAACAACAATTATCAACAATCCCATGATTTCATTTACATTGGAACGACAAGGAATGACCTTAAAGGCATTGAAATCGAATCAAATGAATTCAGTTGAATAGAATGAACTTTGATTAGTTATAATTGAGTACAACTCAATCTAATTGACTTGATTTGACTGTATGGAGAACGAGTAAACTTTGACGCATTGCAATAGATTCAAAACAACTGAATTGGACGAAAGGAACTTCAATCAACAACAATTATCAACAATCCCATGATTTCATTTACATTTGAACGACAAGGAATGACCTTAAAGGAATTGAAATCGAATCAAATGAATTCAGTTGAATAGAATGAACTTTGATTAGTTAGAATTGAGTACAACTCAATCTAATTGACTTGATTTGACTGTAATGAGAACGAGTAAACTTTAACGCATTCCAAAAGATTCAAAACAACTGAATCGGAGGAAAGGAACTTCAATCAACAAAAATTAACAACAATCCCTTTATTTCATTTACATTCGAACGACAAGGAATGACCTTAAAGGCATTGAAATCGAATCAAATAAATTTAGTTTGATAGAATGAACTTTGATTAGCTAGAATTGAGTACAACTCAATCTAATTGACTTGATTTGACTGTAAGGAGTACGAGTAAACTTTAACGCATTCCAATAGATTCAAAACAACTGAATTGGACGAAAGGAACTTCAATCAACAACAATTACCAACAATCCCATGATTTCATTTACATTCGAACGACAAGGAACGACCTTAAAGGCATTGAAATCGAATCAAATGAATCAGTTGGATTGAATTAACTTTGATTAGTTAGAATTGAGTACTACTCAATCTAATTGACTTGATTTGACTGTAATGAGAACGAGTAAACTTTAATGCATTTATATAGATTCAAAACAACTAATTCGGACGAAAGTAACTTCAATCAACAACAATCAACATCAATCCCTTCATTTCATTTACATTCGAACGACAAGGGATGACCTTAAAGGTATTCAAATCGAATCAAATGAATTGAGTCAGATAGAACGAACTTTGATTAGCTAGAATTGAGTACAACTCAATCTAATTGACTTGATTTGACTGTAAGGAGAACGAGTAAACTTTAACGCATTGCAATAGATTCAAAACAACTGAATTTGACGAAAGGAACTTTAATCAACAACAATTAACAACAATCCCATGATTTCATTTACATTCGAACGACAGGGAATGTCTTTAAAGGCATTGAAATCGAATCAAATGAATTCATTTGAATAAAATGAACTTTGATTAGTTAGAATTGAGTACAACTCAATCTAATTGACTTGATTTGACTGTAATGAGAACGAGTAAACTTGAATGCATTCCAAAAGATTCAAAACAGTTGAATCGGAGGAAATGAACTTCAATCATCAACAATCAACATCAATCCCATCTTTTCATTTACATTCGAACGACAAGGGATGACCTTAAAGGTATTCAAATCGAATCAAATGAATTGAGTTTGATAGAATGAACTTTGATTAGTTAGAATTGAGTACAACTCAATATAATTGACTTGATTTGACTGTAATGAGAACGAGTAAACTTTAATGCATTCCAATAGATTCAAAACAACTAATTCGGACGAAAGGAACTTCAATCAACAACAATCGACATCAATCCCTTCATTTCATTTACATTCGAACGACAAGGGATGACCTTAAAGGTATTCAAATCGAATCAAATGAATTGAGTTTGATAGAATGAACTTTGATTAGCTAGAATTGAGTACAACTCAATCTAATTGACTTGATTTGACTGTAATGAGAACGAGTAAACTTTAATGCATTCCAATAGATTCAAAACAACTAATTCGGATGAAAGGAACTTCAATCAACAACAATCAACATCAATCCCTTCATTTCATTTACATTCGAACGACAAGGGATGACCTTAAAGGGATTCAAATCGAATCAAATGAATTGAGTCTGATAGAACGAAATTTGATTAGCTAGAATTGAGTACAACTCAATCTAATTGACTTGATTTGACTGTAATGAGAACGAGTAAACTTTAACGCATTGCAATAGATTCAAAACAACTGAATTCGACGAAAGGAACTTCAATCAACAACAATTAACAACAATCCCATGATTTCATTTACATTCGAACGACAAGGAATGACCTTAAAGGCATTGAAATCGAATCAAATGAATTCAGTTGGATTGAATTAACTTTGATTAGTTAGAATTGAGTACTACTCAATCTAATTGACTTGATTTGACTGTAATGAGAACGAGTAAACTTTAATGCATTCCAATAGATTCAAAACAACTAATTCGGACGAAAGTAACTTCAATCAACAACAATCAACATCAATCCCTTCATTTCATTTACATTCGAACGACAAGGGATGACCTTAAAGGTATTCAAATCGAATCAAATGAATTGAGTCTGATAGAATGAACTTTGATTAGCTAGAATTGAGTACAACTCAATCTAATTGACTTGATTTGACTGTACTGAGAACGAGTAAACTTTACCGCATTCCAAAAGATTCACAACAACTGAATCGGAGGAAAGGAACTTCAATCAACAACAATGAATAACAATCCCTTGATTTCATTTACATTCGAACGACAAGGAAGGACCTTAAAGGCATTGAAATCGAATCAAATGAATTCAGTTGGATTGAATTAACTTTGATTAGATAGAATTGAGTAAAACTCAATCTAAATGACTTGATTAGACTGTAAGTAGAACGAGTAAACTTAAATGCATTCCAATAGATTCAAAACAACTAATTCGCACGAAAAGAACTTCAATCATCAACAATCCCTTCATTTCATTTACATTCGAACGACAAGGGATGACCTTAAAGGTACTCAAATCGAATCAAATGAATTGAGTTTGATAGAATGAACTTTGATTAGCTAGAATTGAGTACAACTCAATCTAATTGACTTGATTTGACTGTATGGAGAACGAGTAAACTTTAACGCATTGCAATAGATTAAAAACAACTGAATTGGACGAAAGGAACTTCAATCAACAACAATTATCAACAATCCCATGATTTCATTTACATTGGAACGACAAGGAATGACCTTAAAGGCATTGAAATCGAATCAAATGAATTGAGTTTGATAGCAGGAACTTTGATTAGCTAGAATTGAGTACAACTCAATCTAATGGACTTGATTTCATTGTAAGGAGAACGAGTAAACTTTGACGCATTGCAATAGATTCAAAACAACTGAATTGGACGAAAGGAACTTCAATCAACAACAATTATCAACAATCCCATGATTTCATTTACATTTGAACGACAAGGAATGACCTTAAAGGAATTGAAATCGAATCAAATGAATTCAGTTGAATAGAATGAACTTTGATTAGTTAGAATTGAGTACAACTCAATCTAATTGACTTGATTTGACTGTAATGAGAACGAGTAAACTTTAACGCATTCCAAAAGATTCAAAACAACTGAATCGGAGGAAAGGAACTTCAATCAACAAAAATTAACAACAATCCCTTTATTTCATTTACATTCGAACGACAAGGAATGACCTTAAAGGCATTGAAATCGAATCAAATAAATTGAGTTTGATAGAATGAACTTTGATTAGCTAGAATTGAGTACAACTCAATCTAATTGACTTGATTTGACTGTAAGGAGTACGAGTAAACTTTAACGCATTCCAATAGATTCAAAACAACTGAATTGGACGAAAGGAACTTCAATCAACAACAATTACCAACAATCCCATGATTTCATTTACATTCGAACGACAAGGAACGACCTTAAAGGCATTGAAATCGAATCAAATGAATCAGTTGGATTGAATTAACTTTGATTAGTTAGAATTGAGTACTACTCAATCTAATTGACTTGATTTGACTGTAATGAGAACGAGTAAACTTTAATGCATTTATATAGATTCAAAACAACTAATTCGGACGAAAGTAACTTCAATCAACAACAATCAACATCAATCCCTTCATTTCATTTACATTCGAACGACAAGGGATGACCTTAAAGGTATTCAAATCGAATCAAATGAATTGAGTCAGATAGAACGAACTTTGATTAGCTAGAATTGAGTACAACTCAATCTAATTGACTTGATTTGACTGTAAGGAGAACGAGTAAACTTTAACGCATTGCAATAGATTCAAAACAACTGAATTTGACGAAAGGAACTTTAATCAACAACAATTAACAACAATCCCATGATTTCATTTACATTCGAACGACAGGGAATGTCTTTAAAGGCATTGAAATCGAATCAAATGAATTCATTTGAATAAAATGAACTTTGATTAGTTAGAATTGAGTACAACTCAATCTAATTGACTTGATTTGACTGTAATGAGAACGAGTAAACTTGAATGCATTCCAAAAGATTCAAAACAGTTGAATCGGAGGAAATGAACTTCAATCATCAATAATCAACATCAATCCCATCTTTTCATTTACATTCGAACGACAAGGGATGACCTTAAAGGTATTCAAATCGAATCAAATGAATTGAGTTTGATAGAATGAACTTTGATTAGTTAGAATTGAGTACAACTCAATATAATTGACTTGATTTGACTGTAATGAGAACGAGTAAACTTTAATGCATTCCAATAGATTCAAAACAACTAATTCGGACGAAAGGAACTTCAATCAACAACAATCGACATCAATCCCTTCATTTCATTTACATTCGAACGACAAGGGATGACCTTAAAGGTATTCAAATCGAATCAAATGAATTGAGTTTGATAGAATGAACTTTGATTAGCTAGAATTGAGTACAACTCAATCTAATTGACTTGATTTGACTGTAATGAGAATGAGTAAACTTTAATGCATTCCAATAGATTCAAAACAACTAATTCGGATGAAAGGAACTTCAATCAACAACAATCAACATCAATCCCTTCATTTCATTTACATTCGAACGACAAGGGATGACCTTAAAGGGATTCAAATCGAATCAAATGAATTGAGTCTGATAGAACGAAATTTGATTAGCTAGAATTGAGTACAACTCAATCTAATTGACTTGATTTGACTGTAATGAGAACGAGTAAACTTTAACGCATTGCAATAGATACAAAACAACTGAATTCGACGAAAGGAACTTCAATCAACAACAATTAACAACAATCCCATGATTTCATTTACATTCGAACGACAAGGAATGACCTTAAAGGCATTGAAATCGAATCAAATGAATTCAGTTGGATTGAATTAACTTTGATTAGTTAGAATTGAGTACTACTCAATCTAATTGACTTGATTTGACTGTAATGAGAACGAGTAAACTTTAATGCATTCCAATAGATTCAAAACAACTAATTCGGACGAAAGTAACTTCAATCAACAACAATCAACATCAATCCCTTCATTTCATTTACATTCGAACGACAAGGGATGACCTTAAAGGTATTCAAATCGAATCAAATGAATTGAGTCTGATAGAATGAACTTTGATTAGCTAGAATTGAGTACAACTCAATCTAATTGACTTGATTTGACTGTACTGAGAACGAGTAAACTTTACCGCATTCCAAAAGATTCACAACAACTGAATCGGAGGAAAGGAACTTCAATCAACAACAATGAATAACAATCCCTTGATTTCATTTACATTCGAACGACAAGGAAGGACCTTAAAGGCATTGAAATCGAATCAAATGAATTCAGTTGGATTGAATTAACTTTGATTAGATAGAATTGAGTAAAACTCAATCTAAATGACTTGATTAGACTGTAAGTAGAACGAGTAAACTTAAATGCATTCCAATAGATTCAAAACAACTAATTCGCACGAAAAGAACTTCAATCATCAACAATCCCTTCATTTCATTTACATTCGAACGACAAGGGATGACCTTAAAGGTACTCAAATCGAATCAAATGAATTGAGTTTGATAGAATGAACTTTGATTAGCTAGAATTGAGTACAACTCAATCTAATTGACTTGATTTGACTGTATGGAGAACGAGTAAACTTTAACGCATTGCAATAGATTAAAAACAACTGAATTGGACGAAAGGAACTTCAATCAACAACAATTATCAACAATCCCATGATTTCATTTACATTGGAACGACAAGGAATGACCTTAAAGGCATTGAAATCGAATCAAATGAATTGAGTTTGATAGCAGGAACTTTGATTAGCTAGAATTGAGTACAACTCAATCTAATGGACTTGATTTCATTGTAAGGAGAACGAGTAAACTTTGACGCATTGCAATAGATTCAAAACAACTGAATTGGACGAAAGGAACTTCAATCAACAACAATTATCAACAATCCCATGATTTCATTTACATTTGAACGACAAGGAATGACCTTAAAGGAATTGAAATCGAATCAAATGAATTCAGTTGAATAGAATGAACTTTGATTAGTTAGAATTGAGTACAACTCAATCTAATTGACTTGATTTGACTGTAATGAGAACGAGTAAACTTTAACGCATTCCAAAAGATTCAAAACAACTGAATCGGAGGAAAGGAACTTCAATCAACAAAAATTAACAACAATCCCTTTATTTCATTTACATTCGAACGACAAGGAATGACCTTAAAGGCATTGAAATCGAATCAAATAAATTTAGTTTGATAGAATGAACTTTGATTAGCTAGAATTGAGTACAACTCAATCTAATTGACTTGATTTGACTGTAAGGAGTACGAGTAAACTTTAACGCATTCCAATAGATTCAAAACAACTGAATTGGACGAAAGGAACTTCAATCAACAACAATTACCAACAATCCCATGATTTCATTTACATTCGAACGACAAGGAACGACCTTAAAGGCATTGAAATCGAATCAAATGAATCAGTTGGATTGAATTAACTTTGATTAGGTAGAATTGAGTACTACTCAATCTAATTGACTTGATTTGACTGTAATGAGAACGAGTAAACTTTAATGCATTTATATAGATTCAAAACAACTAATTCGGACGAAAGTAACTTCAATCAACAACAATCAACATCAATCCCTTCATTTCATTTACATTCGAACGACAAGGGATGACCTTAAAGGTATTCAAATCGAATCAAATGAATTGAGTCAGATAGAACGAACTTTGATTAGCTAGAATTGAGTACAACTCAATCTAATTGACTTGATTTGACTGTAAGGAGAACGAGTAAACTTTAACGCATTGCAATAGATTCAAAACAACTGAATTTGACGAAAGGAACTTTAATCAACAACAATTAACAACAATCCCATGATTTCATTTACATTCGAACGACAGGGAATGTCTTTAAAGGCATTGAAATTGAATCAAATGAATTCATTTGAATAAAATGAACTTTGATTAGTTAGAATTGAGTACAACTCAATCTAATTGACTTGATTTGACTGTAATGAGAACGAGTAAACTTGAATGCATTCCAAAAGATTCAAAACAGTTGAATCGGAGGAAATGAACTTCAATCATCAACAATCAACATCAATCCCATCTTTTCATTTACATTCGAACGACAAGGGATGACCTTAAAGGTATTCAAATCGAATCAAATGAATTGAGTTTGATAGAATGAACTTTGATTAGCTAGAATTGAGTACAACTCAATCTAATTGACTTGATTTGACTGTAATGAGAACGAGTAAACTTTAATGCATTCCAATAGATTCAAAACAACTAATTCGGATGAAAGGAACTTCAATCAACAACAATCAACATCAATCCCTTCATTTCATTTACATTCGAACGACAAGGGATGACCTTAAAGGTATTCAAATCGAATCAAATGAATTGAGTCTGATAGAACGAAATTTGATTAGCTAGAATTGAGTACAACTCAATCTAATTGACTTGATTTGACTGTAATGAGAACGAGTAAACTTTAACGCATTGCAATAGATTCAAAACAACTGAATTCGACGAAAGGAACTTCAATCAACAACAATTAACAACAATCCCATGATTTCATTTACATTCGAACGACAAGGAATGACCTTAAAGGCATTGAAATCGAATCAAATGAATTCAGTTGGATTGAATTAACTTTGATTAGTTAGAATTGAGTACTACTCAATCTAATTGACTTGATTTGACTGTAATGAGAACGAGTAAACTTTAATGCATTCCAATAGATTCAAAACAACTAATTCGGACGAATGTAACTTCAATCAACAACAATCAACATCAATCCCTTCATTTCATTTACATTCGAACGACAAGGGATGACCTTAAAGGTATTCAAATCGAATCAAATGAATTGAGTCTGATAGAATGAACTTTGATTAGCTAGAATTGAGTACAACTCAATCTAATTGACTTGATTTGACTGTACTGAGAACGAGTAAACTTTACCGCATTCCAAAAGATTCACAACAACTGAATCGGAGGAAAGGAACTTCAATCAACAACAATGAATAACAATCCCTTGATTTCATTTACATTCGAACGACAAGGAAGGACCTTAAAGGCATTGAAATCGAATCAAATGAATTCAGTTGGATTGAATTAACTTTGATTAGATAGAATTGAGTTAAACTCAATCTAAATGACTTGATTAGACTGTAAGTAGAACGAGTAAACTTAAATGCATTCCAATAGATTCAAAACAACTAATTCGCACGAAAAGAACTTCAATCATCAACAATCCCTTCATTTCATTTACATTCGAACGACAAGGGATGACCTTAAAGGTACTCAAATCGAATCAAATGAATTGAGTTTGATAGAATGAACTTTGATTAGCTAGAATTGAGTACAACTCAATCTAATTGACTTGATTTGACTGTATGGAGAACGAGTAAACTTTAACGCATTGCAATAGATTAAAAACAACTGAATTGGACGAAAGGAACTTCAATCAACAACAATTATCAACAATCCCATGATTTCATTTACATTGGAACGACAAGGAATGACCTTAAAGGCATTGAAATCGAATCAAATGAATTGAGTTTGATAGCAGGAACTTTGATTAGCTAGAATTGAGTACAACTCAATCTAATGGACTTGATTTCATTGTAAGGAGAACGAGTAAACTTTGACGCATTGCAATAGATTCAAAACAACTGAATTGGACGAAAGGAACTTCAATCAACAACAATTATCAACAATCCCATGATTTCATTTACATTTGAACGACAAGGAATGACCTTAAAGGAATTGAAATCGAATCAAATGAATTCAGTTGAATAGAATGAACTTTGATTAGTTAGAATTGAGTACAACTCAATCTAATTGACTTGATTTGACTGTAATGAGAACGAGTAAACTTTAACGCATTCCAAAAGATTCAAAACAACTGAATCGGAGGAAAGGAACTTCAATCAACAAAAATTAACAACAATCCCTTTATTTCATTTACATTCGAACGACAAGGAATGACCTTAAAGGCATTGAAATCGAATCAAATAAATTGAGTTTGATAGAATGAACTTTGATTAGCTAGAATTGAGTACAACTCAATCTAATTGACTTGATTTGACTGTAAGGAGTACGAGTAAACTTTAACGCATTCCAATAGATTCAAAACAACTGAATTGGACGAAAGGAACTTCAATCAACAACAATTACCAACAATCCCATGATTTCATTTACATTCGAACGACAAGGAACGACCTTAAAGGCATTGAAATCGAATCAAATGAATCAGTTGGATTGAATTAACTTTGATTAGTTAGAATTGAGTACTACTCAATCTAATTGACTTGATTTGACTGTAATGAGAACGAGTAAACTTTAATGCATTTATATAGATTCAAAACAACTAATTCGGACGAAAGTAACTTCAATCAACAACAATCAACATCAATCCCTTCATTTCATTTACATTCGAACGACAAGGGATGACCTTAAAGGTATTCAAATCGAATCAAATGAATTGAGTCAGATAGAACGAACTTTGATTAGCTAGAATTGAGTACAACTCAATCAAATTGACTTGATTTGACTGTAAGGAGAACGAGTAAACATTAACGCATTGCAATAGATTCAAAACAACTGAATTTGACGAAAGGAACTTTAATCAACAACAATTAACAACAATCCCATGATTTCATTTACATTCGAACGACAGGGAATGTCTTTAAAGGCATTGAAATCGAATCAAATGAATTCATTTGAATAAAATGAACTTTGATTAGTTAGAATTGAGTACAACTCAATCTAATTGACTTGATTTGACTGTAATGAGAACGAGTAAACTTGAATGCATTCCAAAAGATTCACAAATACTGAATCGGAGGAAAGGAACTTCAATCAACAACAATGAACAACAATCCCTTGATTTCATTTACATTCGAACTACAAGGAAGGACCATAAATGCATTGAAATCGAATCAAATGAATTCAGTTGGATTGAATTAACTTTGATTAGATAGAATTGAGTAAAACTCAATCTAAATGACTTGATTAGACAGTAAGTAGAACGAGTAAACTTAAATGCATTCCAATAGATTCAAAACAACTAATTCGCACGAAAAGAACTTCAATCATCAACAATCCCTTCATTTCATTTACATTCGAACGACAAGGGATGACCTTAAAGGTACTCAAATCGAATCAAATGAATTGAGTTTGATAGAATGAACTTTGATTAGCTAGAATTGAGTACAACTCAATCTAATTGACTTGATTTGACTGTACTGAGAACGAGTAAACTTTACCGCATTCCAAAAGATTCACAAATACTGAATCGGAGGAAAGGAACTTCAATCAACAACAATGAACAACAATCCCTTGATTTCATTTACATTCGAACTACAAGGAAGGACCATAAATGCATTGAAATCGAATCAAATGAATTCAGTTGGATTGAATTAACTTTGATTAGATAGAATTGAGTAAAACTCAATCTAAATGACTTGATTAGACAGTAAGTAGAACGAGTAAACTTAAATGCATTCCAATAGATTCAAAACAACTAATTCGCACGAAAAGAACTTCAATCATCAACAATCCCTTCATTTCATTTACATTCGAACGACAAGGGATGACCTTAAAGGTACTCAAATCGAATCAAATGAATTGAGTTTGATAGAATGAACTTTGATTAGCTAGAATTGAGTACAACTCAATCTAATTGATTTGATTTAACTGTAAGGAGAACGACTAAACTTTAACGCATTGCAATATATTCAAAACAACTGAATTGGACGAAAGGAACTTCAATCAACAACAATTAACAACAATCCCATGATTTCATTTACATTCGAACGACAGGGAATGACCTTAAAGGCATTGAAATCGAATCAAATGAATTCAGTTGAATAGAATGAACTTTGATTAGTTAGAATTGAGTACAACTCAATCTAATTTACTTGATTTGACTGTAATGAGAACGAGTAAACTTTAATGCATTCCAAAAGATTCAAAACAGTTGAATCGGAGGAAAGGAACTTCAATCAACAACAATTAAAAACAATCCCTTTATTTCATTTACATTCGAATGACAAGGAATGTCCTTAAAGGTATTCAAATCGAATCAAATGAATTGAGTTTGATAGAATGAACTTTGATTAGCTAGAATTGAGTAAAACACAATCTAAATGACTGGATTTGATTGTAAGTAGAACGAGTAAACTTTAACGCATTGCAATATATTCAAAACAACTGAATTGGACGAAAGGAACTTCAATCAACAACAATTAACAACAATCCCATGATTTCATTTACATTCAAACGACAAGGAATGACCTTAAAGGCATTGAAATCGAATCAAATGAATTGAGTTTGATAGAATGAAGTTTGATTAGCTAGAATTGAGTACTACTCAATCTAATTGACTTGATTTGACTGTAATGAGAACGAGTAAACTTTAATGCATTCCAATAGATTCAAAACAACTAATTCGGACGAAAGGAACTTCAATCAACAACAATCAACATCAATCCCTTCATTTCATTTACATTCGAGCGACAAGGGATGACCTTAAAGGTATTCAAATCGAATCAAATGAATTGAGTCTGATAGAACGAACTTTGATTAGCTAGAATTAAGTACAACTCAATCTAATTGACTTGATTTTTTACTCTAAGGAGTTCGAGTAAACTTTAACGCATGCAATAGATTCAAAACAACTGAATCGGAGGAAAGGAACTTCAATAAACAACAATTAACAACAATCCCTTTATTTCATTTACATTCGAACGACAAGGAATGACCTTCAAGGCATCAAAATCGAATCAAATGAATTGAGTTTGATAGAATGAACTTTGATTAGCTAGAATTGAGTACAACTCAATCTAATTGACTTGATTTGACTGTAATGAGAACGAGTAAACTTTAATGCATTCCAATAGATTCAAAACTACTAATTCGGACGAAAAGAAATTCAATCAACAACAATCAACATCAATCCCTTCATTTCATTTACATTCGAACGACAAGGGATGACCTTAAAGGTATTCAAATCGAATCAAATGAATTGAGTCTGATAGAACGAACTTTGATTTGCTAGAATTGAGTACAACTCAATCTAATTGACTTGATTTGACTGTAATGAGAACGAGTAAACTTTAACGCATTGCAATAGATTCAAAACAACTGAATTGGACGAAAGGAACTTCAATCAACAACAATTAACAACAATCCCATGATTTCATTTACATTCGAACGACAAGGAATGACCTTAAAGGCATTGAAATCGAATCAAATGAATTCAGTTGGATTGAATTAACTATGATTAGTTAGAATTGAGTACTACTCAATCTAATTGACTTGATTTGACTGTAATGAGAACGAGTAAACTTTAATGCATTCCAATAGATTCAAAACAACTGAATTGGACGAAAGGAACTTCAATCAACAACAATTAACAACAATCCCATGATTTCATTTACATTCGAACGACATGGAATGACCTTCAAGGCATTGAAATCGAATCAAATGAATTGAGTTTGATAGAATGAACTTTGATTAGCTAGAATTGAGTACAACTCAATCTAATTGACTTGATTTGACTGTAATGAGAACGAGTAAACTTTAATGCATTCCAATAGATTCAAAACTACTAATTCGGACGAAAAGAAATTCAATCAACAACAATCAACATCAATCCCTTCATTTCATTTACATTCGAACGACAAGGGATGACCTTAAAGGTATTCAAATCGAATCAAATGAATTGAGTCTAATAGAACGAACTTTGATTTGCTAGAATTGAGTACAACTCAATCTAATTGACTTGATTTGACTGTAATGAGAACGAGTAAACTTTAACGCATTGCAATAGATTCAAAACAACTGAATTGGACGAAAGGAACTTCAATCAACAACAATTAACAACAATCCCATGATTTCATTTACATTCGAACCACAAGGAATGACCTTAAAGTCATTGAAATCGAATCAAATGAATTCAGTTGGATTGAATTAACTTTGATTAGTTAGAATTGAGTACTACTCATTCTAATTGACTTGATTTGACTGTAATGAGAACGAGTAAACTTTAATGCATTCCAATAGATTCAAAACAACTCATTCGGACGAAAGTAACTTCAATCAACAACAATCAACATCAATCCCTTCATTTCAATTACATTCGAACGACAAGGGATGACCTTAAAGGTATTCAAATCGAATCAAATGAATTGAGTTTGATAGAATGAACTTTGATTAGCTAGAATTGAGTACAACTCAATCTAATTGATTTGATTTAACTGTAAGGAGAACGACTAAACTTTAACGCATTGCAATATATTCAAAACAACTGAATTGGACGAAAGGAACTTCAATCAACAACAATTAACAACAATCCCATGATTTCATTTACATTCGAACGACAAGGGATGACCTTAAAGGTATTCAAATCGAATCAAATGAATTGAGTCTGATAGAACGAACTTTGATTAGCTAGAATTGAAAACAACTCAATCTAATTGACTTGATTTGACTGTAAGGAGTACGAGTAAACTTTAACGCATTACAATAGATTCAAAACAACTGAATTTGACGAAAGGAACTTCAATCAACAACAATTAACAACAATCCCATGATTTCATTTACATTCGAACGACAGGGAATGACCTTAAAGGCATTGAAATCGAATCAAATGAATTCAGTTGAATAGAATGAACTTTGATTAGTTAGAATTGAGTACAACTCAATCTAATTGACTTCATTTGATTGTAATGAGAACGAGTAAACTTTAATGCATTCCAAAAGATTCAAAACAGTTGAATCGGAGGAAAGGAACTTCAATCAACAACAATTAAAAACCATCCCTTTATTTCATTTACATTCGAACGACAAGGGACGACCTTGAAGGCATTCAAATCAAATCATATGTATTGAGTTTGATAGAATGAACTTTGATTAGATAGAATTGAGTAAAACTCAATCTAAATGACTTGATTTGACTGTAAGTAGAACGAGTAAACTTTAATGCATTCCAATAGATTCAAAACAACTAATTCGCACGAAAGGAACTTCAATCAACAACAATCAACATCAATCCCTTCATTTCATTTACATTCGAACGACAAGGGATGACCTTAAAGGTATTCAAATCGAATCAAATGAATTGAGTTTGATAGAAGGAACTTTGATTAGCTAGAATTGAGTACAACTCAATCTAATTGACTTGATTTGACTGTAAGGAGAACGAGTAAACTTTAACGCATTGCAATATATTCAAAACAACTGAATTGGACGAAAGGAACTTCAATCAACAACAATTAACAACAATCCCATGATTTCATTTACATTGGAACGACAAGGAATGACCTTAAAGGCATTGAAATCGAATCAAATGAATTCAGTTGAATAGAATGAACTTTGATTAGTTAGAATTGAGTACAACTCAATCTAATTGACTTGATTTGACTGTAATGAGAACGAGTAAACTTTAATGCATTCCAATAGATTCAAAACAACTGAATTTGACGAAAGGAAGTTTAATCAACAACAATAAACAACAATCCCTTGATTTCATTTACATTCGAACGACAAGGAATGACCTTAAAGGCATCGAAATCGAATCAAATAAATTCAGTAGGACAGAATGAACATTGATTAGTTAGAATTGAGTACCACTCAATGTAATTGACTTGATTTGACTGTAATGAGAACGAGTAAACTTTAATGCATTCCAATAGATTCAAAACAACTAATTCGGACGAAAGGAACTTCAATCAACAACAATCAACACCAATCCCTTCATTTCATTTACATTCGAACGACAAGGGATGACCTTAAAGGTATTCAAATCGAATCAAATGAATTGAGTTTGAAAGAATGAACTTTGATTAGCTAGAATTGAGTACAACTCAATCTAATTGACTTGATTTGACTGTAAGGGGAACGAGTAAACTTTAACGCATTGCAATAGATTCAAAACAACTGAATTTGACGAAAGGAACTTTAATCAACAACAATGAATAACAATCCCTTCATTTCATTTACATTCGAACGACAAGGAATGACCTTAAAGGCATCGAAATCGAATCAAATGAATTCAGTAGGACAGAATGAACTTTGATTAGTTAGAATTGAGTACAACTCAATGTAATTGACTTGATTTGACTGTAATGAGAACGAGTAAACTTTAACGCATTCCAAAAGATTCACAACAACTGAATCGGAGGAAAGGAACTTCAATCCACAACAATTAACAACAATCCCTTGATTTCATTTACATTCGAACGACAACGAATGACCTTAAAGGCATTGAAATCGAATCAAATGAATTGAGTTTGATAGAATGAACTTTGATTAGCAAGAATTGAGTACAACTCAATCTAATTGACTTGATTTGACTGTAAGTAGAACGAGTAAACTTTAATGCATTCCAATAGATTCACAACAACTAATTCGGACGAAAGGAACTTCAATCAACAACAATTAACAACAATCCCTTGATTTCATTTACATTCGAACGACAAGGAATGACCTTAAAGGCATTGAAATCGAATCAAATGAATTGAGTTTGATAGAATGAACTTTGATTAGCTAGAATTGAGTTCAACTCAATCTAATTGACTTGATTTGACTGTAATGAGAAGGAGTAAACTTTAATGCATTCCGAAAGATTCAAAACAGTTGAATCGGAGGAAAGGAACTTCAATCAACAACAATTAACAACAATCCCTTGATTTCATTTACATTCGACCGACAAGGAATGACCTTAAGGGCATTGAAATCGAATCAAATGAATTCAGTTGGAGAGAATGAACTTTGATTAGTTAGAATTGAGTACAACTCAATGTAATTGACTTGATTTGACTGTAATGAGAACGAGTAAACTTTCATGCATTCCAAAAGATTCAAAACAGTTGAATCGGAGGAAAGGAACTTCAATCAACAACAATTAAAAACCATCCCTTTATTTCATTTACATTCGAACGACAAGGGACGACCTTGAAGGCATTCAAATCAAATCATATGTATTGAGTTTGATAGAATGAACTTTGATTAGATAGAATTGAGTAAAACTCAATCTAAATGACTTGATTTGACTGTAAGTAGAACGAGTAAACTTTAATGCATTCCAATAGATTCAAAACAACTAATTCGCACGAAAGGAACTTCAATCAACAACAATCAACATCAATCCCTTCATTTCATTTACATTCGAACGACAAGGGATGACCTTAAAGGTATTCAAATCGAATCAAATGAATTGAGTTTGATAGAAGGAACTTTGATTAGCTAGAATTGAGTACAACTCAATCTAATTGACTTGATTTGACTGTAAGGAGAACGAGTAAACTTTAACGCATTGCAATATATTCAAAACAACTGAATTTGACGAAAGGAAGTTTAATCAACAACAATAAACAACAATCCCTTGATTTCATTTACATTCGACCGACAAGGAATGACCTTAAGGGCATTGAAATCGAATCAAATGAATTCAGTTGGAGAGAATGAACTTTGATTAGTTAGAATTGAGTACAACTCAATGTAATTGACTTGATTTGACTGTAATGAGAACGAGTAAACTTTCATGCATTTCAAAAGATTCAAAACAACTGAATCGGAGGAAAGGAACTTCAATCAACAACAATTAACAACAATCCTTTGATTTCATTTACATTCGAACGACAAGGAAATACCTTAAAGGCATTGAAATCGAATCAAATGAATTCAGTTGGACAGAATGAACTTTGATTAGTTAGAATTGAGTACAACTCAATGTAATTGACTTGATTTGACTGTAATGAGAACGAGTAAACTTTAACGCATTCCAAAAGATTCACAACAACTGAATCGGAGGAAAGGAACTTCAATCCACAACAATTAACAACAATCCCTTGATTTCATTTACATTCGAACGACAACGAATGACCTTAAAGGCATTGAAATCGAATCAAATGAATTGAGTTTGATAGAATGAACTTTGATTAGCAAGAATTGAGTACAACTCAATCTAATTGACTTGATTTGACTGTAAGTAGAACGAGTAAACTTTAATGCATTCCAATAGATTCACAACAACTAATTCGGACGAAAGGAACTTCAATCAACAACAATTAACAACAATCCCTTGATTTCATTTACATTCGAACGACAAGGAATGACCTTAAAGGCATTGAAATCGAATCAAATGAATTGAGTTTGATAGAATGAACTTTGATTAGCTAGAATTGAGTTCAACTCAATCTAATTGACTTGATTTGACTGTAATGAGAAGGAGTAAACTTTAATGCATTCCGAAAGATTCAAAACAGTTGAATCGGAGGAAAGGAACTTCAATCAACAACAATTAACAACAATCCCTTGATTTCATTTACATTCGACCGACAAGGGATGACCTTAAAGGTATTCAAATCGAATCAAATGAATTGAGTCTGATAGAATGAACTTTGATTAGCTAGAATTGAGTACAACTCAATCTAATTGACTTGATTTGACTGTACTGAGAACGAGTAAACTTTACCGCATTCCAAAAGATTCACAAATACTGAATCGGAGGAAAGGAACTTCAATCAACAACAATGAACAACAATCCCTTGATTTCATTTACATTCGAACTACAAGGAAGGACCATAAATGCATTGAAATCGAATCAAATGAATTCAGTTGGATTGAATTAACTTTGATTAGATAGAATTGAGTAAAACTCAATCTAAATGACTTGATTAGACAGTAAGTAGAACGAGTAAACTTAAATGCATTCCAATAGATTCAAAACAACTAATTCGCACGAAAAGAACTTCAATCATCAACAATCCCTTCATTTCATTTACATTCGAACGACAAGGGATGACCTTAAAGGTACTCAAATCGAATCAAATGAATTGAGTTTGATAGAATGAACTTTGATTAGCTAGAATTGAGTACAACTCAATCTAATTGATTTGATTTAACTGTAAGGAGAACGACTAAACTTTAACGCATTGCAATATATTCAAAACAACTGAATTGGACGAAAGGAACTTCAATCAACAACAATTAACAACAATCCCATGATTTCATTTACATTCGAACGACAGGGAATGACCTTAAAGGCATTGAAATCGAATCAAATGAATTCAGTTGAATAGAATGAACTTTGATTAGTTAGAATTGAGTACAACTCAATCTAATTTACTTGATTTGACTGTAATGAGAACGAGTAAACTTTAATGCATTCCAAAAGATTCAAAACAGTTGAATCGGAGGAAAGGAACTTCAATCAACAACAATTAAAAACAATCCCTTTATTTCATTTACATTCGAATGACAAGGAATGTCCTTAAAGGTATTCAAATCGAATCAAATGAATTGAGTTTGATAGAATGAACTTTGATTAGCTAGAATTGAGTAAAACACAATCTAAATGACTGGATTTGATTGTAAGTAGAACGAGTAAACTTTAACGCATTGCAATATATTCAAAACAACTGAATTGGACGAAAGGAACTTCAATCAACAACAATTAACAACAATCCCATGATTTCATTTACATTCAAACGACAAGGAATGACCTTAAAGGCATTGAAATCGAATCAAATGAATTGAGTTTGATAGAATGAAGTTTGATTAGCTAGAATTGAGTACTACTCAATCTAATTGACTTGATTTGACTGTAATGAGAACGAGTAAACTTTAATGCATTCCAATAGATTCAAAACAACTAATTCGGACGAAAGGAACTTCAATCAACAACAATCAACATCAATCCCTTCATTTCATTTACATTCGAGCGACAAGGGATGACCTTAAAGGTATTCAAATCGAATCAAATGAATTGAGTCTGATAGAACGAACTTTGATTAGCTAGAATTAAGTACAACTCAATCTAATTGACTTGATTTTTTACTCTAAGGAGTTCGAGTAAACTTTAACGCATGCAATAGATTCAAAACAACTGAATCGGAGGAAAGGAACTTCAATAAACAACAATTAACAACAATCCCTTTATTTCATTTACATTCGAACGACAAGGAATGACCTTCAAGGCATTGAAATCGAATCAAATGAATTGAGTTTGATAGAATGAACTTTGATTAGCTAGAATTGAGTACAACTCAATCTAATTGACTTGATTTGACTGTAATGAGAACGAGTAAACTTTAATGCATTCCAATAGATTCAAAACTACTAATTCGGACGAAAAGAAATTCAATCAACAACAATCAACATCAATCCCTTCATTTCATTTACATTCGAACGACAAGGGATGACCTTAAAGGTATTCAAATCGAATCAAATGAATTGAGTCTGATAGAACGAACTTTGATTTGCTAGAATTGAGTACAACTCAATCTAATTGACTTGATTTGACTGTAATGAGAACGAGTAAACTTTAACGCATTGCAATAGATTCAAAACAACTGAATTGGACGAAAGGAACTTCAATCAACAACAATTAACAACAATCCCATGATTTCATTTACATTCGAACGACAAGGAATGACCTTAAAGGCATTGAAATCGAATCAAATGAATTCAGTTGGATTGAATTAACTATGATTAGTTAGAATTGAGTACTACTCAATCTAATTGACTTGATTTGACTGTAATGAGAACGAGTAAACTTTAATGCATTCCAATAGATTCAAAACAACTGAATTGGACGAAAGGAACTTCAATCAACAACAATTAACAACAATCCCATGATTTCATTTACATTCGAACGACATGGAATGACCTTCAAGGCATTGAAATCGAATCAAATGAATTGAGTTTGATAGAATGAACTTTGATTAGCTAGAATTGAGTACAACTCAATCTAATTGACTTGATTTGACTGTAATGAGAACGAGTAAACTTTAATGCATTCCAATAGATTCAAAACTACTAATTCGGACGAAAAGAAATTCAATCAACAACAATCAACATCAATCCCTTCATTTCATTTACATTCGAACGACAAGGGATGACCTTAAAGGTATTCAAATCGAATCAAATGAATTGAGTCTAATAGAACGAACTTTGATTTGCTAGAATTGAGTACAACTCAATCTAATTGACTTGATTTGACTGTAATGAGAACGAGTAAACTTTAACGCATTGCAATAGATTCAAAACAACTGAATTGGACGAAAGGAACTTCAATCAACAACAATTAACAACAATCCCATGATTTCATTTACATTCGAACCACAAGGAATGACCTTAAAGTCATTGAAATCGAATCAAATGAATTCAGTTGGATTGAATTAACTTTGATTAGTTAGAATTGAGTACTACTCATTCTAATTGACTTGATTTGACTGTAATGAGAACGAGTAAACTTTAATGCATTCCAATAGATTCAAAACAACTCATTCGGACGAAAGTAACTTCAATCAACAACAATCAACATCAATCCCTTCATTTCAATTACATTCGAACGACAAGGGATGACCTTAAAGGTATTCAAATCGAATCAAATGAATTGAGTTTGATAGAATGAACTTTGATTAGCTAGAATTGAGTACAACTCAATCTAATTGATTTGATTTAACTGTAAGGAGAACGACTAAACTTTAACGCATTGCAATATATTCAAAACAACTGAATTGGACGAAAGGAACTTCAATCAACAACAATTAACAACAATCCCATGATTTCATTTACATTCGAACGACAAGGGATGACCTTAAAGGTATTCAAATCGAATCAAATGAATTGAGTCTGATAGAACGAACTTTGATTAGCTAGAATTGAAAACAACTCAATCTAATTGACTTGATTTGACTGTAAGGAGTACGAGTAAACTTTAACGCATTACAATAGATTCAAAACAACTGAATTTGACGAAAGGAACTTCAATCAACAACAATTAACAACAATCCCATGATTTCATTTACATTCGAACGACAGGGAATGACCTTAAAGGCATTGAAATCGAATCAAATGAATTCAGTTGAATAGAATGAACTTTGATTAGTTAGAATTGAGTACAACTCAATCTAATTGACTTCATTTGATTGTAATGAGAACGAGTAAACTTTAATGCATTCCAAAAGATTCAAAACAGTTGAATCGGAGGAAAGGAACTTCAATCAACAACAATTAAAAACCATCCCTTTATTTCATTTACATTCGAACGACAAGGGACGACCTTGAAGGCATTCAAATCAAATCATATGTATTGAGTTTGATAGAATGAACTTTGATTAGATAGAATTGAGTAAAACTCAATCTAAATGACTTGATTTGACTGTAAGTAGAACGAGTAAACTTTAATGCATTCCAATAGATTCAAAACAACTAATTCGCACGAAAGGAACTTCAATCAACAACAATCAACATCAATCCCTTCATTTCATTTACATTCGAACGACAAGGGATGACCTTAAAGGTATTCAAATCGAATCAAATGAATTGAGTTTGATAGAAGGAACTTTGATTAGCTAGAATTGAGTACAACTCAATCTAATTGACTTGATTTGACTGTAAGGAGAACGAGTAAACTTTAACGCATTGCAATATATTCAAAACAACTGAATTGGACGAAAGGAACTTCAATCAACAACAATTAACAACAATCCCATGATTTCATTTACATTGGAACGACAAGGAATGACCTTAAAGGCATTGAAATCGAATCAAATGAATTCAGTTGAATAGAATGAACTTTGATTAGTTAGAATTGAGTACAACTCAATCTAATTGACTTGATTTGACTGTAATGAGAACGAGTAAACTTTAATGCATTCCAATAGATTCAAAACAACTGAATTTGACGAAAGGAAGTTTAATCAACAACAATAAACAACAATCCCTTGATTTCATTTACATTCGAACGACAAGGAATGACCTTAAAGGCATCGAAATCGAATCAAATAAATTCAGTAGGACAGAATGAACATTGATTAGTTAGAATTGAGTACCACTCAATGTAATTGACTTGATTTGACTGTAATGAGAACGAGTAAACTTTAATGCATTCCAATAGATTCAAAACAACTAATTCGGACGAAAGGAACTTCAATCAACAACAATCAACACCAATCCCTTCATTTCATTTACATTCGAACGACAAGGGATGACCTTAAAGGTATTCAAATCGAATCAAATGAATTGAGTTTGAAAGAATGAACTTTGATTAGCTAGAATTGAGTACAACTCAATCTAATTGACTTGATTTGACTGTAAGGGGAACGAGTAAACTTTAACGCATTGCAATAGATTCAAAACAACTGAATTTGACGAAAGGAACTTTAATCAACAACAATGAATAACAATCCCTTCATTTCATTTACATTCGAACGACAAGGAATGACCTTAAAGGCATCGAAATCGAATCAAATGAATTCAGTAGGACAGAATGAACTTTGATTAGTTAGAATTGAGTACAACTCAATGTAATTGACTTGATTTGACTGTAATGAGAACGAGTAAACTTTAACGCATTCCAAAAGATTCACAACAACTGAATCGGAGGAAAGGAACTTCAATCCACAACAATTAACAACAATCCCTTGATTTCATTTACATTCGAACGACAACGAATGACCTTAAAGGCATTGAAATCGAATCAAATGAATTGAGTTTGATAGAATGAACTTTGATTAGCAAGAATTGAGTACAACTCAATCTAATTGACTTGATTTGACTGTAAGTAGAACGAGTAAACTTTAATGCATTCCAATAGATTCACAACAACTAATTCGGACGAAAGGAACTTCAATCAACAACAATTAACAACAATCCCTTGATTTCATTTACATTCGAACGACAAGGAATGACCTTAAAGGCATTGAAATCGAATCAAATGAATTGAGTTTGATAGAATGAACTTTGATTAGCTAGAATTGAGTTCAACTCAATCTAATTGACTTGATTTGACTGTAATGAGAAGGAGTAAACTTTAATGCATTCCGAAAGATTCAAAACAGTTGAATCGGAGGAAAGGAACTTCAATCAACAACAATTAACAACAATCCCTTGATTTCATTTACATTCGACCGACAAGGAATGACCTTAAGGGCATTGAAATCGAATCAAATGAATTCAGTTGGAGAGAATGAACTTTGATTAGTTAGAATTGAGTACAACTCAATGTAATTGACTTGATTTGACTGTAATGAGAACGAGTAAACTTTCATGCATTCCAAAAGATTCAAAACAGTTGAATCGGAGGAAAGGAACTTCAATCAACAACAATTAAAAACCATCCCTTTATTTCATTTACATTCGAACGACAAGGGACGACCTTGAAGGCATTCAAATCAAATCATATGTATTGAGTTTGATAGAATGAACTTTGATTAGATAGAATTGAGTAAAACTCAATCTAAATGACTTGATTTGACTGTAAGTAGAACGAGTAAACTTTAATGCATTCCAATAGATTCAAAACAACTAATTCGCACGAAAGGAACTTCAATCAACAACAATCAACATCAATCCCTTCATTTCATTTACATTCGAACGACAAGGGATGACCTTAAAGGTATTCAAATCGAATCAAATGAATTGAGTTTGATAGAAGGAACTTTGATTAGCTAGAATTGAGTACAACTCAATCTAATTGACTTGATTTGACTGTAAGGAGAACGAGTAAACTTTAACGCATTGCAATATATTCAAAACAACTGAATTTGACGAAAGGAAGTTTAATCAACAACAATAAACAACAATCCCTTGATTTCATTTACATTCGACCGACAAGGAATGACCTTAAGGGCATTGAAATCGAATCAAATGAATTCAGTTGGAGAGAATGAACTTTGATTAGTTAGAATTGAGTACAACTCAATGTAATTGACTTGATTTGACTGTAATGAGAACGAGTAAACTTTCATGCATTTCAAAAGATTCAAAACAACTGAATCGGAGGAAAGGAACTTCAATCAACAACAATTAACAACAATCCTTTGATTTCATTTACATTCGAACGACAAGGAAATACCTTAAAGGCATTGAAATCGAATCAAATGAATTCAGTTGGACAGAATGAACTTTGATTAGTTAGAATTGAGTACAACTCAATGTAATTGACTTGATTTGACTGTAATGAGAACGAGTAAACTTTAACGCATTCCAAAAGATTCACAACAACTGAATCGGAGGAAAGGAACTTCAATCCACAACAATTAACAACAATCCCTTGATTTCATTTACATTCGAACGACAACGAATGACCTTAAAGGCATTGAAATCGAATCAAATGAATTGAGTTTGATAGAATGAACTTTGATTAGCAAGAATTGAGTACAACTCAATCTAATTGACTTGATTTGACTGTAAGTAGAACGAGTAAACTTTAATGCATTCCAATAGATTCACAACAACTAATTCGGACGAAAGGAACTTCAATCAACAACAATTAACAACAATCCCTTGATTTCATTTACATTCGAACGACAAGGAATGACCTTAAAGGCATTGAAATCGAATCAAATGAATTGAGTTTGATAGAATGAACTTTGATTAGCTAGAATTGAGTTCAACTCAATCTAATTGACTTGATTTGACTGTAATGAGAAGGAGTAAACTTTAATGCATTCCGAAAGATTCAAAACAGTTGAATCGGAGGAAAGGAACTTCAATCAACAACAATTAACAACAATCCCTTGATTTCATTTACATTCGACCGACAAGGAATGACCTTAAGGGCATTGAAATCGAATCAAATGAATTCAGTTGGAGAGAATGAACTTTGATTAGTTAGAATTGAGTACAACTCAATGTAATTGACTTGATTTGACTGTAATGAGAACGAGTAAACTTTCATGCATTCCAAAAGATTCAAAACAGTTGAATCGGAGGAAAGGAACTTCAATCAACAACAATTAAAAACCATCCCTTTATTTCATTTACATTCGAACGACAAGGGACGACCTTGAAGGCATTCAAATCAAATCATATGTATTGAGTTTGATAGAATGAACTTTGATTAGATAGAATTGAGTAAAACTCAATCTAAATGACTTGATTTGACTGTAAGTAGAACGAGTAAACTTTAATGCATTCCAATAGATTCAAAACAACTAATTCGCACGAAAGGAACTTCAATCAACAACAATCAACATCAATCCCTTCATTTCATTTACATTCGAACGACAAGGGATGACCTTAAAGGTATTCAAATCGAATCAAATGAATTGAGTTTGATAGAAGGAACTTTGATTAGCTAGAATTGAGTACAACTCAATCTAATTGACTTGATTTGACTGTAAGGAGAACGAGTAAACTTTAACGCATTGCAATATATTCAAAACAACTGAATTTGACGAAAGGAAGTTTAATCAACAACAATAAACAACAATCCCTTGATTTCATTTACATTCGACCGACAAGGAATGACCTTAAGGGCATTGAAATCGAATCAAATGAATTCAGTTGGAGAGAATGAACTTTGATTAGTTAGAATTGAGTACAACTCAATGTAATTGACTTGATTTGACTGTAATGAGAACGAGTAAACTTTCATGCATTTCAAAAGATTCAAAACAACTGAATCGGAGGAAAGGAACTTCAATCCACAACAATTAACAACAATCCCTTGATTTCATTTACATTCGAACGACAACGAATGACCTTAAAGGCATTGAAATCGAATCAAATGAATTGAGTTTGATAGAATGAACTTTGATTAGCAAGAATTGAGTACAACTCAATCTAATTGACTTGATTTGACTGTAAGGAGAACGAGTAAACTTTAACGCATTCCAAAAGATTCACAACAACTGAATCGGAGGAAAGGAACTTCAATCCACAACAATTAACAACAATCCCTTGATTTCATTTACATTCGAACGACAAGGAATGACCTTAAAGGCATTGAAATCGAATCAAATGAATTGAGTTTGATAGAATGAACTTTGATTAGCTAGAATTGAGTTCAACTCAATCTAATTGACTTGATTTGACTGTAATGAGAAGGAGTAAACTTTAATGCATTCCGAAAGATTCAAAACAGTTGAATCGGAGGAAAGGAACTTCAATCAACAACAATTAACAACAATCCCTTGATTTCATTTACATTCGACCGACAAGGAATGACCTTAAGGGCATTGAAATCGAATCAAATGAATTCAGTTGGAGAGAATGAACTTTGATTAGTTAGAATTGAGTACAACTCAATGTAATTGACTTGATTTGACTGTAATGAGAACGAGTAAACTTTCATGCATTCCAAAAGATTCAAAACAGTTGAATCGGAGGAAAGGAACTTCAATCAACAACAATTAAAAACCATCCCTTTATTTCATTTACATTCGAACGACAAGGGACGACCTTGAAGGCATTCAAATCAAATCATATGTATTGAGTTTGATAGAATGAACTTTGATTAGATAGAATTGAGTAAAACTCAATCTAAATGACTTGATTTGACTGTAAGTAGAACGAGTAAACTTTAATGCATTCCAATAGATTCAAAACAACTAATTCGCACGAAAGGAACTTCAATCAACAACAATCAACATCAATCCCTTCATTTCATTTACATTCGAACGACAAGGGATGACCTTAAAGGTATTCAAATCGAATCAAATGAATTGAGTTTGATAGAAGGAACTTTGATTAGCTAGAATTGAGTACAACTCAATCTAATTGACTTGATTTGACTGTAAGGAGAACGAGTAAACTTTAACGCATTGCAATATATTCAAAACAACTGAATTTGACGAAAGGAAGTTTAATCAACAACAATAAACAACAATCCCTTGATTTCATTTACATTCGACCGACAAGGAATGACCTTAAGGGCATTGAAATCGAATCAAATGAATTCAGTTGGAGAGAATGAACTTTGATTAGTTAGAATTGAGTACAACTCAATCTAATTGACTTCATTTGACTGTAATGAGAACGAGTAAACTTTAATGCATTCCAAAAGATTCAAAACAACTGAATTTGACGAAAGGAACTTCAATCAACAACAATTAACAACAATCCCATGATTTCATTTACATTCGAACGACAGGGAATGACCTTAAAGGCATTGAAATCGAATCAAATGAATTCAG
The DNA here is from genome assembly GCA_030490835.1 of Annona cherimola. Lineage (NCBI taxonomy): Eukaryota > Viridiplantae > Streptophyta > Magnoliopsida > Magnoliales > Annonaceae > Annona > Annona cherimola. Next base: position 613,480 of record JASFXW010000015.1, on the reverse strand, counting down.
TTGCATAGAATGAACTTTGATTAGTTAGAATTGAGTACAACTCAATCTAATTGACTTCATTTGACTGTAATGAGAACGAGTAAACTTTAATGCATTCCAAAAGATTCAAAACAGTTGAATCGGAGGAAAGGAACTTCAATCAACAACAATTAAAAACCATCCCTTTATTTCATTTACATTCGAACGACAAGGGACGACCTTGAAGGCATTCAAATCAAATCATATGTATTGAGTTTGATAGAATGAACTTTGATTAGATAGAATTGAGTAAAACTCAATCTAAATGACTTGATTTGACTGTAAGTAGAACGAGTAAACTTTAATGCATTCCAATAGATTCAAAACAACTAATTCGCACGAAAGGAACTTCAATCAACAACAATCAACATCAATCCCTTCATTTCATTTACATTCGAACGACAAGGGATGACCTTAAAGGTATTCAAATCGAATCAAATGAATTGAGTTTGATAGAAGGAACTTTGATTAGCTAGAATTGAGTACAACTCAATCTAATTGACTTGATTTGACTGTAAGGAGAACGAGTAAACTTTAACGCATTGCAATATATTCAAAACAACTGAATTTGACGAAAGGAAGTTTAATCAACAACAATAAACAACAATCCCTTGATTTCATTTACATTCGACCGACAAGGAATGACCTTAAGGGCATTGAAATCGAATCAAATGAATTCAGTTGGAGAGAATGAACTTTGATTAGCTAGAATTGAGTACAACTCAATCTAATTGACTTGATTTGACTGTAAGGGGAACGAGTAAACTTTAACGCATTGCAATAGATTCAAAACAACTGAATTTGACGAAAGGAACTTTAATCAACAACAATGAATAACAATCCCTTCATTTCATTTACATTCGAACGAAAAGGAATGACCTTAAAGGCATCGAAATCGAATCAAATGAATTCAGTAGGACAGAATGAACTTTGATTAGTTAGAATTGAGTACAACTCAATGTAATTGACTTGATTTGACTGTAATGAGAACGAGTAAACTTTAACGCATTCCAAAAGATTCACAACAACTGAATCGGAGGAAAGGAACTTCAATCCACAACAATTAACAACAATCCCTTGATTTCATTTACATTCGAACGACAACGAATGACCTTAAAGGCATTGAAATCGAATCAAATGAATTGAGTTTGATAGAATGAACTTTGATTAGCAAGAATTGAGTACAACTCAATCTAATTGACTTGATTTGACTGTAAGTAGAACGAGTAAACTTTAATGCATTCCAATAGATTCACAACAACTAATTCGGACGAAAGGAACTTCAATCAACAACAATTAACAACAATCCCTTGATTTCATTTACATTCGAACGACAAGGAATGACCTTAAAGGCATTGAAATCGAATCAAATGAATTGAGTTTGATAGAATGAACTTTGATTAGCTAGAATTGAGTTCAACTCAATCTAATTGACTTGATTTGACTGTAATGAGAAGGAGTAAACTTTAATGCATTCCGAAAGATTCAAAACAGTTGAATCGGAGGAAAGGAACTTCAATCAACAACAATTAACAACAATCCCTTGATTTCATTTACATTCGACCGACAAGGAATGACCTTAAGGGCATTGAAATCGAATCAAATGAATTCAGTTGGAGAGAATGAACTTTGATTAGTTAGAATTGAGTACAACTCAATGTAATTGACTTGATTTGACTGTAATGAGAACGAGTAAACTTTCATGCATTCCAAAAGATTCAAAACAGTTGAATCGGAGGAAAGGAACTTCAATCAACAACAATTAAAAACCATCCCTTTATTTCATTTACATTCGAACGACAAGGGACGACCTTGAAGGCATTCAAATCAAATCATATGTATTGAGTTTGATAGAATGAACTTTGATTAGATAGAATTGAGTAAAACTCAATCTAAATGACTTGATTTGACTGTAAGTAGAACGAGTAAACTTTAATGCATTCCAATAGATTCAAAACAACTAATTCGCACGAAAGGAACTTCAATCAACAACAATCAACATCAATCCCTTCATTTCATTTACATTCGAACGACAAGGGATGACCTTAAAGGTATTCAAATCGAATCAAATGAATTGAGTTTGATAGAAGGAACTTTGATTAGCTAGAATTGAGTACAACTCAATCTAATTGACTTGATTTGACTGTAAGGAGAACGAGTAAACCTTAACGCATTGCAATATATTCAAAACAACTGAATTGGACGAAAGGAACTTCAATCAACAACAATTAACAACAATCCCATGATTTCATTTACATTCGAACGACAAGGGATGACCTTAAAGGTATTCAAATCGAATCAAATGAATTGAGTCTGATAGAACGAACTTTTATTAGCTAGAATTGAAAACAACTCAATCTAATTGACTTGATTTGACTGTAAGGAGTACGAGTAAACTTTAACGCATTACAATAGATTCAAAACAACTGAATTTGACGAAAGGAACTTCAATCAACAACAATTAACAACAATCCCATGATTTCATTTACATTCGAACGACAGGGAATGACCTTAAAGGCATTGAAATCGAATCAAATGAATTCAGTTGAATAGAATGAACTTTGATTAGTTAGAATTGAGTACAACTCAATCTAATTGACTTCATTTGACTGTAATGAGAACGAGTAAACTTTAATGCATTCCAAAAGATTCAAAACAGTTGAATCGGAGGAAAGGAACTTCAATCAACAACAATTAAAAACCATCCCTTTATTTCATTTACATTCGAACGACAAGGGACGACCTTGAAGGCATTCAAATCAAATCATATGTATTGAGTTTGATAGAATGAACTTTGATTAGATAGAATTGAGTAAAACTCAATCTAAATGACTTGATTTGACTGTAAGTAGAACGAGTAAACTTTAATGCATTCCAATAGATTCAAAACAACTAATTCGCACGAAAGGAACTTCAATCAACAACAATCAACATCAATCCCTTCATTTCATTTACATTCGAACGACAAGGGATGACCTTAAAGGTATTCAAATCGAATCAAATGAATTGAGTTTGATAGAAGGAACTTTGATTAGCTAGAATTGAGTACAACTCAATCTAATTGACTTGATTTGACTGTAAGGAGAACGAGTAAACTTTAACGCATTGCAATATATTCAAAACAACTGAATTGGACGAAAGGAACTTCAATCAACAACAATTAACAACAATCCCATGATTTCATTTACATTCGAACGACAAGGAATGACCTTAAAGGCATTGAAATCGAATCAAGTGAATTCAGTTAGATAGAATGAACTTTGATTAGTTAGAAGTGAGTACTACTCAATCTAATTGACATGATTTGACTGTAAGGAGAACGAGTAAACTTTAACGCATTGCAATAGATTCAAAACAACTGAATTTGACGAAAGGAACTTCAATCAACAACAATTAACAACAATCCCATGATTTCATTTACATTGGAACGACAAGGAATGACCTTAAAGGCATTGAAATCGAATCAAATGAATTCAGTTGAATAGAATGAACTTTGATTAGTTAGAATTGAGTACAACTCAATCTAATTGACTTGATTTGACTGTAATGAGAACGAGTAAACTTTAATGCATTCCAATAGATTCAAAACAACTGAATTTGACGAAAGGAAGTTTAATCAACAACAATAAACAACAATCCCTTGATTTCATTTACATTCGAACGACAAGGAATGACCTTAAAGGCATCGAAATCGAATCAAATAAATTCAGTAGGACAGAATGAACATTGATTAGTTAGAATTGAGTACCACTCAATGTAATTGACTTGATTTGACTGTAATGAGAACGAGTAAACTTTAATGCATTCCAATAGATTCAAAACAACTAATTCGGACGAAAGGAACTTCAATCAACAACAATCAACACCAATCCCTTCATTTCATTTACATTCGAACGACAAGGGATGACCTTAAAGGTATTCAAATCGAATCAAATGAATTGAGTTTGAAAGAATGAACTTTGATTAGCTAGAATTGAGTACAACTCAATCTAATTGACTTGATTTGACTGTAAGGGGAACGAGTAAACTTTAACGCATTGCAATAGATTCAAAACAACTGAATTTGACGAAAGGAACTTTAATCAACAACAATGAATAACAATCCCTTCATTTCATTTACATTCGAACGACAAGGAATGACCTTAAAGGCATCGAAATCGAATCAAATGAATTCAGTAGGATAGAATGAACTTTGATTAGTTAGAATTGAGTACAACTCAATGTAATTGACTTGATTTGACTGTAATGAGAACGAGTAAACTTTAACGCATTCCAAAAGATTCACAACAACTGAATCGGAGGAAAGGAACTTCAATCCACAACAATTAACAACAATCCCTTGATTTCATTTACATTCGAACGACAACGAATGACCTTAAAGGCATTGAAATCGAATCAAATGAATTGAGTTTGATAGAATGAACTTTGATTAGCAAGAATTGAGTACAACTCAATCTAATTGACTTGATTTGACTGTAAGTAGAACGAGTAAACTTTAATGCATTCCAATAGATTCACAACAACTAATTCGGACGAAAGGAACTTCAATCAACAACAATTAACAACAATCCCTTGATTTCATTTACATTCGAACGACAAGGAATGACCTTAAAGGCATTGAAATCGAATCAAATGAATTGAGTTTGATAGAATGAACTTTGATTAGCTAGAATTGAGTTCAACTCAATCTAATTGACTTGATTTGACTGTAATGAGAAGGAGTAAATTTTAATGCATTCCGAAAGATTCAAAACAGTTGAATCGGAGGAAAGGAACTTCAATCAACAACAATTAACAACAATCCCTTGATTTCATTTACATTCGACCGACAAGGAATGACCTTAAGGGCATTGAAATCGAATCAAATGAATTCAGTTGGAGAGAATGAACTTTGATTAGTTAGAATTGAGTACAACTCAATGTAATTGACTTGATTTGACTGTAATGAGAACGAGTAAACTTTCATGCATTCCAAAAGATTCAAAACAGTTGAATCGGAGGAAAGGAACTTCAATCAACAACAATTAAAAACCATCCCTTTATTTCATTTACATTCGAACGACAAGGGACGACCTTGAAGGCATTCAAATCAAATCATATGTATTGAGTTTGATAGAATGAACTTTGATTAGATAGAATTGAGTAAAACTCAATCTAAATGACTTGATTTGACTGTAAGTAGAACGAGTAAACTTTAATGCATTCCAATAGATTCAAAACAACTAATTCGCACGAAAGGAACTTCAATCAACAACAATCAACATCAATCCCTTCATTTCATTTACATTCGAACGACAAGGGATGACCTTAAAGGTATTCAAATCGAATCAAATGAATTGAGTCTGATAGAACGAACTTTGATTAGCTAGAATTGAGTACAACTCAATCTAATTGACTTGATTTGACTGTAAGGAGAACGAGTAAACTTTAACGCATTGCAATATATTCAAAACAACTGAATTTGACGAAAGGAAGTTTAATCAACAACAATAAACAACAATCCCTTGATTTCATTTACATTCGACCGACAAGGAATGACCTTAAGGGCATTGAAATCGAATCAAATGAATTCAGTTGGAGAGAATGAACTTTGATTAGTTAGAATTGAGTACAACTCAATGTAATTGACTTGATTTGACTGTAATGAGAACGAGTAAACTTTCATGCATTTCAAAAGATTCAAAACAACTGAATCGGAGGAAAGGAACTTCAATCAACAACAATTAACAACAATCCTTTGATTTCATTTACATTCGAACGACAAGGAAATACCTTAAAGGCATTGAAATCGAATCAAATGAATTCAGTTGGATAGAATGAACTTTGATTAGGTAGAATTGAGTACAACTCAATCTAATTGACTTGATTTGACTGTAATGAGAACGAGTAAACTTTAACGCATTGCAATAGATTCAAAACAACTGAATTGGACGAAAGGAACTTCAATCAACAACAATTAACAACAATCCCATGATTTCATTTACATTCGAACCACAAGGAATGACCTTAAAGTCATTGAAATCGAATCAAATGAATTCAGTTGGATTGAATTAACTTTGATTAGTTAGAATTGAGTACTACTCATTCTAATTGACTTGATTTGACTGTAATGAGAACGAGTAAACTTTAATGCATTCCAATAGATTCAAAACAACTCATTCGGACCAAAGTAACTTCAATCAACAACAATCAACATCAATCCCTTCATTTCAATTACATTCGAACGACAAGGGATGACCTTAAAGGTATTCAAATCGAATCAAATGAATTGAGTTTGAAAGAATGAACTTTGATTAGCTAGAATTGAGTACAACTCAATCTAATTGACTTGATTTGACTGTAAGGGGAACGAGTAAACTTTAACGCATTGCAATAGATTCAAAACAACTGAATTTGACGAAAGGAACTTTAATCAACAACAATGAATAACAATCCCTTCATTTCATTTACATTCGAACGACAAGGAATGACCTTAAAGGCATTGAAATCGAATCAAATGAATTGAGTTTGATAGAATGAACTTTGATTAGCTAGAATTGAGTTCAACTCAATCTAATTGACTTGATTTGACTGTAATGAGAAGGAGTAAACTTTAATGCATTCCGAAAGATTCAAAACAGTTGAATCGGAGGAAAGGAACTTCAATCAACAACAATTAACAACAATCCCTTGATTTCATTTACATTCGACCGACAAGGAATGACCTTAAGGGCATTGAAATCGAATCAAATGAATTCAGTTGGAGAGAATGAACTTTGATTAGTTAGAATTGAGTACAACTCAATGTAATTGACTTGATTTGACTGTAATGAGAACGAGTAAACTTTCATGCATTCCAAAAGATTCAAAACAGTTGAATCGGAGGAAAGGAACTTCAATCAACAACAATTAAAAACCATCCCTTTATTTCATTTACATTCGAACGACAAGGGACGACCTTGAAGGCATTCAAATCAAATCATATGTATTGAGTTTGATAGAATGAACTTTGATTAGATAGAATTGAGTAAAACTCAATCTAAATGACTTGATTTGACTGTAAGTAGAACGAGTAAACTTTAATGCATTCCAATAGATTCAAAACAACTAATTCGCACGAAAGGAACTTCAATCAACAACAATCAACATCAATCCCTTCATTTCATTTACATTCGAACGACAAGGGATGACCTTAAAGGTATTCAAATCGAATCAAATGAATTGAGTCTGATAGAACGAACTTTGATTAGCTAGAATTGAGTACAACTCAATCTAATTGACTTGATTTGACTGTAAGGAGAACGAGTAAACTTTAACGCATTGCAATATATTCAAAACAACTGAATTTGACGAAAGGAAGTTTAATCAACAACAATAAACAACAATCCCTTGATTTCATTTACATTCGACCGACAAGGAATGACCTTAAGGGCATTGAAATCGAATCAAATGAATTCAGTTGGAGAGAATGAACTTTGATTAGTTAGAATTGAGTACAACTCAATGTAATTGACTTGATTTGACTGTAATGAGAACGAGTAAACTTTCATGCATTTCAAAAGATTCAAAACAACTGAATCGGAGGAAAGGAACTTCAATCAACAACAATTAACAACAATCCTTTGATTTCATTTACATTCGAACGACAAGGAAATACCTTAAAGGCATTGAAATCGAATCAAATGAATTCAGTTGGATAGAATGAACTTTGATTAGGTAGAATTGAGTACAACTCAATCTAATTGACTTGATTTGACTGTAATGAGAACGAGTAAACTTTAACGCATTGCAATAGATTCAAAACAACTGAATTGGACGAAAGGAACTTCAATCAACAACAATTAACAACAATCCCATGATTTCATTTACATTCGAACCACAAGGAATGACCTTAAAGTCATTGAAATCGAATCAAATGAATTCAGTTGGATTGAATTAACTTTGATTAGTTAGAATTGAGTACTACTCATTCTAATTGACTTGATTTGACTGTAATGAGAACGAGTAAACTTTAATGCATTCCAATAGATTCAAAACAACTCATTCGGACCAAAGTAACTTCAATCAACAACAATCAACATCAATCCCTTCATTTCAATTACATTCGAACGACAAGGGATGACCTTAAAGGTATTCAAATCGAATCAAATGAATTGAGTCTGATAGAACGAACTTTGATTAGCTAGAATTGAAAACAACTCAATCTAATTGACTTGATTTGACTGTAAGGAGTACGAGTAAACTTTAACGCATTACAATAGATTCAAAACAACTGAATTTGACGAAAGGAACTTCAATCAACAACAATTAACAACAATCCCATGATTTCATTTACATTCGAACGACAGGGAATGACCTTAAAGGCATTGAAATCGAATCAAATGAATTCAGTTGAATAGAATGAACTTTGATTAGTTAGAATTGAGTACAACTCAATCTAATTGACTTCATTTGACTGTAATGAGAACGAGTAAACTTTAATGCATTCCAAAAGATTCAAAACAGTTGAATCGGAGGAAAGGAACTTCAATCAACAACAATTAAAAACCATCCCTTTATTTCATTTACATTCGAACGACAAGGGACGACCTTGAAGGCATTCAAATCAAATCATATGTATTGAGTTTGATAGAATGAACTTTGATTAGATAGAATTGAGTAAAACTCAATCTAAATGACTTGATTTGACTGTAAGTAGAACGAGTAAACTTTAATGCATTCCAATAGATTCAAAACAACTAATTCGCACGAAAGGAACTTCAATCAACAACAATCAACATCAATCCCTTCATTTCATTTACATTCGAACGACAAGGGATAACCTTAAAGGTATTCAAATCGAATCAAATGAATTGAGTTTGATAGAAGGAACTTTGATTAGCTAGAATTGAGTACAACTCAATCTAATTGACTTGATTTGACTGTAAGGAGAACGAGTAAACTTTAACGCATTGCAATATATTCAAAACAACTGAATTGGACGAAAGGAACTTCAATCAACAACAATTAACAACAATCCCATGATTTCATTTACATTCGAACGACAAGGAATGACCTTAAGGGCATTGAAATCGAATCAAGTGAATTCAGTTCGATAGAATGAACTTTGATTAGTTAGAAGTGAGTACTACTCAATCTAATTGACATGATTTGACTGTAAGGAGAACGAGTAAACTTTAACGCATTGCAATAGATTCAAAACAACTGAATTTGACGAAAGGAACTTCAATCAACAACAATTAACAACAATCCCATGATTTCATTTACATTGGAACGACAAGGAATGACCTTAAAGGCATTGAAATCGAATCAAATGAATTCAGTTGCATAGAATGAACTTTGATTAGTTAGAATTGAGTACAACTCAATCTAATTGACTTGATTTGACTGTAATGAGAACGAGTAAACTTTAATGCATTCCAATAGATTCAAAACAACTGAATTTGACGAAAGGAAGTTTAATCAACAACAATAAACAACAATCCCTTGATTTCATTTACATTCGAACGACAAGGAATGACCTTAAAGGCATCGAAATCGAATCAAATGAATTCAGTAGGACAGAATGAACATTGATTAGTTAGAATTGAGTACCACTCAATGTAATTGACTTGATTTGACTGTAATGAGAACGAGTAAACTTTAATGCATTCCAATAGATTCAAAACAACTAATTCGGACGAAAGGAACTTCAATCAACAACAATCAACACCAATCCCTTCATTTCATTTACATTCGAACGACAAGGGATGACCTTAAAGGTATTCAAATCGAATCAAATGAATTGAGTTTGAAAGAATGAACTTTGATTAGCTAGAATTGAGTACAACTCAATCTAATTGACTTGATTTGACTGTAAGGGGAACGAGTAAACTTTAACGCATTGCAATAGATTCAAAACAACTGAATTTGACGAAAGGAACTTTAATCAACAACAATGAATAACAATCCCTTCATTTCATTTACATTCGAACGACAAGGAATGACCTTAAAGGCATCGAAATCGAATCAAATGAATTCAGTAGGACAGAATGAACTTTGATTAGTTAGAATTGAGTACAACTCAATGTAATTGACTTGATTTGACTGTAATGAGAACGAGTAAACTTTAACGCATTCCAAAAGATTCACAACAACTGAATCGGAGGAAAGGAACTTCAATCCACAACAATTAACAACAATCCCTTGATTTCATTTACATTCGAACGACAACGAATGACCTTAAAGGCATTGAAATCGAATCAAATGAATTGAGTTTGATAGAATGAACTTTGATTAGCAAGAATTGAGTACAACTCAATCTAATTGACTTGATTTGACTGTAAGTAGAACGAGTAAACTTTAATGCATTCCAATAGATTCACAACAACTAATTCGGACGAAAGGAACTTCAATCAACAACAATTAACAACAATCCCTTGATTTCATTTACATTCGAACGACAAGGAATGACCTTAAAGGCATTGAAATCGAATCAAATGAATTGAGTTTGATAGAATGAACTTTGATTAGCTAGAATTGAGTTCAACTCAATCTAATTGACTTGATTTGACTGTAATGAGAAGGAGTAAACTTTAATGCATTCCGAAAGATTCAAAACAGTTGAATCGGAGGAAAGGAACTTCAATCAACAACAATTAACAACAATCCCTTGATTTCATTTACATTCGACCGACAAGGAATGACCTTAAGGGCATTGAAATCGAATCAAATGAATTCAGTTGGAGAGAATGAACTTTGATTAGTTAGAATTGAGTACAACTCAATGTAATTGACTTGATTTGACTGTAATGAGAACGAGTAAACTTTCATGCATTCCAAAAGATTCAAAACAGTTGAATCGGAGGAAAGGAACTTCAATCAACAACAATTAAAAACCATCCCTTTATTTCATTTACATTCGAACGACAAGGGACGACCTTGAAGGCATTCAAATCAAATCATATGTATTGAGTTTGATAGAATGAACTTTGATTAGATAGAATTGAGTAAAACTCAATCTAAATGACTTGATTTGACTGTAAGTAGAACGAGTAAACTTTAATGCATTCCAATAGATTCAAAACAACTAATTCGCACGAAAGGAACTTCAATCAACAACAATCAACATCAATCCCTTCATTTCATTTACATTCGAACGACAAGGGATGACCTTAAAGGTATTCAAATCGAATCAAATGAATTGAGTTTGATAGAAGGAACTTTGATTAGCTAGAATTGAGTACAACTCAATCTAATTGACTTGATTTGACTGTAAGGAGAACGAGTAAACTTTAACGCATTGCAATATATTCAAAACAACTGAATTTGACGAAAGGAAGTTTAATCAACAACAATAAACAACAATCCCTTGATTTCATTTACATTCGACCGACAAGGAATGACCTTAAGGGCATTGAAATCGAATCAAATGAATTCAGTTGGAGAGAATGAACTTTGATTAGTTAGAATTGAGTACAACTCAATGTAATTGACTTGATTTGACTGTAATGAGAACGAGTAAACTTTCATGCATTTCAAAAGATTCAAAACAACTGAATCGGAGGAAAGGAACTTCAATCAACAACAATTAACAACAATCCTTTGATTTCATTTACATTCGAACGACAAGGAAATACCTTAAAGGCATTGAAATCGAATCAAATGAATTCAGTTGGATAGAATGAACTTTGATTAGGTAGAATTGAGTACAACTCAATATAATTGACTTGATTTGACTGTAATGAGAACGAGTAAACTTTAACGCATTGCAATAGATTCAAAACAACTGAATTGGACGAAAGGAACTTCAATCAACAACAATTAACAACAATCCCATGATTTCATTTACATTCGAACCACAAGGAATGACCTTAAAGTCATTGAAATCGAATCAAATGAATTCAGTTGGATTGAATTAACTTTGATTAGTTAGAATTGAGTACTACTCATTCTAATTGACTTGATTTGACTGTAATGAGAACGAGTAAACTTTAATGCATTCCAATAGATTCAAAACAACTCATTCGGACCAAAGTAACTTCAATCAACAACAATCAACATCAATCCCTTCATTTCAATTACATTCGAACGACAAGGGATGACCTTAAAGGTATTCAAATCGAATCAAATGAATTGAGTTTGATAGAATGAACTTTGATTAGCTAGAATTGAGTACAACTCAATCTAATTGATTTGATTTAACTGTAAGGAGAACGACTAAACTTTAACGCATTGCAATATATTCAAAACAACTGAATTGGACGAAAGGAACTTCAATCAACAACAATTAACAACAATCCCATGATTTCATTTACATTCGAACGACAAGGGATGACCTTAAAGGTATTCAAATCGAATCAAATGAATTGAGTCTGATAGAACGAACTTTGATTAGCTAGAATTGAAAACAACTCAATCTAATTGACTTGATTTGACTGTAAGGAGAACGAGTAAACTTTAACGCATTACAATAGATTCAAAACAACTGAATTTGACGAAAGGAACTTCAATCAACAACAATTAACAACAATCCCATGATTTCATTTACATTCGAACGACAGAGAATGACCTTAAAGGCATTGAAATCGAATCAAATGAATTCAGTTGAATAGAATGAACTTTGATTAGTTAGAATTGAGTACAACTCAATCTAATTGACTTCATTTGACTGTAATGAGAACGAGTAAACTTTAATGCATTCCAAAAGATTCAAAACAGTTGAATCGGAGGAAAGGAACTTCAATCAACAACAATTAAAAACCATCCCTTTATTTCATTTACATTCGAACGACAAGGGACGACCTTGAAGGCATTCAAATCAAATCATATGTATTGAGTTTGATAGAATGAACTTTGATTAGATAGAATTGAGTAAAACTCAATCTAAATGACTTGATTTGACTGTAAGTAGAACGAGTAAACTTTAATGCATTCCAATAGATTCAAAACAACTAATTCGCACGAAAGGAACTTCAATCAACAACAATCAACATCAATCCCTTCATTTCATTTACATTCGAACGACAAGGGATGACCTTAAAGGTATTCAAATCGAATCAAATGAATTGAGTTTGATAGAAGGAACTTTGATTAGCTAGAATTGAGTACAACTCAATCTAATTGACTTGATTTGACTGTAAGGAGAACGAGTAAACTTTAACGCATTGCAATATATTCAAAACAACTGAATTTGACGAAAGGAAGTTTAATCAACAACAATAAACAACAATCCCTTGATTTCATTTACATTCGACCGACAAGGAATGACCTTAAGGGCATTGAAATCGAATCAAATGAATTCAGTTGGAGAGAATGAACTTTGATTAGTTAGAATTGAGTACAACTCAATGTAATTGACTTGATTTGACTGTAATGAGAACGAGTAAACTTTCATGCATTTCAAAAGATTCAAAACAACTGAATCGGAGGAAAGGAACTTCAATCAACAACAATTAACAACAATCCTTTGATTTCATTTACATTCGAACGACAAGGAAATACCTTAAAGGCATTGAAATCGAATCAAATGAATTCAGTTGGATAGAATGAACTTTGATTAGGTAGAATTGAGTACAACTCAATATAATTGACTTGATTTGACTGTAAGGAGAACGAGTAAACTTTAATGCATTGCAATAGATTCAAAACAACTGAATTTGACGAAAGGAACTTCAATCAACAACAATGAACAACAATCCTTTGATTTCATTTACATTCGAACGACAAGGAAATACCTTAAAGGCATTGAAATCGAATCAAATGAATTCAGTTGGATAGAATGAACTTTGATTAGGTAGAATTGAGTACCACTCAATGTAATTGACTTGATTTGACTGTAATGAGAACGAGTAAACTTTAATGCATTCCAATAGATTCAAAACAACTAATTCGGACGAAAGGAACTTCAATCAACAACAATCAACACCAATCCCTTCATTTCATTTACATTCGAACGACAAGGGATGACCTTAAAGGTATTCAAATCGAATCAAATGAATTGAGTTTGAAAGAATGAACTTTGATTAGCTAGAATTGAGTACAACTCAATCTAATTGACTTGATTTGACTGTAAGGGGAACGAGTAAACTTTAACGCATTGCAATAGATTCAAAACAACTGAATTTGACGAAAGGAACTTTAATCAACAACAATGAATAACAATCCCTTCATTTCATTTACATTCGAACGACAAGGAATGACCTTAAAGGCATCGAAATCGAATCAAATGAATGCAGTAGGACAGAATGAACTTTGATTAGTTAGAATTGAGTACAACTCAATGTAATTGACTTGATTTGACTGTAATGAGAACGAGTAAACTTTAACGCATTCCAAAAGATTCACAACAACTGAATCGGAGGAAAGGAACTTCAATCCACAACAATTAACAACAATCCCTTGATTTCATTTACATTCGAACGACAACGAATGACCTTAAAGGCATTGAAATCGAATCAAATGAATTGAGTTTGATAGAATGAACTTTGATTAGCAAGAATTGAGTACAACTCAATCTAATTGACTTGATTTGACTGTAAGTAGAACGAGTAAACTTTAATGCATTCCAATAGATTCACAACAACTAATTCGGACGAAAGGAACTTCAATCAACAACAATTAACAACAATCCCTTGATTTCATTTACATTCGAACGACAAGGAATGACCTTAAAGGCATTGAAATCGAATCAAATGAATTGAGTTTGATAGAATGAACTTTGATTAGCTAGAATTGAGTTCAACTCAATCTAATTGACTTGATTTGACTGTAATGAGAAGGAGTAAACTTTAATGCATTCCGAAAGATTCAAAACAGTTGAATCGGAGGAAAGGAACTTCAATCAACAACAATTAACAATAATCCCTTGATTTCATTTACATTCGACCGACAAGGAATGACCTTAAGGGCATTGAAATCGAATCAAATGAATTCAGTTGGAGAGAATGAACTTTGATTAGTTAGAATTGAGTACAACTCAATGTAATTGACTTGATTTGACTGTAATGAGAACGAGTAAACTTTCATGCATTCCAAAAGATTCAAAACAGTTGAATCGGAGGAAAGGAACTTCAATCAACAACAATTAAAAACCATCCCTTTATTTCATTTACATTCGAACGACAAGGGACGACCTTGAAGGCATTCAAATCAAATCATATGTATTGAGTTTGATAGAATGAACTTTGATTAGATAGAATTGAGTAAAACTCAATCTAAATGACTTGATTTGACTGTAAGTAGAACGAGTAAACTTTAATGCATTCCAATAGATTCAAAACAACTGAATTTGACGAAAGGAACTTTAATCAACAACAATGAACAACAATCCCTTGATTGCATTTACATTCCAACGACAAGGAATGACCTTAAAGTCATTGAAATCGAATCAAATGAATTGAGTTTGATAGAATGAACTTTGATTAGTTAGAAGTGAGTACTACTCAATCTAATTGACATGATTTGACTGTAAGGAGAACGAGTAAACTTTAACGCATTGCAATAGATTCAAAACAACTGAATTTGACGAAAGGAACTTCAATCAACAACAATTAACAACAATCCCATGATTTCATTTACATTGGAACGACAAGGAATGACCTTAAAGGCATTGAAATCGAATCAAATGAATTCAGTTGCATAGAATGAACTTTGATTAGTTAGAATTGAGTACAACTCAATCTAATTGACTTGATTTGACTGTAATGAGAACGAGTAAACTTTAATGCATTCCAATAGATTCAAAACAACTGAATTTGATGAAAGGAAGTTTAATCAACAACAATAAACAACAATCCCTTGATTTCATTTACATTCGAACCACAAGGAATGACCTTAAAGGCATCGAAATCGAATCAAATAAATTCAGTAGGACAGAATGAACATTGATTAGTTAGAATTGAGTACCACTCAATGTAATTGACTTGATTTGACTGTAATGAGAACGAGTAAACTTTAATGCATTCCAATAGATTCAAAACAACTAATTCGGACGAAAGGAACTTCAATCAACAACAATCAACACCAATCCCTTCATTTCATTTACATTCGAACGACAAGGGATGACCTTAAAGGTATTCAAATCGAATCAAATGAATTGAGTTTGAAAGAATGAACTTTGATTAGCTAGAATTGAGTACAACTCAATCTAATTGACTTGATTTGACTGTAAGGGGAACGAGTAAACTTTAACGCATTGCAATAGATTCAAAACAACTGAATTTGACGAAAGGAACTTTAATCAACAACAATGAATAACAATCCCTTCATTTCATTTACATTCGAACGACAAGGAATGACCTTAAAGGCATCGAAATCGAATCAAATGAATGCAGTAGGACAGAATGAACTTTGATTAGTTAGAATTGAGTACAACTCAATGTAATTGACTTGATTTGACTGTAATGAGAACGAGTAAACTTTAACGCATTCCAAAAGATTCACAACAACTGAATCGGAGGAAAGGAACTTCAATCCACAACAATTAACAACAATCCCTTGATTTCATTTACATTCGAACGACAACGAATGACCTTAAAGGCATTGAAATCGAATCAAATGAATTGAGTTTGATAGAATGAACTTTGATTAGCAAGAATTGAGTACAACTCAATCTAATTGACTTGATTTGACTCTAAGTAGAACGAGTAAACTTTAATGCATTCCAATAGATTCACAACAACTAATTCGGACGAAAGGAACTTCAATCAACAACAATTAACAACAATCCCTTGATTTCATTTACATTCGAACGACAAGGAATGACCTTAAAGGCATTGAAATCGAATCAAATGAATTGAGTTTGATAGAATGAACTTTGATTAGCTAGAATTGAGTTCAACTCAATCTAATTGACTTGATTTGACTGTAATGAGAAGGAGTAAACTTTAATGCATTCCGAAAGATTCAAAACAGTTGAATCGGAGGAAAGGAACTTCAATCAACAACAATTAACAATAATCCCTTGATTTCATTTACATTCGACCGACAAGGAATGACCTTAAGGGCATTGAAATCGAATCAAATGAATTCAGTTGGAGAGAATGAACTTTGATTAGTTAGAATTGAGTACAACTCAATGTAATTGACTTGATTTGACTGTAATGAGAACGAGTAAACTTTCATGCATTCCAAAAGATTCAAAACAGTTGAATCGGAGGAAAGGAACTTCAATCAACAACAATTAACAACAATCCCTTGATTTCATTTACATTCGAACGACAAGGAATGACCTTAAAGGCATCGAAATCGAATCAAATGAATTCAGTAGGACAGAATGAACATTGATTAGTTAGAATTGAGTACCACTCAATGTAATTGACTTGATTTGACTGTAATGAGAACGAGTAAACTTTAATGCATTCCAATAGATTCAAAACAACTAATTCGGACGAAAGGAACTTCAATCAACAACAATCAACACCAATCCCTTCATTTCATTTACATTCGAACGACAAGGGATGACCTTAAAGGTATTCAAATCGAATCAAATGAATTGAGTTTGAAAGAATGAACTTTGATTAGCTAGAATTGAGTACAACTCAATCTAATTGACTTGATTTGACTGTAAGGGGAACGAGTAAACTTTAACGCATTGCAATAGATTCAAAACAACTGAATTTGACGAAAGGAACTTTAATCAACAACAATGAATAACAATCCCTTCATTTCATTTACATTCGAACGACAAGGAATGACCTTAAAGGCATCGAAATCGAATCAAATGAATTCAGTAGGACAGAATGAACTTTGATTAGTTAGAATTGAGTACAACTCAATGTAATTGACTTGATTTGACTGTAATGAGAACGAGTAACTTTAACGCATTCCAAAAGATTCACAACAACTGAATCGGAGGAAAGGAACTTCAATCCACAACAATTAACAACAATCCCTTGATTTCATTTACATTCGAACGACAACGAATGACCTTAAAGGCATTGAAATCGAATCAAATGAATTGAGTTTGATAGAATGAACTTTGATTAGCAAGAATTGAGTACAACTCAATCTAATTGACTTGATTTGACTGTAAGGAGAACGAGTAAACTTTAACGCATTGCAATATATTCAAAACAACTGAATTTGACGAAAGGAAGTTTAATCAACAACAATAAACAACAATCCCTTGATTTCATTTACATTCGACCGACAAGGAATGACCTTAAGGGCATTGAAATCGAATCAAATGAATTCAGTTGGAGAGAATGAACTTTGATTAGTTAGAATTGAGTACAACTCAATGTAATTGACTTGATTTGACTGTAATGAGAACGAGTAAACTTTCATGCATTTCAAAAGATTCAAAACAACTGAATCGGAGGAAAGGAACTTCAATCAACAACAATTAACAACAATCCTTTGATTTCATTTACATTCGAACGACAAGGAAATACCTTAAAGGCATTGAAATCGAATCAAATGAATTCAGTTGGATAGAATGAACTTTGATTAGGTAGAATTGAGTACAACTCAATATAATTGACTTGATTTGACTGTAATGAGAACGAGTAAACTTTAATGCGTTCCAATAGATTCAAAACAACTGAATTTGACGAAAGGAACTTTCATCAACAACAATGAACAACAATCCATTGATTTCATTTACATTCGAACGAAAAGGAATGACCTTAAAGGCATCGAAATCGAATCAAATGAATTCAGTAGGACAGAATGAACTTTGATTAGTTAGAATTGAGTACAACTCAATGTAATTGACTTAATTTGACTGTAATGAGAACGAGTAAACTCTAACGCATTTCAAAAGATTCAAAACAGTTGAATCGGAGGAAAGGAACTTCAATCAACAACAATAAACAACAATCCCTTGATTTCATTTACATTCGAACGACAAGGAATGACCTTAAAGGCATTGAAATCGAATCAAATGAATGTAGTTTGATAGAATGAACTTTCATTAGGTAGAATTGAGTTTGATAGAATGAACTTTCATTAGGTAGAATTGAGTTTGATAGAATGAACTTTCATTAGGTAGAATTGAGTACAACTCTATCTAATTGACTTGATTTGACAGTACTGAGAACGAGTAAACTTTAATGCATTCCAACAGATTCAAAACAACTGAATTTGACGAAAGGATCTTTAATCAACAACAATGAACAACAATCCCTTGATTTCATTTACATTCGAACGACAAGGAATGACCTTAAAGGCATCGAAATCGAATCAAATGAATTCAGTAGGACAGAATGAACATTGATTAGTTAGAATTGAGTACAACTTAATGTAATTGACTTGATTTGACTGTAATGAGAACGAGTAAACTTTAACGCATTCCAAAAGATTCACAACAACTGAATCGGAGGAAAGGAACTTCAATCCACAACAATTAACAACAATCCCTTGATTTCATTTACATTCGAACGAACAAGGATGACCTTAAAGGCATTGAAATCGAATCAAATGAATTGAGTTTGATAGAATGAACTTTGATTAGCAAGAATTGAGTACAACTCAATCTAATTGACTTGATTTGACTGTAAGTAGAACGAGTAAACTTTAATGCATTCCAATAGATTCAAAACAACTAATTCGGACGAAAGGAACTTCAATCAACAACAATTAACAACAATCCCTTGATTTCATTTACATTCGAACGACAAGGAATGACCTTAAAGGCATTGAAATCGAATCAAATGAATTGAGTTTGATAGAATGAACTTTGATTAGCTAGAATTGAGTTCAACTCAATCTAATTGACTTGATTTGACTATACGTAGAACCAGTAAACTTTAATGCATTCCAATAGATTCAAAACAACTAATTCGGACGAAAGGAACTTCAATCAACAACAATCAACATCAATCCCTTCATTTCATATACATTCGAACGACAAGGGAAGACCTTAAAGGTATTCAAATCGAATCAAATGAATTGAGTTTGATAGAATGAACTTTGATTAGCTTGAATTAAGTAGAACTCAATCTAATTGACTTGATTCTACTCTAAAGAGAACGAGTAAACTTTAACGCATTCCAATAGATTCAAAACAACTGAATCGGAGGAAAGGAACTTTAATCAACAAAAATTAACAACAATCCCTTTATTTCATTTACATTCGAACGACAAGGAATGACCTTAAAGGCATTCAAATCGAATCAAATGAATTGAGTTTGATAGAATGAACTTTCATTAGGTAGAATTGAGTACAACTCTATCTAATTCACTTGATTTGACTGTACTGAGAACGAGTAAACTTTAATGCATTCCAATAGATTCAAAACAACTGAATTTGACGAAAGGAACTTTAATCAACAACAATGAACAACAATCCCTTCATTTCATTTACATTCGAACGACAAGGAATGACCTTAAAGGCATCGAAATCGAATCAAATGAATTCAGTAGGACAGAATGAACTTTGATTAGTTAGAATTGAGTACAACTCAATGTAATTGACTTGATTTGACTGTAATGAGAACGAGTAAATTTTAACGCATTCCAAAAGATTCACAACAACTGAATCGGAGGAAAGGAACTTCAATCCACAACAATTAACAACAATCCCTTGATTTCATTTACATTCGAACGACAACGGATGACCTTAAAGGCATTGAAATCGAATCAAATGAATTGAGTTTGATAGAATGAACTTTGATTAGCAAGAATTGAGTACAACTCAATCTAATTGACTTGATTTGACTGTAAGTAGAACGAGTAAACTTTAATGCATTCCAATAGATTCAAAACAACTAATTCGGACGAAAGGAACTTCAATCAACATCAATTAACAACAATCCCTTGATTTCATTTACATTCGAACGACAAGGAATGACCTTAAAGGCATTGAAATCGAATCAAATGAATTGAGTTTGATAGAATGAACTTTGATTAGCTAGAATTGATTACAACTCAATCTAATTGACTTGATTTGACTGTAGGAAGAACGAGTAAACTTTAACGCATTGCAATATATTCAAAACAACTGAATTGGACGAAAGGAACTTCAATCATCAACAATTAACAACAATCCCATGATTTTATTTACATTCGAACGACAAGGAAAGACCTTAAAGGCATTGAAATCGAATCAAATGAATTCAGTTGGACAGAATGAACTTCGATTAGTTAGAATTGAGTACAACTCAATCTAATAATTGACTTGATTTGACTGTAATGAGAACGAGTAAACTTTAATGCATTCCAATAGATTCAAAACAACTAATTCGAACGAAAGGAACTTCAATCAACAACAATCAACATCAATCCCTTCATTTCATTTACATTCGAACGACAATGGATGACCTTAAATGTATTCAAATCGAATCAAATGAATTGAGTTTGATAGAATGAACTTTGATTAGCTAGAATTGAGTACAACTCAATCTAATTGACTTGATTTGACTGTAATGAGAACGAGTAAACTTTAACGAATTGCAATAGATTCAAAACAACTGAATTGGACTAAAGGAACTTCAATCAACAGCAATTAACAACAATCCCTTGATTTCATTTACATTCGACCGACAAGGAATGACCTTAAAGGCATTGAAATCGAATCAAATGAATTCAGTTGGATAGAATGAACTTTGATTAGTTAGAATTGAGTACAACTCAATGTAATTGACTTGATTTGACTGTAATGAGAACGAGTAAACTTTCACGCATTTCAAAAGATTCAAAACAACTGAATCGGAGGAAAGGAACTTCAATCAACAACAATTAACAACAATCCTTTGATTTCATTTACATTCGAACGACAAGGAAATACCTTAAAGGCATTGAAATCGAATCAAATGAATTCAGTTGGATAGAATGAACTTTGATTAGGTAGAATTGAGTACAACTCAATATAATTGACTTGATTTGACTGTAAGGAGAACGAGTAAACTTTAATGCATTGCAATAGATTCAAAACAACTGAATTTGACGAAAGGAACTTCAATCAACAACAATGAACAACAATCCTTTGATTTCATTTACATTCGAACGACAAGGAAATACCTTAAAGGCATTGAAATCGAATCAAATGAATTCAGTTGGATAGAATGAACTTTGATTAGGTAGAATTGAGTACAACTCAATATAATTGACTTGATTTGACTGTAATGAGAACGAGTAAACTTTAATGCATTCCAATAGATTCAAAACAGTTGAATCGGAGGAAAGGAACTTCAATCAACAACAATTAAAAACCATCCCTTTATTTCATTTACATTCGAACGACAAGGGACGACCTTGAAGGCATTCAAATCAAATCATATGTATTGAGTTTGATAGAATGAACTTTGATTAGATAGAATTGAGTAAAACTCAATCTAAATGACTTGATTTGACTGTAAGTAGAACGAGTAAACTTTAATGCATTCCAATAGATTCAAAACAACTAATTCGCACGAAAGGAACTTCAATCAACAACAATCAACATCAATCCCTTCATTTCATTTACATTCGAACGACAAGGGATGACCTTAAAGGTATTCAAATCGAATCAAATGAATTGAGTTTGATAGAAGGAACTTTGATTAGCTAGAATTGAGTACAACTCAATCTAATTGACTTGATTTGACTGTAAGGAGAACGAGTAAACTTTAACGCATTGCAATATATTCAAAACAACTGAATTTGACGAAAGGAAGTTTAATCAACAACAATAAACAACAATCCCTTGATTTCATTTACATTCGACCGACAAGGAATGACCTTAAGGGCATTGAAATCGAATCAAATGAATTCAGTTGGAGAGAATGAACTTTGATTAGTTAGAATTGAGTACAACTCAATGTAATTGACTTGATTTGACTGTAATGAGAACGAGTAAACTTTCATGCATTTCAAAAGATTCAAAACAACTGAATCGGAGGAAAGGAACTTCAATCAACAACAATTAACAACAATCCTTTGATTTCATTTACATTCGAACGACAAGGAAATACCTTAAAGGCATTGAAATCGAATCAAATGAATTCAGTTGGATAGAATGAACTTTGATTAGGTAGAATTGAGTACAACTCAATATAATTGACTTGATTTGACTGTAAGGAGAACGAGTAAACTTTAATGCATTGCAATAGATTCAAAACAACTGAATTTGACGAAAGGAACTTCAATCAACAACAATGAACAACAATCCTTTGATTTCATTTACATTCGAACGACAAGGAAATACCTTAAAGGCATTGAAATCGAATCAAATGAATTCAGTTGGATAGAATGAACTTTGATTAGGTAGAATTGAGTACAACTCAATATAATTGACTTGATTTGACTGTAATGAGAACGAGTAAACTTTAATGCATTCCAATAGATTCAAAACAACTGAATTTGACGAAAGGAACTTTCATCAACAACAATGAACAACAATCCCTTGATTTCATTTACATTCGAACGACAAGGAATGACATTAAAGGCATCGAAATCGAATCAAATGAATTCAGTAGGACAGAATGAACTTTGATTAGTTAGAATTGAGTACAACTCAATGTAATTGACTTGATTTGACTGTAATGAGAACGAGTAAACTTTAACGCATTTCAAAAGATTCAAAACAGTTGAATCGGAGGAAAGGAACTTCAATCAACAACAATTAACAACAATCCCTTGATTTCATTTACATTCGAATGACAAGGAATGACCTTAAAGGCATTGAAATCGAATCAAATGAATTGAGTTTGATAGAATGAACTTTCATTAGGTAGAATTGAGTACAACTCTATCTAATTGACTTGATTTGACTGTACTGAGAACGAGTAAACTTTAATGCATTCCAATAAATTCAAAACAACTGAATTTGACGAAAGGAACTTTAATCAACAACAATGAACAAACAATCCCTTGATTTCATTTACATTCGAAAGACAAGGAATGTCCTTAAAGGCATCGAAATCGAATCAAATGAATTCAGTAGGACAGAATGAACTTTGATTAGTTAGAATTGAGTACAACTCAATGTAATTGACTTGATTTGACTGTAATGAGAACGAGTAAACTTTAACGCATTCCAAAAGATTCACAACAACTGAATCGGAGGAAAGGAACTTCAATCCACAACAATTAACAACAATCCCTTGATTTCATTTACATTCGAACGAACAAGGATGACCTTAAAGGCATTGAAATCGAATCAAATGAATTGAGTTTGATAGAATGAACTTTGATTAGCAAGAATTGAGTACAACTCAATCTAATTGACTTGATTTGACTGTAATGAGAACGAGTAAACTTTAACGAATTGCAATAGATTCAAAACAACTGAATTGGACGAAAGGAACTTCAATCAACAGCAATTAACAACAATCCCTTGATTTCATTTACATTCGACCGATAAGGAATGACCTTAAAGGCATTGAAATCGAATCAAATGAATTCAGTTGGATAGAATGAACTTTGATCAGTTAGAATTGAGTACAACTCAATGTAATTGACTTGATTTGACTGTAATGAGAACGAGTAAACTTTCACGCATTTCAAAAGATTCAAAACAACTGAATCGGAGGAAAGGAACTTCAATCAACAACAATTAACAACAATCCTTTGATTTCATTTACATTCGAACGACAAGGAAATACCTTAAAGGCATTGAAATCGAATCAAATGAATTCAGTTGGATAGAATGAACTTTGATTAGGTAGAATTGAGTACAACTCAATATAATTGACTTGATTTGACTGTAAGGAGAACGAGTAAACTTTAATGCATTCCAATAGATTCAAAACAACTGAATTTGACGAAAGGAACTTTCATCAACAACAATGAACAACAATCCCTTGATTTCATTTACATTCGAACGACAAGGAATTACCTTAAAGGCATCGAAATCGAATCAAATGAATTCAGTAGGACAGAATGAACTTTGATTAGTTAGAATTGAGTACAACTCAATGTAATTGACTTGATTTGACTGTAATGAGAACGAGTAAACTTTAACGCATTTCAAAAGATTCAAAACAGTTGAATCGGAGGAAAGGAACTTCAATCAACAACAATTAACAACAATCCCTTGATTTCATTTACATTCGAACGAACAAGGATGACCTTAAAGGCATTGAAATCGAATCAAATGAATTGAGTTTGATAGAATGAACTTTGATTAGCAAGAATTGAGTACAACTCAATCTAATTGACTTGATTTGACTGTAAGTAGAACGAGTAAACTTTAATGCATTCCAATAGATTCAAAACAACTAATTCGGACGAAAGGAACTTCAATCAACAACAATTAACAACAATCCCTTGATTTCATTTACATTCGAACGACAAGGAATGACCTTAAAGGCATTGAAATCGAATCAAATGAATTGAGTTTGATAGAATGAACTTTGATTAGCTAGAATTGAGTTCAACTCAATCTAATTGACTTGATTTGACTATACGTAGAACCAGTAAACTTTAATGCATTCCAATAGATTCAAAACAACTAATTCGGACGAAAGGAACTTCAATCAACAACAATCAACATCAATCCCTTCATTTCATATACATTCGAACGACAAGGGAAGACCTTAAAGGTATTCAAATCGAATCAAATGAATTGAGTTTGATAGAATGAACTTTGATTAGGTAGAATTGAGTACAACTCAATCTAATTGACTTGATTTGACTGTAATGAGAACGAGTAAACTTTAACGCATTCCAAAAGATTCAAAACAACTGAATCAAAGGAAAGGAACTTCAATCAACAACAATTAACAACAATCCTTGATTTCATTTACATTCGAACGACAACGGATGACCTTAAAGGCATTGAAATCGAATCAAATGAATTCAGTTGGATAGAATGAACTTTGATTAGTTAGAATTGAGTACTACTCAGTCTAATTGACTTGATTTGACTGTAATGAGAACGAGTAAACTTTAAGGCATTCCAATAGATTCAAAACAACTAATTCGGACGAAAGGAACTTCAATCAACAACAATCAACATCAATCCCTTCATTTCATTTACATTCGAACGACAAGGAATGACCTTAAAGGCATTGAAATCGAATCAAATGAATTGAGTTTGATAGAATGAACTTTGATTAGCTAGAATTGAGTACAACTAAATCTAATTGACTTGATTTGACTGTAAGGAGTACGAGTAAGCTTTAACGCATTCCAATAGATTCAAAGCAACTGAATTTGACGAAAGGAACTTCAATGAACAACAATTAACAACAATCCCTTGATTTAATCTACATTCGAACGACAAAGGATAACCTCAAAGCCGTTGAAATCGAATCAAATGAATTGAGTTTGATAGAATGAACTTTGATTAGGTAGAATTGAGTACAACTCAATCTAATTGACTTGATTTGACTGTAATGAGAACGAGTAAACTTTAACGCATTCCAAAAGATTCAAAACAACTGAATCGAAGGAAAGGAACTTCAATCAACAACAATTAACAACAATCCTTGATTTCATTCACATTCGAACGACAAGGAATGATCTTAAAGGCATCGAAATCGAATCAAATGAATTCAGTAGGAAAGAATGAACTTTGATTAGTTAGAATTGAGTACAACTCAATGTAATTGACTTGATTTGACTGTAATGAGAACGAGTAAACTTTAACGCATTTCAAAAGATTCAAAACAGTTGAATCGGAGGAAAGGAACTTCAATCAACAACAATTAACAACAATCCCTTGATTTCATTTACATTCGAACGACAAGGAATGACCTTAAAGGCATTAAAATCGAATCAAATGAATTGAGTTTGATAGAATGAACTTTCATTAGGTAGAATTGAGTACAACTCTATCTAATTCACTTGATTTGACTGTACTGAGAACGAGTAAACTTTAATGCATTCCAATAGATTCAAAACAACTGAATTTGACGAAAGGAACTTTAATCAACAACAATGAACAACAATCCCTTGATTTCATTTACATTCGAACGACAAGGAATGACCTTAAAGGCATCGAAATCGAATCAAAGGAATTCAGTAGGACAGAATGAACTTTGATTAGTTAGAATTGAGTACAACTCAATGTAATTGACTTGATTTGACTGTAATGAGAACGAGTAAACTTTAACGCATTCCAAAAGATTCACAACAACTCAATCGGAGGAAAGGAACTTCAATCCACAACAATTAACAACAATCCCTTGATTTCATTTACATTCGAACGACAAGGAATGACCTTAAAGGCATTGAAATCGAATCAAATGAATTGAGTTTAATAGAATGAACTTTGATTAGCTAGAATTGAGTACAACTCAATCTAATTGACTTGATTTGACTGTAGGGAGAACGAGTAAACTTTAACGCATTGCAATATATTCAAAACAACTGAATTGGACGAAAGGAACTTCAATCAACAACAATTAACAACAATCCCATGATTTCATTTACATTCGAACGACAAGCAAAGACATTAAAGGCATTGAAATCGAATCAAATGAATTCAGTTGGATAGAATGAACTTCGATTAGTTAGAATTGAGTACAACTCAATCTAATTGACTTGATTTGACTGTAATGAGAACGAGTAAACTTTAATGCATTCTAATAGATTCAAAACAACTAATTCGAACGAAAGGAACTTCAATCAACAACAATCAACATCAATCCCTTCATTTCATTTACATTCGAACGACAAGGGATGACCTTAAATGTATTCAAATCGAATCAAATGAATTGAGTTTGATAGAATGAACTTCGATTAGCTAGAATTGAGTACAACTAAATCTAATTGACTTGATTTGACTGTAAGGAGTACGAGTAAGCTTTAACGCATTCCAATAGATTCAAAGCAACTGAATTTGACGAAAGGAACTTCAATGAACAACAATTAACAACAATCCCTTGATTTCATCTACATTCGAACGACAAAGGATAACCTCAAAACCGTTGAAATCGAATCAAATGAATTGAGTTTGATAGAATGAACTTCGATTAGGTAGAATTGAGTACAACTCAATCTAATTGACTTGATTTGACTGTAATGAGAACGAGTAAACTTTAACGCATTCCAAAAGATTCAAAACAACTGAATCGAAGGAAAGGAACTTCAATCAACAACAATTAACAACAATCCTTGATTTCATTCACATTCGAACGACAAGGAATGACCTTAAAGGCATCGAAATCGAATCAAATGAATTCAGTAGGAAAGAATGAACTTTGATTAGTTAGAATTGAGTACAACTCAATGTAATTGACTTGATTTGACTGTAATGAGAACGAGTAAACTTTAACGCATTTCAAAAGATTCAAAACAGTTGAATCGGAGGAAAGGAACTTCAATCAACAACAATTAACAACAATCCCTTGATTTCATTTACATTCGAACGACAAGGAATGACCTTAAAGGCATTAAAATCGAATCAAATGAATTGAGTTTGATAGAATGAACTTTCATTAGGTAGAATTGAGTACAACTCTATCTAATTCACTTGATTTGACTGTACTGAGAACGAGTAAACTTTAATGCATTCCAATAGATTGAAAACAACTGAATTTGACGAAAGGAACTTTAATCAACAACAATGAACAACAATCCCTTGATTTCATTTACATTCGAACGACAAGGAATGACCTTAAAGGCATCGAAATCGAATCAAATGAATTCAGTAGGACAGAATGAACTTTGATTAGTTAGAATTGAGTACAACTCAATGTAATTGACTTGATTTGACTGTAATGAGAACGAGTAAACTTTAACGCATTTCAAAAGATTCAAAACAGTTGAATCGGAGGAAAGAAACTTCAATCAACAACAATTAACAACAATCCCTTGATTTCATTTACATTCGAAGGACAAGGAATGACCTTAAAGGCATTGAAATCGAATCAAATGAATTGAGTTTGATAGAATGAACTTTCATTAGGTAGAATTGAGTACAACTCTATCTAATTGACTTGATTTGACTGTACTGAGAACGAGTAAACTTTAATGCATTCCAATAGATTCAAAACAACTGAATTTGACGAAAGGAACTTTAATCAACAACAATGAACAAACAATCCCTTGATTTCATTTACATTCGAAAGACAAGGAATGTCCTTAAAGGCATCGAAATCGAATCAAATGAATTCAGTAGGACAGAATGAACTTTGATTAGTTAGAATTGAGTACAACTCAATGTAATTGACTTGATTTGACTGTAATGAGAACGAGTAAACTTTAACGCATTCCAAAAGATTCACAACAACTGAATCGGAGGAAAGGAACTTCAATCCACAACAATTAACAACAATCCCTTGATTTCATTTACATTCGAACGAACAAGGATGACCTTAAAGGCATTGAAATCGAATCAAATGAATTGAGTTTGATAGAATGAACTTTGATTAGCAAGAATTGAGTACAACTCAATCTAATTGACTTGATTTGACTGTAAGTAGAACGAGTAAACTTTAATGCATTCCAATAGATTCAAAACAACTAATTCGGACGAAAGGAACTTCAATCAACAACAATTAACAACAATCCCTTGATTTCATTTACATTCGAACGACAAGGAATGACCTTAAAGGCATTGAAATCGAATCAAATGAATTGAGTTTGATAGAATGAACTTTGTTTAGCTAGAATTGAGTTCAACTCAATCTAATTGACTTGATTTGACTGTACGTAGAACCAGTAAACTTTAATGCATTCCAATAGATTCAAAACAACTAATTCGGACGAAAGGAACTTCAATCAACAACAATCAACATCAATCCCTTCATTTCATATACATTCGAACTCACCTTAAAGGTATTCAAATCGAATCAAATGAATTGAGTTTTATAGAATGACCTTTGATTAGCTTGAATTAAGTAGAACTCAATCTAATTGACTTGATTCTACTCTAAAGAGAACGAGTAAACTTTAACGCATTCCAATAGATTCAAAAAAACTGAATCGGAGGAAAGGAACTTTAATCAACAAAAATTAACAACAATCCCTTTATTTCATTTACATTCGAACGACAAGGAATGACCTTAAAGGCATTGAAATCGAATCAAATGAATTGAGTTTGATAGAAGGAACTTTGATTAGCTAGAATTGAGTACAACTAAATCTAATTGACATGATTTGACTGTAATGAGAACGAGTAAACTTTAATGCATTCCAATAGATTCAAAACAACTCATTCGGACGAAAGGAACTTCAATCAACAACAATTAACAACAATCCCATGATTTCATTTATATTCGAACGACAAGGAATGACCTTAAAGGCATTGAAATCGAATCAAATGAATTCAGTTAGATAGAATGAACTTTGATTAGTTAGAATTGAGTACAACTCAATCTAGTTGACTTGGTTTGACTGTAATGAGAACGAGTAAACTTTAATGCGTTCCAAAAGATTCAAAACAGTTGAATCGGAGGAAAGGAACTTCAATCAACAACAATTAACAACAATCCCTTGATTTCATTTACATTCGAACGACAACGGATGACCTTAAAGGCATTGAAATCGAATCAAATGAATTCAGTTGGATAGAATGAACTTTGATTAGTTAGAATTGAGTACTGCTCAGTCTAATTGACTTGATTTGACTGTAATGAGAACGAGTAAACTTTAAGGCATTCCAATAGATTCAAAACAACTAATTCGGACGAAAGGAACTTCAATCAACAACAATCAACATCAATCCCTTCATTTCATTTACATTCGAACGACAAGGAATGACCTTAAAGGCATTGAAATCGAATCAAATGAATTCAGTTGGATAGAATGAACTTTGATTAGCTAGAATTGAGTACAACTAAATCTAATTGACTTGATTTGACTGTAAGGAGTACGAGTAAGCTTTAACGCATTCCAATAGATTCAAAGCAACTGAATTTGACGAAAGGAACTTCAATGAACAACAATTAACAACAATCCCTTGATTTCATCTACATTCGAACGACAAAGGATAACCTCAAAGCCGTTGAAATCGAATCAAATGAATTGAGTTTGATAGAATGAACTTTGATTAGGTAGAATTGAGTACAACTCAATCTAATTGACTTGATTTGACTGTAGTGAGAACGAGTAAACTTTAACGCATTCCAAAAGATTCAAAACAACTGAATCGAAGGAAAGGAACTTCAATCAACAACAATTAACAACAATCCTTGATTTCATTCACATTCGAACGACAAGGAATGACCTTAAAGGCATCGAAATCGAATCAAATGAATTCAGTAGGAAAGAATGAACTTTGATTAGTTAGAATTGAGTACAACTCAATGTAATTGACTTGATTTGACTGTAATGAGAACGAGTAAACTTTAACGCATTTCAAAAGATTCAAAACAGTTGAATCGGAGGAAAGGAACTTCAATCAACAACAATTAACAACAATCCCTTGATTTCATTTACATTCGAACGACAAGGAATGACCTTAAAGGCATTAAAATCGAATCAAATGAATTGAGTTTGATAGAATGAACTTTCATTAGGTAGAATTGAGTACAACTCTATCTAATTCACTTGATTTGACTGTACTGAGAACGAGTAAACTTTAATGCATTCCAATAGATTGAAAACAACTGAATTTGACGAAAGGAACTTTAATCAACAACAATGAACAACAATCCCTTGATTTCATTTACATTCGAACGACAAGGAATGACCTTAAAGGCATCGAAATCGAATCAAAGGAATTCAGTAGGACAGAATGAACTTTGATTAGTTAGAATTGAGTACAACTCAATGTAATTGACTTGATTTGACTGTAATGAGAACGAGTAAACTTTAACGCATTCAAAAAGATTCACAACAACTAAATCGGAGGAAAGGAACTTCAATCAACAACAATTAACAACAATCCCTTGATTTCATTTACATTCGAACGACAACGGATGACCTTAAAGGCATTGAAATCGAATCAAATGAATTGAGTTTGATAGAATGAACTTTGATTAGCAAGAATTGAGTACAACTCAATCTAATTGACTTGATTTGACTGTAAGTAGAACGAGTAAACTTTAATGCATTCCAATAGATTCAAAACAACTAATTCGGACGAAAGGAACTTCAATCAACAAGAATTAACAACAATCCCTTGATTTCATTTACATTCGAAATACAAGGAATGACCTTAAAGGCTTTGAAATCGAATCAAATGAATTGAGTTTAATAGAATGAACTTTGATTAGCTAGAATTGAGTACAACTCAATCTAATTGACTTGATTTGACTGTAGGGAGAACGAGTAAACTTTAACGCATTGCAATATATTCAAAACAACTGAATTGGACGAAAGGAACTTCAATCAACAACAGTTAACAACAATCCCATGATTTCATTTACATTCGAACGACAAGGAAAGACCTTAAAGGCATTGAAATCGAATCAAATGAATTCAGTTGGACAGAATGAACGTCGATTAGTTAGAATTGAGTACAACTCAATCTAATTGACTTGATTTGACTGTAATGAGAACGAGTAAACTTTAATGCATTCCAATAGATTCAAAACAACTAATTCGGACGAAAGGAACTTCAATCAACAACAATCAACATCAATCCCTTCATTTCATTTACATTCGAACGACAAGGGATGACCTTAAAGGTATTCAAATCGAATCAAATGAATTGAGTTTGAAAGAATGAACTTTGATTAGCTAGAATTGAGTACAACTCAAACTAATTGACTTGATTTGACTGTAAGGAGAACGAGTAAACTTTAACGCATTCCAAAAGATTCACAACAACTGAATCGGAGGAAAGGAACTTCAATCAACAATAATTAACAACAATCCTTTGATTTCATTTACATTCGAACAACAAGGAAATACCTTAAAGGCATTGAAATCGAATCAAATGAATTCAGTTGGATAGAATGAACTTTGATTAGGTAGAATTGAGTACAACTCAATATAATTGACTTGATTTCACTGTAATGAGAACGAGTAAACTTTAATGCATTCCAATAGATTCAAAACAACTGAATTTGACGAAAGTAACTTTCATCAACAACAATGAACAACAATCCCTTGATTTCATTTACATTCGAACGATAAGGAATGACCTTAAAGGCATCGAAATCGAATCAAATGAATTCAGTAGGACAGAATGAACTTTGATTAGTTAGAATTGAGTACAACTCAATGTAATTGACTTGATTTGACTGTAATGAGAACGAGTAAACTTTAACGCATTTCAAAAGATTCAAAACAGTTGAATCGGAGGAAAGGAACTTCAATCAACAACAATTAACAACAATCCCTTGATTTTATTTACATTCGAACGACAAGGAATGACCTTAAAGGCATTGAAATCGAATCAAAAGAATTGAGTTTGATAGAATAAACTTTCATTAGGTAGAATTGAGTACAACTCTATCTAATTGACTTGATTTGACTGTACTGAGAACGAGTAAACTTTAATGCATTCCAATAGATTCAAAACAACTGAATTTGACGAAAGGAACTTTAATCAACAACAATGAACAACAATTCCTTGATTTCATTCACATTCGAATGACAAGGAATGACCTTAAAGGCATCGAAATCGAATCAAATGAATTCAGTAGGACAGAATGAACTTTGATTAGTTAGAATTGAGTACAACTCAATGTAATTGACTTGATTTGACTGTAATGAGAACGAGTAAACTTTAACGTATTTCAAAAGATTCAAAACTGTTGAATCAGAGGAAAGGAACTTCAATCAACAACAATTAACAACAATCCCTTGATTTCATTTACTTTCGAACGACAAGGAATGACCTTAAAGGCATTGAAATCGAATCAAATGAATTGAGTTTGATAGAATGAACTTTCATTAGGTAGAATTGAGTTCAACTCTATCTAATTGACTTGATTTGACTGTACTGAGAACGAGTAAACTTTAATGCATTCCAATAGATTCAAAACAACTGAATTTGACGAAAGGAACTTTAATCAACAACAATGAACAACAATCCCTTGATTTCATTTACATTCGAATGACAAGGAATGACCTTAAAGGCATCGAAATCGAATCAAATGAATTCAGTAGGACAGAATGAACTTTGATTAGTTAGAATTGAGTACAACTCAATGTAATTGACTTGATTTGACTGTAATGAGAACGAGTAAACTTTAACGCATTCCAAAAGATTCACAACAACTGAATCAAAGGAAAGGAACTTCAATCAACAACAATTAACAACAATCCTTTGATTTCATTTACATTCGAACGACAAGGAAATACCTTAAAGGCATTGAAATCGAATCAAATGAATTCAGTTGGATAGAATGAACTTTGATTAGGTAGAATCGAGTACAACTCAATATAATTGACTTGATTTGACTGTAATGAGAACGAGTAAACTTTAATGCATTCCAATAGATTCAAAACAACTGAATTTGACGAAAGGAACTTTCATCAACAACAATGAACAACAATCCCTTGATTTCATTTACATTCGAACGATAAGGAATGACCTTAAAGGCATCGAAATCGAATCAAATGAATTCAGTAGGACAGAATGAACTTTGATTAGTTAGAATTGAGTACAACTCAATGTAATTGACTTGATTTGACTGTAATGAGAACGAGTAAACTTTAACGCATTTCAAAAGATTCAAAACAGTTGAATCGGAGGAAAGGAACTTCAATCAACAACAATTAACAACAATCCCTTGATTTCATTTACTTTCGAACGACAAGGAATGACCTTAAAGGCATTGAAATCGAATCAAATGAATTGAGTTTGATAGAATGAACTTTCATTAGGTAGAATTGAGTACAACTCTATCTAATTGACTTGATTTGGCTGTACTGAGAACGAGTAAACTTTAATGCATTCCAATAGATTCAAAACAACTGAATTTGACGAAAGGAACTTTAATCAACAACAATGAACAACAATCCCTTGATTTCATTTACATTCGAATGACAAGGAATGACCTTAAAGGCATCGAAATCGAATCAAATGAATTCAGTAGGACAGAATGAACTTTGATTAGTTAGAATTGAGTACAACTCAATGTAATTGACTTGATTTGACTGTAATGAGAACGAGTAAACTTTAACGCATTCCAAAAGATTCAAAACAGTTGAATCGGAGGAAAGGAACTTCAATCAACAACAATTAACAACAATCCCTTGATTTCATTTACATTCGAACGATAAGGAATGACCTTAAAGGCATCGAAATCGAATCAAATGAATTCAGTAGGACAGAATGAACTTTGATTAGTTAGAATTGAGTACAACTCAATGTAATTGACTTGATTTGACTGTAATGAGAACGAGTAAACTTTAATGCATTCCAATAGATTCAAAACAACTGAATTTGACGAAAGGAACTTTCATCAACAACAATGAACAACAATCCCTTGATTTCATTTACATTCGAACGATAAGGAATGACCTTAAAGGCATCGAAATCGAATCAAATGAATTCAGTAGGACAGAATGAACTTTGATTAGTTAGAATTGAGTACAACTCAATGTAATTGACTTGATTTGACTGTAATGAGAACGAGTAAACTTTAACGCATTTCAAAAGATTCAAAACAGTTGAATCGGAGGAAAGGAACTTCAATCAACAACAATTAACAACAATCCCTTGATTTCATTTACATTCGAACGATAAGGAATGACCTTAAAGGCATCGAAATCGAATCAAATGAATTCAGTAGGACAGAATGAACTTTGATTAGTTAGAATTGAGTACAACTCAATGTAATTGACTTGATTTGACTGTAATGAGAACGAGTAAACTTTAACGCATTTCAAAAGATTCAAAACAGTTGAATCGGAGGAAAGGAACTTCAATCAACAACAATTAACAACAATCCCTTGATTTCATTTACATTCGAACGACAAGGAATGACCTTAAAGGCATTGAAATCGAATCAAATGAATTGAGTTTGATAGAATGAACTTTCATTAGGTAGAATTGAGTACAACTCTATCTAATTGACTTGATTTGACTGTAATGAGAACGAGTAAACTTTAATGCATTCCAATAGATTCAAAACAACTGAATTTGACGAAAGGAACTTTAATCAACAACAATGAACAACAATCCCTTGATTTCATTTACATTCGAATGACAAGGAATGACCTTAAAGGCATCGAAATCGAATCAAATGAATTCAGTAGGACAGAATGAACATTGATTAGTTAGAATTGAGTACAACTCAATGTAATTGACTTGATTTGACTGTAATGAGAACGAGTAAACTTTAACGCATTCCAAAAGATTCACAACAACTGAATCGGAGGAAAGGAACTTCAATCAACAACAATTAACAACAATCCCTTGATTTCATTTACATTCGAACGACAAGGAAATACCTTAAAGGCATTGAAATCGAATCAAATGAATTCAGTTGGATAGAATGAACTTTGATTAGGTAGAATTGAGTACAACTCAATATAATTGACTTGATTTGACTGTAATGAGAACGAGTAAACTTTAATGCATTCCAATAGATTCAAAACAACTGAATTTGACGAAAGGAACTTTCATCAACAACAATGAACAACAATCCCTTGATTTCATTTACATTCGAATGACAAGGAATGACCTTAAAGGCATCGAAATCGAATCAAATGAATTCAGTAGGACAGAATGAACTTTGATTAGTTAGAATTGAGTACAACTCAATGTAATTGACTTGATTTGACTGTAATGAGAACGAGTAAACTTTAACGCATTCCAAAAGATTCAAAACAGTTGAATCGGAGGAAAGGAACTTCAATCAACAACAATTAACAACAATCCCTTGATTTCATTTACATTCGAACGATAAGGAATGACCTTAAAGGCATCGAAATCGAATCAAATGAATTCAGTAGGACAGAATGAACTTTGATTAGTTAGAATTGAGTACAACTCAATGTAATTGACTTGATTTGACTGTAATGAGAACGAGTAAACTTTAATGCATTCCAATAGATTCAAAACAACTGAATTTGACGAAAGGAACTTTCATCAACAACAATGAACAACAATCCCTTGATTTCATTTACATTCGAACGATAAGGAATGACCTTAAAGGCATCGAAATCGAATCAAATGAATTCAGTAGGACAGAATGAACTTTGATTAGTTAGAATTGAGTACAACTCAATGTAATTGACTTGATTTGACTGTAATGAGAACGAGTAAACTTTAACGCATTTCAAAAGATTCAAAACAGTTGAATCGGAGGAAAGGAACTTCAATCAACAACAATTAACAACAATCCCTTGATTTCATTTACTTTCGAACGACAAGGAATGACCTTAAAGGCATTGAAATCGAATCAAATGAATTGAGTTTGATAGAATGAACTTTCATTAGGTAGAATTGAGTACAACTCTATCTAATTGACTTGATTTGACTGTACTGAGAACGAGTAAACTTTAATGCATTCCAATAGATTCAAAACAACTGAATTTGACGAAAGGAACTTTAATCAACAACAATGAACAACAATCCCTTGATTTCATTTACATTCGAATGACAAGGAATGACCTTAAAGGCATCGAAATCGAATCAAATGAATTCAGTAGGACAGAATGAACTTTGATTAGTTAGAATTGAGTACAACTCAATGTAATTGACTTGATTTGACTGTAATGAGAACGAGTAAACTTTAACGCATTCCAAAAGATTCAAAACAGTTGAATCGGAGGAAAGGAACTTCAATCAACAACAATTAACAACAATCCCTTGATTTCATTTACATTCGAACGATAAGGAATGACCTTAAAGGCATCGAAATCGAATCAAATGAATTCAGTAGGACAGAATGAACTTTGATTAGTTAGAATTGAGTACAACTCAATGTAATTGACTTGATTTGACTGTAATGAGAACGAGTAAACTTTAATGCATTCCAATAGATTCAAAACAACTGAATTTGACGAAAGGAACTTTCATCAACAACAATGAACAACAATCCCTTGATTTCATTTACATTCGAACGATAAGGAATGACCTTAAAGGCATCGAAATCGAATCAAATGAATTCAGTAGGACAGAATGAACTTTGATTAGTTAGAATTGAGTACAACTCAATGTAATTGACTTGATTTGACTGTAATGAGAACGAGTAAACTTTAACGCATTTCAAAAGATTCAAAACAGTTGAATCGGAGGAAAGGAACTTCAATCAACAACAATTAACAACAATCCCTTGATTTCATTGACATTCGAACGATAAGGAATGACCTTAAAGGCATCGAAATCGAATCAAATGAATTCAGTAGGACAGAATGAACTTTGATTAGTTAGAATTGAGTACAACTCAATGTAATTGAGTACAACTCAATGTAATTGACTTGATTTGACTGTAATGAGAACGAGTAAACTTTAACGCATTTCAAAAGATTCAAAACAGTTGAATCGGAGGAAAGGAACTTCAATCAACAACAATTAACAACAATCCCTTGATTTCATTTACATTCGAACGACAAGGAATGACCTTAAAGGCATTGAAATCGAATCAAATGAATTGAGTTTAATAGAATGAACTTTGATTAGCTAGAATTTAGTACAACTCAATCTAATTGACTTGATTTGACTGTAGGGAGAACGAGTAAACTTTAACGCATTGCAATATATTCAAAACAACTGAATTGGACGAAAGGAACTTCAATCAACAACAATGAACAACAATCCCTTGATTTCATTTACATTCGAATGACAAGGAATGACCTTAAAGGCATCGAAATCGAATCAAATGAATTCAGTAGGACAGAATGAACTTTGATTAGTTAGAATTGAGTACAACTCAATGTAATTGACTTGATTTGACTGTAATGAGAACGAGTAAACTTTAACGCATTCCAAAAGATTCACAACAACTGAATCGGAGGAAAGGAACTTCAATCAACAACAATTAACAACAATCCCTTGATTTCATTTACATTCGAACGACAAGGAAATACCTTAAAGGCATTGAAATCGAATCAAATGAATTCAGTTGGATAGAATGAACTTTGATTAGGTAGAATTGAGTAGAACTCAATATAATTGACTTGATTTGACTGTAATGAGAACGAGTAAACTTTAATGCATTCCAATAGATTCAAAACAACTGAATTTGACGAAAGGAACTTTCATCAACAACAATGAACAACAATCCCTTGATTTCATTTACATTCGAATGACAAGGAATGACCTTAAAGGCATCGAAATCGAATCAAATGAATTCAGTAGGACAGAATGAACTTTGATTAGTTAGAATTGAGTACAACTCAATGTAATTGACTTGATTTGACTGTAATGAGAACGAGTAAACTTTAACGCATTCCAAAAGATTCACAACAACTGAATCGGAGGAAAGGAACTTCAATCAACAACAATTAACAACAATCCCTTGATTTCATTTACATTCGAACGACAAGGAAATACCTTAAAGGCATTGAAATCGAATCAAATGAATTCAGTTGGATAGAATGAACTTTGATTAGGTAGAATTGAGTAGAACTCAATATAATTGACTTGATTTGACTGTAATGAGAACGAGTAAACTTTAATGCATTCCAATAGATTCAAAACAACTGAATTTGACGAAAGGAACTTTCATCAACAACAATGAACAACAATCCCTTGATTTCATTTACATTCGAATGACAAGGAATGACCTTAAAGGCATCGAAATCGAATCAAATGAATTCAGTAGGACAGAATGAACTTTGATTAGTTAGAATTGAGTACAACTCAATGTAATTGACTTGATTTGACTGTAATGAGAACGAGTAAACTTTAACGCATTCCAAAAGATTCACAACAACTGAATCGGAGGAAAGGAACTTCAATCAACAACAATTAACAACAATCCCTTGATTTCATTTACATTCGAACGACAAGGAAATACCTTAAAGGCATTGAAATCGAATCAAATGAATTCAGTTGGATAGAATGAACTTTGATTAGGTAGAATTGAGTACAACTCAATATAATTGACTTGATTTGACTGTAATGAGAACGAGTAAACTTTAATGCATTCCAATAGATTCAAAACAACTGAATTTGACGAAAGGAACTTTAATCAACAACAATGAACAACAATCCCTTGATTTCATTTACATTCGAACGATAAGGAATGACCTTAAAGGCATCGAAATCGAATCAAATGAATTCAGTAGGACAGAATGAACTTTGATTAGTTAGAATTGAGTACAACTCAATGTAATTGACTTGATTTGACTGTAATGAGAACGAGTAAACTTTAACGCATTTCAAAAGATTCAAAACAGTTGAATCGGAGGAAAGGAACTTCAATCAACAACAATTAACAACAATCCCTTGATTTCATTTACATTCGAACGACAAGGAATGACCTTAAAGGCATTGAAATCGAATCAAATGAATTGAGTTTAATAGAATGAACTTTGATTAGCTAGAATTTAGTACAACTCAATCTAATTGACTTGATTTGACTGTAGGGAGAACGAGTAAACTTTAACGCATTGCAATATATTCAAAACAACTGAATTGGACGAAAGGAACTTCAATCAACAACAATGAACAACAATCCCTTGATTTCATTTACATTCGAATGACAAGGAATGACCTTAAAGGCATCGAAATCGAATCAAATGAATTCAGTAGGACAGAATGAACTTTGATTAGTTAGAATTGAGTACAACTCAATGTAATTGACTTGATTTGACTGTAATGAGAACGAGTAAACTTTAACGCATTCCAAAAGATTCACAACAACTGAATCGGAGGAAAGGAACTTCAATCAACAACAATTAACAACAATCCCTTGATTTCATTTACATTCGAACGACAAGGAAATACCTTAAAGGCATTGAAATCGAATCAAATGAATTCAGTTGGATAGAATGAACTTTGATTAGGTAGAATTGAGTAGAACTCAATATAATTGACTTGATTTGACTGTAATGAGAACGAGTAAACTTTAATGCATTCCAATAGATTCAAAACAACTGAATTTGACGAAAGGAACTTTCATCAACAACAATGAACAACAATCCCTTGATTTCATTTACATTCGAATGACAAGGAATGACCTTAAAGGCATCGAAATCGAATCAAATGAATTCAGTAGGACAGAATGAACTTTGATTAGTTAGAATTGAGTATAACTCAATGTAATTGACTTGATTTGACTGTAATGAGAACGAGTAAACTTTAACGCATTCCAAAAGATTCAAAACAGTTGAATCGGAGGAAAGGAACTTCAATCAACAACAATTAACAACAATCCCTTGATTTCATTTACATTCGAACGATAAGGAATGACCTTAAAGGCATCGAAATCGAATCAAATGAATTCAGTAGGACAGAATGAACTTTGATTAGTTAGAATTGAGTACAACTCAATGTAATTGACTTGATTTGACTGTAATGAGAACGAGTAAACTTTAATGCATTCCAATAGATTCAAAACAACTGAATTTGACGAAAGGAACTTTCATCAACAACAATGAACAACAATCCCTTGATTTCATTTACATTCGAACGATAAGGAATGACCTTAAAGGCATCGAAATCGAATCAAATGAATTCAGTAGGACAGAATGAACTTTGATTAGTTAGAATTGAGTACAACTCAATGTAATTGACTTGATTTGACTGTAATGAGAACGAGTAAACTTTAACGCATTTCAAAAGATTCAAAACAGTTGAATCGGAGGAAAGGAACTTCAATCAACAACAATTAACAACAATCCCTTGATTTCATTTACATTCGAACGATAAGGAATGACCTTAAAGGCATCGAAATCGAATCAAATGAATTCAGTAGGACAGAATGAACTTTGATTAGTTAGAATTGAGTACAACTCAATGTAATTGACTTGATTTGACTGTAATGAGAACGAGTAAACTTTAACGCATTTCAAAAGATTCAAAACAGTTGAATCGGAGGAAAGGAACTTCAATCAACAACAATGAACAACAATCCCTTGATTTCATTTACATTCGAATGACAAGGAATGACCTTAAAGGCATCGAAATCGAATCAAATGAATTCAGTAGGACAGAATGAACTTTGATTAGGTAGAATTGAGTACAACTCAATGTAATTGACTTGATTTGACTGTAATGAGAACGAGTAAACTTTAACGCATTCCAAAAGATTCACAACAACTGAATCGGAGGAAAGGAACTTCAATCAACAACAATTAACAACAATCCCTTGATTTCATTTACATTCGAACGACAAGGAAATACCTTAAAGGCATTGAAATCGAATCAAATGAATTCAGTTGGATAGAATGAACTTTGATTAGGTAGAATTGAGTACAACTCAATATAATTGACTTGATTTAACTGTAATGAGAACGAGTAAACTTTAATGCATTCCAATAGATTCAAAACAACTGAATTTGACGAAAGGAACTTTCATCAACAACAATGAACAGCAATCCCTTGATTTCATTTACATTCGAACGATAAGGAATGACCTTAAAGGCATCGAAATCGAATCAAATGAATTCAGTAGGACAGAATGAACTTTGATTAGTTAGAATTGAGTACAACTCAATGTAATTGACTTGATTTGACTGTAATGAGAACGAGTAAACTTTAACGCATTCCAAAAGATTCACAACAACTGAATCGGAGGAAAGGAACTTCAATCAACAACAATTAACAACAATCCTTTGATTTCATTTACATTCGAACGACAAGGAAATACCTTAAAGGCATTGAAATCGAATCAAATGAATTCAGTTGGATAGAATGAACTTTGATTAGGTAGAATTGAGTACAACTCAATATAATTGACTTGATTTGACTGTAATGAGAACGAGTAAACTTTAATGCATTCCAATAGATTCAAAACAACTGAATTTGACGAAAGGAACTTTCATCAACAACAATGAACAACAATCCCTTGATTTCATTTACATTCGAACGATAAGGAATGACCTTAAAGGCATCGAAATCGAATCAAATGAATTCAGTAGGACAGAATGAACTTTGATTAGTTAGAATTGAGTACAACTCAATGTAATTGACTTGATTTGACTGTAATGAGAACGAGTAAACTTTAACGCATTTCAAAAGATTCAAAACAGTTGAATCGGAGGAAAGGAACTTCAATCAACAACAATTAACAACAATCCCTTGATTTCATTTACATTCGAACGATAAGGAATGACCTTAAAGGCATCGAAATCGAATCAAATGAATTCAGTAGGACAGAATGAACTTTGATTAGTTAGAATTGAGTACAACTCAATGTAATTGACTTGATTTGACTGTAATGAGAACGAGTAAACTTTAACGCATTTCAAAAGATTCAAAACAGTTGAATCGGAGGAAAGGAACTTCAATCAACAACAATTAACAACAATCCCTTGATTTCATTTACATTCGAACGATAAGGAATGACCTTAAAGGCATCGAAATCGAATCAAATGAATTCAGTAGGACAGAATGAACTTTGATTAGTTAGAATTGAGTACAACTCAATGTAATTGACTTGATTTGACTGTAATGAGAACGAGTAAACTTTAACGCATTTCAAAAGATTCAAAACAGTTGAATCGGAGGAAAGGAACTTCAATCAACAACAATTAACAACAATCCCTTGATTTCATTTACATTCGAACGACAAGGAATGACCTTAAAGGCATTGAAATCGAATCAAATGAATTGAGTTTGATAGAATGAACTTTCATTAGGTAGAATTGAGTACAACTCTATCTAATTGACTTGATTTGACTGTAATGAGAACGAGTAAACTTTAATGCATTCCAATAGATTCAAAACAACTGAATTTGACGAAAGGAACTTTAATCAACAACAATGAACAACAATCCCTTGATTTCATTTACATTCGAATGACAAGGAATGACCTTAAAGGCATCGAAATCGAATCAAATGAATTCAGTAGGACAGAATGAACATTGATTAGTTAGAATTGAGTACAACTCAATGTAATTGACTTGATTTGACTGTAATGAGAACGAGTAAACTTTAACGCATTCCAAAAGATTCACAACAACTGAATCGGAGGAAAGGAACTTCAATCAACAACAATTAACAACAATCCCTTGATTTCATTTACATTCGAACGACAAGGAAATACCTTAAAGGCATTGAAATCGAATCAAATGAATTCAGTTGGATAGAATGAACTTTGATTAGCTAGAATTTAGTACAACTCAATCTAATTGACTTGATTTGACTGTAGGGAGAACGAGTAAACTTTAACGCATTGCAATATATTCAAAACAACTGAATTGGACGAAAGGAACTTCAATCAACAACAATGAACAACAATCCCTTGATTTCATTTACATTCGAATGACAAGGAATGACCTTAAAGGCATCGAAATCGAATCAAATGAATTCAGTAGGACAGAATGAACTTTGATTAGTTAGAATTGAGTACAACTCAATGTAATTGACTTGATTTGACTGTAATGAGAACGAGTAAACTTTAACGCATTCCAAAAGATTCACAACAACTGAATCGGAGGAAAGGAACTTCAATCAACAACAATTAACAACAATCCCTTGATTTCATTTACATTCGAACGACAAGGAAATACCTTAAAGGCATTGAAATCGAATCAAATGAATTCAGTTGGATAGAATGAACTTTGATTAGGTAGAATTGAGTACAACTCAATATAATTGACTTGATTTGACTGTAATGAGAACGAGTAAACTTTAATGCATTCCAATAGATTCAAAACAACTGAATTTGACGAAAGGAACTTTCATCAACAACAATGAACAACAATCCCTTGATTTCATTTACATTCGAACGATAAGGAATGACCTTAAAGGCATCGAAATCGAATCAAATGAATTCAGTAGGACAGAATGAACTTTGATTAGTTAGAATTGAGTACAACTCAATGTAATTGACTTGATTTGACTGTAATGAGAACGAGTAAACTTTAACGCATTCCAAAAGATTCACAACAACTGAATCGGAGGAAAGGAACTTCAATCAACAACAATTAACAACAATCCCT
The DNA here is from genome assembly GCA_030490835.1 of Annona cherimola. Taxonomy (NCBI): domain Eukaryota; kingdom Viridiplantae; phylum Streptophyta; class Magnoliopsida; order Magnoliales; family Annonaceae; genus Annona; species Annona cherimola. The sequence goes on along the minus strand of JASFXW010000015.1, from coordinate 568,732 downwards.
TGATTTCATTTACATTCGAACGACAAGGAAATACCTTAAAGGCATTGAAATCGAATCAAATGAATTCAGTTGGATAGAATGAACTTTGATTAGGTAGAATTGAGTACAACTCAATATAATTGACTTGATTTGACTGTAATGAGAACGAGTAAACTTTAATGCATTCCAATAGATTCAAAACAACTGAATTTGACGAAAGGAACTTTCATCAACAACAATGAACAGCAATCCCTTGATTTCATTTACATTCGAACGATAAGGAATGACCTTAAAGGCATCGAAATCGAATCAAATGAATTCAGTAGGACAGAATGAACTTTGATTAGTTAGAATTGAGTACAACTCAATGTAATTGACTTGATTTGACTGTAATGAGAACGAGTAAACTTTAACGCATTCCAAAAGATTCACAACAACTGAATCGGAGGAAAGGAACTTCAATCAACAACAATTAACAACAATCCTTTGATTTCATTTACATTCGAACGACAAGGAAATACCTTAAAGGCATTGAAATCGAATCAAATGAATTCAGTTGGATAGAATGAACTTTGATTAGGTAGAATTGAGTACAACTCAATATAATTGACTTGATTTGACTGTAATGAGAACGAGTAAACTTTAATGCATTCCAATAGATTCAAAACAACTGAATTTGACGAAAGGAACTTTCATCAACAACAATGAACAACAATCCCTTGATTTCATTTACATTCGAACGATAAGGAATGACCTTAAAGGCATCGAAATCGAATCAAATGAATTCAGTAGGACAGAATGAACTTTGATTAGTTAGAATTGAGTACAACTCAATGTAATTGACTTGATTTGACTGTAATGAGAACGAGTAAACTTTAACGCATTTCAAAAGATTCAAAACAGTTGAATCGGAGGAAAGGAACTTCAATCAACAACAATTAACAACAATCCCTTGATTTCATTTACATTCGAACGATAAGGAATGACCTTAAAGGCATCGAAATCGAATCAAATGAATTCAGTAGGACAGAATGAACTTTGATTAGTTAGAATTGAGTACAACTCAATGTAATTGACTTGATTTGACTGTAATGAGAACGAGTAAACTTTAACGCATTTCAAAAGATTCAAAACAGTTGAATCGGAGGAAAGGAACTTCAATCAACAACAATTAACAACAATCCCTTGATTTCATTTACATTCGAACGATAAGGAATGACCTTAAAGGCATCGAAATCGAATCAAATGAATTCAGTAGGACAGAATGAACTTTGATTAGTTAGAATTGAGTACAACTCAATGTAATTGACTTGATTTGACTGTAATGAGAACGAGTAAACTTTAACGCATTTCAAAAGATTCAAAACAGTTGAATCGGAGGAAAGGAACTTCAATCAACAACAATTAACAACAATCCCTTGATTTCATTTACATTCGAACGACAAGGAATGACCTTAAAGGCATTGAAATCGAATCAAATGAATTGAGTTTGATAGAATGAACTTTCATTAGGTAGAATTGAGTACAACTCTATCTAATTGACTTGATTTGACTGTAATGAGAACGAGTAAACTTTAATGCATTCCAATAGATTCAAAACAACTGAATTTGACGAAAGGAACTTTAATCAACAACAATGAACAACAATCCCTTGATTTCATTTACATTCGAATGACAAGGAATGACCTTAAAGGCATCGAAATCGAATCAAATGAATTCAGTAGGACAGAATGAACATTGATTAGTTAGAATTGAGTACAACTCAATGTAATTGACTTGATTTGACTGTAATGAGAACGAGTAAACTTTAACGCATTCCAAAAGATTCACAACAACTGAATCGGAGGAAAGGAACTTCAATCAACAACAATTAACAACAATCCCTTGATTTCATTTACATTCGAACGACAAGGAAATACCTTAAAGGCATTGAAATCGAATCAAATGAATTCAGTTGGATAGAATGAACTTTGATTAGCTAGAATTTAGTACAACTCAATCTAATTGACTTGATTTGACTGTAGGGAGAACGAGTAAACTTTAACGCATTGCAATATATTCAAAACAACTGAATTGGACGAAAGGAACTTCAATCAACAACAATGAACAACAATCCCTTGATTTCATTTACATTCGAATGACAAGGAATGACCTTAAAGGCATCGAAATCGAATCAAATGAATTCAGTAGGACAGAATGAACTTTGATTAGTTAGAATTGAGTACAACTCAATGTAATTGACTTGATTTGACTGTAATGAGAACGAGTAAACTTTAACGCATTCCAAAAGATTCACAACAACTGAATCGGAGGAAAGGAACTTCAATCAACAACAATTAACAACAATCCCTTGATTTCATTTACATTCGAACGACAAGGAAATACCTTAAAGGCATTGAAATCGAATCAAATGAATTCAGTTGGATAGAATGAACTTTGATTAGGTAGAATTGAGTACAACTCAATATAATTGACTTGATTTGACTGTAATGAGAACGAGTAAACTTTAATGCATTCCAATAGATTCAAAACAACTGAATTTGACGAAAGGAACTTTCATCAACAACAATGAACAACAATCCCTTGATTTCATTTACATTCGAACGATAAGGAATGACCTTAAAGGCATCGAAATCGAATCAAATGAATTCAGTAGGACAGAATGAACTTTGATTAGTTAGAATTGAGTACAACTCAATGTAATTGACTTGATTTGACTGTAATGAGAACGAGTAAACTTTAACGCATTTCAAAAGATTCAAAACAGTTGAATCGGAGGAAAGGAACTTCAATCAACAACAATTAACAACAATCCCTTGATTTCATTTACATTCGAACGACAAGGAATGACCTTAAAGGCATTGAAATCGAATCAAATGAATTGAGTTTGATAGAATGAACTTTCATTAGGTGAATTGAGTACAACTCTATCTAATTGACTTGATTTGACTGTACTGAGAACGAGTAAACTTTAATGCATTCCAATAGATTCAAAACAACTGAATTTGACGAAAGGAACTTTCATCAACAACAATGAACAACAATCCCTTGATTTCATTTACATTCGAACGATAAGGAATGACCTTAAAGGCATCGAAATCGAATCAAATGAATTCAGTAGGACAGAATGAACTTTGATTAGTTAGAATTGAGTACAACTCAATGTAATTGACTTTATTTGACTGTAATGAGAACGAGTAAACTTTAACGCATTCCAAAAGATTCACAACAACTGAATCGGAGGAAAGGAACTTCAATCAACAACAATTAACAACAATCCCTTGATTTCATTTACATTCGAACGACAAGGAATGACCTTAAAGGCATTGAAATCGAATCAAATGAATTGAGTTTGATAGAATGAACTTTCATTAGGTAGAATTGAGTACAACTCTATCTAATTGACTTGATTTGACTGTACTGAGAACGAGTAAACTTTAATGCATTCCAATAGATTCAAAACAACTGAATTTGACGAAAGGAACTTTAATCAACAACAATGAACAACAATCCCTTGATTTCATTTACATTCGAATGACAAGGAATGACCTTAAAGGCATCGAAATCGAATCAAATGAATTCAGTAGGACAGAATGAACTTTGATTAGTTAGAATTCAGTACAACTCAATGTAATTGACTTGATTTGACTGTAATGAGAACGAGTAAACTTTAACGCATTCCAAAAGATTCACAACAATTGAATCGGAGGAAAGGAACTTCAATCAACAACAATTAACAACAATCCTTTGATTTCATTTACATTCGAACGACAAGGAAATACCTTAAAGGCATTGAAATCGAATCAAATGAATTCAGTTGGATAGAATGAACTTTGATTAGGTAGAATTGAGTACAACTCAATATAATTGACTTGATTTGACTGTAATGAGAACGAGTAAACTTTAATGCATTCCAATAGATTCAAAACAACTGAATTTGACGAAACGAACTTTCATCAACAACAATGAACAACAATCCCTTGATTTCATTTACATTCGAACGATAAGGAATGACCTTAAAGGCATCGAAATCGAATCAAATGAATTCAGTAGGACAGAATGAACTTTGATTAGTTAGAATTGAGTACAACTCAATGTAATTGACTTGATTTGACTGTAATGAGAACGAGTAAACTTTAACGCATTTCAAAAGATTCAAAACAGTTGAATCGGAGGAAAGGAACTTCAATCAACAACAATTAACAACAATCCCTTGATTTCATTTACATTCGAACGAGAAGGAATGACCTTAAAGGCATCGAAATCGAATCAAATGAATTCAGTAGGACAGAATGAACTTTGATTAGTTAGAATTGAGTAAACCTCAATGTAATTGACTTGATTTGACTGTAATGAGAACGAGTAAACTTTAACGCATTTCAAAAGATTCAAAACAGTTGAATCGGAGGAAAGGAACTTCAATCAACAACAATTAACAACAATCCCTTGATTTCATTTACATTCGAACGACAAGGAATGACCTTAAAGGCATTGAAATCGAATCAAATGAATTGAGTTTGATAGAATGAACTTTCATTAGGTAGAATTGAGTACAACTCTATCTAATTGACTTGATTTGACTGTAATGAGAACGAGTAAACTTTAATGCATTCCAATAGATTCAAAACAACTGAATTTGACGAAAGGAACTTTCATCAACAACAATGAACAACAATCCCTTGATTTCATTTACTTTCGAACGATAAGGAATGACCTTAAAGGCATTGAAATCGAATCAAATGAATTGAGTTTGATAGAATGAACTTTCATTAGGTAGAATTGAGTACAACTCAATGTAATTGACTTGATTTGACTGTAATGAGAACGAGTAAACTTTAACGCATTCCAAAAGATTCAAAACAGTTGAATCGGAGGAAAGGAACTTCAATCAACAACAATTAACAACAATCCCTTGATTTCATTTACATTCGAACGATAAGGAATGACCTTAAAGGCATCGAAATCGAATCAAATGAATTCAGTAGGATAGAATGAACTTTGATTAGTTAGAATTGAGTACAACTCAATATAATTGACTTGATTTGACTGTAATGAGAACGAGTAAACTTTAATGCATTCCAATAGATTCAAAACAACTGAATTTGACGAAAGGAAATTTCATCAACAACAATTAACAACAATCCCTTGATTTCATTTACATTCGAACGATAAGGAATGACCTTAAAGGCATCGAAATCGAATCAAATGAATTCAGTAGGACAGAATGAACTTTGATTAGTTAGAATTGAGTACAACTCAATGTAATTGACTTGATTTGACTGTAATGAGAACGAGTAAACTTTAACGCATTTCAAAAGATTCAAAACAGTTGAATCGGAGGAAAGGAACTTCAATCAACAACAATTAACAACAATCCCTTGATTTCATTTACATTCGAACGACAAGGAATGACCTTAAAGGCATTGAAATCGAATCAAATGAATTGAGTTTGATAGAATGAACTTTCATTAGGTGAATTGAGTACAACTCTATCTAATTGACTTGATTTGACTGTACTGAGAACGAGTAAACTTTAATGCATTCCAATAGATTCAAAACAACTGAATTTGACGAAAGGAACTTTAATCAACAACAATGAACAACAATCCCTTGATTTCATTTACATTCGAATGACAAGGAATGACCTTAAAGGCATCGAAATCGAATCAAATGAATTCAGTAGGACAGAATGAACTTTGATTAGTTAGAATTGAGTACAACTCAATGTAATTGACTTGATTTGACTGTAATGAGAACGAGTAAACTTTAACGCATTCCAAAAGATTCACAACAATTGAATCGGAGGAAAGGAACTTCAATCAACAACAATTAACAACAATCCTTTGATTTCATTTACATTCGAACGACAAGGAAATACCTTAAAGGCATTGAAATCGAATCAAATGAATTCAGTTGGATAGAATGAACTTTGATAAGGTAGAATTGAGTACAACTCAATATAATTGACTTGATTTGACTGTAATGAGAACGAGTAAACTTTAATGCATTCCAATAGATTCAAAACAACTGAATTTGACGAAAGGAACTTTCATCAACAACAATGAACACCAATCCCTTGATTTCATTTACATTCGAACGATAAGGAATGACCTTAAAGGCATCGAAATCGAATCAAATGAATTCAGTAGGACAGAATGAACTTTGATTAGTTAGAATTGAGTACAACTCAATGTAATTGACTTGATTTGACTGTAATGAGAACGAGTAAACTTTAACGCATTCCAAAAGATTCAAAACAGTTGAATCGGAGGAAAGGAACTTCAATCAACAACAATTAACAACAATCCCTTGATTTCATTTACATTCGAACGATAAGGAATGACCTTAAAGGCATCGAAATCGAATCAAATGAATTCAGTAGGATAGAATGAACTTTGATTAGTTAGAATTGAGTACAACTCAATATAATTGACTTGATTTGACTGTAATGAGAACGAGTAAACTTTAATGCATTCCAATAGATTCAAAACAACTGAATTTGACGAAAGGAAATTTCATCAACAACAATGAACAACAATCCCTTGATTTCATTTACATTCGAACGATAAGGAATGACCTTAAAGGCATCGAAATCGAATCAAATGAATTCAGTAGGACAGAATGAACTTTGATTAGTTAGAATTGAGTACAACTCAATGTAATTGACTTGATTTGACTGTAATGAGAACGAGTAAACTTTAACGCATTCCAAAAGATTCAAAACAGTTGAATCGGAGGAAAGGAACTTCAATCAACAACAATTAACAACAATCCCTTGATTTCATTTACATTCGAACGATAAGGAATGACCTTAAAGGCATCGAAATCGAATCAAATGAATTCAGTAGGACAGAATGAACTTTGATTAGGTAGAATTGAGTACAACTCAATATAATTGACTTGATTTGACTGTAATGAGAACGAGTAAACTTTAATGCATTCCAATAGATTCAAAACAACTGAATTTGACGAAAGGAACTTTCATCAACAACAATGAACAACAATCCCTTGATTTCATTTACATTCGAACGATAAGGAATGACCTTAAAGGCATCGAAATCGAATCAAATGAATTAAGTAGGACAGAATGAACTTTGATTAGTTAGAATTGAGTACAACTCAATGTAATTGACTTGATTTGACTGTAATGAGAACGAGTAAACTTTAACGCATTTCAAAAGATTCAAAACAGTTGAATCGGAGGAAAGGAACTTCAATCAACAACAATTAACAACAATCCCTTGATTTCATTTACATTCGAACGACAAGGAATGACCTTAAAGGCATTGAAATCGAATCAAATGAATTGAGTTTGATAGAATGAACTTTCATTAGGTGAATTGAGTACAACTCTATCTAATTGACTTGATTTGACTGTACTGAGAACGAGTAAACTTTAATGCATTCCAATAGATTCAAAACAACTGAATTTGACGAAAGGAACTTTAATCAACAACAATGAACAACAATCCCTTGATTTCATTTACATTCGAATGACAAGGAATGACCTTAAAGGCATCGAAATCGAATCAAATGAATTCAGTAGGACAGAATGAACTTTGATTAGTTAGAATTGAGTACAACTCAATGTAATTGACTTGATTTGACTGTAATGAGAACGAGTAAACTTTAACGCATTCCAAAAGATTCACAACAATTGAATCGGAGGAAAGGAACTTCAATCAACAACAATTAACAACAATCCTTTGATTTCATTTACATTCGAACGACAAGGAAATACCTTAAAGGCATTGAAATCGAATCAAATGAATTCAGTTGGATAGAATGAACTTTGATAAGGTAGAATTGAGTACAACTCAATATAATTGACTTGATTTGACTGTAATGAGAACGAGTAAACTTTAATGCATTCCAATAGATTCAAAACAACTGAATTTGACGAAAGGAACTTTCATCAACAACAATGAACACCAATCCCTTGATTTCATTTACATTCGAACGATAAGGAATGACCTTAAAGGCATCGAAATCGAATCAAATGAATTCAGTAGGACAGAATGAACTTTGATTAGTTAGAATTGAGTACAACTCAATGTAATTGACTTGATTTGACTGTAATGAGAACGAGTAAACTTTAACGCATTCCAAAAGATTCAAAACAGTTGAATCGGAGGAAAGGAACTTCAATCAACAACAATTAACAACAATCCCTTGATTTCATTTACATTCGAACGATAAGGAATGACCTTAAAGGCATCGAAATCGAATCAAATGAATTCAGTAGGACAGAATGAACTTTGATTAGTTAGAATTGAGTACAACTCAATGTAATTGACTTGATTTGACTGTAATGAGAACGAGTAAACTTTAATGCATTCCAATAGATTCAAAACAACTGAATTTGACGAAAGGAACTTTCATCAACAACAATGAACAACAATCCCTTGATTTCATTTACATTCGAACGATAAGGAATGACCTTAAAGGCATCGAAATCGAATCAAATAAATTCAGTAGGACAGAATGAACTTTGATTAGTTAGAATTGAGTACAACTCAATGTAATTGACTTGATTTGACTGTAATGAGAACGAGTAAACTTTAACGCATTCCAAAAGATTCACAACAACTGAATCGGAGGAAAGGAACTTCAATCAACAACAATTAACAACAATCCCTTGATTTCATTTACATTCGAACGACAAGGAATGACCTTAAAGGCATTGAAATCGAATCAAATGAATTGAGTTTGATAGAATGAACTTTCATTAGGTAGAATTGAGTACAACTCTATCTAATTGACTTGATTTGACTGTACTGAGAACGAGTAAACTTTAATGCATTCCAATAGATTCAAAACAACTGAATTTGACGAAAGGAACTTTAATCAACAACAATGAACACCAATCCCTTGATTTCATTTACATTCGAATGACAAGGAATGACCTTAAAGGCATCGAAATCGAATCAAATGAATTCAGTAGGACAGAATGAACTTTGATTAGTTAGAATTGAGTACAACTCAATGTAATTGACTTGATTTGACTGTAATGAGAACGAGTAAACTTTAACGCATTCCAAAAGATTCACAACAATTGAATCGGAGGAAAGGAACTTCAATCAACAACAATTAACAACAATCCTTTGATTTCATTTACATTCGAACGACAAGGAAATACCTTAAAGGCATTGAAATCGAATCAAATGAATTCAGTTGGATAGAATGAACTTTGATTAGGTAGAATTGAGTACAACTCAATATAATTGACTTGATTTGACTGTAATGAGAACGAGTAAACTTTAATGCATTCCAATATATTCAAAACAACTGAATTTGACGAAAGGAACTTTCATCAACAACAATGAACAACAATCCCTTGATTTCATTTACATTCGAACGATAAGGAATGACCTTAAAGGCATCGAAATCGAATCAAATGAATTCAGTAGGACAGAATGAACTTTGATTAGTTAGAATTGAGTACAACTCAATGTAATTGACTTGATTTGACTGTAATGAGAACGAGTAAACTTTAACGCATTCCAAAAGATTCAAAACAGTTGAATCGGAGGAAAGGAACTTCAATCAACAACAATTAACAACAATCCCTTGATTTCATTTACATTCGAACGATAAGGAATGACCTTAAAGGCATCGAAATCGAATCAAATGAATTCAGTAGGACAGAGTGAACTTTGATTAGTTAGAATTGAGTACAACTCAATGTAATTGACTTGATTTGACTGTAATGAGAACGAGTAAACTTTAATGCATTCCAATAGATTCAAAACAACTGAATTTGACGAAAGGAACTTTCATCAACAACAATGAACAACAATCCCTTGATTTCATTTACATTCGAACGATAAGGAATGACCTTAAAGGCATCGAAATCGAATCAAATCAATTCAGTAGGACAGAATGAACTTTGATTAGTTAGAATTGAGTACAACTCAATGTAATTGACTTGATTTGACTGTAATGAGAACGAGTAAACTTTAACGCATTCCAAAAGATTCACAACAACTGAATCGGAGGAAAGGAACTTCAATCAACAACAATTAACAACAATCCCTTGATTTCATTTACATTCGAACGACAAGGAATGACCTTAAAGGCATTCAAATCGAATCAAATGAATTGAGTTTGATAGAATGAACTTTCATTAGGTAGAATTGAGTACAACTCTATCTAATTGACTTGATTTGACTGTACTGAGAACGAGTAAACTTTAATGCATTCCAATAGATTCAAAACAACTGAATTTGACGAAAGGAACTTTAATCAACAACAATGAACAACAATCCCTTGATTTCATTTACATTCGAATGACAAGGAATGACCTTAAAGGCATTGAAATCGAATCAAATGAATTCAGTTGGATAGAATGAACTTTGATTAGGTAGAATTGAGTACAACTCAATCTAATTGACTTGATTTGACTGTAAGGAGAACGAGTAAACTTTAACGCATTGCAATAGATTCAAAACAACTGAATTGGACGAAAGGAACTTCAATCAACAACAATTAACAACAATCCCTTGATTTCATTTACATTCGAACGATAAGGAATGACCTTAAAGGCATCGAAATCGAATCAAATGAATTCAGTAGGACAGAGTGAACTTTGATTAGTTAGAATTGAGTACAACTCAATGTAATTGACTTGATTTGACTGTAATGAGAACGAGTAAACTTTAATGCATTCCAATAGATTCAAAACAACTGAATTTGACGAAAGGAACTTTCATCAACAACAATGAACAACAATCCCTTGATTTCATTTACATTCGAACGATAAGGAATGACCTTAAAGGCATCGAAATCGAATCAAATCAATTCAGTAGGACAGAATGAACTTTGATTAGTTAGAATTGAGTACAACTCAATGTAATTGACTTGATTTGACTGTAATGAGAACGAGTAAACTTTAACGCATTCCAAAAGATTCACAACAACTGAATCGGAGGAAAGGAACTTCAATCAACAACAATTAACAACAATCCCTTGATTTCATTTACATTCGAACGACAAGGAATGACCTTAAAGGCATTCAAATCGAATCAAATGAATTGAGTTTGATAGAATGAACTTTCATTAGGTAGAATTGAGTACAACTCTATCTAATTGACTTGATTTGACTGTACTGAGAACGAGTAAACTTTAATGCATTCCAATAGATTCAAAACAACTGAATTTGACGAAAGGAACTTTAATCAACAACAATGAACAACAATCCCTTGATTTCATTTACATTCGAATGACAAGGAATGACCTTAAAGGCATCGAAATCGAATCAAATGAATTCAGTAGGACAGAATGAACTTTGATTAGTTAGAATTGAGTACAACTCAATGTAATTGACTTGATTTGACTGTAATGAGAACGAGTAAACTTTAACGCATTCCAAAAGATTCACAACAATTGAATCGGAGGAAAGGAACTTCAATCAACAACAATTAACAACAATCCTTTGATTTCATTTACATTCGAACGACAAGGAAATACCTTAAAGGCATTGAAATCGAATCAAATGAATTCAGTTGGATAGAATGAACTTTGATAAGGTAGAATTGAGTACAACTCAATATAATTGACTTGATTTGACTGTAATGAGAACGAGTAAACTTTAATGCATTCCAATAGATTCAAAACAACAGAATTTGACGAAAGGAAATTTCATCAACAACAATGAACAACAATCCCTTGATTTCATTTACATTCGAACGATAAGGAATGACCTTAAAGGCATTGAAATCGAATCAAATAAATTCAGTAGGACAGAATGAACTTTGATTAGTTAGAATTGAGTACAACTCAATGTAATTGACTTGATTTGACTGTAATGGGAACGAGTAAACTTTAACGCATTTCAAAAGATTCAAAACAGTTGAATCGGAGGAAAGGAACTTCAATCAACAACAATTAACAACAATCCTTTGATTTCATTTACATTCGAACGACAAGGAATGACCTTAAAGGCATTGAAATCGAATCAAATGAATTCAGTTGGATAGAATGAACTTTGATTAGGTAGAATTGAGTACAACTCAATATAATTGACTTGATTTGACTGTAATGAGAACGAGTAAACTTTAATGCATTCCAATAGATTCAAAACAACAGAATTTGACGAAAGGAAATTTCATCAACAACAATGAACAACAATCCCTTGATTTCATTTACATTCGAACGATAAGGAATGACCTTAAAGGCATCGAAATCGAATCAAATGAATTCAGTAGGATAGAATGAACTTTGATTAGTTAGAATTGAGTACAACTCAATGTAATTGACTTGATTTGACTGTAATGAGAACGAGTAAACTTTAACGCATTCCAAAAGATTCACAACAACTGAATCGGAGGAAAGGAACTTCAATCAACAACAATTAACAACAATCCTTTGATTTCATTTACATTCGAACGACAAGGAAATACCTTAAAGGCATTGAAATCGAATCAAATGAATTCAGTTGGATAGAATGAACTTTGATTAGGTAGAATTGAGTACAACTAAATATAATTGACTTGATTTGACTGTAATGAGAACGAGTAAACTTTAATGCATTCCAATAGATTCAAAACAACTGAATTTGACGAAAGGAACTTTCATCAACAACAATGAACAACAATCCCTTGATTTCATTTACATTCGAACGATAAGGAATGACCTTAAAGGCATCGAAATCGAATCAAATGAATTCAGTAGGACAGAATGAACTTTGATTAGTTAGAATTGAGTACAACTCAATGTAATTGACTTGATTTGACTGTAATGAGAACGAGTAAACTTTAACGCATTTCAAAAGATTCAAAACAGTTGAATCGGAGGAAAGGAACTTCAATCAACAACAATTAACAACAATCCCTTGATTTCATTTACATTCGAACGACAAGGAATGACCTTAAAGGCATTGAAATCGAATCAAATGAATTGAGTTTGATAGAATGAACTTTCATTAGGTAGAATTGAGTACAACTCTATCTAATTGACTTGATTTGACTGTACTGAGAACGAGTAAACTTTAATGCATTCCAATAGATTCAAAACAACTGAATTTGACGAAAGGAACTTTAATCAACAACAATGAACAACAATCCCTTGATTTCATTTACATTCGAATGACAAGGAATGACCTTAAAGGCATCGAAATCGAATCAAATGAATTCAGTAGGACAGAATGAACTTTGATTAGTTAGAATTGAGTACAACTCAATGTAATTGACTTGATTTGACTGTAATGAGAACGAGTAAACTTTAACGCATTCCAAAAGATTCACAACAATTGAATCGGAGGAAAGGAACTTCAATCAACAACAATTAACAACAATCCTTTGATTTCATTTACATTCGAACGACAAGGAAATACCTTAAAGGCATTGAAATCGAATCAAATGAATTCAGTTGGATAGAATGAACTTTGATTAGGTAGAATTGAGTACAACTCAATATAATTGACTTGATTTGACTGTAATGAGAACGAGTAAACTTTAATGCATTCCAATAGATTCAAAACAACTGAATTTGACGAAAGGAACTTTCATCAACAACAATGAACAACAATCCCTTGATTTCATTTACATTCGAACGATAAGGAATGACCTTAAAGGCATCGAAATCGAATCAAATGAATTCAGTAGGACAGAATGAACTTTGATTAGTTAGAATTGAGTACAACTCAATGTAATTGACTTGATTTGACTGTAATGAGAACGAGTAAACTTTAACGCATTCCAGAAGATTCACAACAACTGAATCGGAGGAAAGGAACTTCAATCAACAACAATTAACAACAATCCTTTGATTTCATTTACATTCGAACGACAAGGAAATACCTTAAAGGCATTGAAATCGAATCAAATGAATTCAGTTGGATAGAATGAACTTTGATTAGGTAGAATTGAGTACAACTCAATATAATTGACTTGATTTGACTGTAATGAGAACGAGTAAACTTTAATGCATTCCAATAGATTCAAAACAACTGAATTTGACGAAAGGAACTTTCATCAACAACAATGAACAACAATCCCTTGATTTCATTTACTTTCGAACGATAAGGAATGACCTTAAAGGCATTGAAATCGAATCAAATGAATTGAGTTTGATAGAATGAACTTTCATTAGGTAGAATTGAGTACAACTCTATCTAATTAACTTGATTTGACTGTACTGAGAACGAGTAAACTTTAATGCATTCCAATAGATTCAAAACAACTGAATTTGACGAAAGGAACTTTAATCAACAACAATGAACAACAATCCCTTGATTTCATTTACATTCGAATGACAAGGAATGACCTTAAAGGCATCGAAATCGAATCAAAAGAATTCAGTAGGACAGAATGAGCTTTGATTAGTTAGAATTGAGTACAACTCAATGTAATTGACTTGATTTGACTGTAATGAGAACGAGTAAACTTTAACGCATTCCAAAAGATTCACAACAACTGAATCGGAGGAAAGGAACTTCAATCAACAACAATTAACAACAATCCTTTGATTTCATTTACATTCGAACGACAAGGAAATACCTTAAAGGCATTGAAATCGAATCAAATGAATTCAGATGGATAGAATGAACTTTGATTAGGTAGAATTGAGTACAACTCAATATAATTGACTTGATTTGACTGTAATGAGAACGAGTAAACTTTAATGCATTCCAATAGATTCAAAACAACTGAATTTGACGAAAGGAACTTTCATCAACAACAATGAACAACAATCCCTTGATTTCGTTTACATTCGAACGATAAGGAATGACCTTAAAGGCATTGAAATCGAATCAAATAAATTCAGTAGGACAGAATGAACTTTGATTAGTTAGAATTGAGTACAACTCAATGTAATTGACTTGATTTGACTGTAATGGGAACGAGTAAACTTTAACGCATTTCAAAAGATTCAAAACAGTTGAATCGGAGGAAAGGAACTTCAATCAACAACAATTAACAACAATCCCTTGATTTCATTTACATTCGAACGACAAGGAATGACCTTAAAGGCATTGAAATCGAATCAAATGAATTCAGTTGGATAGAATGAACTTTGATTAGGTAGAATTGAGTACAACTCAATATAATTGACTTGATTTGACTGTAATGAGAACGAGTAAACTTTAATGCATTCCAATAGATTCAAAACAACTGAATTTGACGAAAGGAACTTTCATCAAAAACAATGAACAACAATCCCTTGATTTCATTTACTTTCGAACGATAAGGAATGACCTTAAAGGCATTGAAATCGAATCAAATGAATTGAGTTTGATAGAATGAACTTTCATTAGGTAGAATTGAGTACAACTCTATCTAATTAACTTGATTTGACTGTACTGAGAACGAGTAAACTTTAATGCATTCCAATAGATTCAAAACAACTGAATTTGACGAAAGGAACTTTAATCAACAACAATGAACAACAATCCCTTGATTTCATTTACATTCGAATGACAAGGAATGACCTTAAAGGCATCGAAATCGAATCAAAAGAATTCAGTAGGACAGAATGAGCTTTGATTAGTTAGAATTGAGTACAACTCAATGTAATTGACTTGATTTGACTGTAATGAGAACGAGTAAACTTTAACGCATTCCAAAAGATTCACAACAACTGAATCGGAGGAAAGGAACTTCAATCAACAACAATTAACAACAATCCTTTGATTTCATTTACATTCGAACGACAAGGAAATACCTTAAAGGCATTGAAATCGAATCAAATGAATTCAGTTGGATAGAATGAACTTTGATTAGGTAGAATTGAGTACAACTCAATATAATTGACTTGATTTGACTGTAATGAGAACGAGTAAACTTTAATGCATTCCAATAGATTCAAAACAACTGAATTTGACGAAAGGAACTTTCATCAACAACAATGAACAACAATCCCTTGATTTCGTTTACATTCGAACGATAAGGAATGACCTTAAAGGCATTGAAATCGAATCAAATAAATTCAGTAGGACAGAATGAACTTTGATTAGTTAGAATTGAGTACAACTCAATGTAATTGACTTGATTTGACTGTAATGGGAACGAGTAAACTTTAACGCATTTCAAAAGATTCAAAACAGTTGAATCGGAGGAAAGGAACTTCAATCAACAACAATTAACAACAATCCCTTGATTTCATTTACATTCGAACGACAAGGAATGACCTTAAAGGCATTGAAATCGAATCAAATGAATTGAGTTTGATAGAATGAACTTTCATTAGGTAGAATTGAGTACAACTCTATCTAATTGACTTTATTTGACTGTACTGAGAACGAGTAAACTTTAATGCATTCCAATAGATTCAAAACAACTGAATTTGACGAAAGGAACTTTAATCAACAACAATGAACAACAATCCCTTGATTTCATTTACATTCGAATGACAAGGAATGACCTTAAAGGCATCGAAATCGAATCAAATGAATTCAGTAGGACAGAATGAACTTTGATTAGTTAGAATTGAGTACAACTCAATGTAATTGACTTGATTTGACTGTAATGAGAACGAGTAAACTTTAACGCATTCCAAAAGATTCACAACAACTGAATCGGAGGAAAGGAACTTCAATCAACAACAATTAACAACAATCCTTTGATTTCATTTACATTCGAACGACAAGGAAATACCTTAAAGGCATTGAAATCGAATCAAATGAATTCAGTTGGATAGAATGAACTTTGATTAGGTAGAATTGAGTACAACTCAATATAATTGACTTGATTTGACTGTAATGAGAACGAGTAAACTTTAATGCATTCCAATAGATTCAAAACAACTGAATTTGACGAAAGGAACTTTTATCAACAACAATGAACAACAATCCCTTGATTTCATTTACATTCGAACGATAAGGAATGACCTTAAAGGCATCGAAATCGAATCAAATGAATTCAGTAGGACAGAATGAACTTTGATTAGTTAGAATTGAGTACAACTCAATGTAATTGACTTGATTTGACTGTAATGGGAACGAGTAAACTTTAACGCATTTCAAAAGATTCAAAACAGTTGAATCGGAGGAAAGGAACTTCAATCAACAACAATTAACAACAATCCCTTGATTTCATTTACATTCGAACGACAAGGAATGACCTTAAAGGCATTGAAATCGAATCAAATGAATTGAGTTTGATAGAATGAACTTTCATTAGGTAGAATTGAGTACAACTCTATCTAATTCACTTGATTTGACTGTAATGAGAACGAGTAAACTTTAATGCATTCCAATAGATTCAAAACAACTGAATTTGACGAAAGGAACTTTAATCAACAACAATGAACAACAATCCCTTGATTTCATTTACATTCGAATGACAAGGAATGACCTTAAAGGCATCGAAATCGAATCAAATGAATTCAGTAGGACAGAACGAACTTTGATTAGTTAGAATTGAGTACAACTCAATGTAATTGACTTGATTTGACTGTAATGAGAACGAGTAAACTTTAACGCATTCCAAAAGATTCACAACAACTGAATCGGAGGAAAGGAACTTCAATCCACAACAATTAACAACAATCCCTTGATTTCATTTACATTCGAACGAACAAGGATGACCTTAAAGGCATTGAAATCGAATCAAATGAATTGAGTTTTATAGAATGAACTTTGATTAGCAAGAATTGAGTACAACTCAATCTAATTGACTTGATTTGACTGTAAGTAGAACGAGTAAACTTTAATGCATTCCAATAGATTCAAAACAACTAATTCGGACGAAAGGAACTTTAATCAATTGACTTGATTCTACTCTAAAGAGAACGAGTAAACTTTAACGCATTCCAATAGATTCAAAACAACTGAATCGGAGGAAAGGAACTTTAATCAACAAAAATTAACAACAATCCCTTTATTTCATTTACATTCGAACGACAAAGAATGACCTTAAAGGCATTGAAATCGAATCAAATGAATTGAGTTTGATAGAAGGAACTTTGATTAGCTAGAATTGAGTACAACTAAATCTAATTGACTTGATTTGACTGTAAGGAGTACGAGTAAACTTTAACGCATTCCAATAGATTCAAAACAACTGAATTTGACGAAAGGAACTTCAATGAACAACAATTAACAACAATCCCTTGATTTCATCTACATTCGAACGACAACGGATAACCTCAAAGCCGTTGAAATCGAATCAAATGAATTGAGTTTGATAGAATGAACTTTGATTAGGTAGAATTGAGTACAACTCAATCTAATTGACTTGATTTGACTGTAAGGAGAACGTGTAAACTTTAACGCATTGCAATTGATTCAAAACAACTGAATCAAAGGAAAGGAACTTCAATCAACAACAATTAACAACAATCCTTGATTTCATTTACATTCGAACGACAACGGATGACCTTAAAGGCATTGAAATCGAATCAAATGAATTCAGTTAGATAGAATGAACTTTGATTAGTTAGAATTGAGTACTACTGAGTCTAATTGACTTGATTTGATTGTAATGAGAACGAGTAAACTTTAAGGCATTCCAATAGATTCAAAACAACTAATTCGGACGAAAGGAACTTTCATCAACAACAATGAACAACAATCCCTTGATTTCATTTACATTCGAACGATAAGGAATGACCTTAAAGGCATCGAAATCGAATCAAATGAATTCAGTAGGACAGAATGAACTTTGATTAGTTAGAATTGAGTACAACTCAATGTAATTGACTTGATTTGACTGTAATGGGAACGAGTAAACTTTAACGCATTTCAAAAGATTCAAAACAGTTGAATCGGAGGAAAGGAACTTCAATCAACAACAATTAACAACAATCCCTTGATTTCATTTACATTCGAACGACAAGGAATGACCTTAAAGGCATTGAAATCGAATCAAATGAATTGAGTTTGATAGAATGAACTTTCAATAGGTAGAATTGAGTACAACTCTATCTAATTGACTTGATTTGACTGTACTGAGAACGAGTAAACTTTAATGCATTCCAATAGATTCAAAACAACTGAATTTGACGAAAGGAACTTTAATCAACAACAATGAACAACAATCCCTTGATTTCATTTACATTCGAATGACAAGGAATGACCTTAAAGGCATCGAAATCGAATCAAATGAATTCAGTAGGACAGAATGAACTTTGATTAGTTAGAATTGAGTACAACTCAATGTAATTGACTTGATTTGACTGTAATGAGAACGAGTAAACTTTAACGCATTCCAAAAGATTCACAACAACTGAATCGGAGGAAAGGAACTTTAATCCACAACAATTAACAACAATCCCTTGATTTCATTTACATTCGAACGAACAAGGATGACCTTAAAGGCATTGAAATCGAATCAAATGAATTGAGTTTTATAGAATGAACTTTGATTAGCAAGAATTGAGTACAACTCAATCTAATTGACTTGATTTGACTGTAAGTAGAACGAGTAAACTTTAATGCATTCCAATAGATTCAAAACAACTAATTCGGACGAAAGGAACTTTAATCAATTGACTTGATTCTACTCTAAAGAGAACGAGTAAACTTTAACGCATTCCAATAGATTCAAAACAACTGAATCGGAGGAAAGGAACTTTAATCAACAAAAATTAACAACAATCCTTTTATTTCATTTACATTCGAACGACAAGGAATGACCTTAAAGGCATTGAAATCGAATCAAATGAATTGAGTTTGATAGAAGGAACTTTGATTTGCTAGAATTGAGTACAACTAAATCTAATTGACTTGATTTGACTGTAAGGAGTACGAGTAAACTTTAACGCATTCCAATAGATTCAAAACAACTGAATTTGACGAAAGGAACTTCAATGAACAACAATTAACAACAATCCCTTGATTTCATATACATTCGAACGACAACGGATAACCTCAAAGCCGTTGAAATCGAATCAAATGAATTGAGTTTGATAGAATGAACTTTGATTAGGTAGAATTGAGTACAACTCAATCTAATTGACTTGATTTGACTGTAATGAGAACGAGTAAACTTTAACGCATTCCAAAAGATTCAAAACAACTGAATCAAAGGAAAGGAACTTCAATCAACAACAATTAACAACAATCCTTGATTTCATTTACATTCGAACGACAACGGATGACCTTAAAGGCATTGAAATCGAATCAAATGAATTCAGTTAGATAGAATGAACTTTGATTAGTTAGAATTGAGTACTACTGAGTCTAATTGACTTGATTTGATTGTAATGAGAACGAGTAAACTTTAAGGCATTCCAATAGATTCAAAACAACTAATTCGGACGAAAGGAACTTCAATCAACAACAATCAACATCAATCCCTTCATTTCATTTACATTCGAACGACAAGGGATGACCTTAAAGGTATTCAAATCGAATCAAATGAATTGAGTTTGATAGAACGAACTTTGATTAGCTTGAATTGAGTACAACTCAATCTAATTGACTTGATTTGACTCTAAGGAGAACGAGTAAACTTTAACGCATTGCAATATATTCAAAACAACTGAATTGGACGAAAGGAACTTCAATCAACAACAATTAACAACAATCCCATGATTTCATTTACATTCGAACGACAAGGAATGACCTTAAAGGCATTGAAATCGAATCAAGTGAATTCGGTTGGATAGAATGAACTTTGATTAGTTAGAATTGAGTACAACTCAATGTAATTGACTTGATTTGACTGTAATGAGAACGAGTAAACTTTAACGCATTCCAAAAGATTCACAACAACTGAATCGGAGGAAAGGAACTTTAATCCACAACAATTAACAACAATCCCTTGATTTCATTTACATTCGAACGAACAAGGATGACCTTAAAGGCATTGAAATCAAATCAAATGAATTGAGTTTTATAGAATGAACTTTGATTAGCAAGAATTGAGTACAACTCAATCTAATTGACTTGATTTGACTGTAAGGAGAACGTGTAAACTTTAACGCATTGCAATTGATTCAAAACAACTGAATCAAAGGAAAGGAACTTCAATCAACAACAATTAACAACAATCCTTGATTTCATTTACATTCGAACGACAACGGATGACCTTAAAGGCATTGAAATCGAATCAAATGAATTCAGTTAGATAGAATGAACTTTGATTAGTTAGAATTGAGTACTACTGAGTCTAATTGACTTGATTTGATTGTAATGAGAACGAGTAAACTTTAAGGCATTCCAATAGATTCAAAACAACTAATTCGGACGAAAGGAACTTTCATCAACAACAATGAACAACAATCCCTTGATTTCATTTACATTCGAACGATAAGGAATGACCTTAAAGGCATCGAAATCGAATCAAATGAATTCAGTAGGACAGAATGAACTTTGATTAGTTAGAATTGAGTACAACTCAATGTAATTGACTTGATTTGACTGTAATGGGAACGAGTAAACTTTAACGCATTTCAAAAGATTCAAAACAGTTGAATCGGAGGAAAGGAACTTCAATCAACAACAATTAACAACAATCCCTTGATTTCATTTACATTCGAACGACAAGGAATGACCTTAAAGGCATTGAAATCGAATCAAATGAATTGAGTTTGATAGAATGAACTTTCAATAGGTAGAATTGAGTACAACTCTATCTAATTGACTTGATTTGACTGTACTGAGAACGAGTAAACTTTAATGCATTCCAATAGATTCAAAACAACTGAATTTGACGAAAGGAACTTTAATCAACAACAATGAACAACAATCCCTTGATTTCATTTACATTCGAATGACAAGGAATGACCTTAAAGGCATCGAAATCGAATCAAATGAATTCAGTAGGACAGAATGAACTTTGATTAGTTAGAATTGAGTACAACTCAATGTAATTGACTTGATTTGACTGTAATGAGAACGAGTAAACTTTAACGCATTCCAAAAGATTCACAACAACTGAATCGGAGGAAAGGAACTTTAATCCACAACAATTAACAACAATCCCTTGATTTCATTTACATTCGAACGAACAAGGATGACCTTAAAGGCATTGAAATCGAATCAAATGAATTGAGTTTTATAGAATGAACTTTGATTAGCAAGAATTGAGTACAACTCAATCTAATTGACTTGATTTGACTGTAAGTAGAACGAGTAAACTTTAATGCATTCCAATAGATTCAAAACAACTAATTCGGACGAAAGGAACTTTAATCAATTGACTTGATTCTACTCTAAAGAGAACGAGTAAACTTTAACGCATTCCAATAGATTCAAAACAACTGAATCGGAGGAAAGGAACTTTAATCAACAAAAATTAACAACAATCCCTTTATTTCATTTACATTCGAACGACAAGGAATGACCTTAAAGGCATTGAAATCGAATCAAATGAATTGAGTTTGATAGAAGGAACTTTGATTAGCTAGAATTGAGTACAACTAAATCTAATTGACTTGATTTGACTGTAAGGAGTACGAGTAAACTTTAACGCATTCCAATAGATTCAAAACAACTGAATTTGACGAAAGGAACTTCAATGAAAAACAATTAACAACAATCCCTTGATTTCATCTACATTCGAACGACAACGGATAACCTCAAAGCCGTTGAAATCGAATCAAATGAATTGAGTTTGATAGAATGAACTTTGATTAGGTAGAATTGAGTACAACTCAATCTAATTGACTTGATTTGACTGTAATGAGAACGAGTAAACTTTAACGCATTCCAAAAGATTCAAAACAACTGAATCAAAGGAAAGGAACTTCAATCAACAACAATTAACAACAATCCTTGATTTCATTTACATTCGAACGACAACGGATGACCTTAAAGGCATTGAAATCGAATCAAATGAATTCAGTTAGATAGAATGAACTTTGATTAGTTAGAATTGAGTACTACTGAGTCTAATTGACTTGATTTGATTGTAATGAGAACGAGTAAACTTTAAGGCATTCCAATAGATTCAAAACAACTAATTCGGACGAAAGGAACTTCAATCAACAACAATCAACATCAATCCCTTCATTTCATTTACATTCGAACGACAAGGAATGACCTTAAAGGTATTCAAATCGAATCAAATGAATTGAGTTTGATAGAACGAACTTTGATTAGCTTGAATTGAGTACAACTCAATCTAATTTACTTGATTTGACTCTAAGGAGAACGAGTAAACTTTAACGCATTGCAATATATTCAAAACAACTGAATTGGACGAAAGGAACTTCAATCAACAACAATTAACAACAATCCCATGATTTCATTTACATTCGAACGACAAGGAATGACCTTAAAGGCATTGAAATCGAATCAAGTGAATTCAGTTGGATAGAATGAACTTTGATTAGTTAGAATTGAGTACAACTCAATGTAATTGACTTGATTTGACTGTAATGAGAACGAGTAAACTTTAACGCATTCCAAAAGATTCACAACAACTGAATCGGAGGAAAGGAACTTCAATCAACAACAATTAACAACAATCCTTTGATTTCATTTACATTCGAACGACAAGGAAATACCTTAAAGGCATTGAAATCGAATCAAATGAATTCAGTTGGATAGAATGAACTTTGATTAGGTAGAATTGAGTACAACTCAATATAATTGACTTGATTTGACTGTAATGAGAACGAGTAAACTTTAATGCATTCCAATAGATTCAAAACAACTGAATTTGACGAAAGGAACTTTCATCAACAACAATGAACAACAATCCCTTGATTTCATTTACATTCGAACGATAAGGAATGACCTTAAAGGCATTGAAATCGAATCAAATAAATTCAGTAGGACAGAATGAACTTTGATTAGTTAGAATTGAGTACAACTCAATGTAATTGACTTGATTTGACTGTAATGGGAACGAGTAAACTTTAACGCATTTCAAAAGATTCAAAACAGTTGAATCGGAGGAAAGGAACTTCAATCAACAACAATTAACAACAATCCCTTGATTTCATTTACATTCGAACGACAAGGAATGACCTTAAAGGCATTGAAATCGAATCAAATGAATTGAGTTTGATAGAATGAACTTTCATTAGGTAGAATTGAGTACAACTCTATCTAATTGACTTGATTTGACTGTAATGAGAACGAGTAAACTTTAATGCATTCCAATAGATTCAAAACAACTGAATTTGACGAAAGGAACTTTAATCAACAACAATGAACAACAATCCCTTGATTTCATTTACATTCGAATGACAAGGAATGACCTTAAAGGCATCGAAATCGAATCAAATGAATTCAGTAGGACAGAATGAACTTTGATTAGTTAGAATTGAGTACAACTCAATGTAATTGACTTGATTTGACTGTAATGAGAACGAGTAAACTTTAACGCATTCCAAAAGATTCACAACAACTGAATCGGAGGAAAGGAACTTCAATCAACAACAATTAACAACAATCCCTTGATTTCATTTACATTCGAACGACAAGGAATGACCTTAAAGGCATTGAAATCGAATCAAATGAATTGAGTTTGATAGAATGAACTTTCAATAGGTAGAATTGAGTACAACTCAATATAATTGACTTGATTTGACTGTAATGAGAACGAGTAAACTTTAATGCATTCCAATAGATTCAAAACAACTGAATTTGACGAAAGGAACTTTCATCAACAACAATGAACAACAATCCCTTGATTTCATTTACATTCGAACGATAAGGAATGACCTTAAAGGCATCGAAATCGAATCAAATGAATTCAGTAGGACAGAATGAACTTTGATTAGTTAGAATTGAGTACAACTCAATGTAATTGACTTGATTTGACTGTAATGAGAACGAGTAAACTTTAATGCATTCCAATAGATTCAAAACAACTGAATTTGACGAAAGGAACTTTCATCAACAACAATGAACAACAATCCCTTGATTTCATTTACATTCGAACGATAGGGAATGACCTTAAAGGCATCGAAATCGAATCAAATGAATTCAGTAGGACAGAATGAACTTTGATTAGTTAGAATTGAGTACAACTCAATGTAATTGACTTGATTTGACTGTAATGAGAACGAGTAAACTTTAACGCATTTCAAAAGATTCAAAACAGTTGAATCGGAGGAAAGGAACTTCAATCAACAACAATTAACAACAATCCCTTGATTTCATTTACATTCGAACGACAAGGAATGACCTTAAAGGCATTGAAATCGAATCAAATGAATTGAGTTTGATAGAATGAACTTTCATTAGGTAGAATTGAGTACAACTCTATCTAATTCACTTGATTTGACTGTAATGGGAACGAGTAAACTTTAATGCATTCCAATAGATTCAAAACAACTGAATCAAAGGAAAGGAACTTCAATCAACAACAATTAACAACAATCCTTGATTTCATTTACATTCGAACGACAACGGATGACCTTAAAGGCATTGAAATCGAATCAAATGAATTCAGTTAGATAGAATGAACTTTGATTAGTTAGAATTGAGTACAACTCAATGTAATTGACTTGATTTGACTGTAATGAGAACGAGTAAACTTTAACGCATTCCAAAAGATTCACAACAACTGAATCGGAGGAAAGGAACTTCAATCCACAACAATTAACAACAATCCCTTGATTTCATTTACATTCGAACGAACAAGGATGACCTTAAAGGCATTGAAATCGAATCAAATGAATTGAGTTTTATAGAATGAACTTTGATTAGGTAGAATTGAGTACAACTCAATCTAATTGACTTGATTTGACTGTAAGTAGAACGAGTAAACTTTAACGCATTGCAATTGATTCAAAACAACTGAATCAAAGGAAAGGAACTTCAATCAACAACAATTAACAACAATCCTTGATTTCATTTACATTCGAACGACAACGGATGACCTTAAAGGCATTGAAATCGAATCAAATGAATTCAGTTAGATAGAATGAACTTTGATTAGTTAGAATTGAGTACTACTGAGTCTAATTGACTTGATTTGATTGTAATGAGAACGAGTAAACTTTAAGGCATTCCAATAGATTCAAAACAACTAATTCGGACGAAAGGAACTTTCATCAACAACAATGAACAACAATCCCTTGATTTCATTTACATTCGAACGATAAGGAATGACCTTAAAGGCATCGAAATCGAATCAAATGAATTCAGTAGGACAGAATGAACTTTGATTAGTTAGAATTGAGTACAACTCAATGTAATTGACTTGATTTGACTGTAATGGGAACGAGTAAACTTTAACGCATTTCAAAAGATTCAAAACAGTTGAATCGGAGGAAAGGAACTTCAATCAACAACAATTAACAACAATCCCTTGATTTCATTTACATTCGAACGACAAGGAATGACCTTAAAGGCATTGAAATCGAATCAAATGAATTGAGTTTGATAGAATGAACTTTCATTAGGTAGAATTGAGTACAACTCTATCTAATTGACTTGATTTGACTGTACTGAGAACGAGTAAACTTTAATGCATTCCAATAGATTCAAAACAACTGAATTTGACGAAAGGAACTTTAATCAACAACAATGAACAACAATCCCTTGATTTCATTTACATTCGAATGACAAGGAATGACCTTAAAGGCATCGAAATCGAATCAAATGAATTCAGTAGGACAGAATGAACTTTGATTAGTTAGAATTGAGTACAACTCAATGTAATTGACTTGATTTGACTGTAATGAGAACGAGTAAACTTTAACGCATTCCAAAAGATTCACAACAATTGAATCGGAGGAAAGGAACTTCAATCAACAACAATTAACAACAATCCTTTGATTTCATTTACATTCGAACGACAAGGAAATACCTTAAAGGCATTGAAATCGAATCAAATGAATTCAGTTGGATAGAATGAACTTTGATTAGTTAGAATTGAGTACTACTGAGTCTAATTGACTTGATTTGATTGTAATGAGAACGAGTAAACTTTAAGGCATTCCAATAGATTCAAAACAACTAATTCGGACGAAAGGAACTTTCATCAACAACAATGAACAACAATCCCTTGATTTCATTTACATTCGAACGATAAGGAATGACCTTAAAGGCATCGAAATCGAATCAAATGAATTCAGTAGGACAGAATGAACTTTGATTAGTTAGAATTGAGTACAACTCAATGTAATTGACTTGATTTGACTGTAATGAGAACGAGTAAACTTTAACGCATTTCAAAAGATTCAAAACAGTTGAATCGGAGGAAAGGAACTTCAATCAACAACAATTTACAACAATCCCTTGATTTCATTTACATTCGAACGACAAGGAATGACCTTAAAGGCATTGAAATCGAATCAAATGAATTGAGTTTGATAGAATGAACTTTCATTAGGTAGAATTGAGTACAACTCTATCTAATTGACTTGATTTGACTGTACTGAGAACGAGTAAACTTTAATGCATTCCAATAGATTCAAAACAACTGAATTTGACGAAAGGAACTTTAATCAACAACAATGAACAACAATCCCTTGATTTCATTTACATTCGAATGACAAGGAATGACCTTAAAGGCATCGAAATCGAATCAAATGAATTCAGTAGGACAGAATGAACTTTGATTAGTTAGAATTGAGTACAACTCAATGTAATTGACTTGATTTGACTGTAATGAGAACGAGTAAACTTTAACGCATTCCAAAAGATTCACAACAACTGAATCGGAGGAAAGGAACTTCAATCAACAACAATTAACAACAATCCTTTGATTTCATTTACATTCGAACGACAAGGAAATACCTTAAAGGCATTGAAATCGAATCAAATGAATTCAGTAGGACAGAACGAACTTTGATTAGTTAGAATTGAGTACAACTCAATCTAATTGACTTGATTTGACTGTAATGAGAACGAGTAAACTTTAATGCATTCCAAAAGATTCAAAACAGCTGAATCGGAGGAAAGGAACTTCTATCAACAACAATTAAAAACAATCCCTTTATTTCATTTACATTCGAACGACAAGGGATGACCTTGAAGGCATTCAAATTAAATCAAATGTATTGAGTTTGATAGAATGAACTTTGATTAGTTAGAATTGAGTACTACTCAATCTAATTGACTTGACTTGACTGTAATGAGAACGAGGAAACTTTAATGTATTCCAATAGATTCAAAACAACTAATTCGGACGAAAGGAATTTCAATCAACAACAATCAACATCAATCCCTTCATTTCATTTACATTCGAACGACTAGGGATGACCTTAAAGGTATTCAGATCGAATCAAATGAATTCAGTTGGATAGAATGAACTTTGATTAGTTAGAATTGAGTACTACTCAATCTAATTGACATGATTTGACTGTAATGAGAACGAGTAAACTTTAATGCATTCCAATAGATTCAAAACAACTCATTCGGACGAAAGGAACTTCAATCAACAACAATTAACAACAATCCCATGATTTCATTTATATTCGAACGACAAGGAATGACCTTAAAGGCATTGAAATCGAATCAAATGAATTCAGTTGGATAGAATGAACTTTGATTAGTTAGAATTGAGTACAACTCAATCTAGTTGACTTGGTTTGACTGTAATGAGAACGAGTAAACTTTAATGCGTTCCAAAAGATTCAAAACAGTTGAATCGGAGGAAAGGAACTTCAATCAACAACAATTAACAACAATCCCTTGATTTCATTTACATTCGAACGACAAGGAATGACCTTAAAGGCATTGAAATCGAATCAAGTGAATTCAGTTGGATAGAATGAACTTTGATTAGTTAGAATTGAGTACAACTCAATGTAATTGACTTGATTTGACTGTAATGAGAACGAGTAAACTTTAACGCATTCCAAAAGATTGACAACAACTGAATCGGAGGAAAGGAACTTCAATCAACAACAATTAACAACAATCCTTTGATTTCATTTACATTCGAACGACAAGGAAATACCTTAAAGGCATTGAAATCGAATCAAATGAATTCGGTTGGATAGAATGAACTTTGATTAGTTAGAATTGAGTACAACTCAATATAATTGACTTGATTTGACTGTAATGAGAATGAGTAAACTTTAATGCATTCCAATAGATTCAAAACAACTAATTCGGACGAAAGGAACTTCAATCAACAACAATCAACATCAATCCCTTCATTTCATTTACATTCGAACGACAAGGGATGACCTTAAAGGTATTCAAATCGAATCAAATGAATTGAGTCTGATAGAACGAACTTTGATTAGCTATAATTGAGTACAACTCAATCTAATTGACTTGGTTTGACTGTAATGAGAACGAGTAAACTTTAATGCATTCCAAAAGATTCAAAACAGTTGATTTGAACGAAAGGAACTTCAATCAACAACAATCCCTTTATTTCATTTACATTCGAATGACAATGAATGACCTTAAAGGCATTTAAATCGAATCAAATGAATTGAGTTTGATAGAAGGAACTTTGATTAGCTAGAATTGAGTACAACTCAATCTAATTGACTTGATTTGACTGTAAGGAGTATGACTAAACTTTAACGCATTCTAATAGATTCAAAACAACTGAATTTGACGAAAGGAACTTCAAGGAACAAGAATTAACAACAATCCCTTGATTTCATCTACATTCGAACGACAACGGATGACCTCAAAGGCGTTGAAATCGAATCAAATGAATTGAGTTTGATAGAATGAATTATGATTAGCTAAAATTGAGTACAACTCAATCTAATTGACTTGATTTGACTGTAATGAGAACGAGTAAACTTTAACGCATTCCAAAAGATTCAAAATAGTTGAATCAGAGGAAAGGAACTTCAATCAACAACAATTAACAACAATCCCTTCACTTCATTTACATTCGAACGACAAGGGATGACCTTAAAGGTATTCAAATCGAATCAAATGAATTGAGTTTGATAGAATGAACTTTGATTAGCAAGAATTGAGTACAACTCAATCTAATTGATTTGATTTAACAGTAAGTAGAACGACTAAACTTTAACGCATTGCAATATATTCAAAACAACTGAATTGGACGAAAGGAACTTCAATCAACAACAATTAACAACAATCCCATGATTTCATTTACATTCGAACGACAAGGAATGACCTTAAAGGCATTGAAATCGAATCAAATGAATTCAGTTGAATAGAATGAACTTTGATTAGTTAGAATTGAGTACAACTCAATCTAATTGACTTGATTTGACTGTAATGAGAACGAGTAAACTTTAATGCATTCCAAAAGATTCAAAACAGTTGAATCGGAGGAAAGGAACTTCAATCAACAACAATTAAAAACAATCCCTTTATTTCATTTACATTCGAATGACAAGGAATGACCTTAAAGGCATCGAAATCGAATCAAATGAATTCAGTAGGACAGAATGAACTTTGATTAGTTAGAATTGAGTACAACTCAATGTAATTGACTTGATTTGACTGTAATGAGAACGAGTAAACTTTAATGCATTCCAATAGATTCAAAACAACTGAATTTGACGAAAGGAACTTTCATCAACAACAATGAACAACAATCCCTTGATTTCATTTACATTCGAACGATAAGGAATGACCTTAAAGGCATCGAAATCGAATCAAATGAATTCAGTAGGACAGAATGAACTTTGATTAGTTAGAATTGAGTACAACTCAATGTAATTGACTTGATTTGACTGTAATGGGAACGAGTAAACTTTAACGCATTTCAAAAGATTCAAAACAGTTGAATCGGAGGAAAGGAACTTCAATCAACAACAATTAACAACAATCCCTTGATTTTATTTACATTCGAACGACAAGGAATGACCTTAAAGGCATTGAAATCGAATCAAATGAATTGAGTTTGATAGAATGAACTTTCATTAGGTAGAATTGAGTACAACTCTATCTAATTGACTTGATTTGACTGTACTGAGAACGAGTAAACTTTAATGCATTCCAATAGATTCAAAACAACTGAATTTGACGAAAGGAACTTTAATCAACAACAATGAACAACAATCCCTTGATTTCATTTACATTCGAATGACAAGGAATGACCTTAAAGGCATCGAAATCGAATCAAATGAATTCAGTAGGACAGAATGAACTTTGATTAGTTAGAATTGAGTACAACTCAATGTAATTGACTTGATTTGACTGTAATGAGAACGAGTAAACTTTAACGCATTCCAAAAGATTCACAACAACTGAATCGGAGGAAAGGAACTTCAATCAACAACAATTAACAACAATCCTTTGATTTCATTTACATTCGAACGACAAGGAAATACCTTAAAGGCATTGAAATCGAATCAAATGAATTCAGTTGGATAGAATGAACTTTGATTAGGTAGAATTGAGTACAACTCAATATAATTGACTTGATTTGACTGTAATGAGAACGAGTTAACTTTAATGCATTCCAATAGATTCAAAACAACTGAATTTGACGAAAGGAACTTTCATCAACAACAATGAACAACAATCCCTTGATTTCATTTACATTCGAACGATAAGGAATGACCTTAAAGGCATCGAAATCGAATCAAATAAATTCAGTAGGACAGAATGAACTTTGATTAGTTAGAATTGAGTACAACTCAATGTAATTGACTTGATTTGACTGTAATGGGAACGAGTAAACTTTAACGCATTTCAAAAGATTCAAAACAGTTGAATCGGAGGAAAGGAACTTCAATCAACAACAATTAACAACAATCCCTTGATTTCATTTACATTCGAACGACAAGGAATGACCTTAAAGGCATTGAAATCGAATCAAATGAATTGAGTTTGATAGAATGAACTTTCATTAGGTAGAATTGAGTACAACTCTATCTAATTGACTTGATTCGACTGTACTGAGAACGAGTAAACTTTAATGCATTCCAATAGATTCAAAACAACTGAATTTGACGAAAGGAACTTTAATCAACAACAATGAACAACAATCCCTTGATTTCATTTACATTCGAACGATAAGGAATGACCTTAAAGGCATCGAAATCGAATCAAATGAATTCAGTAGGACAGAATGAACTTTGATTAGTTAGAATTGAGTACAACTCAATGTAATTGACTTGATTTGACTGTAATGGGAACGAGTAAACTTTAACGCATTTCAAAAGATTCAAAACAGTTGAATCGGAGGAAAGGAACTTCAATCAACAACAATTAACAACAATCCCTTGATTTCATTTACATTCGAACGACAAGAAATGACCTTAAAGGCATTGAAATCGAATCAAATGAATTGAGTTTGATAGAATGAACTTTCATTAGGTAGAATTGAGTACAACTCTATCTAATTGACTTGATTCGACTGTACTGAGAACGAGTAAACTTTAATGCATTCCAATAGATTCAAAACAACTGAATTTGACGAAAGGAACTTTAATCAACAACAATGAACAACAATCCCTTGATTTCATTTACATTCGAACGATAAGGAATGACCTTAAAGGCATCGAAATCGAATCAAATGAATTCAGTAGGACAGAATGAACTTTGATTAGTTAGAATTGAGTACAACTCAATGTAATTGACTTGATTTGACTGTAATGGGAACGAGTAAACTTTAACGCATTTCAAAAGATTCAAAACAGTTGAATCGGAGGAAAGGAACTTCAATCAACAACAATTAACAACAATCCCTTGATTTCATTTACATTCGAACGACAAGAAATGACCTTAAAGGCATTGAAATCGAATCAAATGAATTGAGTTTGATAGAATGAACTTTCATTAGGTAGAATTGAGTACAACTCTATCTAATTGACTTGATTCGACTGTACTGAGAACGAGTAAACTTTAATGCATTCCAATAGATTCAAAACAACTGAATTTGACGAAAGGAACTTTAATCAACAACAATGAACAACAATCCCTTGATTTCATTTACATTCGAACGATAAGGAATGACCTTAAAGGCATCGAAATCGAATCAAATGAATTCAGTAGGACAGAATGAACTTTGATTAGTTAGAATTGAGTACAACTCAATGTAATTGACTTGATTTGACTGTAATGGGAACGAGTAAACTTTAACGCATTTCAAAAGATTCAAAACAGTTGAATCGGAGGAAAGGAACTTCAATCAACAACAATTAACAACAATCCCTTGATTTCATTTACATTCGAACGACAAGAAATGACCTTAAAGGCATTGAAATCGAATCAAATGAATTGAGTTTGATAGAATGAACTTTCATTAGGTAGAATTGAGTACAACTCTATCTAATTGACTTGATTCGACTGTACTGAGAACGAGTAAACTTTAATGCATTCCAATAGATTCAAAACAACTGAATTTGACGAAAGGAACTTTAATCAACAACAATGAACAACAATCCCTTGATTTCATTTACATTCGAATGACAAGGAATGACCTTAAAGGCATCGAAATCGAATCAAATGAATTCAGTAGGACAGAATGAACTTTGATTAGTTAGAATTGAGTACAACTCAATGTAATTGACTTGATTTGACTGTAATGAGAACGAGTAAACTTTAACGCATTCCAAAAGATTCACAACAACTGAATCGGAGGAAAGGAACTTCAATCAACAACAATTAACAACAATCCTTTGATTTCATTTACATTCGAACGACAAGGAAATACCTTAAAGGCATTGAAATCGAATCAAATGAATTCAGTTGGATAGAATGAACTTTGATTAGGTAGAATTGAGTACAACTCAATATAATTGACTTGATTTGACTGTAATGAGAACGAGTAAACTTTAATGCATTCCAATAGATTCAAAACAACTGAATTTGACGAAAGGAACTTTCATCAACAACAATGAACAACAATCCCTTGATTTCATTTACATTCGAACGATAAGGAATGACCTTAAAGGCATCGAAATCGAATCAAATGAATTCAGTAGGACAGAATGAACTTTGATTAGTTAGAATTGAGTACAACTCAATGTAATTGACTTGATTTGACTGTAATGGGAACGAGTAAACTTTAACGCATTTCAAAAGATTCAAAACTGTTGAATCGGAGGAAAGGAACTTCAATCAACAACAATTAACAACAATCCCTTGATTTCATTTACATTCGAACGACAAGAAATGACCTTAAAGGCATTGAAATCGAATCAAATGAATTGAGTTTGATAGAATGAACTTTCATTAGGTAGAATTGAGTACAACTCTATCTAATTGACTTGATTCGACTGTACTGAGAACGAGTAAACTTTAATGCATTCCAATAGATTCAAAACAACTGAATTTGACGAAAGGAACTTTAATCAACAACAATGAACAACAATCCCTTGATTTCATTTACATTCGAATGACAAGGAATGACCTTAAAGGCATCGAAATCGAATCAAATGAATTCAGTAGGACAGAACGAACTTTGATTAGTTAGAATTGAGTACAACTCAATGTAATTGACTTGATTTGACTGTAATGAGAACGAGTAAACTTTAACGCATTCCAAAAGATTCACAACAACTGAATCGGAGGAAAGGAACTTCAATCCACAACAATTAACAACAATCCCTTGATTTCATTTGCATTCGAACGAACAAGGATGACCTTAAAGGCATTGAAATCGAATCAAATGAATTGAGTTTTATAGAATGAACTTTGATTAGCAAGAATTGAGTACAACTCAATCTAATTGACTTGATTTGACTGTAAGTAGAACGAGTAAACTTTAATGCATTCCAATAGATTCAAAACAACTAATTCGGACGAAAGGAACTTTAATCAATTGACTTGATTCTACTCTAAAGAGAACGAGTAAACTTTAACGCATTCCAATAGATTCAAAACAACTGAATCGGAGGAAAGGAACTTTAATCAATAAAAATTAACAACAATCCCTTTATTTCATTTACATTCGAACGACAAGGAATGACCTTAAAGGCATTGAAATCGAATCAAATGAATTGAGTTTGATAGAAGGAACTTTGATTAGCTAGAATTGAGTACAACTAAATCTAATTGACTTGATTTGACTGTAAGGAGTACGAGTAAACTTTAACGCATTCCAATAGATTCAAAACAACTGAATTTGACGAAAGGAACTTCAATGAACAACAATTAACAACAATCCCTTGATTTCATCTACATTCGAACGACAACGGATAACCTCAAAGCCGTTGAAATCGAATCAAATGAATTGAGTTTGATATAATGAACTTTGATTAGGTAGAATTGAGTACAAATCAATCTAATTGACTTGATTTGACTGTAATGAGAACGAGTAAACTTTAACGCATTCCAAAAGATTCAAAACAACTGAATCAAAGGAAAGGAACTTCAATCAACAACAATTAACAACAATCCTTGATTTCATTTACATTCGAACGACAACGGATGACCTTAAAGGCATTGAAATCGAATCAAATGAATTCAGTTCGATAGAATGAACTTTGATTAGTTAGAATTGAGTACTACTGAGTCTAATTGACTTGATTTGATTGTAATGAGAACGAGTAAACTTTAAGGCATTCCAATAGATTCAAAACAACTAATTCGGACGAAAGGAACTTCAATCAACAACAATCAACATCAATCCCTTCATTTCATTTACATTCGAACGACAAGGGATGACCTTAAAGGTATTCAAATCGAATCAAATGAATTGAGTTTGATAGAACGAACTTTGATTAGCTAGAATTGAGTACAACTCAATCTAATTGACTTGATTTGACTCTAAGGAGAACGAGTAAACTTTAACGCATTGCAATATATTCAAAACAACTGAATTGGACGAAAGGAACTTCAATCAACAACAATTAACAACAATCCCATGATTTCATTTACATTCGAACGACAAGGAATGACCTTAAAGGCATTGAAATCGAATCAAGTGAATTCAGTTGGATAGAATGAACTTTGATTAGTTAGAATTGAGTACTACTCAATCTAGTTGACTTGGTTTGACTGTAATGAGAACGAGTAAACTTTAATGCGTTCCAAAAGATTCAAAACAGTTGAATCGGAGGAAAGGAACTTCAATCAACAACAATTAACAACAATCCCTTGATTTCATTTACATTCGAACCACAAGGAATGACCTTGAAGGCATTCAAATCAAATCAAATGTATTGAGTTTGATAGAACGAACTTTGATTAGCTAGATGTACTCAATTTAATTGACTTGATTTGACTGTAAGGAGAACGAGTAAACTTTAACGCATTGCAATAGATTCAAAACAGCTGAATTTGACGAAAGGAACTTCAATCAACAACAATTAACAACAATCCCATGATTTCATTTATATTCGAACGACACGGAATGACCTTAAAGGCATTGAAATCGAATCAAATGAATTCAGTTGAATAGAATGAACTTTGATTAGTTAGAATTGAGTACAACTCAATCTAATTGACTTGATTTGACTGTAATGAGAACGAGTAAACTTTAATGCATTCCAAAAGATTCAAAACAGCTGAATCGGAGGAAAGGAACTTCTATCAACAACAATTAAAAACAATCCCTTTATTTCATTTACATTCGAACGACAAGGGATGACCTTGAAGGCATTCAAATCAAATCAAATGTATTGAGTTTGATAGAATGAACTTTGATTAGTTAGAATTGAGTACTACTCAATCTAATTGACTTGACTTGACTGTAATGAGAACGAGGAAACTTTAATGTATTCCAATAGATTCAAAACAACTAATTCGGACGAAAGGAATTTCAATCGACAACAATCAACATCAATCCCTTCATTTCATTTACATTCGAACGACTAGGGATGAACTTAAAGGTATTCAGATCGAATCAAATGAATTCAGTTGGATAGAATGAACTTTGATTAGTTAGAATTGAGTACTACTCAATCTAATTGACATGATTTGACTGTAATGAGAACGAGTAAACTTTAATGCATTCCAATAGATTCAAAACAACTCATTCGGACGAAAGGAACTTCAATCAACAACAATTAACAACAATCCCATGATTTCATTTATATTCGAACGACAAGGAATGACCTTAAAGGCATTGAAATCGAATCAAATGAATTCAGTTGGATAGAATGAACTTTGATTAGTTAGAATTGAGTACAACTCAATATAATTGACTTGATTTGACTGTAATGAGAATGAGTAAACTTTAATGCATTCCAATAGATTCAAAACAACTAATTCGGACGAAAGGAACTTCAATCAACAACAATCAACATCAATCCTTTCATTTCATTTACATTCGAACGACAAGGGATGACCTTAAAGGTATTCAAATCGAATCAAATGAATTGAGTCTGATAGAACGAACTTTGATTAGCTAGAATTGAGTACAACTCAATCTAATTGACTTGGTTTGACTGTAATGAGTACGAGTAAACTTTAATGCATTCCAAAAGATTCAAAACAGTTGATTCGAACGAAAGGAACTTCAATCAACAACAATCCCTTTATTTCATTTACATTCGAATGACAATGAATGACCTTAAAGGCATTTAAATCGAATCAAATGAATTGAGTTTGATAGAAGGAACTTTGATTAGCTAGAATTGAGTACAACTCAATCTAATTGACTTGATTTGACTGTAAGGAGTACGAGTAAACTTTAACGCATTCCAATAGATTCAAAAAAACTGAATTTGACGAAAGGAACTTCAAGGAACAAGAATTAACAACAATCCCTTGATTTCATCTACATTCGAACGACAACGGATGACCTCAAAGGCGTTGAAATCGAATCAAATGAATTGAGTTTGATAGAATGAATTATGATTAGCTAGAATTGAGTACAACTCAATCTAATTGACTTGATTTGACTGTAATGAGAACGAGTAAACTTTAATGCATTCCAAAAGATTCAAAATAGTTGAATCAGAGGAAAGGAACTTCAATCAACAACAATTAACAACAATCCCTTCACTTCATTTACATTCGAACGACAAGGGATGACCTTAAAGGTATTCAAATCGAATCAAATGAATTGAGTTTGATAGAATGAACTTTGATTAGCTAGAATTGAGTACAACTCAATCTAATTGATTTGATTTAACTGTAAGGAGAACGACTAAACTTTAACGCATTGCAATATATTCAAAACAACTGAATTGGACGAAAGGAACTTCAATCAACAACAATTAACAACAATCCCATGATTTCATTTACATTCGAACGACAAGGAATGACCTTAAAGGCATTGAAATCGAATCAAATGAATTCAGTTGAATAGAATGAACTTTGATTAGTTAGAATTGAGTTCAACTCAATCTAATTGACTTGATTTGACTGTAATGAGAACGAGTAAACTTTAATGCATTCCAAAAGATTCAAAACAGTTGAATCGGAGGAAAGGAACTTCAATCAACAACAATTAAAAACAATCCCTTTATTTCATTTACATTCGAATGACAAGGAATGACCTTAAAGGCATGGAAATCGAATCAAATGAATTCAGTTGGATAGAATGAACTTTGATTAGTTAGAATTGAGTACAACTCAATATAATTGACTTGATTTGACTGTAATGAGAACGAGTAAACTTTAATGCATTCCAATAGATTCAAAACAACTAATTCGGACGAAAGTAACTTCAATCAACAACAATCAACATCAATCCCTTCATTTCATTTACATTCGAACCACAAGGGATGACCTTAAAGGTATTCAAATCGAATCAAATGAATTGAGTTTGATAGAACGAACTTTGATTAGCTAGAATTGAGTACAACTCAATCTAATTGACTTGCTTTGACTGCAAGGAGAACGATTAAACTTTAACGCATTGCAATAGATTCAAAACAACTGAATTTGACGAAAGGAACTTCAATCAACAACAATTAACAACAATCCCATGATTTCATTTACATTCGAACCACAAGGAATGACCTTAAAGGCATTGAAATCGAATCAAATAAATTCAGTTGAATAGAATGAACTTTGATTAGTTAGAATTGAGTACAACTCAATCTAATTGACTTGATTTGACTGTAATGAGAACGAGTAAACTTTAATGCATTCCAAAAGATTCAAAACAGTTGAATCGGAGGAAAGGAACTTCAATCAACAAAAATTAACAATCCCTTTTTTTCATTTACATTCGAATGACAAGGAATGACCTTAAAGGCATTTAAATTGAATCAAATGAATTGAGTTTGATAGAATGAACTTTGATTAGCTAGAATTGAGTACAACTCAATCTAATTGACTTGATTTGACTATAAAGAGTACGAGTAAACTTTAACGTATTCCAATAGATTCAAAACAACTAAATTTGACGAAAGAAACTTCAATGAACAATAATTGACAACAATCCCTTGATTTCATCTACATTCGAACGACAACGGATGACATTAAAGGCGTTGAAATCGAATAAAATGAATTGAGTTTGATAGAATGAACTTTGATTAGTTAGAATTAAGTACAACTCAATCTAATTGACTTGATTTGACTGTAGTGAGAACGAGTAAACTTTAACGCATTCCAAAAGATTCAAAACAACTGAATCGGAGGAAAGGAACTTCAATCAACAACAATGAACAA
This sequence comes from Annona cherimola, assembly GCA_030490835.1. Lineage (NCBI taxonomy): Eukaryota > Viridiplantae > Streptophyta > Magnoliopsida > Magnoliales > Annonaceae > Annona > Annona cherimola. Next base: position 529,497 of record JASFXW010000015.1, on the reverse strand, counting down.
TAATCCCTTAATTTCATTTACATTCGAACGACAAGGGACGACCTTGAAGGCATTCAAATCAAATCAAATGTATTGAGTTTGATAGAATGAACTTTGATTAGATAGAATTGAGTAAAACTCAATCTAAATGACTTGATTTGACTGTAAGTAGAACGAGTAAACTTTAATGCATTCCAATAGATTCAAAACAACTAATTCGCACGAAAGGAACTTCAATCAACAACAATCAACATCAATCCCTTCATTTCATTTACATTCGAACGACAAGGGATGACCTTAAAGGTATTCAAATCGAATCAAATGAATTGAGTTTGATAGATGGAACTTTGATTAGCTAGAATTGAGTACAACTCAATCTAATTGACTTGATTTGACTGTAAGGAGAACGAGTAAACTTTAACGCATTGCAATATATTCAAAACAACTGAATTGGACGAAAGGAACTTCAATCAACAACAATTAACAACAATCCCATGATTTCATTTACATTGGAACGACAAGGAATGACCTTAAAGGCATTGAAATCGAATCAAATGAATTGAGTTTGATAGAATGAACTTTGATTAGGTAGAATTGAGTACAACTCAATCTAATTGACTTGATTTGACTGTAATGAGAACGAGTAAACTTTAACGCATTCCAAAAGATTCAAAACAACTGAATCGGAGGAAAGGAACTTCAATCAACAAAATTAACTAAAATCCCTTGATTTCATTTACATTCGAACGACAACGGATGACCTTAAAGGCATTGAAATCGAATCAAATGAATTCAGTTGGATAGAATGAACTTTGATTAGTTAGAATTGAGGACAACTCAATATAATTGACTTGATTTGACTGTAATGAGAATGAGTAAACTTTAATACATTCCAATAGATTCAAAACAACTAATTCGAACGAAAGGAACTTCAATCAACAACAATCAACAACAATCCCTTTATTTCATTTACATTCGAACGACAAGGAATGACCTTAAAGGCATTGAAATCGAATCAAATGAATTGAGTTTGATAGAATGAACTTTGATTAGCTAGAATTGAGTACAACTCAATCTAATTGACTTGATTTGACTGTAAGGAGTACGAGTAAACTTCAACGCATTCCAATAGATTCAAAACAACTGAATTGGACGAAAGGAACTTCAATGAACAACAATTCACAACAATCCCTTGATTTCATCTACATTCGAACGACAACGAATGACCTCAAAGGCGTTGAAATCGAATCAAATGAATTGAGTTTGATAGAATGAACTTTGATTTGGTAGAATTGAGTACAACTCAATCTAATTGACTTGATTTGACTGTAATGAGAACGAGTAAACTTTAACGCATTCCAAAAGATTCACAACAACTGAATCGGAGGAAAGGAACTTCAAACAACAACAATTAACAACAATCCCTTGATTTCATTTACATTCGAACGACAACGGATGACCTTAAAGGCATTGAAATCGAATCAAATGAATTCAGTTGCATAGAATGACCTTTGATTAGTTTGAATTGAGCACTACTCAATCTAATTGACTTGACTTGACTGTAATGAGAACGAGGAAACTTTAATGCATTCCAATAGATTCAAAACAACTAATTCGGACGAAAGGAACTTCAATCAACAACAATCAACATCAATCCCTTCATTTCATTTACATTCGAACGACAAGGGATGACCTTAAAGGTATTCAAATGGAATCAAATGAATTCAGTTGGATAGAATGAACTTTGATTAGTTAGAATTGAGTACTACTCAATCTAATTGACATGATTTGACTGTAATGAGAACGAGTAAACTTTAATGAATTCCAATAGATTCAAAACAACTCATTCGGACGAAAGGAACTTCAATCAACAACAATTAACAACAATCCCATGATTTCATTTACATTCGAACGACAAGGAATGACCTTAAAGGCATTGAAATCGAATCAAATGAATTCAATTGGATAGAATGAACTTTGATTAGTTAGAATAGAGTACAACTCAATGTAATTGACTTGATTTGACTGTAATGAGAATGAGTAAACTTTAATGCATTCCAATAGATTCAAAACAACTAATTCGAACGAAAGGAACTTCAATCAACAACAATCCCTTTATTTCATTTACATTCGAACGACAAGGAATGACCTTAAAGGCATTGAAATCGAATCAAATGAATTGAGTTTGATAGAATGAACTTTGATTAGCTATAATTGAGTACAACTCAATGTAATTTGACTTGATTTGACTGTAATGAGAACGAGTAAATTTTAACGCATTCCAAAAGATTCAAAACAGTTGAATCGGAGGAAAGGAACTTCAATCAACAACAATGAACAACAATCCCTTGATTTCATTTGCATTCGAACGACAAGGAATGACCTTAAAGGCATTTAAATTGAATCAAATGAATTGAGTTTGATAGAATGAACTTTGATTAGCTAGAATTGAGTACAACTCAATGTAATGGACTTGATTTGACTGTAAGTAGAACGAGTAAACTTTAATGCATTCCAATAGATTCAAAACAACTAATTCGGACGAAAGGAACTTCAATCAACAACAATTAACAACAATCCCTTGATTTCATTTACATTTGAACGACAAGGAATGACCTTAAAGGCATTGAAATCGAATCAAATGAATTGAGTTTGATAGAATGAACTTTGATTAGCTAGAATTGAGTACAACTCAATCTAATTTACTTGATTTGACTCTAAGGAGAACGAGTAAACTTTAACGCATTGCAATAGATTCAAAACAACTGAATTTGACGAAAGGAACTTCAATCAACAACAATTAACAACAATCCCATGATTTCATTTACATTCGAACGACAAGGAATGACCTTAAAGGCATTGAAATCGAATCAAATGAATTCAGTTCAACAGAATGAACTTTGATTAGTTAGAATTGAGTACAACTCAATCTAGTTGACTTGATTTGACTGTAATGAGAACGAGTAAACTTTAAGGCATTCCAAAAGATTCAAAACAGTTGAATCGGAGGAAAGGAACTTCAATCAACAACAATGAACAACCATCCCTTGATTTCATTTACATTCGAACGACAAGGAACGACCTTAAAGGCATTGAAATCGAATCAAATGAATTGAGTTTGATAGAATGAACTTTGATTAGCTAGAATTGAGTACAACTCAATCTAATTGACTTGATTTGACCGTAAGTAGAACGAGTAAACTTTAATGCATTCCAATAGATTCAAAACGACTAATTCGGACGAAAGGAACTTCAATCAACAACAATTAACAACAATCCCATGATTTCATATACATTCGAACGACAAGGGAAGACCTTAAAGGTATTCAAATCGAATCAAATGAATTGAGTTTGATAGAATGAACTTTTATTAGCTAGAATTAAGTACAACTCAATCTAATTGACTTGATTCTACTCTAAGGAGAACGAGTAAACTTTAACGCATTCAATAGATTCAAAACAACTGAATCGGAGCAAAGGAACTTCAATCAACAAAAATTAACAACAATCCCTTTATTTCATTTACATTCGAACGACAAGGAATGACCTTAAAGGCATTAAAATCGAATCAAATGAATTCAGTTGGATAGAATGAACTTTGATTAGGTAGAATTGAGTACAACTCAATCTAATTGACTTGATTTGACTGTAATGAGAACGAGTAAACTTTAATGCATTCCAATAGATTCAAAACAACTGAATTTGACGAAAGGAACTTTAATCAACAACAATGAACAACAATCCCTTGATTGCATTTACATTGGAACGACAAGGAATGACCTTAAAGGCATCGAAATCGAATCAAATGAATTCAGTAGGATAGAATGAACTTTGATTAGGTAGAATTGAGTACAACTCAATCTAATTGACTTGATTTGACTGTAATGAGAACGAGTAAACTTTAATGCATTCCAATAGATTCAAAACAACTTAATTTGACGATAGGAACTTTAATCAACGACAATGAACAACAATCCCTTGATTGCATTTACATTCGAACGACAAGGAATGACCTTAAAGGCATTGAAATCGAATCAAATGAATTGAGTTTGATAGAATGAACTTTGATTAGTTAGAATTGAGTACTACTCTATCTAATTGACTTGATTTGACTGTAAGTAGAACGAGTAAACTTTAATGCATTCCAATAGATTCAAAACAACTAATTCGGACGAAAGGAACTTCAATGAACAACAATTCACAACAATCCCTTGATTTCATCTACATTCGAACGACAACGGATGACCTCAAAGGCGTTGAAATCGAATCAAATGAATTGAGTTTGATAGAATGAACTTTGATTAGCTAGAATTGAGTACAACTCTATCTAATTGACTTGATTTGACTGTAAGTAGAACGAGTAAACTTTAATGCATTCCAATAGATTCAAAACAACTAATTCGGACGAAAGGAACTTCAATCAACAACAATCAAAATCAATCCCTTCATTTCATATACATTCGAACGACAAGGGAAGACCATAAAGGTATTCAAATCGAATCAAATGAATTGAGTTTGATAGAATGAACTTTGATTAGCTAGAATTAAGTAGAACTCAATCTAATTGACTTGATTCTACTCTAAAGAGATCGAGTAAACTTTAACGCATTCCAATAGATTCAAAACAACTGAATCGGAGGAAAGGAACTTTAATCAACAAAAATTAACAACAATCCCTTTATTTCATTTACATTCGAACGACAACGAATGACCTTAAAGGCATTGAAATCGAATCAAATGAATTGAGTTTGATAGAAGGAACTTTGATTAACTAGAATTGAGTACAACTCAATCTAATTGACTTGATTTGACTGTAAGGAGTACGAGTAAACTTTAACTAATTCCAATAGATTCAAAAAAACTGAATTTGATGAAAGGAACTTCAATGAACAACAATTAACAACAATCCCTTGATTTCATCTACATTCGAACGACAACGGATAACCTCAAAGGCGTTGAAATCGAATCAAATGAATTGAGTTTGATACAATGAACTTTGATTAGGTAGAATTGAGTACAACTCAATCTAATTGACTTGATTTGACTGTAATGAGAACGAGTAAACTTTAACGCATTCCAATAGATTCAAAACAACTCATTCGGATGAAAGGAACTTCAATCAACCACAATTAACAACAATCCCATTATTTCATTTACATTCGAACGACAAAGAATGACCTTAAAGGCATTGAAATCGAATCAAATGAATTCAGTTAGATAGAATGAACTTTGATTAGTTAGAATTGAATACTACTCAATCTAATTGACTTGATTTGACTGTAATGAGAACGAGTAAACTTTAATGCATTCCAATAGATTCAAAACAACTAATTCGGACGAAAGGAACTTCAATCAACAACAATCAACATCAATCCCTTCATTTCATTTACATTTGAACGATAAGGGATGACCTTAAAGGTATTCAAATCGAATCAAATGAATTATAAAATGAACTTTGATTAGCTAGAATTGAGTACAACTCAATCTAATTGACTTGATTTGACTGTAAGGAGAACGAGTAGACTTTAACGCATTGCAATAGATTCAAAACAACTGAATTTGACGAAAGGAACTTCAATCAACAACAATTAACGACAATCCCATGATTTCATTTACATTCGAACGACAAGGAATGACCTTAAAGGCATTGAAATTGAATCAAATGAATTCAGTTGGATAGAATGAACTTTGATTAGTTAGAATTGAGTACAACTCAATCTTATTGACTTGATTTGACTTTAATGAGAATGAGTAAACTTTAATGCATTCCAAAAGATTCAAAACAGTTGAATCGGAGGAAAGGAACTTCAATCAACAACAATTAACAACAATCCCTTGATTTCATTTACATTCAAACGACAAGGAATGACCTTAAAGGCATTGAAATCGAATCAAATGAATTCAGTTGGATAGAATGAACTTTGATTAGGTAGAATTGAGTACAACTCAATCTAATTGACTTGATTTGACTGTAATGAGAACGAGTAAACTTTAATGCATTCCAATAGATTCAAAACAACTGAATTTGACGAAAGGAACTTCAATCAACGACAATGAACAACAATCCCTTGATTGCATTTACATTGGAACGACAAGGAATGACCTTAAAGGCATCGAAATCGAATCAAATGAATTCAGTAGGATAGAATGAACTTTGATTAGGTAGAATTGAGTACAACTCAATCTAATTGACTTGATTTGACTGTAATGAGAACGAGTAAACTTTAATGCATTCCAATAGATTCAAAACAACTGAATTTGACGAAAGGAACTTTAATCAACAACAATGAACAACAATCCCTTGATTGCATTTACATTCAAACGACAAGGAATGACCTTAAAGTCATTGAAATCGAATCAAATGAATTGAGTTTGATAGAATGAACTTTGATTAGTTAGAATTGAGTACTACTCAATCTAATTGACTTGATTTGACTGTAATGAGAACGAGTAAACTTTAATGCATTCCAATAGATTCAAAACAACTGAATTTGACGAAAGGAACTTCAATGAACAACAATTCACAACAATCCCTTGATTTCATCTACATTCGAACGACAACTGATGACCTCAAAGGCGTTGAAATCGAATCAAATGAATTGAGTTTGATAGAATGAACTTTGATTAGCTAGAATTGAGTACAACTCTATCTAATTGACTTGATTTGACTGTAAGTAGAACGAGTAAACTTTAATGCATTCCAATAGATTCAAAACAACTGAATCGGAGGAAAGGAACTTTAATCAACAAAAATTAACAACAATCCCTTTATTTCATTTATATTCGAACGACAAGGAATGACCTTAAAGGCATTGAAATCGAATCAAATGAATTGAGTTTGATAGAATGAACTTTGATTAGCTAGAATTGAGTACAACTCAATCTAATTGACTTGATTTGACTGTAAGGAGTACAAGTAAACTTTAACTCATTCCAATAGATTCAAAAAAACTGAATTTGATGAAAGGAACTTCAATGAACAATAAATTAACAACAATCCCTTGATTTCATCTACATTCGAACGACAACGGATAACCTCAAAGGCGTTGAAATCGAATCAAATGAATTGAGTTTGATAGAATGAACTTTGATTAAGGAGAATTGAGTACAACTCAATCTAATTGACTTGATTTGACTGTAATGAGAACGAGTAAACTTTAACGCATTCCAAAAGATTCACAACAACTGAATCGGAGGAAAGGAACTTCAATCAACAACAATTAACAACAATCCCTTGATTTCATTTACATTCGAACGACAACGGATGACCTTAAAGGCATTGAAATTGAATCAAATGAATTCAGTTGGATAGAATGAACTTTGATTAGTTAGAATTGAGTACAACTCAATCTTATTGACTTGATTTGACTTTAATGAGAATGAGTAAACTTTAATGCATTCCAAAAGATTCAAAACAGTTGAATCGGAGGAAAGGAACTTCAATCAACAACAATTAACAACAATCCCTTGATTTCATTTACATTCAAACGACAAGGAATGACCTTAAAGGCATTGAAATCGAATCAAATGAATTCAGTTGGATAGAATGAACTTTGATTAGGTAGAATTGAGTACAACTCAATCTAATTGACTTGATTTGACTGTAATGAGAACGAGTAGACTTTAATGCATTCCAATAGATTCAAAACAACTGAATTTGACGAAAGGAACTTTAATCAACAACAATGAACAACAATCCCTTGATTTCATTTACATTCGAACGATAAGGAATGACCTTAAAGGCATCGAAATCGAATCAAATGAATTCAGTAGGACAGAATGAACTTTGATTAGTTAGAATTGAGTACAACTCAATGTAATTGACTTGATTTGACTGTAATGGGAACGAGTAAACTTTAACGCATTTCAAAAGATTCAAAACAGTTGAATCGGAGGAAAGGAACTTCAATCAACAACAATTAACAACAATCCCTTGATTTCATTTACATTCGAACGACAAGAAATGACCTTAAAGGCATTGAAATCGAATCAAATGAATTGAGTTTGATAGAATGAACTTTCATTAGGTAGAATTGAGTACAACTCTATCTAATTGACTTGATTCGACTGTACTGAGAACGAGTAAACTTTAATGCATTCCAATAGATTCAAAACAACTGAATTTGACGAAAGGAACTTTAATCAACAACAATGAACAACAATCCCTTGATTTCATTTACATTCGAACGATAAGGAATGACCTTAAAGGCATCGAAATCGAATCAAATGAATTCAGTAGGACAGAATGAACTTTGATTAGTTAGAATTGAGTACAACTCAATGTAATTGACTTGATTTGACTGTAATGGGAACGAGTAAACTTTAACGCATTTCAAAAGATTCAAAACAGTTGAATCGGAGGAAAGGAACTTCAATCAACAACAATTAACAACAATCCCTTGATTTCATTTACATTCGAACGACAAGAAATGACCTTAAAGGCATTGAAATCGAATCAAATGAATTGAGTTTGATAGAATGAACTTTCATTAGGTAGAATTGAGTACAACTCTATCTAATTGACTTGATTCGACTGTACTGAGAACGAGTAAACTTTAATGCATTCCAATAGATTCAAAACAACTGAATTTGACGAAAGGAACTTTAATCAACAACAATGAACAACAATCCCTTGATTTCATTTACATTCGAATGACAAGGAATGACCTTAAAGGCATCGAAATCGAATCAAATGAATTCAGTAGGACAGAATGAACTTTGATTAGTTAGAATTGAGTACAACTCAATGTAATTGACTTGATTTGACTGTAATGAGAACGAGTAAACTTTAACGCATTCCAAAAGATTCACAACAACTGAATCGGAGGAAAGGAACTTCAATCAACAACAATTAACAACAATCCTTTGATTTCATTTACATTCGAACGACAAGGAAATACCTTAAAGGCATTGAAATCGAATCAAATGAATTCAGTTGGATAGAATGAACTTTGATTAGGTAGAATTGAGTACAACTCAATATAATTGACTTGATTTGACTGTAATGAGAACGAGTAAACTTTAATGCATTCCAATAGATTCAAAACAACTGAATTTGACGAAAGGAACTTTCATCAACAACAATGAACAACAATCCCTTGATTTCATTTACATTCGAACGATAAGGAATGACCTTAAAGGCATCGAAATCGAATCAAATGAATTCAGTAGGACAGAATGAACTTTGATTAGTTAGAATTGAGTACAACTCAATGTAATTGACTTGATTTGACTGTAATGGGAACGAGTAAACTTTAACGCATTTCAAAAGATTCAAAACTGTTGAATCGGAGGAAAGGAACTTCAATCAACAACAATTAACAACAATCCCTTGATTTCATTTACATTCGAACGACAAGAAATGACCTTAAAGGCATTGAAATCGAATCAAATGAATTGAGTTTGATAGAATGAACTTTCATTAGGTAGAATTGAGTACAACTCTATCTAATTGACTTGATTCGACTGTACTGAGAACGAGTAAACTTTAATGCATTCCAATAGATTCAAAACAACTGAATTTGACGAAAGGAACTTTAATCAACAACAATGAACAACAATCCCTTGATTTCATTTACATTCGAATGACAAGGAATGACCTTAAAGGCATCGAAATCGAATCAAATGAATTCAGTAGGACAGAACGAACTTTGATTAGTTAGAATTGAGTACAACTCAATGTAATTGACTTGATTTGACTGTAATGAGAACGAGTAAACTTTAACGCATTCCAAAAGATTCACAACAACTGAATCGGAGGAAAGGAACTTCAATCCACAACAATTAACAACAATCCCTTGATTTCATTTGCATTCGAACGAACAAGGATGACCTTAAAGGCATTGAAATCGAATCAAATGAATTGAGTTTTATAGAATGAACTTTGATTAGCAAGAATTGAGTACAACTCAATCTAATTGACTTGATTTGACTGTAAGTAGAACGAGTAAACTTTAATGCATTCCAATAGATTCAAAACAACTAATTCGGACGAAAGGAACTTTAATCAATTGACTTGATTCTACTCTAAAGAGAACGAGTAAACTTTAACGCATTCCAATAGATTCAAAACAACTGAATCGGAGGAAAGGAACTTTAATCAATAAAAATTAACAACAATCCCTTTATTTCATTTACATTCGAACGACAAGGAATGACCTTAAAGGCATTGAAATCGAATCAAATGAATTGAGTTTGATAGAAGGAACTTTGATTAGCTAGAATTGAGTACAACTAAATCTAATTGACTTGATTTGACTGTAAGGAGTACGAGTAAACTTTAACGCATTCCAATAGATTCAAAACAACTGAATTTGACGAAAGGAACTTCAATGAACAACAATTAACAACAATCCCTTGATTTCATCTACATTCGAACGACAACGGATAACCTCAAAGCCGTTGAAATCGAATCAAATGAATTGAGTTTGATATAATGAACTTTGATTAGGTAGAATTGAGTACAAATCAATCTAATTGACTTGATTTGACTGTAATGAGAACGAGTAAACTTTAACGCATTCCAAAAGATTCAAAACAACTGAATCAAAGGAAAGGAACTTCAATCAACAACAATTAACAACAATCCTTGATTTCATTTACATTCGAACGACAACGGATGACCTTAAAGGCATTGAAATCGAATCAAATGAATTCAGTTCGATAGAATGAACTTTGATTAGTTAGAATTGAGTACTACTGAGTCTAATTGACTTGATTTGATTGTAATGAGAACGAGTAAACTTTAAGGCATTCCAATAGATTCAAAACAACTAATTCGGACGAAAGGAACTTCAATCAACAACAATCAACATCAATCCCTTCATTTCATTTACATTCGAACGACAAGGGATGACCTTAAAGGTATTCAAATCGAATCAAATGAATTGAGTTTGATAGAACGAACTTTGATTAGCTAGAATTGAGTACAACTCAATCTAATTGACTTGATTTGACTCTAAGGAGAACGAGTAAACTTTAACGCATTCCAATATATTCAAAACAACTGAATTGGACGAAAGGAACTTCAATCAACAACAATTAACAACAATCCCATGATTTCATTTACATTCGAACGACAAGGAATGACCTTAAAGGCATTGAAATTGAATCAAATGAATTCAGTTGGATAGAATGAACTTTGATTAGTTAGAATTGAGTACAACTCAATCTTATTGACTTGATTTGACTTTAATGAGAATGAGTAAACTTTAATGCATTCCAAAAGATTCAAAACAGTTGAATCGGAGGAAAGGAACTTCAATCAACAACAATTAACAACAATCCCTTGATTTCATTTACATTCAAACGACAAGGAATGACCTTAAAGGCATTGAAATCGAATCAAATGAATTCAGTTGGATAGAATGAACTTTGATTAGGTAGAATTGAGTACAACTCAATCTAATTGACTTGATTTGACTGTAATGAGAACGAGTAAACTTTAATGCATTCCAATAGATTCAAAACAACTGAATTTGACGAAAGGAACTTCAATCAACGACAATGAACAACAATCCCTTGATTGCATTTACATTGGAACGACAAGGAATGACCTTAAAGGCATCGAAATCGAATCAAATGAATTCAGTAGGATAGAATGAACTTTGATTAGGTAGAATTGAGTACAACTCAATCTAATTGACTTGATTTGACTGTAATGAGAACGAGTAAACTTTAATGCATTCCAATAGATTCAAAACAACTGAATTTGACGAAAGGAACTTTAATCAACAACAATGAACAACAATCCCTTGATTGCATTTACATTCAAACGACAAGGAATGACCTTAAAGTCATTGAAATCGAATCAAATGAATTGAGTTTGATAGAATGAACTTTGATTAGTTAGAATTGAGTACTACTCAATCTAATTGACTTGATTTGACTGTAATGAGAACGAGTAAACTTTAATGCATTCCAATAGATTCAAAACAACTGAATTTGACGAAAGGAACTTCAATGAACAACAATTCACAACAATCCCTTGATTTCATCTACATTCGAACGACAACTGATGACCTCAAAGGCGTTGAAATCGAATCAAATGAATTGAGTTTGATAGAATGAACTTTGATTAGCTAGAATTGAGTACAACTCTATCTAATTGACTTGATTTGACTGTAAGTAGAACGAGTAAACTTTAATGCATTCCAATAGATTCAAAACAACTGAATCGGAGGAAAGGAACTTTAATCAACAAAAATTAACAACAATCCCTTTATTTCATTTATATTCGAACGACAAGGAATGACCTTAAAGGCATTGAAATCGAATCAAATGAATTGAGTTTGATAGAATGAACTTTGATTAGCTAGAATTGAGTACAACTCAATCTAATTGACTTGATTTGACTGTAAGGAGTACAAGTAAACTTTAACTCATTCCAATAGATTCAAAAAAACTGAATTTGATGAAAGGAACTTCAATGAACAATAAATTAACAACAATCCCTTGATTTCATCTACATTCGAACGACAACGGATAACCTCAAAGGCGTTGAAATCGAATCAAATGAATTGAGTTTGATAGAATGAACTTTGATTAAGGAGAATTGAGTACAACTCAATCTAATTGACTTGATTTGACTGTAATGAGAACGAGTAAACTTTAACGCATTCCAAAAGATTCACAACAACTGAATCGGAGGAAAGGAACTTCAATCAACAACAATTAACAACAATCCCTTGATTTCATTTACATTCGAACGACAACGGATGACCTTAAAGGCATTGAAATCGAATCAAATGAATTCGGTTGGATAGAATGAACTTTGATTAGTTAGAATTGAGTACTACTCAATCTAATTGACTTGACTTGACTGTAATGAGAACGAATAAACTTTAATGCATTCCAATAGATTCAAAACAACTAATTCGGACGAAAGGAACTTCAATCAACAACAATCAACATCAATCCCTTCATTTCATTTACATTCGAACGACAAGGGATGACCTTAAAGGTATTCAAATCGAATGAAATGAATTGAGTTTAATAGAATGAACTTTGATTAGCTAGAATTGAGTACAACTCAATCTAATTCACTTGATTTGACTGTAAGGAGAATGAGTAAACTTTAACGCATTGCAATAGATTCAAAACAACTGAATTGGATGAAAGGAACTTCAATCAACAACAATTAACAACAATCCCATGATTTCATTTACATTCGAACGACAAAGAATGACCTTAAAGGCATTGAAATCGAATCAAATGAATTTAGTTGGATAGAATGAACTTTGATTAGTTAGAATTGAGTACTACTCAATCTAATTGACTTGATTTGACTGTAATGAGAACGAGTAAACTTTAATGCATTCCAATTGATTCAAAACAACTAATTCGGACGAAAGGAACTTCAATCAACAATAATTCACAACAATCCCTTGATTTCATCTACATTCGAACGACAACGGATGACCTCAAAGGCGTTGAAATCGAATAAAATGAATTGAGTTTGATAGAATGAACTTTGATTAGTTAGAATTGAATACAACTCAATCTAATTGACTTGATTTGACTGTAAGGAGAACGAGTAAACGTTAACGCATTGTAATAGATTCAAAACAACTGAATTTGACGAAAGGAACTTCAATCAACAACAATTAACGACAATCCCATGATTTCATTTACATTCGAACGACAAGGAATGACCTTAAAGGCATTGAAATCGAATCAAATGAATTCAGTTGGATAGAATGAACTTTGATTAGTTAGAATTGAGTACAACTCAATCTTATTGACTTGATTTGACTTTAATGAGAACGAGTAAACTTTAATGCATTCCAAAAGATTCAAAACAACTTATTCGAACGAAAGGAACTTCAATCAACAACAATCAACAACAATCCCTTGATATCATTTACATTCGAACGACAACGGATGACCTTAAAGGCATTGAAATCGAATCAAATGAATTTAGTTGGATAGAATGAACTTTGATTAGTTAGAATTGAGTACTACTCAATCTAATTGACTTGATTTGACTGTAATGAGAACGAGTAAACTTTAATGCATTCCAATTGATTCAAAACAACTAATTCGGACGAAAGGAACTTCAATCAACAACAATCAACAACAATCCCTTCATTTCATTTACATTCGAACGACAAGGGATGACCTTAAAGGTATTCAAATCGAATCAAATGAATTGAGTTTGATAAAATGGACTTTTATTAGCTAGAATTGAGTACAACTCAATCTAATTGACTTGATTTGACTGTAAGGAGAACGAGTAGACCTTAACGCATTGCAAAATATTCAAAACAACTGAATTTGACGAAAGGAACTTCAATCAACAACAATTAACGACAATCCCATGATTTCATTTACATTCGAACGACAAGGAATGACCTTAAAGGCATTGAAATCGAATCAAATGAATTCAGTTGGATAGAATGAACTTTGATTAGTTAGAATTGAGTACAACTCAATCTTATTGACTTGATTTGACTTTAATGAGAACGAGTAAACTTTAATGCATTCCAAAAGATTCAAAACAACTTATTCGAACGAAAGGAACTTCAATCAACAACAATCAACAACAATCCCTTGATATCATTTACATTCGAACGACAACGGATGACCTTAAAGGCATTGAAATCGAATCAAATGAATTTAGTTGGATAGAATGAACTTTGATTAGTTAGAATTGAGTACAACTCAATATAATTGACTTGATTTGACTGTAATGAGAACGAGTAAACTTTAATGCATTCAAATAGATTCAAAACAACTAATTCGAACGAAAGGAACTTCAATCAACAACAATCAACAACAATCCCTTGATATCATTTACATTCGAACGACAACGGACGACCTTAAAGGCATTGAAATCGAATAAAATGAATTCAGTTGGATAGAATGAACTTTGATAAGTTAGAATTGAGTACAACTCAATATAATTGACTTGATTTGACTGTAATGAGAATGAGTAAACTTTAATGCATTCCAATAGATTCAAAACAACTAATTCGAACGAAAGGAACTTCAATCAACAACAATCAACAACAATCCCTTGATATCATTTACATTCGAACGACAACGGATGACCTTAAAGGCATTGAAATCGAATCAAATGAATTCAGTTGGATAGAATGAACTTTGATTAGTTAGAATTGAGTACTGCTTAATCTAATTGACTTGATTTGACTGTAAGGAGAACTAGTAAACTTTAACGCATTGCAATAGAATCAAAATAACTGAATTGGACGAAAGGAACTTCTATCAACAACAATTAACAACAATTCCATGATTTCATTTACATTCGAACGACAAGGAATGACCTTAAAGGCATTGAAATCGAATCAAATGAATTCAGTTGGATAGAATGAACTTTGATTAGTTAGAATTGAGTACAACTCAATATAATTGACTTGATTTGACTGTAATGAGAATAGTAAACTTTAATGCATTCCAATAGATTCAAAACAACTAATTCGAACGAAAGGAACTTCAATCAACAACAATCAACAACAATCCCTTGATATCATTTACATTCGAACGACCAGGAATGACCTTAAAGGCATTGAAATCGAATCAAATGAATTGAGTTTTATAGAATGAACTTTGATTAGTTAGAATTGAGTACTACTCAATCTAATTGACTTGATTTGACTGTAATGAGAACGAGTAAACTTTAATGCATTCCAATAGATTCAAAACAACTGAATTTGACGAAAGGAACTTCAATGAATAACAATTCACAACAATCCCTTGATTTCATCTACATTCGAACGACAACGGATGACCTCAAAAGCGTCGAAATCGAATCAAATGAATTGAGTTTGATAGAATGAACTTCGATTAGTTAGAATAGAGTACAACTCAATCTAATTCACTTGATTTGACTGTAATGAGAACGAGTAAACTTTAATGCATTCCAAAAGATTCAAAACAGTTGAATCGGAGGAAAGGAACTTCAATGAAAAACAATTAACAACAATCCCTTAATTTCATTTACATTCGAACGACAAGGAATGACCTTAAAGGCATTGAAATCGAATCAAGTGAATTCAGTTGGATAGAATGAACTTTGATAAGTTAGAATTGAGTACAACTCAATATAATTGACTTGATTTGACTGTAATGAGAATGAGTAAACTTTAATGCATTCCAATAGATTCAAAACAACTAATTCGAACGAAAGGAACTTCAATCAACAACAATCAACAACAATCCCTTGATATCATTTACATTCGAACGACAACGGATGACCTTAAAGGCATTGAAATCGAATCAAATGAATTCAGTTGGATAGAATGAACTTTGATTAGTTAGAATTGAGTACTGCTCAATCTAATTGACTTGATTTGACTGTAATGAGAACGAGTAAACTTTAATGCATTCGAATAGATTCAAAATAACTAATTCGGACGAAAGGAACTTCAATCAACAACAATCAACATCAATCCCTTCAATTCATTTACATTCGAACCACAAGGGATGACCTTAAAGGCATTGAAATCGAATCAAATGAATTGAGTTTGATAGAATGAACTTTGATTAGCTAGAATTGAATACAACTCAATGTAATTGACTTGATTTGACTGTAAGTAGAACGAGTAAACTTTAATGCATTCCAATAGATTCGAAAAAATAAATTCGGAAGAAGGGAACTTTAATCAACAACAATTAACAACAATCCCTTGATTTCATTTACATTTGAACGATAAGGAATGACCTTAAGGGCATTGAAATCGAATGAAATGAATTGAGTTTCATAGAATGAACTTTGATTAGCTAGAATTGAGTACAACTCAATCTAATTGACTTGATTTGACTGTAAGGAGAACGAGTAAACTTTAACGCATTGTAATAGATTCAAAACAACTGAATTTGACGAAAGGAACTTCAATCAACAACAATTAACAACAATCCCATGATTTCATTTGCATTCGAACGACAAGGAATGACCTTAAAGGCATTGAAATCTAATCAAATGAATTCAGTTGAATAGAATGAACTTTGATTAGTTAGAATTGAGTACAACTCAATCTAATTGACTTGATTTGACTGTAATGAGAACGAGTAAACTTTAATGCATTCCAATAGATTCAAAACAACTGAATTTGACGAAAGGAACTTTAATCAACAACAATGAACAACAATCCCTTGATTGCATTTACATTCAAACGACAAGGAATGACCTTAAAGTCATTGAAATCGAATCAAATGAATTGAGTTTGATAGAATGAACTTTGATTAGTTAGAATTGAGTACTACTCAATCTAATTGACTTGATTTGACTGTAATGAGAACGAGTAAACTTTAATGCATTCCAATAGATTCAAAACAACTGAATTTGACGAAAGGAACTTCAATGAACAACAATTCACAACAATCCCTTGATTTCATCTACATTCGAACGACAACGGATGACCTCAAAGGCGTTGAAATCGAATCAAATGAATTGAGTTTGATAGAATGAACTTTGATTAGCTAGAATTGAGTACAACTCTATCTAATTGACTTGATTTGACTGTAAGTAGAACGAGTAAACTTTAATGCATTCCAATAGATTCAAAACAACTGAATCGGAGGAAAGGAACTTTAATCAACAAAAATTAACAACAATCCCTTTATTTCATTTATATTCGAACGACAAGGAATGACCTTAAAGGCATTGAAATCGAATCAAATGAATTGAGTTTGATAGAATGAACTTTGATTAGCTAGAATTGAGTACAACTCAATCTAATTGACTTGATTTGACTGTAAGGAGTACAAGTAAACTTTAACTCATTCCAATAGATTCAAAAAAACTGAATTTGATGAAAGGAACTTCAATGAACAATAAATTAACAACAATCCCTTGATTTCATCTACATTCGAACGACAACGGATAACCTCAAAGGCGTTGAAATCGAATCAAATGAATTGAGTTTGATAGAATGAACTTTGATTAAGGAGAATTGAGTACAACTCAATCTAATTGACTTGATTTGACTGTAATGAGAACGAGTAAACTTTAACGCATTCCAAAAGATTCACAACAACTGAATCGGAGGAAAGGAACTTCAATCAACAACAATTAACAACAATCCCTTGATTTCATTTACATTCGAACGACAACGGATGACCTTAAAGGCATTGAAATCGAATCAAATGAATTCGGTTGGATAGAATGAACTTTGATTAGTTAGAATTGAGTACTACTCAATCTAATTGACTTGACTTGACTGTAATGAGAACGAATAAACTTTAATGCATTCCAATAGATTCAAAACAACTAATTCGGACGAAAGGAACTTCAATCAACAACAATCAACATCAATCCCTTCATTTCATTTACATTCGAACGACAAGGGATGACCTTAAAGGTATTCAAATCGAATGAAATGAATTGAGTTTAATAGAATGAACTTTGATTAGCTAGAATTGAGTACAACTCAATCTAATTGACTTGATTTGACTGTAAGGAGAATGAGTAAACTTTAACGCATTGCAATAGATTCAAAACAACTGAATTGGATGAAAGGAACTTCAATCAACAACAATTAACAACAATCCCATGATTTCATTTACATTCGAACGACAAAGAATGACCTTAAAGGCATTGAAATCGAATCAAATGAATTTAGTTGGATAGAATGAACTTTGATTAGTTAGAATTGAGTACTACTCAATCTAATTGACTTGATTTGACTGTAATGAGAACGAGTAAACTTTAATGCATTCCAATTGATTCAAAACAACTAATTCGGACGAAAGGAACTTCAATCAACAACAATCAACAACAATCCCTTCATTTCATTTACATTCGAACGACAAGGGATGACCTTAAAGGTATTCAAATCGAATCAAATGAATTGAGTTTGATAAAATGGACTTTTATTAGCTAGAATTGAGTACAACTCAATCTAATTGACTTGATTTGACTGTAAGGAGAACGAGTAGACCTTAACGCATTGCAAAATATTCAAAACAACTGAATTTGACGAAAGGAACTTCAATCAACAACAATTAACGACAATCCCATGATTTCATTTACATTCGAACGACAAGGAATGACCTTAAAGGCATTGAAATCGAATCAAATGAATTCAGTTGGATAGAATGAACTTTGATTAGTTAGAATTGAGTACAACTCAATCTTATTGACTTGATTTGACTTTAATGAGAACGAGTAAACTTTAATGCATTCCAAAAGATTCAAAACAACTTATTCGAACGAAAGGAACTTCAATCAACAACAATCAACAACAATCCCTTGATATCATTTACATTCGAACGACAACGGATGACCTTAAAGGCATTGAAATCGAATCAAATGAATTTAGTTGGATAGAATGAACTTTGATTAGTTAGAATTGAGTACAACTCAATATAATTGACTTGATTTGACTGTAATGAGAACGAGTAAACTTTAATGCATTCAAATAGATTCAAAACAACTAATTCGAACGAAAGGAACTTCAATCAACAACAATCAACAACAATCCCTTGATATCATTTACATTCGAACGACAACGGACGACCTTAAAGGCATTGAAATCGAATAAAATGAATTCAGTTGGATAGAATGAACTTTGATAAGTTAGAATTGAGTACAACTCAATATAATTGACTTGATTTGACTGTAATGAGAATGAGTAAACTTTAATGCATTCCAATAGATTCAAAACAACTAATTCGAACGAAAGGAACTTCAATCAACAACAATCAACAACAATCCCTTGATATCATTTACATTCGAACGACAACGGATGACCTTAAAGGCATTGAAATCGAATCAAATGAATTCAGTTGGATAGAATGAACTTTGATTAGTTAGAATTGAGTACTGCTTAATCTAATTGACTTGATTTGACTGTAAGGAGAACTAGTAAACTTTAACGCATTGCAATAGAATCAAAATAACTGAATTGGACGAAAGGAACTTCTATCAACAACAATTAACAACAATTCCATGATTTCATTTACATTCGAACGACAAGGAATGACCTTAAAGGCATTGAAATCGAATCAAATGAATTCAGTTGGATAGAATGAACTTTGATTAGTTAGAATTGAGTACAACTCAATATAATTGACTTGATTTGACTGTAATGAGAATAGTAAACTTTAATGCATTCCAATAGATTCAAAACAACTAATTCGAACGAAAGGAACTTCAATCAACAACAATCAACAACAATCCCTTTATTTCATTTACATTCGAACGACCAGGAATGACCTTAAAGGCATTGAAATCGAATCAAATGAATTGAGTTTTATAGAATGAACTTTGATTAGTTAGAATTGAGTACTACTCAATCTAATTGACTTGATTTGACTGTAATGAGAACGAGTAAACTTTAATGCATTCCAATAGATTCAAAACAACTGAATTTGACGAAAGGAACTTCAATGAATAACAATTCACAACAATCCCTTGATTTCATCTACATTCGAACGACAACGGATGACCTCAAAAGCGTCGAAATCGAATCAAATGAATTGAGTTTGATAGAATGAACTTCGATTAGTTAGAATAGAGTACAACTCAATCTAATTCACTTGATTTGACTGTAATGAGAACGAGTAAACTTTAATGCATTCCAAAAGATTCAAAACAGTTGAATCGGAGGAAAGGAACTTCAATGAAAAACAATTAACAACAATCCCTTAATTTCATTTACATTCGAACGACAAGGAATGACCTTAAAGGCATTGAAATCGAATCAAGTGAATTCAGTTGGATAGAATGAACTTTGATAAGTTAGAATTGAGTACAACTCAATATAATTGACTTGATTTGACTGTAATGAGAATGAGTAAACTTTAATGCATTCCAATATATTCAAAACAACTAATTCGAACGAAAGGAACTTCAATCAACAACAATCAACAACAATCCCTTTATTTCATTTACATTCGAACGACAAGGAATGACCATAAAGGCATCGAAATCGAATGAAATGAATTGAGTTTCATAGAATGAACTTTGATTAGCTAGAATTGAGTACAACTCAATCTAATTGACTTGATTTGACTGTAAGGAGAACGAGTAAACTTTAACGCATTGTAATAGATTCAAAACAACTGAATTTGACGAAAGGAACTTCAATCAACAACAATTAACAACAATCCCATGATTTCATTTGCATTCGAACGACAAGGAATGACCTTAAAGGCATTGAAATCTAATCAAATGAATTCAGTTGAATAGAATGAACTTTGATTAGTTAGAATTGAGTACAACTCAATCTAATTGACTTGATTTGACTGTAATGAGAACGAGTAAACTTTAATGCATTCCAAAAGATTCAGAACAGTTGAATCGGAGGAAAGGAACTTCAATCAATAACAATTAACAACAATCCCTTGATTTCATTTACATTCGAACGACAAGGAATGACCTTAAAGGCATTAAAATCGAATCAAATGAATTCAATTGGATAGAATGAACTTTGATTAGTTAGAATTTAGTACAACTCAATATAATTGACTTGATTTGACAGTAATGAGAACGAGTAAACTTTAATGAATTCCAATAGATTCAAAACAACTAATTCGAACGAAAGGAACATCAATCAACAACAATCAACAACAATCCCTTGATATCAATTACATTCGAACGACAACTGATGGCCTTAAAGGAATTGAAATCGAATCAAATGAATTCAGTTGGATAGAATGAAATTTGATTAGTTAGAATTGAGTACTACTCAATATAATTGATTTGATTTGACTGTAATGAGAATGAGTAAACTTTAATGCATTCCAATAGATTCAAAACAACTAATTCGAACGAAAGGAACTTCAATCAACAACAATCAACAACAATCCCTTTATTTCATTTACATTCGAACGACAAGGAATGACCTTAAAGGCATTGAAATCGAATCAAATGAATTGAGTTTGATAGAATGAACTTTGATTAGCTAGAATTGAGTACAACCCAATGTAATTGACTTGATTTGACTGTAATGAGAATGAGTAAATTTTAACGCATTTCAAAAGATTCAAAACAGTTGAATCGGAGGAAAGGAACTTCAATCAACAACAATGAACAACAATCCCTTGATTTTATTTACATTCGAATGACAAGGAATGACCTTAAAGGCATTTAAATCGAATCAAATTAATTGAGTTGGATAGAATGAACTTTGATTAGCTAGAATTGAGTACAACTCAATATAATTGACTTGATTTGACAGTAATGAGAACGAGTAAACTTTAATGCATTCCAATAGATTCAAAACAACTAATTCGAACGAAAGGAACTTCAATCAACAACAATCAACAACAATCCCTTTATTTCATTTACATTCGAACGACAAGGAAAGACCTTAAAGGCATTGAAATCGAATCAAATGAATTGAGTTTGATAGAATGAACTTTGATTAGCTAGAATTGAGTACAACTCAATCTAATTTACTTGATTTGACTGTAAGGAGTACGAGTAAACTTTAATGCATTCTAATAGATTCAAAACAACTAATTCGAACGAAAGGAACTTCAATCAACAACAATCAACAACAATCCCTTTATTTCATTTACATTCGAACGACAAGGAATGACCTTAAAGGCATTGAAATCGAATCAAATGAATTAAGTTGGATAGAATGAACTTTGATTAGCTAGAATTGAGTACAACTCAATATAATTGACTTGATTTGACTGTAATGAGAACGAGTAAACTTTAATGCATTCCAATAGATTCAAAACAACTAATTCGAACGAAAGGAACTTCAATCAACAACAATCAACAACAATCCCTTTATTTCATTTACATTCGAACGACAAGGAAAGACCTTAAAGGCATTGAAATCGAATCAAATGAATTGAGTTTGATAGAATGAACTTTGATTAGCTAGAATTGAGTACAACTCAATCTAATTGACTTGATTTGACTGTAAGGAGTACGAGTAAACTTTAATGCATTCCAATAGATTCAAAACAACTAATTCGAACGAAAGGAACTTCAATCAACAACAATCAACAACAATCCCTTTATTTCATTTACATTCGAACGACAAGGAATGACCTTAAAGGCATTGAAATCGAATCAAATGAATTGAGTTTGATAGAATGAACTTTGATTAGTTAGAATTGAATACAACTCAATCTAATTGACTTGATTTGACTGTAAGGAGAACGAGTAAACTTTAACGCATTGTAATAGATTCAAAACAACTGAATTTGACGAAAGGAACTTCAATCAACAACAATTAACAACAATCCCATGATTTCATTTGCATTCGAACGACAAGGAATGACTTTAAAGGCATTGAAATCGAATCAAATGAATTGAGTTCGATAGAATGAACTTTGATTAGCTAGACTTGAGTACAACTCAATCTAAATGACTTGATTTGACTGTAAGGAGAACGAGTAAACTTTAACGCATTGCAATAGATTCAAAACAACTGAATTTGACGAAAGGAACTTCAATCAACAACAATTAACAACAATCCCATGATTTCATTTACATTCGAACGACCAGGAATGACCTTAAAGGCATTGAAATCGAATCAAATGAATTGAGTTTGATAGAATGAACTTTGATTAGCTAGAATTGAGTACAACTCAATCTAATTGACTTGATTTGACTGTAATGAGAACGAGTAAACTTTAATGCATTCCAATAGATTCAAAACAACTAATTCGAACTAAAGGAACTTCAATCAACAACAATCAACAACAATCCCTTTATTTCATTTACATTCGAACGACAAGGAATGACCTTAAAGGCATTGAAATCGAATCAAATGAATTGAGTTTGATAGAATGAACTTTGATTAGTTAGAATTGAGTACTACTCAATCTAATTGACTTGATTTGACTGTAATGAGAACGAGTAAACTTTAATGCATTCCAATAGATTCAAAACAACTAATTCGAACGAAAGGAACTTCAGTCAACAACAATCAACAACAATCCCTTTATTTCATTTACATTCGAACGACAAGGAATGACCTTAAAGGCATTGAAATCGAATCAAATGAATTGAGTTTGATAGAATGAACTTTGATTAGTTAAAATTGAGTACTACTTAATCTAATTGACTTGATTTGACGGTAATGAGAACGAGTAAACTTTAATGCATTCTAATAAATTCAAAACAACTGAATTTGACGAAAGGAACTTCAATGAACAACAATTCACAACAATCCCTTGATTTCATCTACATTCGAACGACAACGGATGACCTCAAAGGCGTTGAAATCGAATAAAATGAATTGAGTTTGATAGAATGAACTTTGATTAGTTAGAATTGAATACAACTCAATCTAATTGACTTGATTTGACTGTAAGGAGAACGAGTAAACTTTAACGCATTGTAATAGATTCAAAACAACTGAATTTGACGAAAGGAACTTCAATCAACAACAATTAACAACAATCCCATGATTTCATTTGCATTCGAACGACAAGGAATGACCTTAAAGGCATTGAAATCGAATCAAATGAATTGAGTTCGATAGAATGAACTTTGATTAGCTAGAATTGAGTACAACTCAATCTAAATGACTTGATTTGACTGTAAGGAGAACGAGTAAACTTTAACGCATTGCAATAGATTCAAAACAACTGAATTTGACGAAAGGAACTTCAATCAACAACAATTAACAACAATCCCATGATTTCATTTACATTCGAACGACAAGGAATGACCTTAAAGGCATTGAAATCGAATCAAATGAATTCAGTTGAATAGAATGAACTTTGATTAGTTAGAATTGAGTACAACTCAATCTAACTGACTTGATTTGAGTGTAATGAGAACGAGTAAACTTTAATGCATTCCAAAAGATTCAAAACAGTTGAATCGGAGGAAAGGAACTTCAATCAACAACAATCAACAACAATCCCTTGATTTCATTTACATTCGAACGACAAGGAAATGACCTTAAAGGCATTGAAATCGAATCAAATGAATTCAGTTGGATAGAATGAACTTTGATTAGTTAGAATTGAGTACAACTCAATATAATTGACTTAATTTGACTGTAATGAGAACGAGTAAACTTTAATGCATTCCAGTAGATTTAAAAATACTAATTCGAACGAAAGGAACATCAATCAACAACAATCAACAACAATCCCTTGATATCATTTACATTCGAACGACAACGGATGACCTTAAAGGCATTGAAATCGAATCAAATGAATTCAGTTGGATAGAATGAACTTTGATTAGTTAGAATTGAGTACAACTCAATATAATTGACTTGATTTGACTGTAATGAGAACGAGTAAACTTTAATGCATTCCAATAGATTCAAAACAACTAATTCGAACGAAATGAACTTCAATCAACAACAATCAACAACAATCCCTTTATTTCATTTACATTCGAACGACAAGGAATGACCTTAAAGGCACTGAAATCGAATCAAATGAATTGAGTTTGATAGAATGAACTTTGATTAGCTAAAATTGAGTACAACTCAATCTAATTGACTTGATTTGACTGTAAGGAGTACGAGTAAACTTAAACGCATTCCAATAGATTCAAAACAACTGAATTTGACGAAACGAACTTAAATGAACAACAATTAGCAACAATCCCTTGATTTCATCTACATTCGAACGACAACGGATGACCTCAAAGGCGTTGAAATCGAATCAAATGAATTGTGTTTGATATAATGAACTATGATTAGTTAGAATTGAGTACAACTCAATCTAATTGACTTGATTTGACTGAAATGAGAACGAGTAAACTTTAATGCATTCCAAAAGATTCAAAATAGTTGAATCAGAGGAAAGGAACTTCAATCAACAACAATTAACAACAATCCCTTGATTTCTTTTACATTCGAACGACAAGGAATGACCTTAAAGGCATTGAAATCGAATAAAATGAATTCAGTTGGATAGAATGAACTTTGATTAGTTAGAATTGAGTACAACTCAATATAATTGACTTGATTCTACTCTAAGGAGAACGAGTAAACTTTAACGCATTCCAATAGATTGAAAACAACTGAATCGGAGGAAAGGAACTTCAATCAACAAAAATTAACAACAATCCCTTTATTTCATTTACATTCGAAGGACAAGGAATGACCTTAAAGGCATTGAAATCGATTCAAATGAATTGAGTTTGATAGAATGAACTTTGATTAGCTAGAATTGAGTACAACTCAATCTAATTGACTTGATTTGACTGTAATGAGAACGAGTAAACTTTAATGCATTCCAATAGATTCAAAACAACTAATTCGAACTAAAGGAACTTCAATCAACAACAATCAACAACAATCCCTTTATTTCATTTACATTCGAACGACAAGGAATGACCTTAAAGGCATTGAAATCGAATCAAATGAATTGAGTTTGATAGAATGAACTTTGATTAGTTAGGATTGAGTACTACTCAATCTAATTGACTTGATTTGACTGTAATGAGAACGAGTAAACTTTAATGCATTCCAATAGATTCAAAACAACTAATTCGAACGAAAGGAACTTCAATCAACAACAATTAACAACAATCCCATGATTTCATTTGCATTCGAACGACAAGGAATGACTTTAAAGGCATTGAAATCGAATCAAATGAATTGAGTTCGATAGAATGAACTTTGATTAGCTAGAATTGAGTACAACTCAATCTAAATGACTTGATTTGACTGTAAGGAGAACGAGTAAACTTTAACGCATTGCAATAGATTCAAAACAACTGAATTTGACGAAAGGAACTTCAATCAACAACAATTAACAACAATCCCATGATTTCATTTACATTCGAACGACCAGGAATGACCTTAAAGGCATTGAAATCGAATCAAATGAATTGAGTTTGATAGAATGAACTTTGATTAGCTAGAATTGAGTACAACTCAATCTAATTGACTTGATTTGACTGTAATGAGAACGAGTAAACTTTAATGCATTCCAATAGATTCAAAACAACTAATTCGAACTAAAGGAACTTCAATCAACAACAATCAACAACAATCCCTTTATTTCATTTACATTCGAACGACAAGGAATGACCTTAAAGGCATTGAAATCGAATCAAATGAATTGAGTTTGATAGAATGAACTTTGATTAGTTAGGATTGAGTACTACTCAATCTAATTGACTTGATTTGACTGTAATGAGAACGAGTAAACTTTAATGCATTCCAATAGATTCAAAACAACTAATTCGAACGAAAGGAACTTCAATCAACAACAATCAACAACAATCCCTTTATTTCATTTACATTCGAACGACAAGGAATGACCTTAAAGGCATTGAAATCGAATCAAATGAATTGAGTTTGATAGAATGAACTTTGATTAGTTAAAATTGAGTACTACTTAATCTAATTGACTTGATTTGACGGTAATGAGAACGAGTAAACTTTAATGCATTCTAATAAATTCAAAACAACTGAATTTGACGAAAGGAACTTCAATGAACAACAATTCACAACAATCCCTTGATTTCATCTACATTCGAACGACAACGGATGACCTCAAAGGCGTTGAAATCGAATAAAATGAATTGAGTTTGATAGAATGAACTTTGATTAGTTAGAATTGAATACAACTCAATCTAATTGACTTGATTTGACTGTAAGGAGAACGAGTAAACTTTAACGCATTGTAATAGATTCAAAACAACTGAATTTGACGAAAGGAACTTCAATCAACAACAATTAACAACAATCCCATGATTTCATTTGCATTCGAACGACAAGGAATGACCTTAAAGGCATTGAAATCGAATCAAATGAATTGAGTTCGATAGAATGAACTTTGATTAGCTAGAATTGAGTACAACTCAATCTAAATGACTTGATTTGACTGTAAGGAGAACGAGTAAACTTTAACGCATTGCAATAGATTCAAAACAACTGAATTTGACGAAAGGAACTTCAATCAACAACAATTAACAACAATCCCATGATTTCATTTACATTCGAACGACCAGGAATGACCTTAAAGGCATTGAAATCGAATCAAATGAATTGAGTTTGATAGAATGAACTTTGATTAGCTAGAATTGAGTACAACTCAATCTAATTGACTTGATTTGACTGTAATGAGAACGAGTAAACTTTAATGCATTCCAATAGATTCAAAACAACTAATTCGAACGAAAGGAACATCAATCAACAACAATCAACAACAATCCCTTGATATCATTTACATTCGAACGATAACGGATGACCTTAAAGGCATTGAAATCGAATCAAATGAATTCAGTTGGATAGAATGAACTTTGATTAGTTAGAATTGAGTACAACTCAATATAATTGACTTGATTTGACTGTAATGAGAACGAGTAAACTTTAATGCATTCCAATAGATTCAAAACAACTAATTCGAACGAAATGAACTTCAATCAACAACAATCAACAACAATCCCTTTATTTCATTTACATTCGAACGACAAGGAATGACCTTAAAGGCACTGAAATCGAATCAAATGAATTGAGTTTGATAGAATGAACTTTGATTAGCTAAAATTGAGTACAACTCAATCTAATTGACTTGATTTGACTGTAAGGAGTACGAGTAAACTTAAACGCATTCCAATAGATTCAAAACAACTGAATTTGACGAAACGAACTTAAATGAACAACAATTAGCAACAATCCCTTGATTTCATCTACATTCGAACGACAACGGATGACCTCAAAGGCGTTGAAATCGAATCAAATGAATTGTGTTTGATATAATGAACTATGATTAGTTAGAATTGAGTACAACTCAATCTAATTGACTTGATTTGACTGAAATGAGAACGAGTAAACTTTAATGCATTCCAAAAGATTCAAAATAGTTGAATCAGAGGAAAGGAACTTCAATCAACAACAATTAACAACAATCCCTTGATTTCTTTTACATTCGAACGACAAGGAATGACCTTAAAGGCATTGAAATCGAATAAAATGAATTCAGTTGGATAGAATGAACTTTGATTAGTTAGAATTGAGTACAACTCAATATAATTGACTTGATTCTACTCTAAGGAGAACGAGTAAACTTTAACGCATTCCAATAGATTGAAAACAACTGAATCGGAGGAAAGGAACTTCAATCAACAAAATTTAACAACAATCCCTTTATTTCATTTACATTCGAATGACAAGGAATGACCTTAAAGGCATTGAAATCGATTCAAATGAATTGAGTTTGATAGAATGAACTTTGATTAGCTAGAATTGAGTACAACTCAATCTAATTGACTTGATTTGACTGTAAGGAGTACGAGTAAACTTTAACGCATTCCAATAGATTCAAAACAACTAAATTTGACGAAAGGAACTTCAATGAACAACAATTAACAACAATCCCTTGATTTCATCTACATTCGAACGACAACGGATGACCTGAAAGGCGTTGAAATCGAATCAAATGAATTGAGTTTGATAGAATGAACTATGATTAGTTAGAATTGAGTACAACTCAATCTAATTGACTTGATTTGACTGTAATGAGAACGAGTAAACTTTAACGCATTCCAAAAGATTCAAAACAACTGAATCGGAGGAAAGGAACTTCAATCAACAACAATTAACAACAATCCCTTCATTTCATTTACATTCGAACGACAACGGATGACCTTAAAGGTATTCAAATCGAATCAAATGAATTGAGTTTGATAGAATGAACTTTGATTAGCTAGCATTGAGTACAACTCAATCTAATTGACTTGATTTGACTGTAAGGAGAATGAGTAAACTTTAACGCATTGCAATAGATTCAAAACAACTGAATCGGAGGAAACGAACTTCAATCAACAATAATTAACAACAATCCCATGATTTCATTTACATTCGAACGACAAGGAATGACCTTAAAGGCATTGAAATCGAATCAAATGAATTCAGTTGGATAGAATGAACTTTGATTAGGTAGAATTGAGTACAACTCAATCTAATTGACTTGATTTGACTGTAATGAGAACGTGTAAACTTTAACGCATTCCAATAGATTCAAAACAACTGAATTTGACGAAAGGAACTTCAACCAACAACGATGAACGACAATCTCTTGATTTCATTTACATTCGAACGACAAGGAATGACCTTAAAGGCATCGAAATCGAATCAAATGAATTCCGTAGGACGGAATGAACTTTGATTCGTTAGAAATGAGTACAACTCAATGTAATTGACTTGATTTGACTGTAATGAGAACGAGTAAATTTTAACGCATTTCAAAAGATTCAAAACAGTTGAATCGAACGAAAGGAACTTCAATCAACAACAATCAACAACAATCCCTTTATTTCATTTACATTCAAACGACAAGGAATGACCTTAAAGGCATTGAAATCGAATCAAATGAATTGAGTTTGATAGAATGAACTTTGATTAGCTAGAATTGAGTACAACTCAATCTAATTGACTTGATTTGACTGTAATGAGAACGAGTAAACTTTAATGCATTCCAATAGATTCAAAACAACTAATTCGGACGAAAGGAACTTCAATCAACAACAATTAACTTTGATTAGCTAGAATTGAGTCTATTGGAATGCATTCTACTCATTCGAACAACAAGGGAAGACCTTAAAGGTATTCAAATCGAATCAAATGAATTGAGTTTGATAGAATGAACTTTGATTAGCTAGAATTAAGTACAACTCAATCTAATTGACTTGATTCTACTCTAAGGACAACGAGTAAACTTTAACGCATTTCAAAAGATTCAAAACAACTGAATCGGAGGAAAGGAACTACAATCAATAAAAATTAACAACAATCCCTTTATTTCATTTACATTCGAACGACAAGGAATGTCCTTAAAGGCATTGAAATCGAATCAAATGAATTCAGTTGGATAGAATGAACTTTGATTAGGTAGAATTGAGTACAACTCAATCTAATTGACTTGATTTGACTGTAATGAGAACGAGTAAACTTTAACGCATTCCAAAAGATTCACAACAACTGAATCGGAGGATAGGAACTTCAATCAACAACAATTAACAACAATCCCATGATTTCATTTACATTCGAACGACAACGGATGACCTTAAAGGCATTGAAATCGAATCAAATGAATTCAGTTGGATAGAATGAACTTTGATTAGTTAGAATTGAGTACTACTCAATCTAATTGACTTGAGTTGACTGTAATGAGAACGAGTAAACTTTAATGCATTCCAATAGATTCAAAACAACTAATTCGGACGAAAGGAACTTCAATCAACAACAATCAACATCAATCCCTTCATTTCATTTACATTCGAACGACAAGGGATGACCTTAAAGGTATTCAAATCGAATCAAATGAATTGAGTTTTATAGAATGAACTTTGATAAGCTAGAATTGAGTACAACTCAATCTAATTGACTTGATTTGACTGTAAGGAGAACGAGTAAACTTTAACGCATTCCAATAGATTAAAAACAACTGAATTGGACGAAAGGAACTTCAATCAACAACAATTAACAACAATCCCATGATTTCATTTACATTCGAACGACAAGGAATGACCTTAAAGGCATTGAAATCGAATAAAATGAATTCAGTTGAATAGAATGAACTTTGATTAGTTAGAATTGAGTACAACTCAATCTAATTGACTTGATTTGACTGTAATGAGAACGAGTAAACTTTAATGCATTCCAAAAGATTCAAAACAGTTGAATCGGAGGAAAGGAACTTCAATCAACAACAATTAACAACAATCCCTTGATTTCATTTACATTCGAACGACAAGGAATGACCTTAAAGGCATTGAAATCGAATTAAATGAATTCAGTTGGATAGAATGAACTTTGATTAGCTAGAATTGAGTACAACTAAATCTAATTGACTTGATTTGACTGTAAGGAGTCCGAGTAAACTTTAACGCATTCCAATAGATTCAAAAAAACTGAATTGGACGAAAGGAACTTCAATCAACAACAATCAACAACAATCCCTTGATATCAATTACATTCGAACGACAACGGATGACCTTAAAGGCATTGAAATCGAATCAAATGAATTCAGTTGATAGAATGAACTTTGATTAGTTAGAATTGAGTACAACTCACTGTAATTGACTTGATTTGACTGTAATGAGAATGAGTTAACTTTAATGCATTCCAATAGATTAAAAACAACTAATTCGAACGAAAGGAACTTCAATCAACAACAATAAAAAACAATCTCTTTATTTCATTTACATTCGAACGACAAGGAATGACCTTAAAGGCATTGAAATCGAATCAAATGAATTGAGTTTGATAGGATGAACTTTGATTAGCTAGAATTGAGTACAACTCAATCTAATTGACTTGATTTGACTGTAAGGAGTCCGAGTAAACTTTAACGCATTCCAATAGATTCAAAACAACTGAATTTGATGAAAGGAACTTCAATCAACAGCAATCAACAACAATCCCTTGATATCATTTACATTCGAACGACAACGGATGACCTTAAAGGCATTGAAATCGAATCAAATGAATTCAGTTGTATAGAATGAACTTTGATTAGTTAGAATTGAGTACAACTCAATATAATTGACTTGATTTGACTGTAATGAGAATGAGTAAACTTTAATGCATTCCAATATATTCAAAACAACTAATTCGAACGAAAGGAACTTCAATCAACAACAATCAACAACAATCCCTTTATTTCATTTACATTCGAACGACAAGGAATGACCATAAACGCATCGAAATCGAATAAAATGAATTCAGTTGAATAGAATGAACTTTGATTAGTTAGAATTGAGTACAACTCAATATAATTGACTTGATTTGACTGTAATGAGAACGAGTAAACTTTAATGCATTCAAATAGATTCCAAACAACTAATTCGAACGAAAGGAACTTCAATCAACAATAATCAACAACAATCCCTTGATATCATTTACATTCGAACGACAACGGATGACCTTAAAGGCATTGAAATCGAATCAAATGAATTCAGTTGGATAGAATGAACTTTGATAAGTTAGAATTGAGTACAACTCAATATAATTGACTTGATTTGACTGTAATGAGAATGAGTAAACTTTAATGCATTCCAATAGATTCAAAACAACTAATTCGAACGAAAGGAACTTCAATCAACAACAATCAACAACAATCCCTTTATTTCATTTACATTCGAACGACAACGGATGACCTTAATAAAGGCATTGAAATCGAATCAAATGAATTCAGTTAGATAGAATGAACTTTGATTACTTAGAATTGAGTACTACTCAATCTAATTGACTTGATTTGACTGTAATGAGAACGAGTAAACTTTAATGCATTCCAATAGAATCAAAACAACTGAATTTGACGAAAGGAAATTCAATCAACAACAATGAACAACAATCCCTTGATTTCATTTACATTCGAACGACAAGGAATGACCTTAAAGGCATCGAAATCGAATCAAATGAATTCAGTAGGACAGAATGAACTTTGATTAGTTAGAATTGAGTACAACTCAATGTAATTGACTTGATTTGACTGTAATGAGAACGAGTAAATTTTAACGCATTTCAAAAGATTCAAAACAGTTGAATCGGAGGAAAGGAACTTCAATCAACAACAATTAACAACAATCCCTTGATTTCATTTACATTCGAACGACAAGGAATGACCTTAAAGGCATTGAAATCGAATCAAATGAATCGAGTTTGATAGGATGAACTCTGATTAGCTAGAATTGAGTACAACCCAATGTAATTGACTTGATTTGACTGTAATGAGAATGAGTAAATTTTAACGCATTTCAAAAGATTCAAAACAGTTGAATCGGAGGAAAGGAACTACAATCAACAACAATGAACAACAATCCCTTGATTTTATTTACATTCGAATGACAAGGAATGACCTTAAAGGCATTGAAATCGAATCAAATGAATTGAGTTGGATAGAATGAACTTTGATTAGCTAGAATTGAGTACAACTCAATATAATTGACTTGATTTGACTGTAATGAGAACGAGTAAACTTTAATGCATTCCAATAGATTCCAACCAACTAATTCGAACGAAAGGAACTTCAATCAACAACAATCAACAACAATCCCTTGATATCATTTACATTCGAACAACAACGGATGACCTTAATGGCATTGAAATCGAATCAAATGAATTCAGTTGGAAAGAATGAACTTTGATTAGTTAGAATTGAGTACTACTCAATCTAATTGACTTGATTTGACTGTAATTAGAACGAGTAAACTTTAATGCATTCCAATAGATTCAAAACAACTAATTCGAACGAAAGGAACTTCCATCAACAACAATCAACAACAATCCCTTGATATCATTTACATTCGAACGACAACGGATGACCTTAAAGGCATTGAAATCGATTAAAATGAATTCAGTTGGATAGAATGAACTTTGATAAGTTAGAATTGAGTACAACTCAATATAATTGACTTGATTTGACTGTAATTAGAACGAGTAAACTTTAATGCATTCCAATAGATTCAAAACAACTAATTCGAACGAAAGGAACTTCAATCAACAACAATCAACAACAATCCCTTGATATCATTTACATTCGAACGACAACGGATGACCTTAAAGGCATTGAAATCGAATAAAATGAATTCAGTTGGATAGAATGAACTTTGATAAGTTAGAATTGAGTACAACTCAATATAATTGACTTGATTTGTTTGTAATGAGAATGAGTAAACTTTAATGCATCCCAATAGATTCAAAACAACTAATTCGAATGAAAGGAACTTCAATCAACAACAATAAACAACAATCCCTTGATATAATTTACATTCGAACAACAACGGATGACCAGGCATTGAAATCGAATCAAATGAATTCAGTTGGATAGAATGAACTTTGATTAGTTAGAATTGAGTACAACTCAATATAATTGACTTGATTTGACTGTAATGGGAACGAGTAAACTTTAATGCATTCCAATATATTCCAAACAACTAATTCGAACGAAAGAAACTTCAATCAACAACAACCAACAACAATCCCTTGATATCATTTACATTCGAAAGACAACGGATGACCTTAAAGGCAATGAAATCGAATAAAATGAATTCAGTTGGATAGAATGAACTTTGATAAGTTAGAATTGAGTACAACTCAATATAATTGACTTGATTTGTTTGTAATGAGAATGAGTAAACTTTAATGCATTCCAATAGATTCAAAACAACAAATTCGAACGAAAGGAACTTCAATCAACAACAATCAACAACAATCCCTTGATATCATTTACATTCGTACGACAACGGATGACCTTAAAGGCATTGAAATCGAATCAAATGAATTCAGTTGGATAGAATGAACTTTGCTTAGTTAGAATTGAGTACTACTGAATCTAATTGACTTGATTTGACTGTAATGAGAACGAGTAAACTTTAATGCATTCCAATAGATTCAAAATAACTAATTCGAACGAAAGGAACTTCAATCAACTAATATCAACAACAATCCCTTGATATCATTTACATTCGAACGACAACGGAGGACCTTAAAGGCATTGAAATCGAATCAAATGAATTCAGTTGGATAGAATGAACTTTGATAAGTTAGAATTGAGTACAACTCAATATAATTGACTTGATTTGACTGTAATGAGAATGAGTAAACTTTAATGCATTCCAATAGATTAAAAACAACTAATTCGAACGAAAGGAACTTGAATCAACAACAATCAACAACAATCCCTTTATTTCATTTACATTCGAACGACAACGGATGACCTTTAAAGGCATTGAAATCGAATCAAATGAATTCAGTTGGATAGAATGAACTTTGATTAGTTAGAATTGAGTACAACTCAATATAATTGACTTGATTTGACTGTAATGAGAACGAGTAAACTTTAATGCATTCCAAAAGATTCAAAACAGTTGAATCGGAGGAAAGGAACTTCAATCAACAACAATTAACAACAATCCCTTGATTTCATTTACATTCGAACTACAAGGAATGACCTTAAGGGCATTGAAATCGAATCAAATGAATTCAGTTGGATAGAATGAACTTTGATAAGTTAGAATTGAGTACAACTCAATATAATTGACTTGATTTGTTTGTAATGAGAATGAGTAAACTTTAATGCATCCCAATAGATTCAAAACAACTAATTCGAATGAAAGGAACTTCAATCAACAACAATAAACAACAATCCCTTGATATAATTTACATTCGAACAACAACGGATGACCAGGCATTGAAATCGAATCAAATGAATTCAGTTGGATAGAATGAACTTTGATTAGTTAGAATTGAGTACAACTCAATATAATTGACTTGATTTGACTGTAATGGGAACGAGTAAACTTTAATGCATTCCAATATATTCCAAACAACTAATTCGAACGAAAGAAACTTCAATCAACAACAACCAACAACAATCCCTTGATATCATTTACATTCGAACGACAACGGATGACCTTAAAGGCAATGAAATCGAATAAAATGAATTCAGTTGGATAGAATGAACTTTGATAAGTTAGAATTGAGTACAACTCAATATAATTGACTTGATTTGTTTGTAATGAGAATGAGTAAACTTTAATGCATTCCAATAGATTCAAAACAACAAATTCGAACGAAAGGAACTTCAATCAACAACAATCAACAACAATCCCTTGATATCATTTACATTCGTACGACAACGGATGACCTTAAAGGCATTGAAATCGAATCAAATGAATTCAGTTGGATAGAATGAACTTTGCTTAGTTAGAATTGAGTACTACTGAATCTAATTGACTTGATTTGACTGTAATGAGAACGAGTAAACTTTAATGCATTCCAATAGATTCAAAATAACTAATTCGAACGAAAGGAACTTCAATCAACTAATATCAACAACAATCCCTTGATATCATTTACATTCGAACGACAACGGAGGACCTTAAAGGCATTGAAATCGAATCAAATGAATTCAGTTGGATAGAATGAACTTTGATAAGTTAGAATTGAGTACAACTCAATATAATTGACTTGATTTGACTGTAATGAGAATGAGTAAACTTTAATGCATTCCAATAGATTAAAAACAACTAATTCGAACGAAAGGAACTTGAATCAACAACAATCAACAACAATCCCTTTATTTCATTTACATTCGAACGACAACGGATGACCTTTAAAGGCATTGAAATCGAATCAAATGAATTCAGTTGGATAGAATGAACTTTGATTAGTTAGAATTGAGTACAACTCAATATAATTGACTTGATTTGACTGTAATGAGAACGAGTAAACTTTAATGCATTCCAAAAGATTCAAAACAGTTGAATCGGAGGAAAGGAACTTCAATCAACAACAATTAACAACAATCCCTTGATTTCATTTACATTCGAACTACAAGGAATGACCTTAAGGGCATTGAAATCGAATCAAATGAATTCAGTTGGATAGAATAAACTTTGATTAGTTAGAATTGAGTACAACTTAATATAAATGACTTGATTTCACTGTAATGAGAACGAGTAAACTTTAATGCATTCCAATAGATTCCAACCGACTAATTCGAACGAAAGGAACTTCAATCAACAACAATCAACAACAATCCCTTGATATCATTTACATTCGAACAACAACGGATGACCTTAATGGCATTGAAATCGAATCAAATGAATTCAGTTGGAAAGAATGAACTTTGATTAGTTAGAATTGAGTACTACTCAATCTAATTGACTTGATTTGACTGTAATTAGAACGAGTAAACTTTAATGCATTCCAATAGATTCAAAACAACTAATTCGAACGAAAGGAACTTCCATCAACGACAATCAACAACAATCCCTTGATATCATTTACATTCGAACGACAACGGATGACCTTAAAGGCATTGAAATCGAATGAAATGAATTCAGTTGGATAGAATGAACTTTGATAAGTTAGAATTGAGTACAACTCAATATAATTGACTTGATTTGACTGTAATGAGAACGAGTAAACTTTAATGCATTCCAATAGATTCAAAACAACTAATTCGAACGAAAGGAACTTCAATCAACTACAATCAACAACAATCCCTTGATATCATTTACATTCGAACGGCAACAGATGACCTTAAAGGCATTAAAATCGAATCAAATAAATTCAGTTGGATAGAATGAACTTTGATAAGTTAGAATTGAGTACAACTCAATATAATTGACTTGATTTGACTGTAATGAGAATGAGTAAACTTTAACGCATTGCAATAGATTCAAAACAACTAATTCGAACGAAAGGAACTTCAATCAACAACAATCAACAACAATCCCTTGATATCGTTTACATTCGAACGACAACGGATGACCTTTAAAGACATTGAAATCGAATCAAATGAATTCAGTTGGATAGAATGAACTTTGATTAGTTAGAATTGAGTACAACTCAATATAATTGACTTGATTTGACTGTAATGAGAATGAGTAAACTTTAACGCATTGCAATAGATTCAAAACAACTAATTCGAACGAAAGGAACTTCAATCAACAACAATCAACAACAATCCCTTGATATCGTTTACATTCGAACGACAACGGATGACCTTTAAAGACATTGAAATCGAATCAAATGAATTCAGTTGGATAGAATGAACTTTGATTAGTTAGAATTGAGTACAACTCAATATAATTGACTTGATTTGACTGTAATGAGAACGAGTAAACTTTAATGCATTCCAATAGATTCAAAATAACTAATTCGAACGAAAGGAACTTCAATCAACTACAATCAACAACAATCCCTTGATATCATTTACATTCGAACGACAACGGAGGACCTTAAAGGCATTGAAATCGAATCAAATGAATTCAGTTGGATAGAATGAACTTTGATAAGTTAGAATTGAGTACAACTCAATATAATTGACTTGATTTGACTGTAATGAGAATGAGTAAACTTTAACGCATTGCAATAGATTCAAAACAACTAATTCGAACGAAAGGAACTTCAATCAACAACAATCAACAACAATCCCTTGATATCATTTACATTCGAACGACAACGGATGACCTTTAAAGACATTGAAATCGAATCAAATGAATTCAGTTGGATAGAATGAACTTTGATTAGTTAGAATTGAGTACAACTCAATATAATTGACTTGATTTGACTGTAATGAGAACGAGTAAACTTTAATGCATTCCAATAGATTCAAAACAACTAATTCGAACGAAAGGAACTTCAATCAACAACAATCAACAACAATCCCTTGATATCATTTACATTCGAACGACAACGAATGACCTTAAAGGCATTGAAATCGATTAAAATGAATTCAGTTGGATAGAATGAACTTTGATTAGTTAGAATTGAGTACAACTCAATATAATTGACTTGATTTGACTGTAATGAGAACGAGTAAACTTTAATGCATTCCAAAAGATTCAAAACAGTTGAATCAGAGGAAAGGAACTTCAATCAACAACAATTAACAACAATCCCTTGATTTCATTTACATTCGAACTACAAGGAATGACCTTAAGGGCATTGAAATCGAATCAAATGAATTCAGTTGGATAGAATAAACTTTGATTAGTTAGAATTGAGTACTACTCAATCTAATTGACTTGATTTGACTGTAATTAGAACGAGTAAACTTTAATGCATTCCAATAGATTCAAAACAACTAATTCGAACGAAAGGAACTTCCATCAACAACAATCAACAACAATCCCTTGATATCATTTACTTTCGAACGACAACGGATGACCTTAAAGGCATTGAAATCGAATAAAATGAATTCAGTTGGATAGAATGAACTTTGATAAGTTAGAATTGAGTACAACTCAATATAATTGACTTGATTTGACTGTAATGAGAACGAGTAAACTTTAATGCATTCCAATAGATTCAAAACAACTAATTCGAACGAAAGGAACTTCAATCAACTACAATCAACAACAATCCCTTGATATCATTTACATTCGAACGACAACGGATGACCTTAAAGGCATTGAAATCGAATCAAATGAATTCAGTTGGATAGAATGAACTTTGATAAGTTAGAATTGAGTACAACTCAATATAATTGACTTGATTTGACTGTAATGAGAATGAGTAAACTTTAATACATTCCAATAGATTCAAAACAACTAATTCGAACGAAAGGAACTTCAATCAACAACAATCAACAACAATCCCTTGATATCATATACATTCGAACAACAACGGATGACCTTAAAGACATTGAAATCGAATCAAATGAATTCAGTTGGATAGAATGAACTTTGCTTAGTTAGAATTGAGTACTACTGAATCTAATTGACTTGATTTGACTGTAATGAGAACGAGTAAACTTTAATGCATTCCAATAGATTCAAAACAACTAATTCGAACGAAAGGAACTTCAATCAACAACAATCAACAACAATCCCTTTATATCATTTACATTCGATCGACAACGGATGACCTTTGATTAGTTAGAATTGAGCACAACTCAATATAATTGACTTGATTTGACTGTAATGAGAACGAGTAAACTTTAATGCATTCAAATAGATTCAAAACAACTAATTCGAACGAAAGGAACTTCAATCAACAACAATCAACAACAATCCCTTGATATCATTTACATTCGAACGACAACGGAGGACCTTAAAGGCATTGAAATCGAATAAAATGAATTCAGTTGGATAGAATGAACTTTGATAAGTTATAATTGAGTACAACTCAATATAATTGACTTGATTTAACTGTAATGAGAACGAGTAAACTTTAATGCATTCCAAAAGATTCAAAACAGTTGAATCGAAGGAAAGGAACTTCAATCAACAACAATTAACAACAATCCCTTGATTTCATTTACATTCGAACTACAAGGAATGACCTTAAAGGCATTGAAATCGAATCAAATGAATTCAGTTGGATAGAATGAACTTTGATTAGTTAGAATTGAGTACAACTCAATATAAATGACTTGATTTCACTGTAATGAGAACGAGTAAACTTTAATGCATTCCAATAGATTCCAACCAACTAATTCAAACGAAAGGAACTTCAATCAACAACAATCAACAACAATCCCTTGATATCATTTACATTCGAACAACAACGGATGACCTTAAAGGCATTGAAATCGAATCAAATGAATTCAGTTGGATAGAATGAACTTTGATTAGTTAGAATTGAGTACAACTCACTGTAATTGACTTGATTTGACTGTAATGAGAATGAGTAAACTTTAATGCATTCCAATAGATTAAAAACAACTAATTCGAACGAAAGGAACTTCAATCAACAACAATAAAAAACAATCTCTTTATTTCATTTACATTCGAACGACAAGGAATGACCTTAAAGGCATTGAAATCGAATCAAATGAATTGAGTTTGATAGGATGAACTCTGATTAGCTAGAATTGAGTACAACTCAATCTAATTGACTTGATTTGACTGTAAGGAGTCCGAGTAAACTTTAACGCATTCCAATAGATTCAAAACAACTGAATTTGATGAAAGGAACTTCAATCCACAGCAATCAACAACAATCCCTTGATATCATTTACATTCGAACGACAACGGATGACCTTAAAGGCATTGAAATCGAATCAAATAAATTCAGTTGTATAGAATGAACTTTGATTAGTTAGAATTGAGTACAACTCAATATAATTGACTTGATTTGACTGTAATGAGAATGAGTAAACTTTAATGCATTCCAATATATTCAAAACAACTAATTCGAACGAAAGGAACTTCAATCAACAACAATCAACAACAATCCCTTTATTTCATTTACATTCGAACGACAAGGAATGACCATAAAGGCATCGAAATCGAATAAAATGAATTCAGTTGAATAGAATGAACTTTGATTAGGTAGAATTGAGTACAACTCAATCTAACTGACTTGATTTGACTGTAATGAGAACGAGTAAACTTTAATGCATTCCAAAAGATTCAGAACAGTTGAATCGAACGAAAGGAACTTCAATCAACACAACATCAACAACAATCCCCTGATATCATTTACATTCGAACAACAACGGATGACCTTAAAGGCATTGAAATCAAATCAAATGAAATCAGTTGGTTGATTCGATTTCAACGCCTTTAAGGT
The DNA here is from genome assembly GCA_030490835.1 of Annona cherimola. Taxonomy (NCBI): domain Eukaryota; kingdom Viridiplantae; phylum Streptophyta; class Magnoliopsida; order Magnoliales; family Annonaceae; genus Annona; species Annona cherimola. Next base: position 487,636 of record JASFXW010000015.1, on the reverse strand, counting down.
CATCCGTTGTCGTTCGAATGTAGATTAAATCAAGGGATTGTTGTTAATTGTTGTTCATTGAAGTTCCTTTCGTCATATTCAGTTCTTTTGAATCTATCGGAATGCGTTAAAGTTTACTCGTACTCCTTACAGTCAAATCAAGTCATTTAGATTGAGTTTTACTCAATTCTAGCTAATCAAAGTTCATTCTATCAAACTCAATTCATTTGATTCGATTTCAATGCCTTTAAGGTCGTCCCTTGTCGTTCGAATGTAAATGAAATCAAGGGATTGTTGTTCATTGTTGTTGATTGAAGTTCCTTTCCTTCGATTCAGTTGTTTTGAATCTATTGGAATGCGTTAAAGTTTACTCGTTCTCCTTAGAGTCAAATCAAGTCAATTAGATTGAGTTGTACTCAATTCTAGCTAATCAAAGTTCATTCTATGAAACTCAATTCATTTGATTCGATTTGAATACCTTTAAGGTCTTCCCTTATCGTTCGAATGTAAATGAAATGAATGGATTGATGTTGATTGTTGTTGATTGAAGTTCCTTTCGTCCGAATTAGTTGTTTTGAATCTATTGGAATGCATTAAAGTTTACTCGTTCTCATTACAGTAAAATCAAGTCAATTAGATTGAGTAGTACTCAATTCTAACTAATCAAAGTTCATTCTATCAAACTCAATTCATTTGATTTGATTTGAATGCCTTTATGGTCGTCCCTTGTCGTTCGAATGTAAATGAAATCAAGGGATTGTTGTTCATTGTTTTTGATTGAAGTTCCTTTCCTCCGATTCAGTTGTTTTGAATCTTTTGGAATGCGTTAAAGTTTACTCGTTCTCATTACAGTCAAATCAAGTCAATTAGATTGAGTTGTACTGAATTCTAACTAATCAAACTCAATTCATTTGATTCGATTTCAACGCCTTTATGGTCATCCGTTGTCGTTCGAATGTAGATGAAATCAAGGGATTGTTGTTAATTATTGTTCATTGAAGTTCCTTTCGTCATATTCAGTTGTTTTGAATCTATTGGAATGCGTTAAAGTTTACTCGTACTCCTTACAGTCAAATCAAGTCAATTAGATTGAGTTGTACTCAATTCTAGCTAATCAAAGTTCATTCTATCAAACTCAATTCATTTGATTCGATTTCAATGCCTTTAAGGTCATTCCTTGTCGTTCGAATGAAAATGAAATAAATGGATTGTTGTTAATTGTTGTTGATTGAAGTTCCTTTCCTCCGATTCAGTTGTTTTGAATCTATTGGAATATTCGCGTTAATGTTTACTCGATCTCCTTAGAGTCAAATCAAGTCAATTAGATTGAGTTGTACTCAATTCTAGCTAATAAAAGTTCATTCTATCAAACTCAATTCATTTGATTCGATTTGACTACCTTTAAGGTCTTCCCTTGTCGTTCGAATGTAAATGAAATCAAGGGATTGTTGTTCATTGTTGTTGATTGAAGTTCCTTTCGTCCGAATTAGTTGTTTTGAATCTATTAGAATGCATTAAAGTTTACTCGTTCTACTTACAGTCAAATCAAGTCAATTAGATTGAGTTGTACTCAATTCTAGCTAATCAAAGTTCATTCTATCAAACTCAATTCATTTGATTCGATTTGACTACCTTTAAGGTCATCCCTTGTCGTTCGAATGTAAATGAAATGAAGGGATTGATGTTGATTGTTGTTGATTGAAGTTCCTTTCGTTCGAATTAGTTGTTTTGAATCTATTGGAATGCATTAAAGTTTACTCGTTCTACTTACAGTCAAATCAAGTCAATTAGATTGAGTTGTACTCAATTCTAGATAATCAAAGTTCATTCTATCAAACTCAATTCATTTGATTCGATTTGACTACCTTTAAGGTCTTCCCTTGTCGTTCGAATGTAAATGAAATGAAGGGATTGATGTTGATTGTTGTTGATTGAAGTTCCTTTCGTCCGAATGAGTTGTTTTGAATCTATTGGAATGCATTAAATTTTACTCGTTCCCATTACAGTCAAATCAAGTCAATTAGATTGAGTTGTACTTAATTCTAACTAATCAAAGTTCATTCTATCAACTCAATTCATTTGATTCGATTTCAACGCCTTTAAGGTCATCCGTTGTCGTTCGAATGTAGATGAAATGAAGGGATTGTTGTTAATTGTTGTTCATTGAAGTTCCTTTCGTCAAATTCAGTAGTTTTGAATCTATTGGAATGCGTTAAAGTTTACTCGTACTCCTTACAGTCAAATCAAGTCAATTAGATTGAGTTGTACTCAATTCTAGCTAATCAAAGTTCATTCTATCAAGCTCAATTTATTTGATTCGATTTCAATGCCTTTAAGGTCATTCCTTGCCGTTCGAATGTAAATGAAATGAAGGGATTGATGTTGATTGTTGTCGATTGAAGTTCTTTTCGTCCGAATTAGTTATTTTGAATCTATTGGAATGCCTTAAAGCTTACTCGTTCTACTTACAGTCAAATCAAGTCAATTAGATTGAGTTGTACTCAATTCTAGCTAATCAAAGTTCATTATATCAAACTCAATTCATTTGATTCGATTTGAATACCTTTAAGGTCATCCCTTGTCGTTCGAATGTAAATGAAATGAAGGGATTGATGTTGATTGTTGTTGATTGAAGTTCCTTTCGTCCGAATTAGTTGTTTTGAATCTATTGGAATGCATTAAAGTTTACTCGTTCTCATTACAGTCAAATCAAGTCAATTAGATTGAGTTGTACTGAATTCTAGCTAATCAAAGTTCATTCTATCAAACTCAATTCATTTGATTCGATTTCAATGCCTTTAAGGTCATTCCTTGTCGTTGAAATGTAAATGAAATGAAGGGATTGATGTTGATTGTTGTTGATTGAAGTTCCTTTCGTTCGAATTAGTTTTTTTGAATCTATTGGAATGCATTAAAGTTTACTCGTTCTCATTACAGTCAAATCAAGTCAATTAGATATAGTAGTACTCAATTCTAACTAATCAAAGTTGATTCTATCCAACTGAATTCATTTGATTCGATTTCAATGCCTTTAAGGTCATTCCTTGTCGTTCGAATGTAAATGAAATCATGGGATTGTTGTTAACTGTTGTTGATTGAAGTTCCTTTCGTCTAATTCAGTTGTTTTGAATCTATTGCAATGCGTTAAAGTTTACTCGTTCTCCTTACAGTCAAATCAAGTCAATTAGATTGAGTTGTACTCAATTCTAGATAATCAAAGTTCATGCTATCAGACTCAATTCATTTGATTCGATTTGACTACCTTTAAGGTCATCCCTTGTCGTTCGAATGGAAATGAAATGAAGGGATTGATGTTGATTGTTGTTGATTGAAGTTCCTTTCGTTCGAATTAGTTGTTTTGAATCCATAGGAATGCATTAAAGTTTACTCGTTGTACTTACAGTTAAATCAAGTCATTTAGATTGAGTTTTACTCAATTCTATCTAATCAAAGTTCATTCTATCAAACTCAATACATTTGATTTGATTTGAATGCCTTTAAGGTCGTCCTTTGTCGTTCGAATGTAAATGAAATCAAGGGATTGTTGTTCATTGTTGTTAATTGAAGTTCCTTTCCTCCGATTCAGTTGTTTTGAATCTTTTGGAATGCGTTAAAGTTTACTCGTTCTCATTACAGTCAAATCAAGTCAATTAGATTGAGTTGTACTGAATTCTAACTAATCAAAGTTCATTCTATCAAACTCAATTCATTTGATTCGATTTCAAAGCCTTTAAGGTCATCCGTTGTCGTTCGAATGTAGATGAAATCAAGGGATTGTTTTTAATTGTTGTTCATTGAAGTTCCTTTCGTCAAATTCAGTTGTTTTGAATCTATTGGAATGGGTTAAAGTTTACTCGTACTCCTTACAGTCAAATCAAGTCAATTAGATTGAGTTGTAATCAATTCTAGCAAATTAAAGTTCATTCTATCAAACTCAATTCATTTGATTCGATTTAACTACCTTTAAGGTCATCCCTTGTCGTTCGAATGTAAATGAAATGAAGGGATTGATGTTGATTGTTGTTGATTGAAGTTCCTTTCGTCCGAATTAGTTGTTTTGAATCTATTGGAATGCATTAAAGTTTACTCGTTCTACTTACAGTCCAATCAAGTCAATTAGATTGAGTTGTACTCAATTCTAGCTAATCAAAGTTCATTCTATCAAACTCAATTCATTTGATTCGATTTCAATGCCTTTAAGGTCATTCCTTGTCGTTCGAATGTAAATGAAATGAAGAGATTGATGTTGATTGTTGTTGATTGAAGTTCCTTTCGTCCGAATTAGTTGTTTTGAATCTATTGGAATGCATTAAAGTTTACTCGTTCTACTTACAGTCAAATCAAGTCAATTAGATTGAGTTGTACTCAATTCTAGCTAATCAAAGTTTATTCTATCAAACTCAATTCATTTGATTCGATTTCAATGCCTTTAAGGTCATTCCTTGTCGTTCGAATGTAAATGAAATCATGAGATTGATGTTGATTGTTGTTGATTGAAGTTCCTTTCGTCCGAATTAGTTGTTTTGAATCTATTGGAATGCATTAAAGTTTACTCGTTCTACTTACAGTCAAATCAAGTCATTTAGATTGAGTTTTACTCAATTCTATCTAATCAAAGTTCATTCTATCAAACTCAATTCATTTGATTCGATTTGGCTACCTTTAAGGTCATCCCTTGTCGTTCGAATGTAAATGAAATGAAGGGATTGATGTTGATTGTTGTTGATTGAAGTTCCTTTCGTTCGAATTAGTTGTTTTGAATCTATCGGAATGAATGAAAGTTTACTCGTTCTACTTACAGTCAAATCAAGTCATTTAGATTCAGTTTTTCTCAATTCTATCTAATCAAAGTTCATTCTATCAAACTCAATACATTTGATTTGATTTGAATGCCTTTACGGTCGTCCCTTGTCGTTCGAATGTAAATGAAATCAAGGGATTGTTGTTCATTGTTTTTGATTGAAGTTCCTTTCCTCCGATTCAGTTGTTTTGAATCTTTTGGAATGCGTTAAAGTTTACTCGTTCTCATTACAGTCAAATCAAGTCAATTAGATTGAGTTGTACTGAATTCTAACTAATCAAACTCAATTCATTTGATTCGATTTCAACGCCTTTAAGGTCATCCGTTGTCGTTCGAATGTAGATGAAATCAAGGGATTGTTGTTAATTATTGTTCATTGAAGTTCCTTTCGTCATATTCAGTTGTTTTGAATCTATTGGAATGCGTTAAAGTTTACTCGTACTCCTTACAGTCAAATCAAGTCAATTAGATTGAGTTGTACTCAATTCTAGCTAATCAAAGTTCATTCTATCAAACTCAATTCATTTGATTCGATTTCAATGCCTTTAAGGTCATTCCTTGCATTTCGAATGTAAATGAAATAAAGGGATTGTTGTTAATTGTTGTTGATTGAAGTTCCTTTCCTCCGATTCAGTTGTTTTGAATCTATTAGAATGCGTTAATGTTTACTCGTTCTCATTACAGTCAAATCAAGTCAATTAGATTGAGTTGTATTCAATTCTAACTAATCAAAGTTCATTCTATGCAACTTAATTCATTTGATTCGATTTGAATGCCTTTAAGGTCATCCCTTGTCGTTCGAATGTTAATGAAATAAAGGGATTGATGTTAATTGTTGTTTATTGAAGTTCCTTTCGTCCAATTCAGCTGTTTTGAATCTATGGGATTGAGTTGTACACAATTATAACTAATCAAAGTTCATTCTATCAAACTCAATTCGTTTGATTCGATTTGAATGCCTTTATGGTCATCCGTTGTCATTCGAATGTAAATGAAGTAAAGGGATTGATGTTAATTGTTGTTGTTTGAAGTTCCTTTCGTCCAATTATGTTGTTTTGAATCAATAGGAATGCGTTAAAGTTTACTCGTTCTACTTGCAATCAAATCAAGTCAATTAGATTGAGTTGTACTCAATTCTAACTAATCAAAATTCATTCTATCAAACTCAGTTCATTTGATTCGATGTGAATGCCTTTAAGGTCAACTGTTGTCGTTCGAATGTAAATGAAATAAAGGGATTACTGTTAATCGTTGTTGATTGAAGTTCCTTTCGTCCAATTCAGTTGTTTTGAATCTATTGGAATCCGTTAAAGTTTTCTCGTTCTACTTCCAGTCAAATCAAATCAATTAGATGTAGTAGTACTCTATTCTAACTAATCAAAATTCATTCTATCCAACAAAATTCATTTGATTCAATTTGAATGCCTTTAAGGTCATCGGTTGTCGTTTGAATGTAAATGAAATCAAGGGATTGTTGTTAATTGTTGTTGATTGAAGTTCCTTTCGTCCGAATTAGTTGTTTTGAATCTATTGGAATGCATAAACGTTTACTCGTTCTCATTACAGTAAAATCAAGTCAATTAGATTGAGTAGTACTCAATTCTAACTAATCAAAGTTCATTCTATCAAACTCAATTCATTTGATTTGATTTGAATGCCTTTAAGGTCGTCCCTTGTCGTTCGAATGTAAATGAAATCAAGGGATTGTTGTTCATTGTTTTTGATTTAAGTTCCTTTCCTCCGATTCAGTTGTTTTGAATCTTTTGGAATGCGTTAAAGTTTACTCGTTCTCATTACAGTCAAATCAAGTCAATTAGATTGAGTTGTACTGAATTCTAACTAATCAAACTCAATTCATTTGATTCGATTTCAACGCCTTTAAGGTCATCCGTTGTCGTTCGAATGTAGATGAAATCAAGGGATTGTTGTTAATTATTGTTCATTGAAGTTCCTTTCGTCATATTCAGTTGTTTTGAATCTATTGGAATGCGTTAAAGTTTACTCGTACTCCTTACAGTCAAATCAAGTCAATTAGATTGAGTTGTACTCAATTCTCACTAATCAAAGTTCATTCTATGAAACTCAATTCATTTGATTCGATTTCAACGCCTTTAAGGTCATCCGTTGTCGTTCGAATGTAGATGAAATCAAGGGATTGTTGTTAATTATTGTTCATTGAAGTTCCTTTCGTCAAATTCAGTAGTTTTGAATCTATTGGAATGCGTTAAAGTTTACTCGTTCTCCTTAGAGTCAAATCAAGTCAATTAGATTGAGTTGTACTTAATTCTCACTAATCAAAGTTCATTCTATGAAACTCAATTCATTTGATTCGATTTCAACGCCTTTAAGGTCATCCGTTGTCGTTCGAATGTAGATGAAATCAAGGGATTGTTGTTAATTATTGTTCATTGAAGTTCCTTTCGTCAAATTCAGTAGTTTTGAATCTATTGGAATGCGTTAAAGTTTACTCATACTCCTTACAGTCAAATCAAGTCAATTAGATTGAGTAGTACTCAATTCTAGCTAATCAAAGTTCATTCTATCAAGCTCAATTTATTTGATTCGATTTCAATGCCTTTAAGGTCATTCCTTGTCGTTCGAATGTAAATGAAATGAAGGGATTGATGTTGATTGTTGTTGATTGAAGTTCTTTTCGTCCGAATTAGTTGTTTTGAATCTATTGGAATGCATTAAAGTTTACTCGTTCTACTTACAGTCAAATCAAGTCATTTAGATTGAGTTTTACTCAATTCTATCTAATCAAAGTTCATTCTATCAAACTCAATACTTTTGATTTGATTTGAATGCCTTTAAGGTCGTCCCTTGCCGTTCGAATGTAAATGAAATAAAGGAAGGGATTGTTGTTCATTGTTGTTGATTGAGGTTCCTTTCGTCCAATTCAGTTGTTTTGAATCTATTGCAATGCGTTAAAGTTTACTCGTTCTCATTACAGTCAAATCAAGTCAATTAGATTGAGTTGTACTAAATTCTAACTAATCAAAGTTCATTCTATCAAACTCAATTCATTTGATTCGATTTCAACGCCTTTAAGGTCTTCCGTTGTCGTTCGAATGTAGATGAAATCAAGGGATTGTTGTTAATTGTTGTTCACTAAAGTTCCTTTCGTCAAATTCAGTTGTTTTCATTCTATTGGAATGCGTTAAAGTTTACTCGTACTCCTTACAGTCAAATCAAGTCAATTAGATTGAGTTGTACTCAATTCTAGCTAATCAAAGTTCATTCTATCAAACTTAATTCATTTGATTCGATTTCAATGCATTTAAGGTCATTCCTTGTCGTTGGAATGTAAATGAAATGAAGGGATTGATGTTGATTGTTGTTGATTGAAGTTCCTTTCGTCCGAATTAGTTGTTTTGAATCTATTGGAATGCATTAAAGTTTACTCGTTCTACTTACAGTCAAATCAAGTCAATTAGATTGAGTTGTACTCAATTCTAGCTAATCAAAGTTCATTCTATCAACCTCAATTCATTTGATTCGATTTCAATGCCTTTAAGGTCATTCCTTGTCGTTCGAATGTAAATGAAATGAAGGGATTGATGTTGATTGTTGTTGATTGAAGATCCTTTCGTCCGAATTAGTTGTTTTGAATCTATTGGAATGCGTTAAAGTTTACTCGTTCTCATTACAGTCAAATCAAGCCAATTAGATTGAGTTGTACTCAATTCTAGCTAATCAAAGTTCATTCTATCAAACTCACTTCAGTTGATTCGATTTCAAGGCCTTTAAGGTCATCCGTTGTCATTCGAATGTAGATGAAATCAAGGGATTGTTGTTAATTGTTGTTCATTGAAGTTCGTTTCGTCAAATTGAGTTATTTTGAATCTATTGGAATGCGTTAAAGTTTACTCGTTCTCATTACATACAAATCAAGTCAATTAGATTGAGTTGTACTCAATTCTAGCTAATCAAAGTTCATTCTATCAAACTCAATTAATTTGATTCGATTTGACTACCTTTAAGGTCATCCCTTGTCGTTCGAATGTAAATGAAATGAAGGGATTGATGTTGATTGTTGTTGATTGAAGTTCCTTTCGTTCGAATTAGTTGTTTTGAATCTATTGGAATGCATTAAAGTTTACTCGTTCTCATTACAGTCAAATCAAGTCAATTAGATTGAGTTGTACTGAATTCTAGCTAATCAAAGTTCATTCTATCAAACTCAATTCATTTGATTCGATTTCAATGCCTTTAAGGTCATTCCTTGTCGTTGAAATGTAAATGAAATGAAGGGATTGATGTTGATTGTTGTTGATTGAAGTTCCTTTCGTTCGAATTAGTTTTTTTGAATCTATTGGAATGCATTAAAGTTTACTCGTTCTCATTACAGTCAAATCAAGTCAATTAGATATAGTAGTACTCAATTCTAACTAATCAAAGTTGATTCTATCCAACTGAATTCATTTGATTCGATTTCAATGCCTTTAAGGTCATTCCTTGTCGTTCGAATGTAAATGAAATCATGGGATTGTTGTTAACTGTTGTTGATTGAAGTTCCTTTCGTCTAATTCAGTTGTTTTGAATCTATTGCAATGCGTTAAAGTTTACTCGTTCTCCTTACAGTCAAATCAAGTCAATTAGATTGAGTTGTACTCAATTCTAGATAATCAAAGTTCATGCTATCAGACTCAATTCATTTGATTCGATTTGACTACCTTTAAGGTCATCCCTTGTCGTTCGAATGGAAATGAAATGAAGGGATTGATGTTGATTGTTGTTGATTGAAGTTCCTTTCGTTCGAATTAGTTGTTTTGAATCTATAGGAATGCATTAAAGTTTACTCGTTGTACTTACAGTTAAATCAAGTCATTTAGATTGAGTTTTACTCAATTCTATCTAATCAAAGTTCATTCTATCAAACTCAATACATTTGATTTGATTTGAATGCCTTTAAGGTCGTCCTTTGTCGTTCGAATGTAAATGAAATCAAGGGATTGTTGTTCATTGTTGTTAATTGAAGTTCCTTTCCTCCGATTCAGTTGTTTTGAATCTTTTGGAATGCGTTAAAGTTTACTCGTTCTCATTACAGTCAAATCAAGTCAATTAGATTGAGTTGTACTGAATTCTAACTAATCAAAGTTCATTCTATCAAACTCAATTCATTTGATTCGATTTCAAAGCCTTTAAGGTCATCCGTTGTCGTTCGAATGTAGATGAAATCAAGGGATTGTTTTTAATTGTTGTTCATTGAAGTTCCTTTCGTCAAATTCAGTTGTTTTGAATCTATTGGAATGGGTTAAAGTTTACTCGTACTCCTTACAGTCAAATCAAGTCAATTAGATTGAGTTGTACTCAATTCTAGCAAATTAAAGTTCATTCTATCAAACTCAATTCATTTGATTCGATTTAACTACCTTTAAGGTCATCCCTTGTCGTTCGAATGTAAATGAAATGAAGGGATTGATGTTGATTGTTGTTGATTGAAGTTCCTTTCGTCCGAATTAGTTGTTTTGAATCTATTGGAATGCATTAAAGTTTACTCGTTCTACTTACAGTCCAATCAAGTCAATTAGATTGAGTTGTACTCAATTCTAGCTAATCAAAGTTCATTCTATCAAACTCAATTCATTTGATTCGATTTCAATGCCTTTAAGGTCATTCCTTGTCGTTCGAATGTAAATGAAATGAAGAGATTGATGTTGATTGTTGTTGATTGAAGTTCCTTTCGTCCGAATTAGTTGTTTTGAATCTATTGGAATGCATTAAAGTTTACTCGTTCTACTTACAGTCAAATCAAGTCAATTAGATTGAGTTGTACTCAATTCTAGCTAATCAAAGTTTATTCTATCAAACTCAATTCATTTGATTCGATTTCAATGCCTTTAAGGTCATTCCTTGTCGTTCGAATGTAAATGAAATCATGAGATTGATGTTGATTGTTGTTGATTGAAGTTCCTTTCGTCCGAATTAGTTGTTTTGAATCTATTGGAATGCATTAAAGTTTACTCGTTCTACTTACAGTCAAATCAAGTCATTTAGATTGAGTTTTACTCAATTCTATCTAATCAAAGTTCATTCTATCAAACTCAATACATTTGATTTGATTTGAATGCCTTTAAGGTCGTCCCTTGTCGTTCGAATGTAAATGAAATCAAGGGATTGTTGTTCATTGTTGTTGATTGAAGTTCCTTTCGTCCGATTCAGTTGTTTTGAATGCGTTAAAGTTTACTTGTTCTCATTACAGTCAAATCAAGTCAATTAGATTGAGTGGTACTTAATTCTAACTAATCAAAGTTCATTCTATCAAACTCAATTCATTTGATTCGATTTCAATGCCTTTAAGGTCATTCCTTGTCGTTGCAATGTAAATGAAATGAAGGGATTGATGTTGATTGTTGTTGATTGAAGTTCCTTTCGTTCGAATTAGTTGTTTTGAATCTATTGGAATGCATTAAAGTTTACTCGTTCTCCTTAGAGTCAAATCAAGTCAATTAGATTGAGTTGTAATCAATTCTAGCTAATCAAAGTTCATTCTATCAAACTCAATTCATTTGATTCGATTTGGCTACCTTTAAGGTCATCCCTTGTCGTTCGAATGTAAATGAAATGAAGGGATTGATGTTGATTGTTGTTGATTGAAGTTCCTTTCGTTCGAATTAGTTGTTTTGAATCTATCGGAATGCATTAAAGTTTACTCGTTCTACTTACAGTCAAATCAAGTCATTTAGATTCAGTTTTTCTCAATTCTATCTAATCAAAGTTCATTCTATCAAACTCAATACATTTGATTTGATTTGAATGCCTTTACGGTCGTCCCTTGTCGTTCAAATGTAAATGAAATCAAGGGATTGTTGTTCATTGTTGTTGATTGAAGTTCCTTTCCTCCGATTCAGTTGTTTTGAATGCGTTAAAGTTTACTTGTTCTCATTACAGTCAAATCAAGTCAATTAGATTGAGTGGTACTTAATTCTAACGAATCAAAGTTCATTCTATTAAACTCAATTCATTTGATTCGATTTCAACGCCTTTAAGGTCATCCGTTGTCGTTCGAATGTAGATTAAATCAAGGGATTGTTGTTAATTGTTGTTCATTGAAGTTCCTTTCGTCATATTCAGTTCTTTTGAATCTATCGGAATGCGTTAAAGTTTACTCGTACTCCTTACAGTCAAATCAAGTCATTTAGATTGAGTTTTACTCAATTCTAGCTAATCAAAGTTCATTCTATCAAACTCAATTCATTTGATTCGATTTCAATGCCTTTAAGGTCGTCCCTTGTCGTTCGAATGTAAATGAAATCAAGGGATTGTTGTTCATTGTTGTTGATTGAAGTTCCTTTCCTCCGATTCAGTTGTTTTGAATCTATTGGAATGCGTTAAAGTTTACTCGTTCTCCTTAGAGTCAAATCAAGTCAATTAGATTGAGTTGTACTCAATTCTAGCTAATCAAAGTTCATTCTATGAAACTCAATTCATTTGATTCGATTTGAATACCTTTAAGGTCTTCCCTTATCGTTCGAATGTAAATGAAATGAAGGGATTGATGTTGATTGTTGTTGATTGAAGTTCCTTTCGTCCGAATTAGTTGTTTTGAATCTATTGGAATGCATTAAAGTTTACTCGTTCTCATTACAGTAAAATCAAGTCAATTAGATTGAGTAGTACTCAATTCTAACTAATCAAAGTTCATTCTATCAAACTCAATTCATTTGATTTGATTTGAATGCCTTTATGGTCGTCCCTTGTTGTTCGAATGTAAATGAAATCAAGGGATTGTTGTTCATTGTTTTTGATTGAAGTTCCTTTCCTCCGATTCAGTTGTTTTGAATCTTTTGGAATGCGTTAAAGTTTACTCGTTCTCAATACAGTCAAATCAAGTCAATTAGATTGAGTTGTCCTGAATTCTAACTAATCAAACTCAATTCATTTGATTCGATTTCAACGCCTTTATGGTCATCCGTTGTCGTTCGAATGTAGATGAAATCAAGGGATTGTTGTTAATTATTGTTCATTGAAGTTCCTTTCGTCATATTCAGTTGTTTTGAATCTATTGGAATGCGTTAAAGTTTACTCGTACTCCTTACAGTCAAATCAAGTCAATTAGATTGAGTTGTACTCAATTCTAGCTAATCAAAGTTCATTCTATCAAACTCAATTCATTTGATTCGATTTCAATGCCTTTAAGGTCATTCCTTGTCGTTCGAATGAAAATGAAATAAATGGATTGTTGTTAATTGTTGTTGATTGAAGTTCCTTTCCTCCGATTCAGTTGTTTTGAATCTATTGGAATATTCGCGTTAATGTTTACTCGATCTCCTTAGAGTCAAATCAAGTCAATTAGATTGAGTTGTACTCAATTCTAGCTAATAAAAGTTCATTCTATAAACTCAATTCATTTGATTCGATTTGACTACCTTTAAGGTCTTCCCTTGTCGTTCGAATGTAAATGAAATGAAGGGATTGATGTTGATTGTTGTTGATTGAAGTTCCTTTTGTGCGAATTACTTGTTTTGAATCTATTGGAATGCATTAAAGTTTACTCGTTCTACTTACAGTCAAATCAAGTCAATTAGATTGAGTTGTACTCAATTCTAGCTAATCAAAGTTCATTCTATCAAACTCAATTCATTTGATTCGATTTGACTACCTTTAAGGTCATCCCTTGTCGTTCGAATGTAAATGAAATGAAGGGATTGATGTTGATTGTTGTTGATTGAAGTTCCTTTCGTTCGAATTAGTTGTTTTGAATCTATTGGAATGCATTAAAGTTTACTCGTTCTACTTACAGTCAAATCAAGTCAATTAGATTGAGTTGTACTCAATTCTAGATAATCAAAGTTCATTCTATCAAACTCAATTCATTTGATTCGATTTGACTACCTTTAAGGTCTTCCCTTGTCGTTCGAATGTAAATGAAATGAAGGGATTGATGTTGATTGTTGTTGATTGAAGTTCCTTTCGTCCGAATGAGTTGTTTTGAATCTATTGGAATGCATTAAAGTTTACTCGTTCCCATTACAGTCAAATCAAGTCAATTAGATTGAGTTGTACTTAATTCTAACTAATCAAAGTTCATTCTATCAACTCAATTCATTTGATTCGATTTCAACGCCTTTAAGGTCATCCGTTGTCGTTCGAATGTAGATGAAATGAAGGGATTGTTGTTAATTGTTGTTCATTGAAGTTCCTTTCGTCAAATTCAGTAGTTTTGAATCTATTGGAATGCGTTAAAGTTTACTCGTACTCCTTACAGTCAAATCAAGTCAATTAGATTGAGTTGTACTCAATTCTAGCTAATCAAAGTTCATTCTATCAAGCTCAATTTATTTGATTCGATTTCAATGCCTTTAAGGTCATTCCTTGCCGTTCGAATGTAAATGAAATGAAGGGATTGATGTTGATTGTTGTTGATTGAAGTTCTTTTCGTCCGAATTAGTTATTTTGAATCTATTGGAATGCCTTAAAGCTTACTCGTTCTACTTACAGTCAAATCAAGTCAATTAGATTGAGTTGTACTCAATTCTAGCTAATCAAAGTTCATTATATCAAACTCAATTCATTTGATTCGATTTGAATACCTTTAAGGTCATTCCTTGTCGTTCGAATGTAAATGAAATGAAGGGATTGATGTTGATTGTTGTTGATTGAAGTTCCTTTCGTCCGAATTAGTTGTTTTGAATCTATTGGAATGCATTAAAGTTTACTCGTTCTCATTACAGTCAAATCAAGTCAATTAGATTGAGTTGTACTCAATTCTAGCTAATCAAAGTTCATTCTATCAAACTCAATTCATTTGATTCGATTTGACTACCTTTAAGGTCATCCCTTGTCGTTCGAATGTAAATGAAATGAAGGGATTGATGTTGATTGTTGTTGATTGAAGTTCCTTTCGTTCTAATTAGTTGTTTTGAATCTATTGGAATGCATTAAAGTTTACTCGTTCTACTTACAGTCAAATCAAGTCATTTAGATTGAGTTTTACTCAATTCTATCTAATCAAAGTTCATTCTATCGAACTCAATACATTTGATTTGATTTGAATGCCTTTAAGTTCGTCCCTTGTCGTTCGAATGTAAATGAAATCAAGGGATTGTTGTTCATTGTTGTTGATTGAAGTTCCTTTCCTCCGATTCAGTTGTTTTGAATCTATTGGAATGCGTTAAAGTTTACTCGTTCTCGTTAGAGTCAAATCAAGTCAATTAGATTGAGTTGTACTCAATTCTAGCTAATCAAAGTTCATTCTATGAAACTCAATTCATTTGATTCGATTTGAATACCTTTAAGGTCTTCCCTTATCGTTCGAATGTAAATGAAATGAAGGGATTGATGTTGATTGTTGTTGATTGAAGTTCCTTTCGTCCGAATTAGTTGTTTTGAATCTATTGGAATGCATTAAAGTTTACTCGTTCTCATTATAGTAAAATCAAGTCAATTAGATTGAGTAGTACTCAATTCTAACTAATCAAAGTTCATTCTATCAAACTCAATTCATTTGATTTGATTTGAATGCCTTTAAGGTCGTCCCTTGTCGTTCGAATGTAAATGAAATCAAGGGATTGTTGTTCATTGTTTTTGATTGAAGTTCCTTTCCTCCGATTCAGTTGTTTTGAATCTTTTGGAATGCGTTAAAGTTTACTCGTTCTCATTACAGTCAAATCAAGTCAATTAGATTGAGTTGTACTGAATTCTAACTAATTAAACTCAATTCATTTGATTCGATTTCAACGCCTTTAAGGTCATCCGTTGTCGTTCGAATGTAGATGAAATCAAGAGATTGTTGTTAATTATTGTTCATTGAAGTTCCTTTCGTCATATTCAGTTGTTTTGAATCTATTGGAATGCGTTAAAGTTTACTCGTACTCCTTACAGTCAAATCAAGTCAATTAGATTGAGTTGTACTCAATTCTAGCTAATCAAAGTTCATTCTATCAAACTCAATTCATTTGATTCGATTTCAATGCCTTTAAGGTCATTCCTTGTCGTTCGAATGTAAATGAAATAAAGGGATTGTTGTTAATTGTTGTTGATTGAAGTTCCTTTCCTCCGATTCAGTTGTTTTGAATCTATTAGAATGCGTTAATGTTTACTCGTTCTCCTTAGAGTCAAATCAAGTCAATTAGATTGAGTTGTACTCAATTCTAGCTAATCAAAGTTCATTCTATCAAACTCAATTCATTTGATTCGATTTGACAACCTTTAAGGTCTTCCCTTGTCTTTCGAATGTAAATGAAATGAAGGGATTGATGTTGATTGTTGTTGATTGAAGTTCCTTTTGTGCGAATTACTTGTTTTGAATCTATTGGAATTGATTAAAGTTTACTCGTTCTACTTACAGTCAAATCAAGTCAATTAGATTGAGTTGTACTCAATTCTAGCTAATCAAAGTTCATTCTATCAAACTCAATTCATTTGATTCGATTTGACTACCTTTAAGGTCATCCCTTGTCGTTCGAATGTAAATGAAATGAAGGGATTGATATTGATTGTTGTTGATTGAAGTTCCTTTCGTTCGAATTAGTTGTTTTGAATCTATTGGAATGCATTAAAGTTTACTCGTTCTACTTACAGTCAAATCAAGTCAATTAGATTGAGTTGTACTCAATTCTAGCTAATCAAAGTTCATTCTATCAAACTCAATTCATTTGATTCGATTTGACTACCTTTAAGGTCTTCCCTTGTCGTTCGAATGTAAATGAAATGAAGGGATTGATGTTGATTGTTGTTGATTGAAGTTCCTTTCGTCGGAATGAGTTGTTTTGAATCTATTGGAATGCATTAAAGTTTACTCGTTCTCATTACAGTCAAATCAAGTCAATTAGATTGAGTTGTACTTAATTCTAACTAATCAAAGTTCATTCTATCAACTCAATTCATTTGATTCGATTTCAACGCCTTTAAGGTCATCCGTTGTCGTTCGAATGTAGATGAAATGAAGGGATTGTTGTTAATTGTTGTTCATTGAAGTTCCTTTCGTCAAATTCAGTAGTTTTGAATCTATTGGAATGCGTTAAAGTTTACTCGTACTCCTTACAGTCAAATCAAGTCAATTAGATTGAGTTGTACTCAATTCTAGCTAATCAAAGTTCATTCTATCAAGCTCAATTTATTTGATTCGATTTCAATGCCTTTAAGGTCATTCCTTGTCGTTCGAATGTAAATGAAATGAAGGGATTGATGTTGATTGTTGTTGATTGAAGTTCTTTTCGTCCGAATTAGTTATTTTGAATCTATTGGAATGCCTTAAAGCTTACTCGTTCTACTTACAGTCAAATCAAGTCAATTAGATTGAGTTGTACTCAATTCTAGCTAATCAAAGTTCATTATATCAAACTCAATTCATTTGATTCGATTTGAATACCTTTAAGGTCATCCCTTGTCGTTCGAATGTAAATGAAATGAAGGGATTGATGTTGATTGTTGTTGATTGAAGTTCCTTTCGTCCGAATTAGTTGTTTTGAATCTATTGGAATGCATTAAAGTTTACTCGTTCTCATTACAGTCAAATCAAGTCAATTAGATTGAGTTGTACTCAATTCTAGCTAATCAAAGTTCATTCTATCAAACTCAATTCATTTGATTCGATTTGACTACCTTTAAGGTCATCCCTTGTCGTTCGAATGTAAATGAAATGAAGGGATTGATGTTGATTGTTGTTGATTAAAGTTCCTTTCGTTCTAATTAGTTGTTTTGAATCTATTGGAATGCATTAAAGTTTACTCGTTCTACTTACAGTCAAATCAAGTCATTTAGATTGAGTTTTACTCAATTCTATCTAATCAAAGTTCATTCTATCGAACTCAATACATTTGATTTGATTTGAATGCCTTTAAGGTCGTCCCTTGTCGTTCGAATGTAAATGAAATCAAGGGATTGTTGTTCATTGTTGTTGATTGAAGTTCCTTTCCTCCGATTCAGTTGTTTTGAATCTATTGGAATGCGTTAAAGTTTACTCGTTCTCCTTAGAGTCAAATCAAGTAAATTAGATTGAGTTGTACTCAATTCTAGCTAATCAAAGTTCATTCTATGAAACTCAATTCATTTGATTCGATTTGAATACCTTTAAGGTCTTCCCTTATCGTTCGAATGTAAATAAAATGAAGGGATTGATGTTGATTGTTGTTGATTGAAGTTCCTTTCGTCCGAATTAGTTGTTTTGAATCTATTGGAATGCATTAAAGTTTACTCGTTCTCATTACAGTAAAATCAAGTCAATTAGATTGAGTTGTACTCAATTCTAGCTAATCAAAGTTCATTATATCAAACTCAATTCATTTGATTCGATTTGAATACCTTTAAGTTCATCCCTTGTCGTTCGAATGTAAATGAAATGAAGGGATTGATGTTGATTGTTGTTGATTGAAGTTCCTTTCGTCCGAATTAGTTGTTTTGAATCTATTGGAATGCATTAAAGTTTACTCGTTCTCGTTACAGTCAAATCAAGTCAATTAGATTGAGTTGTACTCAATTCTAGCTAATCAAACTTCATTCTATCAAACTCAATTCATTTGATTCGATTTGACTACCTTTAAGATCATCCCTTGTCGTTCGAATGTAAATGAAATGAAGGGATTGATGTTGATTGTTGTTGATTAAAGTTCCTTTCGTTCTAATTAGTTGTTTTGAATCTATTGGAATGCATTAAAGTTTACTCGTTCTACTTACAGTCAAATCAAGTCATTTAGATTGAGTTTTACTCAATTCTATCTAATCAAAGTTCATTCTATCGAACTCAATACATTTGATTTGATTTGAATGCCTTTAAGGTCGTCCCTTGTCGTTCGAATGTAAATGAAATCAAGGGATTGTTGTTCATTGTTGTTGATTGAAGTTCCTTTCCTCCGATTCAGTTGTTTTGAATCTATTGGAATGCGTTAAAGTTTACTCGTTCTCCTTAGAGTCAAATCAAGTAAATTAGATTGAGTTGTACTCAATTCTAGCTAATCAAAGTTCATTCTATGAAACTCAATTCATTTGATTCGATTTGAATACCTTTAAGGTCTTCCCTTATCGTTCGAATGTAAATGAAATGAAGGGATTGATGTTGATTGTTGTTGATTGAAGTTCCTTTCCTCCGAATTAGTTGTTTTGAATCTATTGGAATGCATTAAAGTTTACTCGTTCTCATTACAGTAAAATCAAGTCAATTAGATTGAGTAGTACTCAATTCTAACTAATCAAAGTTCATTCTATCAAACTCAATTCATTTGATTTGATTTGAATGCCTTTAAGGTCGTCCCTTGTCGTTCGAATGTAAATGAAATCAAGGGATTGTTATTCATTGTTTTTGATTGAAGTTCCTTTCCTCCGATTCAGTTGTTTTGAATCTTTTGGAATGCGTTAAAGTTTACTCGTTCTCATTACAGTCAAATCAAGTCAATTAGATTGAGTTGTACTGAATTCTAACTAATCAAACTCAATTCATTTGATTCGATTTCAACGCCTTTAAGGTCATCCGTTGTCGTTCGAATGTAGATGAAATCAAGAGATTGTTGTTAATTATTGTTCATTGAAGTTCCTTTCGTCATATTCAGTTGTTTTGAATCTATTGGAATGCGTTAAAGTTTACTCGTACTCCTTACAGTCAAATCAAGTCAATTAGATTGAGTTGTACTCAATTCTAGCTAATCAAAGTTCATTCTATCAAACTCAATTCATTTGATTCGATTTGAATGCCTTTAAGGTCATTCCTTGTCGTTCGAATGTAAATGAAATAAAGGGATTGTTGTTAATTGTTGTTGATTGAAGTTCCTTTCCTCCGATTCAGTTGTTTTGAATCTATTAGAATGCGTTAATGTTTACTCGTTCTCCTTAGAGTCAAATCAAGTCAATTAGATTGAGTTGTACTCAATTCTAGCTAATCAAAGTTCATTCTATCAAACTCAATTCATTTGATTCGATTTGACTACCTTTAAGGTCTTCCCTTGTCTTTCGAATGTAAATGAAATTAAGGGATTGATGTTGATTGTTGTTGATTGAAGTTCCTTTTGTGCGAATTACTTGTTTTGAATCTATTGGAATTCATTAAAGTTTACTCGTTCTACTTACAGTCAAATCAAGTCAATTAGATTGAGTTGTACTCAATTCTAGCTAATCAAAGTTCATTCTATCAAACTCAATTCATTTGATTCGATTTGACTACCTTTAAGGTCATCCCTTGTCGTTCGAATGTAAATGAAATGAAGGGATTGATGTTGATTGTTGTTGATTGAAGTTCCTTTCGTTCGAATTAGTCGTTTTGAATCTATTGGAATGCATTAAAGTTTACTCGTTCTACTTACAGTCAAATCAAGTCAATTAGATTGAGTTGTACTCAATTCTAGCTAATCAAAGTTCATTCTATCAAACTAAATTCATTTGATTCGATTTGACTACCTTTAAGGTCTTCCCTTGTCGTTCGAATGTAAATGAAATGAAGGGATTGATGTTGATTGTTGTTGATTGAAGTTCCTTTCGTCCGAATGAGTTGTTTTGAATCTATTGGAATGCATTAAAGTTTACTCGTTCTCATTACATTCAAATCAAGTCAATTAGATTGAGTTGTACTTAATTCTAACTAATCAAAGTTCATTCTATCAACTCAATTCATTTGATTCGATTTCAACGCCTTTAAGGTCATCCGTTGTCGTTCGAATGTAGATGAAATGAAGGGATTGTTGTTAATTGTTGTTCATTGAAGTTCCTTTCGTCAAATTCAGTAGTGTTGAATCTATTGGAATGCGTTAAAGTTTACTCGTACTCCTTACAGTCAAATCAAGTCAATTAGATTGAGTTGTACTCAATTCTAGCAAATCAAAGTTCATTCTATCAAGCTCAATTTATTTGATTCGATTTCAATGCCTTTAAGGTCATTCCTTGCCGTTCGAATGTAAATGAAATGAAGGGATTGATGTTGATTGTTGTTGATTGAAGTTCCTTTCGTCCGAATTAGTTGTTTTGAATCTATTGGAATGCATTAAAGTTTACTCGTTCTCATTACAGTCAAATTAAGTCAATTAGATTGAGTTGTACTCAATTCTAGCTAATCAAAGTTCATTCTATCAAGCTCAATTTATTTGATTCGATTTCAATGCCTTTAAGGTCATTCCTTGCCGTTCGAATGTAAATGAAATGAAGGGATTGATGTTGATTGTTGTTGATTGAAGTTCTTTTCGTCCGAATTAGTTATTTTGAATCTATTGGAATGCCTTAAAGGTTACTCGTTCTACTTACAGTCAAATCAAGTCAATTAGATTGAGTTGTACTCAATTCTAGCTAATCAAAGTTCATTATATCAAACTCAATTCATTTGATTCGATTTGAATACCTTTAAGGTCATCCCTTGTCGTTCGAATGTAAATGAAATGAAGGGATTGATGTTGATTGTTGTTGATTGAAGTTCCTTTCGTCCGAATTAGTTGTTTTGAATCTATTGGAATGCATTAAAGTTTACTCGTTCTACTTACAGTCAAATCAAGTCAATTAGATTGAGTTGTACTCAATTCTAGCTAATCAAAGTTTATTCTATCAAACTCAATTCATTTGATTCGATTTCAATGCCTTTAAGGTCATTCCTTGTCGTTCGAATGTAAATGAAATGAAGGGATTGATGTTGATTGTTGTTGATTGAAGTTCCTTTCGTTCTAATTAGTTGTTTTGAATCTATTGGAATGCATTAAAGTTTACTCGTTCTACTTACAGTCAAATCAAGTCATTTAGATTGAGTTTTACTCAATTCTATCTAATCAAAGTTCATTCTATCGAACTCAATACATTTGATTTGATTTGAATGCCTTTAAGGTCGTCCCTTGTCGTTCGAATGTAAATGAAATCAAGGGATTGTTGTTCATTGTTGTTGATTGAAGTTCCTTTCCTCCGATTCAGTTGTTTTGAATCTATTGGAATGCGTTAAAGTTTACTCGTTCTCCTTAGAGTCAAATCAAGTCAATTAGATTGAGTTGTACTCAATTCTCACTAATCAAAGTTCATTCTATCAAACTCAATTCATTTGATTCGATTTCAACGCCTTTAAGGTCATCCGTTGTCGTTCGACTGTAGATGAAATCAAGGGATTGTTGTTAATTGTTGTTCATTGAAGTTCCTTTCGTCAAATTCAGTAGTTTTGAATCTATTGGAATGCGTTAAAGTTTACTCGTACTCCTTACAGTCAAATCAAGTCAATTAGATTGAGTAGTACTCAATTCTAGCTAATCAAAGTTCATTCTATCAAGCTCAATTTATTTGATTCGATTTCAATGCCTTTAAGGTCATTCCTTGTCGTTGGAATGTAAATGAAATGAAGGGATTGATGTTGATTGTTGTTTATTGAAGTTCCTTTCGTGCGAATTAGTTGTTTTGAATCTATTGGAATGCATTAAAGTTTACTCGTTCTACTTACAGTTAAATCAAGTCATTTAGATTGAGTTTTACTCAATTCTATCTAATCAAAGTTCATTCTATCAAACTCAATACTTTTGATTTGATTTGAATGCCTTTAAGGACCCTTGCCGTTCGAATGTAAATGAAATAAAGGGATTGTTGTTCATTGTTGTTGATTGAAGTTCCTTTCGTCCAATTCAGTTGTTTTGAATCTATTGCAATGCGTTAAAGTTTACTCGTTCTCATTACAGTCAAATCAAGTCAATTAGATTGAGTTGTACTAAATTCTAACTAATCAAAGTTCATTCTATCAAACTCAATTCATTTGATTCGATTTCAACGCCTTTAAGGTCTTCCGTTGTCGTTCGAATGTAGATGAAATCAAGGGATTGTTGTTAATTGTTGTTCACTAAAGTTCCTTTCGTCAAATTCAGTTGTTTTCATTCTATTGGAATGCGTTAAAGTTTACTCGTACTCCTTACAGTCAAATCAAGTCAATTAGATTGAGTTGTACTCAATTCTAGCTAATCAAAGTTCATTCTATCAAACTCAATTATTAATTTGATTCGATTTGACTACCTTTAAGGTCATCCCTTGTCGTTCGAATGTAAATGAAATGAAGGGATTGATGTTGATTGTTGTTGATTGAAGTTCCTTTCGTTCGAATTAGTTGTTTTGAATCTATTGGAATGCATTAAAGTTTACTCGTTCTCCTTAGAGTCAAATCAAGTCAATTAGATTGAGTTGTACTCAATTCTAGCTAATCAAAGTTCATTCTATCAAACTCAATTCATTTGATTCGATTTCAATGCCTTTAAGGTCGTCCCTTGTCGTTCGAATGTAAATGAAATGAAGGGATTGTTGTTCATTGTTGTTGATTGAAGTTCCTTTCCTCCGATTCAGTTGTTTTGAATCTTTTGGAATGCGTTAAAGTTTACTCGTTCTCATTACAGTCAAATCAAGTCAATTAGATTGAGTTGTACTTAATTCTAACTAATCAAAGTTCATTCTATCAAACTTAATTCATTTGATTCGATTTCAACGCCTTTAAGCTCATCCGTTGTCGTTCGAAAGTTGATGAAATCAAGGGATTGTTGTTAATTGTTGTTCATAGAAGTTCCTTTCGTCAAATTCAGTTGTTTTGAATCTATTGGAATGGGTTAAAGTTTACTCGTACTCCTTACAGTCAAATCAAGTCAATTAGATTGAGTTGTACTCAATTCTAGCAAATTAAAGTTCATTCTATCAAACTCAATTCATTTGATTCGATTTAACTACCTTTAAGGTCATCCCTTGTCGTTCGAATGTAAATGAAATGAAGGGATTGATGTTGATTGTTGTTGATTGAAGTTCCTTTCGTTCGAATTAGTTGTTTTGAATCTATAGGAATGCATTAAAGTTTACTCGTTGTACTTACAGTTAAATCAAGTCATTTAGATTGAGTTTTACTCAATTCTATCTAATCAAAGTTCATTCTATCAAACTCAATACATTTGATTTGATTTGAATGCCTTTAAGGTCGTCCTTTGTCGTTCGAATGTAAATGAAATCAAGGGATTGTTGTTCATTGTTGTTAATTGAAGTTCCTTTCCTCCGATTCAGTTGTTTTGAATCTTTTGGAATGCGTTAAAGTTTACTCGTTCTCATTACAGTCAAATCAAGTCAATTAGATTGAGTTGTACTGAATTCTAACTAATCAAAGTTCATTCTATCAAACTCAATTCATTTGATTCGATTTCAAAGCCTTTAAGGTCATCCGTTGTCGTTCGAATGTAGATGAAATCAAGGGATTGTTTTTAATTGTTGTTCATTGAAGTTCCTTTCGTCAAATTCAGTTGTTTTGAATCTATTGGAATGGGTTAAAGTTTACTCGTACTCCTTACAGTCAAATCAAGTCAATTAGATTGAGTTGTACTCAATTCTAGCAAATTAAAGTTCATTCTATCAAACTCAATTCATTTGATTCGATTTAACTACCTTTAAGGTCATCCCTTGTCGTTCGAATGTAAATGAAATGAAGGGATTGATGTTGATTGTTGTTGATTGAAGTTCCTTTCGTCCGAATTAGTTGTTTTGAATCTATTGGAATGCATTAAAGTTTACTCGTTCTACTTACAGTCCAATCAAGTCAATTAGATTGAGTTGTACTCAATTCTAGCAAATCAAAGTTCATTCTATCAAGCTCAATTTATTTGATTCGATTTCAATGCCTTTAAGGTCATTCCTTGCCGTTCGAATGTAAATGAAATGAAGGGATTGATGTTGATTGTTGTTGATTGAAGTTCCTTTCGTCCGAATTAGTTGTTTTGAATCTATTGGAATGCATTAAAGTTTACTCGTTCTCATTACAGTCAAATTAAGTCAATTAGATTGAGTTGTACTCAATTCTAGCTAATCAAAGTTCATTCTATCAAGCTCAATTTATTTGATTCGATTTCAATGCCTTTAAGGTCATTCCTTGCCGTTCGAATGTAAATGAAATGAAGGGATTGATGTTGATTGTTGTTGATTGAAGTTCTTTTCGTCCGAATTAGTTATTTTGAATCTATTGGAATGCCTTAAAGCTTACTCGTTCTACTTACAGTCAAATCAAGTCAATTAGATTGAGTTGTACTCAATTCTAGCTAATCAAAGTTCATTATATCAAACTCAATTCATTTGATTCGATTTGAATACCTTTAAGGTCATCCCTTGTCGTTCGAATGTAAATGAAATGAAGGGATTGATGTTGATTGTTGTTGATTGAAGTTCCTTTCGTCCGAATTAGTTGTTTTGAATCTATTGAAATGCATTAAAGTTTACTCGTTCTCATTACAGTCAAATCAAGTCAATTAGATTGAGTTGTACTCAATTCTAGCTAATCAAAGTTCATTCTATCAAACTCAATTCATTTGATTCGATTTGACTACCTTTAAGGTCATCCCTTGTCGTTCGAATGTAAATGAAATGAAGGGATTGATGTTGATTGTTGTTGATTGAAGTTCCTTTCGTTCTAATTAGTTGTTTTGAATCTATTGGAATGCATTAAAGTTTACTCGTTCTACTTACAGTCAAATCAAGTCATTTAGATTGAGTTTTACTCAATTCTATCTAATCAAAGTTCATTCTATCGAACTCAATACATTTGATTTGATTTGAATGCCTTTAAGGTCGTCCCTTGTCGTTCGAATGTAAATGAAATCAAGGGATTGTTGTTCATTGTTGTTGATTGAAGTTCCTTTCCTCCGATTCAGTTGTTTTGAATCTATTGGAATGCGTTAAAGTTTACTCGTTCTCCTTAGAGTCAAATCAAGTCAATTAGATTGAGTTGTACTCAATTCTCACTAATCAAAGTTCATTCTATCAAACTCAATTCATTTGATTCGATTTCAACGCCTTTAAGGTCATCCGTTGTCGTTCGACTGTAGATGAAATCAAGGGATTGTTGTTAATTGTTGTTCATTGAAGTTCCTTTCGTCAAATTCAGTAGTTTTGAATCTATTGGAATGCGTTAAAGTTTACTCGTACTCCTTACAGTCAAATCAAGTCAATTAGATTGAGTAGTACTCAATTCTAGCTAATCAAAGTTCATTCTATCAAGCTCAATTTATTTGATTCGATTTCAATGCCTTTAAGGTCATTCCTTGTCGTTGGAATGTAAATGAAATGAAGGGATTGATGTTGATTGTTGTTTATTTAAGTTCCTTTCGTGCGAATTAGTTGTTTTGAATCTATTGGAATGCATTAAAGTTTACTCGTTCTACTTACAGTTAAATCAAGTCATTTAGATTGAGTTTTACTCAATTCTATCTAATCAAAGTTCATTCTATCAAACTCAATACTTTTGATTTGATTTGAATGCCTTTAAGGACCCTTGCCGTTCGAATGTAAATGAAATAAAGGGATTGTTGTTCATTGTTGTTGATTGAAGTTCCTTTCGTCCAATTCAGTTGTTTTGAATCTATTGCAATGCGTTAAAGTTTACTCGTTCTCATTACAGTCAAATCAAGTCAATTAGATTGAGTTGTACTAAATTCTAACTAATCAAAGTTCATTCTATCAAACTCAATTCATTTGATTCGATTTCAACGCCTTTAAGGTCTTCCGTTGTCGTTCGAATGTAGATGAAATCAAGGGATTGTTGTTAATTGTTGTTCACTAAAGTTCCTTTCGTCAAATTCAGTTGTTTTCATTCTATTGGAATGCGTTAAAGTTTACTCGTACTCCTTACAGTCAAATCAAGTCAATTAGATTGAGTTGTACTCAATTCTAGCTAATCAAAGTTCATTCTATCAAACTCAATTATTAATTTGATTCGATTTGACTACCTTTAAGGTCATCCCTTGTCGTTCGAATGTAAATGAAATGAAGGGATTGATGTTGATTGTTGTTGATTGAAGTTCCTTTCGTTCGAATTAGTTGTTTTGAATCTATTGGAATGCATTCAAGTTTACTCGTTCTCCTTAGAGTCAAATCAAGTCAATTAGATTGAGTTGTACTCAATTCTAGCTAATCAAAGTTCATTCTATCAAACTCAATTCATTTGATTCGATTTCAATGCCTTTAAGGTCATTCCTTGTCGTTCGAATGAAAATGAAATAAATGGATTGTTGTTAATTGTTGTTGATTGAAGTTCCTTTCCTCCGATTCAGTTGTTTTGAATCTATTGGAATATTCGCGTTAATGTTTACTCGATCTCCTTAGAGTCAAATCAAGTCAATTAGATTGAGTTGTACTCAATTCTAGCTAATAAAAGTTCATTCTATCAAACTCAATTCATTTGATTCGATTTGACTACCTTTAAGGTCTTCCCTTGTCGTTCGAATGTAAATGAAATGAAGGGATTGATGTTGATTGTTGTTGATTGAAGTTCCTTTTGTGCGAATTACTTGTTTTGAATCTATTGGAATGCATTAAAGTTTACTCGTTCTACTTACAGTCAAATCAAGTCAATTAGATTGAGTTGTACTCAATTCTAGCTAATCAAAGTTCATTCTATCAAACTCAATACATTTGATTTGATTTGAATGCCTTTAAGGTCGTCCTTTGTCGTTCGAATGTAAATGAAATGAAGGGATTGTTGTTCATTGTTGTTGATTGAAGTTCCTTTCCTCCGATTCAGTTGTTTTGAATCTTTTGGAATGCGTTAAAGTTTACTCGTTCTCATTACAGTCAAATCAAGTCAATTAGATTGAGTTGTACTTAATTCTAACTAATCAAAGTTCATTCTATCAAACTTAATTCATTTGATTCGATTTCAACGCCTTTAAGCTCATCCGTTGTCGTTCGAAAGTTGATGAAATCAAGGGATTGTTGTTAATTGTTGTTCATAGAAGTTCCTTTCGTCAAATTCAGTTGTTTTGAATCTATTGGAATGGGTTAAAGTTTACTCGTACTCCTTACAGTCAAATCAAGTCAATTAGATTGAGTTGTACTCAATTCTAGCAAATTAAAGTTCATTCTATCAAACTCAATTCATTTGATTCGATTTAACTACCTTTAAGGTCATCCCTTGTCGTTCGAATGTAAATGAAATGAAGGGATTGATGTTGATTGTTGTTGATTGAAGTTCCTTTCGTTCGAATTAGTTGTTTTGAATCTATAGGAATGCATTAAAGTTTACTCGTTGTACTTACAGTTAAATCAAGTCATTTAGATTGAGTTTTACTCAATTCTATCTAATCAAAGTTCATTCTATCAAACTCAATACATTTGATTTGATTTGAATGCCTTTAAGGTCGTCCTTTGTCGTTCGAATGTAAATGAAATCAAGGGATTGTTGTTCATTGTTGTTAATTGAAGTTCCTTTCCTCCGATTCAGTTGTTTTGAATCTTTTGGAATGCGTTAAAGTTTACTCGTTCTCATTACAGTCAAATCAAGTCAATTAGATTGAGTTGTACTGAATTCTAACTAATCAAAGTTCATTCTATCAAACTCAATTCATTTGATTCGATTTCAAAGCCTTTAAGGTCATCCGTTGTCGTTCGAATGTAGATGAAATCAAGGGATTGTTTTTAATTGTTGTTCATTGAAGTTCCTTTCGTCAAATTCAGTTGTTTTGAATCTATTGGAATGGGTTAAAGTTTACTCGTACTCCTTACAGTCAAATCAAGTCAATTAGATTGAGTTGTACTCAATTCTAGCAAATTAAAGTTCATTCTATCAAACTCAATTCATTTGATTCGATTTAACTACCTTTAAGGTCATCCCTTGTCGTTCGAATGTAAATGAAATGAAGGGATTGATGTTGATTGTTGTTGATTGAAGTTCCTTTCGTCCGAATTAGTTGTTTTGAATCTATTGGAATGCATTAAAGTTTACTCGTTCTACTTACAGTCCAATCAAGTCAATTAGATTGAGTTGTACTCAATTCTAGCTAATCAAAGTTCATTCTATCAAACTCAATTCATTTGATTCGATTTCAATGCCTTTAAGGTCATTCCTTGTCGTTCGAATGTAAATGAAATGAAGAGATTGATGTTGATTGTTGTTGATTGAAGTTCCTTTCGTCCGAATTAGTTGTTTTGAATCTATTGGAATGCATTAAAGTTTACTCGTTCTACTTACAGTCAAATCAAGTCAATTAGATTGAGTTGTACTCAATTCTAGCTAATCAAAGTTTATTCTATCAAACTCAATTCATTTGATTCGATTTCAATGCCTTTAAGGTCATTCCTTGTCGTTCGAATGTAAATGAAATCATGAGATTGATGTTGATTGTTGTTGATTGTAGTTCCTTTCGTCCGAATTAGTTGTTTTGAATCTATTGGAATGCATTAAAGTTTACTCGTTCTACTTACAGTCAAATCAAGTCATTTAGATTGAGTTTTACTCAATTCTATCTAATCAAAGTTCATTCTATCAAACTCAATACATTTGATTTGATTTGAATGCCTTTAAGGTCGTCCCTTGTCGTTCGAATGTAAATGAAATCAAGGGATTGTTGTTCATTGTTGTTGATTGAAGTTCCTTTCGTCCGATTCAGTTGTTTTGAATGCGTTAAAGTTTACTTGTTCTCATTACAGTCAAATCAAGTCAATTAGATTGAGTGGTACTTAATTCTAACTAATCAAAGTTCATTCTATCAAACTCAATTCATTTGATTCGATTTCAATGCCTTTAAGGTCATTCCTTGTCGTTGCAATGTAAATGAAATGAAGGGATTGATGTTGATTGTTGTTGATTGAAGTTCCTTTCGTTCGAATTAGTTGTTTTGAATCTATTGGAATGCATTAAAGTTTACTCGTTCTCCTTAGAGTCAAATCAAGTCAATTAGATTGAGTTGTAATCAATTCTAGCTAATCAAAGTTCATTCTATCAAACTCAATTCATTTGATTCGATTTGGCTACCTTTAAGGTCATCCCTTGTCGTTCGAATGTAAATGTAATGAAGGGATTGATGTTGATTGTTGTTGATTGAAGTTCCTTTCGTTCGAATTAGTTGTTTTGAATCTATCGGAATGCATTAAAGTTTACTCGTTCTACTTACAGTCAAATCAAGTCATTTAGATTCAGTTTTTCTCAATTCTATCTAATCAAAGTTCATTCTATCAAACTCAATACATTTGATTTGATTTGAATGCCTTTACGGTCGTCCCTTGTCGTTCAAATGTAAATAAAATCAAGGGATTGTTGTTCATTGTTGTTGATTGAAGTTCCTTTCCTCCGATTCAGTTGTTTTGAATGCGTTAAAGTTTACTTGTTCTCATTACAGTCAAATCAAGTCAATTAGATTGAGTGGTACTTAATTCTAACGAATCAAAGTTCATTCTATTAAACTCAATTCATTTGATTCGATTTCAACGCCTTTAAGGTCATCCGTTGTCGTTCGAATGTAGATTAAATCAAGGGATTGTTGTTAATTGTTGTTCATTGAAGTTCCTTTCGTCATATTCAGTTCTTTTGAATCTATCGGAATGCGTTAAAGTTTACTCGTACTCCTTACAGTCAAATCAAGTCATTTAGATTGAGTTTTACTCAATTCTAGCTAATCAAAGTTCATTCTATCAAACTCAATTCATTTGATTCGATTTCAATGCCTTTAAGGTCGTCCCTTGTCGTTCGAATGTAAATGAAATCAAGGGATTGTTGTTCATTGTTGTTGATTGAAGTTCCTTTCCTCCGATTCAGTTGTTTTGAATCTATTGGAATGCGTTAAAGTTTACTCGTTCTCCTTAGAGTCAAATCAAGTCAATTAGATTGAGTTGTACTCAATTCTAGCTAATCAAAGTTCATTCTATGAAACTCAATTCATTTGATTCGATTTGAATACCTTTAAGGTCTTCCCTTATCGTTCGAATGTAAATGAAATGAAGGGATTGATGTTGATTGTTGTTGATTGAAGTTCCTTTCGTCCGAATTAGTTGTTTTGAATCTATTGGAATGCATTAAAGTTTACTCGTTCTCATTACAGTAAAATCAAGTCAATTAGATTGAGTAGTACTCAATTCTAACTAATCAAAGTTCATTCTATC
Source organism: Annona cherimola (assembly GCA_030490835.1). Classification (NCBI taxonomy): domain Eukaryota; kingdom Viridiplantae; phylum Streptophyta; class Magnoliopsida; order Magnoliales; family Annonaceae; genus Annona; species Annona cherimola. The sequence goes on along the minus strand of JASFXW010000015.1, from coordinate 457,089 downwards.
AAACTCAATTCATTTGATTTGATTTGAATGCCTTTATGGTCGTCCCTTGTTGTTCGAATGTAAATGAAATCAAGGGATTGTTGTTCATTGTTTTTGATTGAAGTTCCTTTCCTCCGATTCAGTTGTTTTGAATCTTTTGGAATGCGTTAAAGTTTACTCGTTCTCAATACAGTCAAATCAAGTCAATTAGATTGAGTTGTACTGAATTCTAACTAATCAAACTCAATTCATTTGATTCGATTTCAACGCCTTTATGGTCATCCGTTGTCGTTCGAATGTAGATGAAATCAAGGGATTGTTGTTAATTATTGTTCATTGAAGTTCCTTTCGTCATATTCAGTTGTTTTGAATCTATTGGAATGCGTTAAAGTTTACTCGTACTCCTTACAGTCAAATCAAGTCAATTAGATTGAGTTGTACTCAATTCTAGCTAATCAAAGTTCATTCTATCAAACTCAATTCATTTGATTCGATTTCAATGCCTTTAAGGTCATTCCTTGTCGTTCGAATGAAAATGAAATAAATGGATTGTTGTTAATTGTTGTTGATTGAAGTTCCTTTCCTCCGATTCAGTTGTTTTGAATCTATTGGAATATTCGCGTTAATGTTTACTCGATCTCCTTAGAGTCAAATCAAGTCAATTAGATTGAGTTGTACTCAATTCTAGCTAATAAAAGTTCATTCTATCAAACTCAATTCATTTGATTCGATTTGACTACCTTTAAGGTCTTCCCTTGTCGTTCGAATGTAAATGAAATGAAGGGATTGATGTTGATTGTTGTTGATTGAAGTTCCTTTTGTGCGAATTACTTGTTTTGAATCTATTGGAATGCATTAAAGTTTACTCGTTCTACTTACAGTCAAATCAAGTCAATTAGATTGAGTTGTACTCAATTCTAGCTAATCAAAGTTCATTCTATCAAACTCAATTCATTTGATTCGATTTGACTACCTTTAAGGTCATCCCTTGTCGTTCGAATGTAAATGAAATGAAGGGATTGATGTTGATTGTTGTTGATTGAAGTTCCTTTCGTTCGAATTAGTTGTTTTGAATCTATTGGAATGCATTAAAGTTTACTCGTTCTACTTACAGTCAAATCAAGTCAATTAGATTGAGTTGTACTCAATTCTAGATAATCAAAGTTCATTCTATCAAACTCAATTCATTTGATTCGATTTGACTACCTTTAAGGTCTTCCCTTGTCGTTCGAATGTAAATGAAATGAAGGGATTGATGTTGATTGTTGTTGATTGAAGTTCCTTTCGTCCGAATGAGTTGTTTTGAATCTATTGGAATGCATTAAAGTTTAGTCGTTCCCATTACAGTCAAATCAAGTCAATTAGATTGAGTTGTACTTAATTCTAACTAATCAAAGTTCATTCTATCAACTCAATTCATTTGATTCGATTTCAACGCCTTTAAGGTCATCCGTTGTCGTTCGAATGTAGATGAAATGAAGGGATTGTTGTTAATTGTTGTTCATTGAAGTTCCTTTCGTCAAATTCAGTAGTTTTGAATCTATTGGAATGCGTTAAAGTTTACTCGTACTCCTTACAGTCAAATCAAGTCAATTAGATTGAGTTGTACTCAATTCTAGCTAATCAAAGTTCATTCTATCAAGCTCAATTTATTTGATTCGATTTCAATGCCTTTAAGGTCATTCCTTGCCGTTCGAATGTAAATGAAATGAAGGGATTGATGTTGATTGTTGTTGATTGAAGTTCTTTTCGTCCGAATTAGTTATTTTGAATCTATTGGAATGCCTTAAAGCTTACTCGTTCTACTTACAGTCAAATCAAGTCAATTAGATTGAGTTGTACTCAATTCTAGATAATCAAAGTTCATTATATCAAACTCAATTCATTTGATTCGATTTGAATACCTTTAAGGTCATCCCTTGTCGTTCGAATGTAAATGAAATGAAGGGATTGATGTTGATTGTTGTTGATTGAAGTTCCTTTCGTCCGAATTAGTTGTTTTGAATCTATTGGAATGCATTAAAGTTTACTCGTTCTCATTACAGTCAAATCAAGTCAATTAGATTGAGTTGTACTCAATTCTAGCTAATCAAAGTTCATTCTATCAAACTCAATTCATTTGATTCGATTTGACTACCTTTAAGGTCATCCCTTGTCGTTCGAATGTAAATGAAATGAAGGGATTGATGTTGATTGTTGTTGATTGAAGTTCCTTTCGTTCTAATTAGTTGTTTTGAATCTATTGGAATGCATTAAAGTTTACTCGTTCTACTTACAGTCAAATCAAGTCATTTAGATTGAGTTTTACTCAATTCTATCTAATCAAAGTTCATTCTATCGAACTCAATACATTTGATTTGATTTGAATGCCTTTAAGTTCGTCCCTTGTCGTTCGAATGTAAATGAAATCAAGGGATTGTTGTTCATTGTTGTTGATTGAAGTTCCTTTCCTCCGATTCAGTTGTTTTGAATCTATTGGAATGCGTTAAAGTTTACTCGTTCTCGTTAGAGTCAAATCAAGTCAATTAGATTGAGTTGTACTCAATTCTAGCTAATCAAAGTTCATTCTATGAAACTCAATTCATTTGATTCGATTTGAATACCTTTAAGGTCTTCCCTTATCGTTCGAATGTAAATGAAATGAAGGGATTGATGTTGATTGTTGTTGATTGAAGTTCCTTTCGTCCGAATTAGTTGTTTTGAATCTATTGGAATGCATTAAAGTTTACTCGTTCTCATTATAGTAAAATCAAGTCAATTAGATTGAGTAGTACTCAATTCTAACTAATCAAAGTTCATTCTATCAAACTCAATTCATTTGATTTGATTTGAATGCCTTTAAGGTCGTCCCTTGTCGTTCGAATGTAAATGAAATCAAGGGATTGTTGTTCATTGTTTTTGATTGAAGTTCCTTTCCTCCGATTCAGTTGTTTTGAATCTTTTGGAATGCGTTAAAGTTTACTCGTTCTCATTACAGTCAAATCAAGTCAATTAGATTGAGTTGTACTGAATTCTAACTAATTAAACTCAATTCATTTGATTCGATTTCAATGCCTTTAAGGTCATTCCTTGTCGTTCGAATGTAAATGAAATAAAGGGATTGTTGTTAATTGTTGTTGATTGAAGTTCCTTTCCTCCGATTCAGTTGTTTTGAATCTATTAGAATGCGTTAATGTTTACTCGTTCTCCTTAGAGTCAAATCAAGTCAATTAGATTGAGTTGTACTCAATTCTAGCTAATCAAAGTTCATTCTATCAAACTCAATTCATTTGATTCGATTTGACTACCTTTAAGGTCTTCCCTTGTCTTTCGAATGTAAATGAAATGAAGGGATTGATGTTGATTGTTGTTGATTGAAGTTCCTTTTGTGCGAATTACTTGTTTTGAATCTATTGGAATTGATTAAAGTTTACTCGTTCTACTTACAGTCAAATCAAGTCAATTAGATTGAGTTGTACTCAATTCTAGCTAATCAAAGTTCATTCTATCAAACTCAATTCATTTGATTCGATTTGACTACCTTTAAGGTCATCCCTTGTCGTTCGAATGTAAATGAAATGAAGGGATTGATATTGATTGTTGTTGATTGAAGTTCCTTTCGTTCGAATTAGTTGTTTTGAATCTATTGGAATGCATTAAAGTTTACTCGTTCTACTTACAGTCAAATCAAGTCAATTAGATTGAGTTGTACTCAATTCTAGCTAATCAAAGTTCATTCTATCAAACTCAATTCATTTGATTCGATTTGACTACCTTTAAGGTCTTCCCTTGTCGTTCGAATGTAAATGAAATGAAGGGATTGATGTTGATTGTTGTTGATTGAAGTTCCTTTCGTCGGAATGAGTTGTTTTGAATCTATTGGAATGCATTAAAGTTTACTCGTTCTCATTACAGTCAAATCAAGTCAATTAGATTGAGTTGTACTTAATTCTAACTAATCAAAGTTCATTCTATCAACTCAATTCATTTGATTCGATTTCAACGCCTTTAAGGTCATCCGTTGTCGTTCGAATGTAGATGAAATGAAGGGATTGTTGTTAATTGTTGTTCATTGAAGTTCCTTTCGTCAAATTCAGTAGTTTTGAATCTATTGGAATGCGTTAAAGTTTACTCGTACTCCTTACAGTCAAATCAAGTCAATTAGATTGAGTTGTACTCAATTCTAGCTAATCAAAGTTCATTCTATCAAGCTCAATTTATTTGATTCGATTTCAATGCCTTTAAGGTCATTCCTTGCCGTTCGAATGTAAATGAAATGAAGGGATTGATGTTGATTGTTGTTGATTGAAGTTCTTTTCGTCCGAATTAGTTATTTTGAATCTATTGGAATGCCTTAAAGCTTACTCGTTCTACTTACAGTCAAATCAAGTCAATTAGATTGAGTTGTACTCAATTCTAGCTAATCAAAGTTCATTATATCAAACTCAATTCATTTGATTCGATTTGAATACCTTTAAGGTCATCCCTTGTCGTTCGAATGTAAATGAAATGAAGGGATTGATGTTGATTGTTGTTGATTGAAGTTCCTTTCGTCCGAATTAGTTGTTTTGAATCTATTGGAATGCATTAAAGTTTACTCGTTCTCATTACAGTCAAATCAAGTCAATTAGATTGAGTTGTACTCAATTCTAGCTAATCAAAGTTCATTCTATCAAACTCAATTCATTTGATTCGATTTGACTACCTTTAAGGTCATCCCTTGTCGTTCGAATGTAAATGAAATGAAGGGATTGATGTTGATTGTTGTTGATTAAAGTTCCTTTCGTTCTAATTAGTTGTTTTGAATCTATTGGAATGCATTAAAGTTTACTCGTTCTACTTACAGTCAAATCAAGTCATTTAGATTGAGTTTTACTCAATTCTATCTAATCAAAGTTCATTCTATCGAACTCAATACATTTGATTTGATTTGAATGCCTTTAAGGTCGTCCCTTGTCGTTCGAATGTAAATGAAATCAAGGGATTGTTGTTCATTGTTGTTGATTGAAGTTCCTTTCCTCCGATTCAGTTGTTTTGAATCTATTGGAATGCCTTAAAGCTTACTCGTTCTACTTACAGTCAAATCAAGTCAATTAGATTGAGTTGTACTCAATTCTAGCTAATCAAAGTTCATTATATCAAACTCAATTCATTTGATTCGATTTGAATACCTTTAAGGTCTTCCCTTATCATTCGAATGTAAATAAAATGAAGGGATTGATGTTGATTGTTGTTGATTGAAGTTCCTTTCGTCCGAATTAGTTGTTTTGAATCTATTGGAATGCATTAAAGTTTACTCGTTCTCATTACAGTAAAATCAAGTCAATTAGATTGAGTTGTACTCAATTCTAGCTAATCAAAGTTCATTATATCAAACTCAATTCATTTGATTCGATTTCAATACCTTTAAGTTCATCCCTTGTCGTTCGAATGTAAATGAAATGAAGGGATTGATGTTGATTGTTGTTGATTGAAGTTCTTTTCGTCCGAATTAGTTATTTTGAATCTATTGGAATGCCTTAAAGCTTACTCGTTCTACTTACAGTCAAATCAAGTCAATTAGATTGAGTTGTACTCAATTCTAGCTAATCAAAGTTCATTATATCAAACTCAATTCATTTGATTCGATTTGAATACCTTTAAGGTCATCCCTTGTCGTTCGAATGTAAATGAAATGAAGGGATTGATGTTGATTGTTGTTGATTGAAGTTCCTTTCGTCCGAATTAGTTGTTTTGAATCTATTGGAATGCATTAAAGTTTACTCGTTCTCATTACAGTCAAATCAAGTCAATTAGATTGAGTTGTACTCAATTCTAGCTAATCAAAGTTCATTCTATCAAACTCAATTCATTTGATTCGATTTGACTACCTTTAAGGTCATCCCTTGTCGTTCGAATGTAAATGAAATGAAGGGATTGATGTTGATTGTTGTTGATTAAAGTTCCTTTCGTTCTAATTAGTTGTTTTGAATCTATTGGAATGCATTAAAGTTTACTCGTTCTACTTACAGTCAAATCAAGTCATTTAGATTGAGTTTTACTCAATTCTATCTAATCAAAGTTCATTCTATCGAACTCAATACATTTGATTTGATTTGAATGCCTTTAAGGTCGTCCCTTGTCGTTCGAATGTAAATGAAATCAAGGGATTGTTGTTCATTGTTGTTGATTGAAGTTCCTTTCCTCCGATTCAGTTGTTTTGAATCTATTGGAATGCCTTAAAGCTTACTCGTTCTACTTACAGTCAAATCAAGTCAATTAGATTGAGTTGTACTCAATTCTAGCTAATCAAAGTTCATTATATCAAACTCAATTCATTTGATTCGATTTGAATACCTTTAAGGTCTTCCCTTATCATTCGAATGTAAATAAAATGAAGGGATTGATGTTGATTGTTGTTGATTGAAGTTCCTTTCGTCCGAATTAGTTGTTTTGAATCTATTGGAATGCATTAAAGTTTACTCGTTCTCATTACAGTCAAATCAAGTCAATTAGATTGAGTTGTACTCAATTCTAGCTAATCAAAGTTCATTCTATCAAACTCAATTCATTTGATTCGATTTGACTACCTTTAAGGTCATCCCTTGTCGTTCGAATGTAAATGAAATGAAGGGATTGATGTTGATTGTTGTTGATTGAAGTTCCTTTCGTTCTAATTAGTTGTTTTGAATCTATTGGAATGCATTAAAGTTTACTCGTTCTACTTACAGTCAAATCAAGTCATTTAGATTGAGTTTTACTCAATTCTATCTAATCAAAGTTCATTCTATCGAACTCAATACATTTGATTTGATTTGAATGCCTTTAAGTTCGTCCCTTGTCGTTCGAATGTAAATGAAATCAAGGGATTGTTGTTCATTGTTGTTGATTGAAGTTCCTTTCCTCCGATTCAGTTGTTTTGAATCTATTGGAATGCGTTAAAGTTTACTCGTTCTCGTTAGAGTCAAATCAAGTCAATTAGATTGAGTTGTACTCAATTCTAGCTAATCAAAGTTCATTCTATGAAACTCAATTCATTTGATTCGATTTGAATACCTTTAAGGTCTTCCCTTATCGTTCGAATGTAAATGAAATGAAGGGATTGATGTTGATTGTTGTTGATTGAAGTTCCTTTCGTCCGAATTAGTTGTTTTGAATCTATTGGAATGCATTAAAGTTTACTCGTTCTCATTATAGTAAAATCAAGTCAATTAGATTGAGTAGTACTCAATTCTAACTAATCAAAGTTCATTCTATCAAACTCAATTCATTTGATTTGATTTGAATGCCTTTAAGGTCGTCCCTTGTCGTTCGAATGTAAATGAAATCAAGGGATTGTTGTTCATTGTTTTTGATTGAAGTTCCTTTCCTCCGATTCAGTTGTTTTGAATCTTTTGGAATGCGTTAAAGTTTACTCGTTCTCATTACAGTCAAATCAAGTCAATTAGATTGAGTTGTACTGAATTCTAACTAATTAAACTCAATTCATTTGATTCGATTTCAATGCCTTTAAGGTCATTCCTTGTCGTTCGAATGTAAATGAAATAAAGGGATTGTTGTTAATTGTTGTTGATTGAAGTTCCTTTCCTCCGATTCAGTTGTTTTGAATCTATTAGAATGCGTTAATGTTTACTCGTTCTCCTTAGAGTCAAATCAAGTCAATTAGATTGAGTTGTACTCAATTCTAGCTAATCAAAGTTCATTCTATCAAACTCAATTCATTTGATTCGATTTGACTACCTTTAAGGTCTTCCCTTGTCTTTCGAATGTAAATGAAATGAAGGGATTGATGTTGATTGTTGTTGATTGAAGTTCCTTTTGTGCGAATTACTTGTTTTGAATCTATTGGAATTGATTAAAGTTTACTCGTTCTACTTACAGTCAAATCAAGTCAATTAGATTGAGTTGTACTCAATTCTAGCTAATCAAAGTTCATTCTATCAAACTCAATTCATTTGATTCGATTTGACTACCTTTAAGGTCATCCCTTGTCGTTCGAATGTAAATGAAATGAAGGGATTGATATTGATTGTTGTTGATTGAAGTTCCTTTCGTTCGAATTAGTTGTTTTGAATCTATTGGAATGCATTAAAGTTTACTCGTTCTACTTACAGTCAAATCAAGTCAATTAGATTGAGTTGTACTCAATTCTAGCTAATCAAAGTTCATTCTATCAAACTCAATTCATTTGATTCGATTTGACTACCTTTAAGGTCTTCCCTTGTCGTTCGAATGTAAATGAAATGAAGGGATTGATGTTGATTGTTGTTGATTGAAGTTCCTTTCGTCGGAATGAGTTGTTTTGAATCTATTGGAATGCATTAAAGTTTACTCGTTCTCATTACAGTCAAATCAAGTCAATTAGATTGAGTTGTACTTAATTCTAACTAATCAAAGTTCATTCTATCAACTCAATTCATTTGATTCGATTTCAACGCCTTTAAGGTCATCCGTTGTCGTTCGAATGTAGATGAAATGAAGGGATTGTTGTTAATTGTTGTTCATTGAAGTTCCTTTCGTCAAATTCAGTAGTTTTGAATCTATTGGAATGCGTTAAAGTTTACTCGTACTCCTTACAGTCAAATCAAGTCAATTAGATTGAGTTGTACTCAATTCTAGCTAATCAAAGTTCATTCTATCAAGCTCAATTTATTTGATTCGATTTCAATGCCTTTAAGGTCATTCCTTGCCGTTCGAATGTAAATGAAATGAAGGGATTGATGTTGATTGTTGTTGATTGAAGTTCTTTTCGTCCGAATTAGTTATTTTGAATCTATTGGAATGCCTTAAAGCTTACTCGTTCTACTTACAGTCAAATCAAGTCAATTAGATTGAGTTGTACTCAATTCTAGCTAATCAAAGTTCATTATATCAAACTCAATTCATTTGATTCGATTTGAATACCTTTAAGGTCATCCCTTGTCGTTCGAATGTAAATGAAATGAAGGGATTGATGTTGATTGTTGTTGATTGAAGTTCCTTTCGTCCGAATTAGTTGTTTTGAATCTATTGGAATGCATTAAAGTTTACTCGTTCTCATTACAGTCAAATCAAGTCAATTAGATTGAGTTGTACTCAATTCTAGCTAATCAAAGTTCATTCTATCAAACTCAATTCATTTGATTCGATTTGACTACCTTTAAGGTCATCCCTTGTCGTTCGAATGTAAATGAAATGAAGGGATTGATGTTGATTGTTGTTGATTGAAGTTCCTTTCGTTCTAATTAGTTGTTTTGAATCTATTGGAATGCATTAAAGTTTACTCGTTCTACTTACAGTCAAATCAAGTCATTTAGATTGAGTTTTACTCAATTCTATCTAATCAAAGTTCATTCTATCGAACTCAATACATTTGATTTGATTTGAATGCCTTTAAGGTCGTCCCTTGTCGTTCGAATGTAAATGAAATCAAGGGATTGTTGTTCATTGTTGTTGATTGAAGTTCCTTTCCTCCGATTCAGTTGTTTTGAATCTATTGGAATGCCTTAAAGCTTACTCGTTCTACTTACAGTCAAATCAAGTCAATTAGATTGAGTTGTACTCAATTCTAGCTAATCAAAGTTCATTATATCAAACTCAATTCATTTGATTCGATTTGAATACCTTTAAGGTCTTCCCTTATCATTCGAATGTAAATAAAATGAAGGGATTGATGTTGATTGTTGTTGATTGAAGTTCCTTTCGTCCGAATTAGTTGTTTTGAATCTATTGGAATGCATTAAAGTTTACTCGTTCTCATTACAGTAAAATCAAGTCAATTAGATTGAGTTGTACTCAATTCTAGCTAATCAAAGTTCATTATATCAAACTCAATTCATTTGATTCGATTTCAATACCTTTAAGTTCATCCCTTGTCGTTCGAATGTAAATGAAATGAAGGGATTGATGTTGATTGTTGTTGATTGAAGTTCCTTTCGTCCGAATTAGTTGTTTTGAATCTATTGGAATGCATTAAAGTTTACTCGTTCTCGTTACAGTCAAATCAAGTCAATTAGATTGAGTTGTACTCAATTCTAGCTAATCAAACTTCATTCTATCAAACTCAATTCATTTGATTCGATTTGACTACCTTTAAGGTCATCCCTTGTCGTTCGAATGTAAATGAAATGAAGGGATTGATGTTGATTGTTGTTGATTAAAGTTCCTTTCGTTCTAATTAGTTGTTTTGAATCTATTGGAATGCATTAAAGTTTACTCGTTCTACTTACAGTCAAATCAAGTCATTTAGATTGAGTTTTACTCAATTCTATCTAATCAAAGTTCATTCTATCGAACTCAATACATTTGATTTGATTTGAATGCCTTTAAGGTCGTCCCTTGTCGTTCGAATGTAAATGAAATCAAGGGATTGTTGTTCATTGTTGTTGATTGAAGTTCCTTTCCTCCGATTCAGTTGTTTTGAATCTATTGGAATGCGTTAAAGTTTACTCGTTCTCCTTAGAGTCAAATCAAGTAAATTAGATTGAGTTGTACTCAATTCTAGCTAATCAAAGTTCATTCTATGAAACTCAATTCATTTGATTCGATTTGAATACCTTTAAGGTCTTCCCTTATCGTTCGAATGTAAATGAAATGAAGGGATTGATGTTGATTGTTGTTGAATGAAGTTCCTTTCGTCCGAATTAGTTGTTTTGAATCTATTGGAATGCATTAAAGTTTACTCGTTCTCATTACAGTAAAATCAAGTCAATTAGATTGAGTAGTACTCAATTCTAACTAATCAAAGTTCATTCTATCAAACTCAATTCATTTGATTTGATTTGAATGCCTTTAAGGTCGTCCCTTGTCGTTCGAATGTAAATGAAATCAAGGGATTGTTGTTCATTGTTTTTGATTGAAGTTCCTTTCCTCCGATTCAGTTGTTTTGAATCTTTTGGAATGCGTTAAAGTTTACTCGTTCTCATTACAGTCAAATCAAGTCAATTAGATTGAGTTGTACTGAATTCTAACTAATCAAACTCAATTCATTTGATTCGATTTCAACGCCTTTAAGGTCATCCGTTGTCGTTCGAATGTAGATGAAATCAAGAGATTGTTGTTAATTATTGTTCATTGAAGTTCCTTTCGTCATATTCAGTTGTTTTGAATCTATTGGAATGCGTTAAAGTTTACTCGTTCTCATTACAGTCAAATCAAGTCAATTAGATTGAGTTGTACTCAATTCTAGCTAATCAAAGTTCATTCTATCAAACTCAATTCATTTGATTCGATTTCAATGCCTTTAAGGTCATTCCTTGTCGTTCGAATGTAAATGAAATAAAGGGATTGTTGTTAATTGTTGTTGATTGAAGTTCCTTTCCTCCGATTCAGTTGTTTTGAATCTATTAGAATGCGTTAATGATTACTCGTTCTCCTTAGAGTCAAATCAAGTCAATTAGATTGAGTTGTACTCAATTCTAGCTAATCAAAGTTCATTCTATCAAACTCAATTCATTTGATTCGATTTGACTACCTTTAAGGTCTTCCCTTGTCTTTCGAATGTAAATGAAATGAAGGGATTGATGTTGATTGTTGTTGATTGAAGTTCCTTTTGTGCGAATTACTTGTTTTGAATCTATTGGAATTCATTAAAGTTTACTCGTTCTACTTACAGTCAAATCAAGTCAATTAGATTGAGTTGTACTCAATTCTAGCTAATCAAAGTTCATTCTATCAAACTCAATTCATTTGATTCGATTTGACTACCTTTAAGGTCATCCCTTGTCGTTCGAATGTAAATGAAATGAAGGGATTGATGTTGATTGTTGTTGATTGAAGTTCCTTTCGTTCGAATTAGTCGTTTTGAATCTATTGGAATGCATTAAAGTTTACTCGTTCTACTTACAGTCAAATCAAGTCAATTAGATTGAGTTGTACTCAATTCTAGCTAATCAAAGTTCATTCTATCAAACTAAATTCATTTGATTCGATTTGACTACCTTTAAGGTCTTCCCTTGTCGTTCGAATGTAAATGAAATGAAGGGATTGATGTTGATTGTTGTTGATTGAAGTTCCTTTCGTCCGAATGAGTTGTTTTGAATCTATTGGAATGCATTAAAGTTTACTCGTTCTCATTACAGTCAAATCAAGTCAATTAGATTGAGTTGTACTTAATTCTAACTAATCAAAGTTCATTCTATCAACTCAATTCATTTGATTCGATTTCAACGCCTTTAAGGTCATCCGTTGTCGTTCGAATGTAGATGAAATGAAGGGATTGTTGTTAATTGTTGTTCATTGAAGTTCCTTTCGTCAAATTCAGTAGTGTTGAATCTATTGGAATGCGTTAAAGTTTACTCGTACTCCTTACAGTCAAATCAAGTCAATTAGATTGAGTTGTACTCAATTCTAGCAAATCAAAGTTCATTCTATCAAGCTCAATTTATTTGATTCGATTTCAATGCCTTTAAGGTCATTCCTTGCCGTTCGAATGTAAATGAAATGAAGGGATTGATGTTGATTGTTGTTGATTGAAGTTCCTTTCGTCCGAATTAGTTGTTTTGAATCTATTGGAATGCATTAAAGTTTACTCGTTCTCATTACAGTCAAATTAAGTCAATTAGATTGAGTTGTACTCAATTCTAGCTAATCAAAGTTCATTCTATCAAGCTCAATTTATTTGATTCGATTTCAATGCCTTTAAGGTCATCCCTTGTCGTTCGAATGTAAATGAAATGAAGGGATTGATGTTGATTGTTGTTGATTGAAGTTCCTTTCGTCCGAATTAGTTGTTTTGAATCTATTGAAATGCATTAAAGTTTACTCGTTCTCATTACAGTCAAATCAAGTCAATTAGATTGAGTTGTACTCAATTCTAGCTAATCAAAGTTCATTCTATCAAACTCAATTCATTTGATTCGATTTGACTACCTTTAAGGTCATCCCTTGTCGTTCGAATGTAAATGAAATGAAGGGATTGATGTTGATTGTTGTTGATTGAAGTTCCTTTCGTTCTAATTAGTTGTTTTGAATCTATTGGAATGCATTAAAGTTTACTCGTTCTACTTACAGTCAAATCAAGTCATTTAGATTGAGTTTTACTCAATTCTATCTAATCAAAGTTCATTCTATCGAACTCAATACATTTGATTTGATTTGAATGCCTTTAAGGTCGTCCCTTGTCGTTCGAATGTAAATGAAATCAAGGGATTGTTGTTCATTGTTGTTGATTGAAGTTCCTTTCCTCCGATTCAGTTGTTTTGAATCTATTGGAATGCGTTAAAGTTTACTCGTTCTCCTTAGAGTCAAATCAAGTCAATTAGATTGAGTTGTACTCAATTCTCACTAATCAAAGTTCATTCTATCAAACTCAATTCATTTGATTCGATTTCAACGCCTTTAAGGTCATCCGTTGTCGTTCGACTGTAGATGAAATCAAGGGATTGTTGTTAATTGTTGTTCATTGAAGTTCCTTTCGTCAAATTCAGTAGTTTTGAATCTATTGGAATGCGTTAAAGTTTACTCGTACTCCTTACAGTCAAATCAAGTCAATTAGATTGAGTAGTACTCAATTCTAGCTAATCAAAGTTCATTCTATCAAGCTCAATTTATTTGATTCGATTTCAATGCCTTTAAGGTCATTCCTTGTCGTTGGAATGTAAATGAAATGAAGGGATTGATGTTGATTGTTGTTTATTGAAGTTCCTTTCGTGCGAATTAGTTGTTTTGAATCTATTGGAATGCATTAAAGTTTACTCGTTCTACTTACAGTTAAATCAAGTCATTTAGATTGAGTTTTACTCAATTCTATCTAATCAAAGTTCATTCTATCAAACTCAATACTTTTGATTTGATTTGAATGCCTTTAAGGACCCTTGCCGTTCGAATGTAAATGAAATAAAGGGATTGTTGTTCATTGTTGTTGATTGAAGTTCCTTTCGTCCAATTCAGTTGTTTTGAATCTATTGCAATGCGTTAAAGTTTACTCGTTCTCATTACAGTCAAATCAAGTCAATTAGATTGAGTTGTACTAAATTCTAACTAATCAAAGTTCATTCTATCAAACTCAATTCATTTGATTCGATTTCAACGCCTTTAAGGTCTTCCGTTGTCGTTCGAATGTAGATGAAATCAAGGGATTGTTGTTAATTGTTGTTCACTAAAGTTCCTTTCGTCAAATTCAGTTGTTTTCATTCTATTGGAATGCGTTAAAGTTTACTCGTACTCCTTACAGTCAAATCAAGTCAATTAGATTGAGTTGTACTCAATTCTAGCTAATCAAAGTTCATTCTATCAAACTCAATTATTAATTTGATTCGATTTGACTACCTTTAAGGTCATCCCTTGTCGTTCGAATGTAAATGAAATGAAGGGATTGATGTTGATTGTTGTTGATTGAAGTTCCTTTCGTTCGAATTAGTTGTTTTGAATCTATTGGAATGCATTAAAGTTTACTCGTTCTCCTTAGAGTCAAATCAAGTCAATTAGATTGAGTTGTACTCAATTCTAGCTAATCAAAGTTCATTCTATCAAACTCAATTCATTTGATTCGATTTCAATGCCTTTAAGGTCGTCCCTTGTCGTTCGAATGTAAATGAAATGAAGGGATTGTTGTTCATTGTTGTTGATTGAAGTTCCTTTCCTCCGATTCAGTTGTTTTGAATCTTTTGGAATGCGTTAAAGTTTACTCGTTCTCATTACAGTCAAATCAAGTCAATTAGATTGAGTTGTACTTAATTCTAACTAATCAAAGTTCATTCTATCAAACTTAATTCATTTGATTCGATTTCAACGCCTTTAAGCTCATCCGTTGTCGTTCGAAAGTTGATGAAATCAAGGGATTGTTGTTAATTGTTGTTCATAGAAGTTCCTTTCGTCAAATTCACTTGTTTTGAATCTATTGGAATGCGTTAAAGTTTACTCGTACTCCTTACAGTCAAATCAAGTCAATTAGATTGAGTTGTACTCAATTCTAGCTAATCAAAGTTCATTCTATCAAACTCAATTCATTTGATTCGATTTCAATGCCTTTAAGGTCATTCCTTGTCGTTCGAATGTAAATGAAATAAAGGGATTGTTGTTAATTGTTGTTGATTGAAGTTCCTTTCCTCCGATTCAGTTGTTTTGAATCTATTAGAATGCGTTAATGTTTACTCGTTCTCCTTAGAGTCAAATCAAGTCAATTAGATTGAGTTGTACTCAATTCTAACTAATCAAAGTTCATTCTATCAAACTCAATTCATTTGATTCGATTGGACTACCTTTAAGGTCTTCCCTTGTCGTTCGAATGTAAATGAAATGAAGGGATTGATGTTGATTGTTGTTGATTGAAGTTCCTTTTGTGCGAATTACTTGTTTTGAATCTATTGGAATGCATTAAAGTTTACTCGTTCTACTTACAGTCAAATCAAGTCAATTAGATTGAGTTGTACTCAATTCTAGCTAATCAAAGTTCATTCTATCAAACTTAATTCATTTGATTCGATTTGACTACCTTTAAGGTCATCCCTTGTCGTTCGAATGTAAATGAAATGAAGGGATTGATGTTGATTGTTGTTGATTGAAGTTCCTTTCGTTCGAATTAGTTGTTTTGAATCTATTGGAATGCATTAAAGTTTACTCGTTCTACTTACAGTCAAATCAAGTCAATTAGATTGAGTTGTACTCAATTCTAGCTAATCAAAGTTCATTCTATCAAACTCAATTCATTTGATTCGATTTGACTACCTTTAAGGTCATCCCTTGTCGTTCGAATGTAAATGAAATGAAGGGATTGATGTTGATTGTTGTTGATTGAAGTTCCTTTCGTCCGAATGAGTTGTTTTGAATCTATTGGAATGCATTAAAGTTTACTCGTTCTCATTACAGTCAAATCAAGTCAATTAGATTGAGTTGTACTTAATTCTAACTAATCAAAGTTCATTCTATCAACTCAATTCATTTGATTCGATTTCAACGCCTTTAAGGTCATCCGTTGTCGTTCGAATGTAGATGAAATGAAGGGATTGTTGTTAATTGTTGTTCATTGAAGTTCCTTTCGTCAAATTCAGTAGTTTTGAATCTATTGGAATGCGTTAAAGTTTACTCGTACTCCTTACAGTCAAATGAAGTCAATTAGATTGAGTTGTACTCAATTCTAGCAAATCAAAGTTCATTCTATCAAGCTCAATTTATTTGATTCGATTTCAATGCCTTTAAGGTCATTCCTTGCCGTTCGAATGTAAATGAAATGAAGGGATTGATGTTGATTGTTGTTGATTGAAGTTCTTTTCGTCCGAATTAGTTATTTTGACACTATTGGAATGCCTTAAAGCTTACTCGTTCTACTTACAGTCAAATCAAGTCAATTAGATTGAGTTGTACTAAATTCTAGCTAATCAAAGTTCATTATATCAAAATCAATTCATTTGATTCGATTTGAATACCTTTAAGGTCATCCCTTGTCGTTCGAATGTAAATGAAATGAAGGGATTGATGTTGATTGTTGTTGATTGAAGTTCCTTTCGTCCGAATTAGTTGTTTTGAATCTATTGGAATGCATTAAAGTTTACTCGTTCTCATTACAGTCAAATCAAGTCAATTAGATTGAGTTGTACTCAATTCTAGCTAATCAAAGTTCATTCTATCAAGCTCAATTTGATTCGATTTCAATGCCTTTAAGGTCATTCCTTGCCGTTCGAATGTAAATGAAATGAAGGGATTTATGTTGATTGTTGTTGATTGAAGTTCTTTTCGTCCGAATTAGTTATTTTGAATCTATTGGAATGCCTTAAAGCTTACTCATTCTACTTACAGTCAAATCAAGTCAATTAGATTGAGTTGTACTCAATTCTAGCTAATCAAAGTTCATTATATCAAACTCAATTCATTTGATTCGATTTGAATACCTTTAAGGTCATCTCTTGTCGTTCGAATGTAAATGAAATGAAGGGATCGATGTTGATTGTTGTTGATTGAAGTTCCTTTCGTCCGAATTAGTTGTTTTGAATCTATTGGAATGCATTAAAGTTTACTCGTTCTCATTACAGTCAAATCAAGTCAATTAGATTGAGTTGTACTCAATTCTAGCTAATCAAAGTTCATTCTATCAAACTCAATTCATTTGATTCGATTTGACTACCTTTAAGGTCATCCCTTGTCGTTCGAATGTAAATGAAATGAAGGGATTGATGTTCATTGTTGTTGATTGAAGTTCCTTTCCTCCGATTCAGTTGTTTTGAATCTTTTGGAATGCGTTAAAGTTTACTCGTTCTCATTACAGTCAAATCAAGTCAATTAGATTGAGTTGTACTCAATTCTAGCTAATCAAAGTTCATTCTATCAAACTCAATTCATTTGATTCGATTTGACTACCTTTAAGGTCATCCCTTGTCGTTCGAATGTAAATGAAATGAAGGGATTGATGTTGATTGTTGTTGATTGAAGTTCCTTTCGTCCGAATTAGTTGTTTTGAATCTATTGGAATGCATTAAAGTTTACTCGTTCTCATTACAGTCAAATCAAGTCAATTAGATTGAGTTGTACTCAATTCTAGCTAATCAAAGTTCATTCTATCAAGCTCAATTTGATTCGATTTCAATGCCTTTAAGGTCATTCCTTGCCGTTCGAATGTAAATGAAATGAAGGGATTTATGTTGATTGTTGTTGATTGAAGTTCTTTTCGTCCGAATTAGTTATTTTGAATCTATTGGAATGCCTTAAAGCTTACTCGTTCTACTTACAGTCAAATCAAGTCAATTAGATTGAGTTGTACTCAATTCTAGCTAATCAAAGTTCATTATATCAAACTCAATTCATTTGATTCGATTTGAATACCTTTAAGGTCATCTCTTGTCGTTCGAATGTAAATGAAATGAAGGGATCGATGTTGATTGTTGTTGATTGAAGTTCCTTTCGTCCGAATTAGTTGTTTTGAATCTATTGGAATGCATTAAAGTTTACTCGTTCTCATTACAGTCAAATCAAGTCAATTAGATTGAGTTGTACTCAATTCTAGCTAATCAAAGTTCATTCTATCAAACTCAATTCATTTGATTCGATTTGACTACCTTTAAGGTCATCCCTTGTCGTTCGAATGTAAATGAAATGAAGGGATTGATGTTCATTGTTGTTGATTGAAGTTCCTTTCCTCCGATTCAGTTGTTTTGAATCTTTTGGAATGCGTTAAAGTTTACTCGTTCTCATTACAGTCAAATCAAGTCAATTAGATTGAGTTGTACTCAATTCTAGCTAATCAAAGTTCATTCTATCAAACTCAATTCATTTGATTCGATTTGACTACCTTTAAGGTCATCCCTTGTCGTTCGAATGTAAATGAAATGAAGGGATTGATGTTCATTGTTGTTGATTGAAGTTCCTTTCCTCCGATTCAGTTGTTTTGAATCTTTTGGAATGCGTTAAAGTTTACTCGTTCTCATTACAGTCAAATCAAGTCAATTAGATTGAGTTGTACTTAATTCTCACTAATCAAAGTTCATTCTATCAAACTCAATTCATTTGATTCGATTTCAACGCCTTTAAGGTCATCCGTTGTCGTTCGAATGTAGATGAAATCAAGGGATTGATGTTGATTGTTGTTGATTGAAGTTCCTTTCGTGCGAATTAGTTGTTTTGAATCTATTGGAATGCATTAAAGTTTACTCGTTCTACTTACAGTCAAATCAAGTCATTTAGATTGAGTTTTACTCAATTCTATCTAATCAAAGTTCATTCTATCAAACTCAATACTTTTGATTTGATTTGAATGCCTTTAAGGTCGTCCCTTGCCGTTCGAATGTAAATGAAATAAAGGGATTGTTGTTCATTGTTGTTGATTGAAGTTCCTTTCGTCCAATTCAGTTGTTTTGAATCTATTGCAATGCGTTAAAGTTTACTCGTTCTCATTACAGTCAAATCAAGTCAATTAGATTGAGTTGTACTAAATTCTAACTAATCAAAGTTCATTCTATCAAACTCAATTCATTTGATTCGATTTCAACGCCTTTAAGGTCTTCCGTTGTCGTTCGAATGTAGATGAAATCAGGGATTGTTGTTAATTGTTGTTCACTAAAGTTCCTTTCGTCAAATTCAGTTGTTTTCATTCTATTGGAATGCGTTAAAGTTTACTCGTTCTACTTACAGTCAAATCAAGTCAATTAGATTGAGTTGTACTCAATTCTAGCTAATCAAAGTTCATTCTATCAAACTCAATTATTAATTTGATTCGATTTGACTACCTTTAAGGTCATCCCTTGTCGTTCGAATGTAAATGAAATGAAGGGATTGATGTTGATTGTTGTTGATTGAAGTTCCTTTCGTTCGAATTAGTTGTTTTGAATCTATTGGAATGCATTAAAGTTTACTCGTTCTCCTTAGAGTCAAATCAAGTCAATTAGATTGAGTTGTACTCAATTCTAGCTAATCAAAGTTCATTCTATCAAACTCAATTCATTTGATTCGATTTCAATGCCTTTAAGGTCGTCCCTTGTCGTTCGAATGTAAATGAAATCAAGGGATTGTTGTTCATTGTTGTTGATTGAAGTTCCTTTCCTCCGATTCAGTTGTTTTGAATCTTTTGGAATGCGTTAAAGTTTACTCGTTCCCATTACAGTCAAATCAAGTCAATTAGATTGAGTTGTACTTAATTCTAACTAATCAAAGTTCATTCTATCAAACTCAATTCATTTGATTCGATTTCAACGCCTTTAAGCTCATCCGTTGTCGTTCGAAAGTTGATGAAATCAAGGGATTGTTGTTAATTGTTGTTCATTGAAGTTCCTTTCGTCAAATTCAGTTGTTTTGAATCTATTGGAATGGGTTAAAGTTTACTCGTACTCCTTACAGTCAAATCAAGTCAATTAGATTGAGTTGTACTCAATTCTAGCTAATCAAAGTTCATTCTATCAAACTCAATTCATTTGATTCGATTTCAATGCCTTTAAGGTCATTCCTTGTCGTTGGAATGTAAATGAAATGAAGGGATTGATGTTGATTGTTGTTGATTGAAGTTCCTTTCGTCCGAATTAGTTGTTTTGAATCTATTGGAATGCATTAAAGTTTACTCGTTCTCATTACAGTCAAATCAAGTCAATTAGATTGAGTTGTACTCAATTCTAGCTAATCAAAGTTCATTCTATCAAACTCAATTCATTTGATTCGATTTCAATGCCTTTAAGGTCATTCCTTGTCGTTCGAATGTAAATGAAATGAAGGGATTGATGTTGATTGTTGTTGATTGAAGATCCTTTCGTCCGAATTAGTTGTTTTGAATCTATTGGAATGCGTTAAAGTTTACTCGTTCTCATTACAGTCAAATCAAGTCAATTAGATTGAGTTGTACTCAATTCTAGCTAATCAAAGTTCATTCTATCAAACTCAATTCATTTGATTCGATTTCAAGGCCTTTAAGGTCATCCGTTGTCCTTCAAATGTAGATGAAATCAAGGGATTGTTGTTAATTGTTGTTCATTCAAGTTCCTTTCGTCAAATTGAGTTGTTTTGAATCTATTGGAATGCGTTAAAGTTTACTCGTTCTCATTACAGTCAAATCAAGTCAATTAGATTGAGTTGTACTCAATTCTAGCTAATCAAAGTTCATTCTATCAAACTCAATTAATTTGATTCGATTTGACTACCTTTAAGGTCATCCCTTGTCGTTCCAATGTAAATGAAATGAAGGGATTGATGTTGATTGTTGTTGATTGAAGTTCCTTTCGTTCGAATTAGTTGTTTTGAATCTATTGGAATGCATTAAAGTTTACTCGTTCTCATTACAGTCAAATCAAGTCAATTAGATATAGTAGTACTCAATTCTAACTAATCAAAGTTGATTCTATCCAACTGAATTCATTTGATTCGATTTCAATGCCTTTAAGGTAATTCCTTGTCTTTCGTCTAATTCAGTTGTTTTGAATCTATTGCAATGCGTTAAAGTTTACTCGTTCTCCTTACAGTCAAATCAAGTCAATTAGATTGAGTTGTACTCAATTCTAGATAATCAAAGTTCATTCTATCAGACTCAATTCATTTGATTCGATTTGACTACCTTTAAGGTCATCCCTTGTCGTTCGAATGGAAATGAAATGAAGGGATTGATGTTGATTGTTGTTGATTGAAGTTCCTTTCGTTCGAATTAGTTGTTTTGAATCTATAGGAATGCATTAAAGTTTACTCGTTCTACTTACAGTTAAATCAAGTCATTTAGATTGAGTTTTACTCAATTCTATCTAATCAAAGTTCATTCTATCAAACTCAATACATTTGATTTGATTTGAATGCCTTTAAGGTCGTCCTTTCACGTTCGAATGTTAATGAAATCAAGGGATTGTTGTTCATTGTTGTTGATTGAAGTTCCTTTCCTCCGATTCAGTTGTTTTGAATCTTTTGGAATGCGTTAAAGTTTACTCGTTCTCATTACAGTCAAATCAAGTCAATTAGATTGAGTTGTACTGAATTCTAACTAATCAAAGTTCATTCTATCAAACTCAATTCATTTGATTCGATTTCAAGGCCTTTAAGGTCATCCGTTGTCGTTCGAATGTAGATGAAATCAAGGGATTGTTTTTAATTGTTGTTCATTGAAGTTCCTTTCGTCAAATTCAGTTGTTTTGAATCTATTGGAAAGGGTTAAAGTTTACTCGTACTCCTTACAGTCAAATCAAGTCAATTAGAATGAGTTGTACTCAATTCTAGCTAATTAAAGTTCATTCTATCAAACTCAATTCATTTGATTCGATTTCAATGCCTTTAAGGTCATTCCTTGTCGTTGGAATGTAAATGAAATGAAGGGATTGATGTTGATTGTTGTTGATTGAAATTCCTTTCGTCCGAATTAGTTGTTTTGAATCTATTGGAATGCATTAAAGTTTACTCGTTCTACTTACAGTCCAATCAAGTTAATTAGATTGAGTTGTACTCAATTCTAGCTAATCAAAGTTGATTCTATCAAACTCAATTCATTTGATTCGATTTCAATGCCTTTAAGGTCATTCCTTGTCGTTCGAATGTAAATGAAATGAAGAGATTGATGTTGATGGTTGTTGATTGAAGTTCCTTTCGTCCGAATTAGTTGTTTTGAATCTATTGGAATGCATTAAAGTTTACTCGTTCTACTTACAGTCAAATCAAGTCAATTAGATTGAGTTATACTCAATTCTAGCTAATCAAAGTTCATTCTATCAAACTCAATTCATTTGATTCGATTTCAATGCCTTTAAGGTCATTCCTTGTCGTTCGAATGTAAATGAAATCATGGGATTGATGTTGATTGAAGTACCTTTCGTCCGAATTAGTTGTTTTGAATCTATTGGAATGCATTAAAGTTTACTCGTTCTACTTACAGTCAAATCAAGTCAATTAGATTGAGTTGTACTCAATTCTAGCTAATCAAAGTTCATTCTATCAAACTCAATTCATTTGATTCGATTTGACTACCTTTAAGGTCATCCCTTGTCGTTCGAATGTAAATGAAATGAAGGGATTGATGTTGATTGTTGTTGATTGAAGTTCTTTTCGTTCGAATTAGTTGTTTTGAATCTATTGGAATGCATTAAAGTTTACTCGTTCTATTTACAGTCAAATCAAGTCAATTAGATTGAGTTGTACTTAATTCTAACTAATCAAAGTTCATTCTATCAAACTCAATTCATTTGATTCGATTTCAACGCCTTTAAGCTCATCCGTTGTCGTTCGAATGTAGATTAAATCAAGGGATTGTTGTTAATTGTTGTTCATTGAAGTTCCTTTCGTCAAATTCAGTTGTTTTGAATCTATGGGAATGCGTTAAAGTGTACTCGCACTCCTTAGAGTCAAATCAAGTCAATTAGATTGAGTTGTACTCAATTCTAATCAAAGTTCATTCCATCAAACTCAATTCATTTGATTCGATTTCAATGCCTTTAAGGTCATTCCTTGTCGTTCGAATGTAAATGAAATAAAGGGATTGTTGTTAATTGTTGTTGATTGAAGTTCCTTTCCTCCGATTCAGTTGTTTTGAATCTATTGGAATGCCTTAAAGTTTACTCGTTCTCCTTAGAGTCAAATCAAGTCAATTAGATTGAGTTGTACTCAATTCTAGCTAATCAAAGTTCATTCTATCAAACTCAATTCATTTGATTCGATTTGAATACCTTTAAGGTCTTCCCTTGTCGTTCGAATGTAAATGAAATGAACGGATTGATGTTCATTGTTGTTGATTGAAGTTCCTTTCGTCCGATTCAGTTGTTTTGAATGTATTGCAATGCGTTAAAGTTTACTCGTTCTCCTTACAGTCAAATCAAGTCAATTAGATTGAGTTGTACTCAATTATAGCTAATCAAAGTTCATTCTATCAAACTCAATTCATTTGATTCGATTTGACTACCTTTAAGGTCATCCCTTGTCGTTCGAATGGAAATGAAATGAAGGGATTGATGTTGATTGTTGTTGATTGAAGTTCCTTTCGTTCGAATTAGTTGTTTTGAATCCATTGGAATGCATTAAAGTTTACTCGTTCTACTTACAGTCAAATCAAGTCATTTAGATTGAGTTTTACTCAATTCTATCTAATCAAAGTTCATTCTATCAAACTCAATGCATTTGATTTGATTTGAATGCCTTTAAGGTCGTCCCTTGTCGTTCGAATGTAAATGAAATCAAGGGATTGTTGTTCATTTTTTTTGATTGAAGTTCCTTTCCTCCGATTCAGTTCTTTTGAATCTTTTGGAATGTGTTAAAGTTTACTCGTTCTCATTACAGTCAAATCAAGTCAATGAGATTGCGTTGTACTGAATTCTAACTAATCAAAGTTCATTCTATCAAACTCAATTCATTTGATTCGATTTCAACACCATTAAGGTCATCCGTTGTCGTTCGAATGTAGATGAAATCAAGAGATTGTTGTTAATTGTTGTTCATTGAAGTTCCTTTCGTCAAATTCAGTTGTTTTAAATCTATTGGAATGGGTTAAAGTTTACTCCTACTCCTTACAGTTAAATCAAGTCAATTAGATTGAGTTGTACTCAATTCTAGCTAATCAAAGTTCATTCTATTAAACTCAATTCATTTGATTCGATTTCAATGCCTTTAAGGTCATTCCTTGTCCTTCGAATGTAATTGAAATGAAGGGATTGATGTTGATCGTTGTTGATTGAAGTTCCTTTCGTTCGAATTAGTTGTTTTGAATCTATTGGAATGCGTTAAAGTTTACTCGTTCTCCTTAGAGTAGAATCAAGTCAATTAGATTGAGTTGTACTCAATTCTAGTTAATCAAAGTTCATTCTCTCAAAGTCAATTCATTTGATTCGATTTGACTACCTTTAAGGTCATCCCTTGTCGTTCGAATGTAAATGAAATGAAGGGATTGATGTTGATTGTTGTTGATTGAAGTTCCTTTCGTTCGAATTAGTTGTTTTGAATCTATTGGAATGCATTAAAGTTTACTCGTTCTACTTACAGTCAAATCAAGTCATTTAGATTGAGTTTTACTCAATTCTATCTAATAAAAGTTCATTCTATCAAACTCAATGCATTTGATTTGATTTGAATGCCTTTAGGGTCGTCCCTTGTCGTTCGAATGTAAATGAAATCAAGGGATTGTTGTTCATTGTTGTTGATTGAAGTTCCTTTCCTCCGATTCAGTAGTTTTGAATCTTTTGGAATGTGTTAAAGTTTACTCGTTCTCATTACAGTCAAATCAAGTCAATGAGATTGCGTTGTACTGAATTCTAACTAATCAAAGTTCATTCTATCAAACTCAATTCATTTAATTCGATTTCAACGCCTTTAAGGTCATCCGTTGTCGTTCGAATGTAGATGAAATCAAGGGATTGTTGTTAATTGTTGTTCATTGAAGTTCCTTTCGTCAAATTCAGTTGTTTTGAATCTATTGGAATGCGTTACAGTTTACTCGTACTCCTTACCGTCAAATCAAGTCAATTAGATTGAGTTGTACTCAATTCTAGCTAATCAAAGTTCATTATATCAAACTCAATTCATTTGATTCGATTTGAATACCTTTAAGGTCTTCCCTTATCATTCGAATGTAAATAAAATGAAGGGATTGATGTTGATTGTTGTTGATTGAAGTTCCTTTCGTCCGAATTAGTTGTTTTGAATCTATTGGAATGCATTAAAATTTACTCGTTCTACTTACAGTCAAATCAAGTCAATTAGATTGAGTTGTACTCAATTCTAGCTAATCAAAGTTCATTCTATCAAACTCAATTCATTTGATTCGATTTCAATGCCTTTAAGGTCATTCCTTGTCGTTCGAATGTAAATGAAATGAGGGGATTGATGTTGATTGTTGTTGATTGAAGATCCTTTCGTCCGAATTAGTTGTTTTGAATCTATTGGAATGCATTAAAGTTTACTCATTCTCATTACAGTCAAATCAAGTCAATTAGATTGAGTTGTACTCAATTCTAGCTAATCAAAGTTCATTCTATCAAACTCAATTCATTTGATTCGATTTGACTACCTTTAAGGTCATCCCTTGTCGTTCGAATGTAAATGAAATGAAGGGATTGATGTTGATTGTTGTTGATTGTTGTTGATTGAAGTTCCTTTCGTTCGAATTAGTTGTTTTGAATCTATTGGAATGCATTAAAGTTTACTCGTTCTATTTACAGTCAAATCAAGTCATTTAGATTGAGTTTTACTCAATTCTATCTAATCAAAGTTCATTCTATCAAACTCAATACATTTGATTTGATTTGAATACCTTTAAGGTCGTCCCTTGTCGTTCGAATGTAAATGAAATCAAGGGATTGGTTTTCATTGTTGTTGATTGAAGTTACCTTCCTCCGATTCAGTTGTTTTGAATCTTTCTGAATGCGTTAAAGTTTACTCGTTCTCATTACAGTCAAATCAAGTCAATGAGATTGCGTTGTACTGAATTCTAACTAATCAAAGTTCATTCCATCAAACTCAATTCATTTGATTCGATTTCAATGCCTTTAAGGTCATTCCTTGTCGTTCGAATGTAAATGAAATAAAGGGATTGTTGTTAATTGTTGTTGATTGAAGTTCCTTTCCTCCGATTCAGTTGTTTTGAATCTATTGGAATGCATTAAAATTTACTCGTTCTCCTTAGAGTCAAATCAAGTCAATTAGATTGAGTTGTACTCAATTCTAGCTAATCAAAGTTCATTCTATCAAACTCAATTCATTTGATTCGATTTGAATACCTTTAAGGTCTTCCCTTGTCGTTCGAATGTAAATGAAATGAACGGATTGATGTTGATTGTTGTTGATTGAAGTTCCTTTCGTTCGAATTAGTTGTTTTGAATCTATTGGAATGCATTAAAGTTTACTCGTTCTACTTACAGTCAAATCAAGTCATTTAGATTGAGTTTTACTCAATTCTATCTAATCAAAGTTCATTCTATCAAACTCAATACATTTGATTTGATTTGAATGCCTTTAAGGTCGTCCCTTGTCGTTCGAATGTAAATGAAATCAAGGGATTGTTGTTCATTGTTATTGATTGAAGTTCCTTTCGTCCGATTCAGTTGTTTTGAATCTATTGCAATGCGTTAAAGTTTACTCGTTCTCCTTACAATCAAATCAAGTCAATTAGATTGAGTTGTACTCAATTCTAGCTAATCAAAGTTCATTCTATCAAGCTCAATTCATTTGATTCGATTTGACTACCTTTAAGGTCATCCCTTGTCGTTCGAATGTAAATGAAATGAAGGGATTG
This sequence comes from Annona cherimola, assembly GCA_030490835.1. Classification (NCBI taxonomy): domain Eukaryota; kingdom Viridiplantae; phylum Streptophyta; class Magnoliopsida; order Magnoliales; family Annonaceae; genus Annona; species Annona cherimola. Next base: position 430,574 of record JASFXW010000015.1, on the reverse strand, counting down.
ATGTTGATTGTTGTTGATTGAAGTTCCTTTCGTTCGAATTAGTTGTTTTGAATCTATTGGAATGCATTAAAGTTTACTCGTTCTATTTACAGTCAAATCAAGTCATTTAGATTGAGTTTTACTCAATTCTATCTAATCAAAGTTCATTCTATCAAACTCAATGCATTTGATTTGATTTGAATGCCTTTACGGTCGTCCCTTGTCGTTCGAATGTAAATGAAATCAAGGGATTGTTGTTCATTGTTGTTGATTGAAGTTCCTTTCCTCCGATTCAGTTGTTTTGAATCTTTTGGAATGTATTAAAGTTTACTCGTTCTCATTACAGTCAAAACAAGTCAATGAGATTGCGTTGTACTGAATTCTAACTAATCAAAGTTCATTCTATCAACCTCAATTCATTTGATTCGATTTCAACGCCTTTAAGGTCATCCGTTGTCGTTCGAATGTAGATGAAATCAAGGGATTGTTGTTAATTGTTGTTCATTGAAGTTCCTTTCGTCAAATTCAGTTGTTTTGAATCTATTGGAATGCATTAAAGTTTACTCGTTCTCCTTAGAGTCAAATCAAGTCAATTAGATTGAGTTGTACTCAATTCTAGCTAATCAAAGTTCATTCTATCAAACTCAATTCATTTGATTCGATTTCAATGCCTTTAAGGTCGTCCCTTGTCGTTCGAATGTAAATGAAATGAAGGGATTGATGTTGATTGTTGTTGATTGAAGTTCCTTTCGTCCGAATTAGTTGTTTTGAATCTATTCGAATGCATTAAAGTTTACTCGTTCTACTTACAGTCCAATCAAGTCAATTAGATTGAGTTGTACTCAATTCTAGCTAATCAAAGTTCATTCTATCAAACTCAATTCATTTGATTCGATTTCAAAGTTTACTCGTTCTCATTACAGTCAAATCAAGTCAATTAGATTGAGTTGTACTCAATTCTAGCTAATCAAAGTTCATTCTATCAAACTCAATTCATTTGATTCGATTTGACTACCTTTAAGGTCATCCCTTGTCGTTCGAATGTAAATGAAATGAAGGGATTGATGTTGATTGTTGTTGATTGTTGTTGATTGAAGTTCCTTTCGTTCGAATTAGTTGTTTTGAATCTATTGGAATGCATTAAAGTTTACTCGTTCTATTTACAGTCAAATCAAGTCATTTAGATTGAGTTTTACTCAATTCTATCTAATCAAAGTTCATTCTATCAAACTCAATACATTTGATTTGATTTGAATACCTTTAAGGTCGTCCCTTGTCGTTCGAATGTAAATGAAATCAAGGGATTGGTTTTCATTGTTGTTGATTGAAGTTACCTTCCTCCGATTCAGTTGTTTTGAATCTTTCTGAATGCGTTAAAGTTTACTCGTTCTCATTACAGTCAAATCAAGTCAATGAGATTGCGTTGTACTGAATTCTAACTAATCAAAGTTCATTCCATCAAACTCAATTCATTTGATTCGATTTCAATGCCTTTAAGGTCATTCCTTGTCGTTCGAATGTAAATGAAATAAAGGGATTGTTGTTAATTGTTGTTGATTGAAGTTCCTTTCCTCCGATTCAGTTGTTTTGAATCTATTGGAATGCATTAAAATTTACTCGTTCTCCTTAGAGTCAAATCAAGTCAATTAGATTGAGTTGTACTCAATTCTAGCTAATCAAAGTTCATTCTATCAAACTCAATTCATTTGATTCGATTTGAATACCTTTAAGGTCTTCCCTTGTCGTTCGAATGTAAATGAAATGAACGGATTGATGTTGATTGTTGTTGATTGAAGTTCCTTTCGTTCGAATTAGTTGTTTTGAATCTATTGGAATGCATTAAAGTTTACTCGTTCTACTTACAGTCAAATCAAGTCATTTAGATTGAGTTTTACTCAATTCTATCTAATCAAAGTTCATTCTATCAAACTCAATACATTTGATTTGATTTGAATGCCTTTAAGGTCGTCCCTTGTCGTTCGAATGTAAATGAAATCAAGGGATTGTTGTTCATTGTTATTGATTGAAGTTCCTTTCGTCCGATTCAGTTGTTTTGAATCTATTGCAATGCGTTAAAGTTTACTCGTTCTCCTTACAATCAAATCAAGTCAATTAGATTGAGTTGTACTCAATTCTAGCTAATCAAAGTTCATTCTATCAAGCTCAATTCATTTGATTCGATTTGACTACCTTTAAGGTCATCCCTTGTCGTTCGAATGTAAATGAAATGAAGGGATTGATGTTGATTGTTGTTGATTGAAGTTCCTTTCGTTCGAATTAGTTGTTTTGAATCTATTGGAATGCATTAAAGTTTACTCGTTCTATTTACAGTCAAATCAAGTCATTTAGATTGAGTTTTACTCAATTCTATCTAATCAAAGTTCATTCTATCAAACTCAATGCATTTGATTTGATTTGAATGCCTTTACGGTCGTCCCTTGTCGTTCGAATGTAAATGAAATCAAGGGATTGTTGTTCATTGTTGTTGATTGAAGTTCCTTTCCTCCGATTCAGTTGTTTTGAATCTTTTGGAATGTATTAAAGTTTACTCGTTCTCATTACAGTCAAAACAAGTCAATGAGATTGCGTTGTACTGAATTCTAACTAATCAAAGTTCATTCTATCAACCTCAATTCATTTGATTCGATTTCAACGCCTTTAAGGTCATCCGTTGTCGTTCGAATGTAGATGAAATCAAGGGATTGTTGTTAATTGTTGTTCATTGAAGTTCCTTTCGTCAAATTCAGTTGTTTTGAATCTATTGGAATGCATTAAAGTTTACTCGTTCTCCTTAGAGTCAAATCAAGTCAATTAGATTGAGTTGTACTCAATTCTAGCTAATCAAAGTTCATTCTATCAAACTCAATTCATTTGATTCGATTTCAATGCCTTTAAGGTCGTCCCTTGTCGTTCGAATGTAAATGAAATGAAGGGATTGATGTTGATTGTTGTTGATTGAAGTTCCTTTCGTCCGAATTAGTTGTTTTGAATCTATTGGAATGCATTAAAGTTTACTCGTTCTACTTACAGTCCAATCAAGTCAATTAGATTGAGTTGTACTCAATTCTAGCTAATCAAAGTTCATTCTATCAAACTCAATTCATTTGATTCGATTTCAATGCCTTTAAGGTCATTCCTTGTCGTTCGAATGTAAATGAAATGAAGAGATTGATGTTGATTGTTGTTGATTGAAGTTCCTTTCGTCCGAATTAGTTGTTTTGAATCTATTGGAATGCATTAAAGTTTACTCGTTCTCATTACAGTCAAATCAAGTCAATTAGATTGAGTTGTACTCAATTCTAGCTAATCAAAGTTCATTCTATCAAACTCAATTCATTTGATTCGATTTCAAAGTTTACTCGTTCTCATTACAGTCAAATCAAGTCAATTAGATTGAGTTGTACTCAATTCTAGCTAATCAAAGTTCATTCTATCAAACTCAATTCATTTGATTCGATTTGACTACCTTTAAGGTCATCCCTTGTCGTTCGAATGTAAATGAAATTAAGGGATTGATGTTGATTGTTGTTGATTAAAGTTCCTTTCGTTCGAATTATTTGTTTTGAATCTATTGCAATGCGTTAAAGTTTACTCGTTCTCCTTACAGTCAAATCAAGTCCATTAGATTGAGTAGTACTCAATTCTAGCTAATCAAAGTTCATTCTATCAAACTCAATTCTTTTGATTCGATTTGATTACCTTTACGGTCATCCCTTGTCGTTCGAATGTAAATGAAATGAAGGGATTGATGTTGATTGTTGTTGATTGAAGTTCCTTTCGTTCGAATTAGTTGTTTTGATTCTATTGGAATGTATTAAAGTTTACTCGTTCTCATTACAGTCAAATCAAGTCAATTAGATATAGTAGTACTCAATTCTAACTAATCAAAGTTGATTCTATCCAACTGAATTCATTTGATTCGATTTCAATGCCTTTAAGGTCATACCTTGTCGTTCGAATGTAAATGAAATCATGGGATTGTTGTTAATTGTTGTTGATTGAAGTTCCTTTCGTCTAATTCAGTTGTTTTGAATCTATTGGAATGCATTAAAGTTTACTCGTTCTATTTACAGTCAAATCAAGTCATTTAGATTGAGTTTTACTCAATTCTATCTAATCAAAGTTCATTCTATCAAACTCAATACATTTGATTTGATTTGAATACCTTTAAGGTCGTCCCTTGTCGTTCGAATGTAAATGAAATCAAGGGATTGGTTTTCATTGTTGTTGATTGAAGTTACCTTCCTCCGATTCAGTTGTTTTGAATCTTTCTGAATGCGTTAAAGTTTACTCGTTCTCATTACAGTCAAATCAAGTCAATGTGATTGCGTTGTACTGAATTCTAACTAATCAAAGTTCATTCCATCAAACTCAATTCATTTGATTCGATTTCAATGCCTTTAAGGTCATTCCTTGTCGTTCGAATGTAAATGAAATAAAGGGATTGTTGTTAATTGTTGTTGATTGAAGTTCCTTTCCTCCGATTCAGTTGTTTTGAATCTATTGGAATGCATTAAAATTTACTCGTTCTCCTTAGAGTCAAATCAAGTCAATTAGATTGAGTTGTACTCAATTCTAGCTAATCAAAGTTCATTCTATCAAACTCAATTCATTTGATTCGATTTGAATACCTTTAAGGTCTTCCCTTGTCGTTCGAATGTAAATGAAATGAACGGATTGATGTTGATTGTTGTTGATTGAAGTTCCTTTCGTTCGAATTAGTTGTTTTGAATCTATTGGAATGCATTAAAGTTTACTCGTTCTACTTACAGTCAAATCAAGTCATTTAGATTGAGTTTTACTCAATTCTATCTAATCAAAGTTCATTCTATCAAACTCAATACATTTGATTTGATTTGAATGCCTTTAAGGTCGTCCCTTTTCGTTCGAATGTAAATGAAATCAAGGGATTGTTGTTCATTGTTATTGATTGAAGTTCCTTTCGTCCGATTCAGTTGTTTTGAATCTATTGCAATGCGTTAAAGTTTACTCGTTCTCCTTACAATCAAATCAAGTCAATTAGATTGAGTTGTACTCAATTCTAGCTAATCAAAGTTCATTCTATCAAGCTCAATTCATTTGATTCGATTTGACTACCTTTAAGGTCATCCCTTGTCGTTCGAATGTAAATGAAATGAAGGGATTGATGTTGATTGTTGTTGATTGAAGTTCCTTTCGTTCGAATTAGTTGTTTTGAATCTATTGGAATGCATTAAAGTTTACTCGTTCTATTTACAGTCAAATCAAGTCATTTAGATTGAGTTTTACTCAATTCTATCTAATCAAAGTTCATTCTATCAAACTCAATGCATTTGATTTGATTTGAATGCCTTTACGGTCGTCCCTTGTCGTTCGAATGTAAATGAAATCAAGGGATTGTTGTTCATTGTTGTTGATTGAAGTTCCTTTCCTCCGATTCAGTTGTTTTGAATCTTTTGGAATGTATTAAAGTTTACTCGTTCTCATTACAGTCAAAACAAGTCAATGAGATTGCGTTGTACTGAATTCTAACTAATCAAAGTTCATTCTATCAACCTCAATTCATTTGATTCGATTTCAACGCCTTTAAGGTCATCCGTTGTCGTTCGAATGTAGATGAAATCAAGGGATTGTTGTTAATTGTTGTTCATTGAAGTTCCTTTCGTCAAATTCAGTTGTTTTGAATCTATTGGAATGCATTAAAGTTTACTCGTTCTCCTTAGAGTCAAATCAAGTCAATTAGATTGAGTTGTACTCAATTCTAGCTAATCAAAGTTCATTCTATCAAACTCAATTCATTTGATTCGATTTCAATGCCTTTAAGGTCGTCCCTTGTCGTTCGAATGTAAATGAAATGAAGGGATTGATGTTGATTGTTGTTGATTGAAGTTCCTTTCGTCCGAATTAGTTGTTTTGAATCTATTGGAATGCATTAAAGTTTACTCGTTCTACTTACAGTCCAATCAAGTCAATTAGATTGAGTTGTACTCAATTCTAGCTAATCAAAGTTCATTCTATCAAACTCAATTCATTTGATTCGATTTCAATGCCTTTAAGGTCATTCCTTGTCGTTCGAATGTAAATGAAATGAAGAGATTGATGTTGATTGTTGTTGATTGAAGTTCCTTTCGTCCGAATTAGTTGTTTTGAATCTATTGGAATGCATTAAAGTTTACTCGTTCTCATTACAGTCAAATCAAGTCAATTAGATTGAGTTGTACTCAATTCTAGCTAATCAAAGTTCATTCTATCAAACTCAATTCATTTGATTCGATTTCAAAGTTTACTCGTTCTCATTACAGTCAAATCAAGTCAATTAGATTGAGTTGTACTCAATTCTAGCTAATCAAAGTTCATTCTATCAAACTCAATTCATTTGATTCGATTTGACTACCTTTAAGGTCATCCCTTGTCGTTCGAATGTAAATGAAATTAAGGGATTGATGTTGATTGTTGTTGATTAAAGTTCCTTTCGTTCGAATTATTTGTTTTGAATCTATTGCAATGCGTTAAAGTTTACTCGTTCTCCTTACAGTCAAATCAAGTCCATTAGATTGAGTAGTACTCAATTCTAGCTAATCAAAGTTCATTCTATCAAACTCAATTCTTTTGATTCGATTTGATTACCTTTACGGTCATCCCTTGTCGTTCGAATGTAAATGAAATGAAGGGATTGATGTTGATTGTTGTTGATTGAAGTTCCTTTCGTTCGAATTAGTTGTTTTGATTCTATTGGAATGTATTAAAGTTTACTCGTTCTCATTACAGTCAAATCAAGTCAATTAGATATAGTAGTACTCAATTCTAACTAATCAAAGTTGATTCTATCCAACTGAATTCATTTGATTCGATTTCAATGCCTTTAAGGTCATACCTTGTCGTTCGAATGTAAATGAAATCATGGGATTGTTGTTAATTGTTGTTGATTGAAGTTCCTTTCGTCTAATTCAGTTGTTTTGAATCTATTGCAATGCGTTAAAGTTTACTTGTTCTCCTTACAGTCAAATCAAGTCAATTAGATTGAGTTGTACTCAATTCTAGATAATCAAAGTTCATTCTATCAGACTCAATTCATTTGATTCGATTTGACTACCTTTAAGGTCATCCCTTGTCGTTCGAATGTAAATGAAATGAAGGGATTGATATTGATTGTTGTTGATTGAAGTTCCTTTCGTTCGAATTAGTTGTTTTGAATATATTGGAATGCATTAAAGTTTACTCGTTCTACTTACAGTCAAATCAAGTCATTTAGATTGAGTTTTACTCAATTCTATCTAATCAAAGTTCATTCTATCAAACTCAATACATTTGATTTGATTTGAATGCCTTTTAGGTCGTCCTTTGTCGTTCGAATGTAAATGAAATCAAGGGATTGTTGTTCATTGTTGTTGATTGAAGTTCCTTTCCTCCGATTCAGTTGTTTTGAATCTTTTGGAATGCGTTAAAGTTTACTCGTTCTCATTACAGTCAAATCAAGTCAATTAGATTGAGTTGTACTGAATTCTAACTAATCAAAGTTCATTCTATCAAACTCAATTCATTTGATTCAATTTCAAGGCCTTTAAGGTCATCCGTTGTCGTTCGAATGTAGATGAAATCAAGGGATTGTTGTTAATTGTTGTTCATTGAAGTTCCTTTCGTCAAATTCAGTTGTTTTGAATCTATTGGAATGGGTTAAAGTTTACTCGTACTCCTTACAGTCAAATCAAGTCAATTAGATTGAGTTGTACTCAATTCTAGCTAATTAAAGTTCATTCTATCAAACTCAATTCATTTGATTCGATTTCAATGCCTTTAAGGTCATTCCTTGTCGTTGGAATGTAAATGAAATGAAGGGATTGATGTTGATTGTTGTTGATTGAAGTTCCTTTCGTCCGAATTAGTTGTTTTGAATCTATTGAAATGCATTAAAGTTTACTCGTTCTACTTACAGTCCAATCAAGTCAATTAGATTGAGTTGTACTCAATTCTAGCTAATCAAAGTTCATTCTATCAAACTCAATTCATTTGATTCGATTTCAATGCCTTTAAGGTCATTCCTTGTCGTTCGAATGTAAATGAAATGAAGAGATTGATGTTGATTGTTGTTGATTGAAATTCCTTTCCTCCGATTCAGTTGTTTTGAATCTATTGGAATGCGTTAAAGTTTACTCGTTCTCCTTAGAGTCAAATCAAGTCAATTAGATTGAGTTGTACTCAATTCTAGCTAATCAAAGTTCATTCTATCAAACTCAATTCATTTGATTCGATTTGAATACCTTTAAGGTCTTCCCTTGTCGTTCGAATGTAAATGAAATGAACGGATTGATGTTGATTGTTGTTGATTGAAGTTCCTTTCGTTCGAATTAGTTGTTTTGAATCTATTGGAATGCATTAAAGTTTACTCGTTCTACTTACAGTCAAATCAAGTCATTTAGATTGAGTTTTACTCAGTTCTATCTAATCAAAGTTCATTCTATCAAACTCAATACATTTGATTTGATTTGAATGCCTTTAAGGTCGTCCCTTGTCGTTCGAATGTAAATGAAATCAAGGGATTGTTGTTCATTGTTGTTGATTGAAGTTCCTTTCGTCCGATTCAGTTGTTTTGAATCTATTGCAATGCGTTAAAGTTTACTCGTTCTCCTTACAGTCAAATCAAGTCAATTAGATTGAGTTGTACTCAATTCTAGCTAATCAAAGTTCATTCTATCAAACTCAATTCATTTGATTCGATTTCAACGCCTTTAAGCTCATCCGTTGTCGTTCGAATGTAGATTAAATCAAGGGATTGTTGTTAATTGTTGTTCATTGAAGTTCCTTTGGTCAAATTCAGTTGTTTTGAATCTATGGGAATGCGTTAAAGTGTACTCGCACTCCTTAGAGTCAAATCAAGTCAATTAGATTGAGTTGTACTCAATTCTAGCTAATCAAAGTTCATTCCATCAAACTCAATTCATTTGATTCGATTTCAATGCCTTTAAGGTCATTCCTTGTCGTTCGAATGTAAATGAAATAAAGGGATTGTTGTTAATTGTTGTTGATTGAAGTTCCTTTCGTCCGATTCAGTTGTTTTGAATCTATTGGAATGCGTTAAAGTTTACTCGTTCTCCTTAGAGTCAAATCAAGTCAATTAGATTGAGTTGTACTCAATTCTAGCTAATCAAAGTTCATTCTATCAAACTCAATTCATTTGATTCGATTTGAATACCTTTAAGGTCTTCCCTTGTCGTTCGAATGTAAATGAAATGAACGGATTGATGTTGATTGTTGTTGATTGAAGTTCCTTTCGTTCGAATTAGTTGTTTTGAATCTATTGGAATGCATTAAAGTTTACTCGCTCTACTTACAGTCAAATCCAGTCATTTAGATTGAGTTTTACTCAATTCTATCTAATCAAAGTTCATTCTATCAAACTCAATACATTTGATTTGATTTGAATGCCTTTAAGGTTGTCCCTTGTCGTTCGAATGTAAATGAAATCAAGGGATTGTTGTTCATTGTTGTTGATTGAAGTTCCTTTCGTCCGATTCAGTTGTTTTGAATCTATTGCAATGCGTTAAAGTTTACTCGTTCTCCTTACAGTCAAATCAAGTCAATTAGATTGAGTTGTACTCAATTCTAGCTAATCAAAGTTCATTCTATCAAACTCAATTCATTTGATTCGATTTCAACGCCTTTAAGGTCATCCGTTGTCGTTCGAATGTAGATGAAATGAAGGGATTGATGTTGATTGTTGTTGATTGAAGTTCCTTTCGTTCGAATTAGTTGTTTTGAATCTATTGGAATGCATTAAAGTTTACTCGTTCTACTTACAGTCAAATCAAGTCATTTAGATTGAGTTTTAACTGAATTCTATCTAATCAAAGTTCATTCTATCAAACTCAATTCATTTGATTCGATTTCAACGCCTTTAAGGTCATCCGTTGTCGTTCGAATGTAGATGAAATCAAGGGATTGTTGTTAATTGTTGTTCATTGAAGTTCCTTTCGTCAAATTCAGTTGTTTTGAATCTATTGGAATGGGTTAAAGTTTACTCGTACTCCTTACAGTCAAATCAAGTCAATGAGATTGAGTTCTACTCAATTCTAGCTAATGAAACTTCATTCTATCAAACTCAATTCATTTGATTCGATTTCAATGCCTTTAAGGTCATTCCTTGTCGTTGGAATGTAAATGAAATGAAGGGATTGATGTTGATTGTTGTTGATTGAAGTTCCTTTCGTCCGAATTACTTGTTTTGAATCTATTGGAATGCATTAAAGTTTACTCGTTCTACTTACAGTCAAATCAAGTCAATTAGATTGAGTTGTACTCAATTCTAGCTAATCAAAGTTCATTTTATCAAACTCAATTCATTTGATTCGATTTGAATACCTTTAAGGTCATCTCTTGTCGTTCGAATGTAAATGAAATGAAGGGATTGATGTTGATTGTTGTTTATTGAAGATCCTTTCGTCCGAATTAGTTGTTTTGAATCTATTGGAATGCATTAAAGTTTACTCGTTCTACTTACAGTCAAATCAAGTCAATTAGATTGAGTTGTACTCAATTCTAGCTAATCAAAGTTCATTCTATCAAACTCAATTCATTTGATTCGATTTGACTACCTTTAAGGCCATCCCTTGTCGTTCGAATTTAAATGAAATGAAGGGATTGATGTTTATTGTTGTTGATTGAAGTTCCTTTCGTTCGAATTAGTTGTTTTGAATCTATTGGAATGCATTGAAGTTTACTCGTTCTATTTACAGTCAAATCAAGTCATTTAGATTGAGTTTTACTCAATTCTATCTAATCAAAGTTCATTCTATCAAACTCAATACATTTGATTTGATTTGAATACCTTTAAGGTCGTCCCTTGTCGTTCGAATGTAAATGAAATCAAGGAATTGTTGTTCGTTGTTGTTGATTGAAGTTACTTTCCTCCGATTCAGTTGTTTTGAATCTTTTGGAATGCGTTAAAGTTTACTCGTTCTCGTTACAGTCAAATCAAGTCAATTAGATTGAGTTGTACTTAATTCTAACTAATCAAAGTTCATTCTATCAAACTCAATTCATTTGATTCGATTTCAACGCCTTTAAGGTCATCCGTTGTCCTTCGAATGTAGATGAAATACAGGGATTGTTGATAATTGTTGTTCATTGAAGTTCCTTTACTCTAATTCAGTTTTTTTGAATCTATGGGAATGCGTTAAAATTTACTCGTACTACTTACAGTCAAATCAAGTCAATGAGATTGAGTTCTACTCAATTCTAGCTAATGAAACTTCATTCTATCAAACTCAATTCATTTGATTCGATTTCAATGCCTTTAAGGTCATTCCTTGTCGTTCGAATGTAAATGAAATAAAGGGATTGTTGTTAATTGTTGTTGATTGAAGTTCCTTTCCTCCGATTCAGTTGTTTTGAATCTATTGGAATGCGTTAAAGTTTACTCGTTCTCCTTAGAGTCAAATCAAGTCAATTAGATTGAGTTGTACTCAATTCTAGCTAATTAAAGTTCATTCTATCAAACTCAATTCATTTGATTCGATTTGAATACCTTTAAGGTCTTCCCTTGTCGTTCGAATGTAAATGAAATGAACGGATTGATGTTGATTGTTGTTGATTGAAGTTCCTTTCGTTCGAATTAGTTGTTTTGAATCTATTGGAATGCATTAAAGTTTACTCGCTCTACTTACAGTCAAATCAAGTCAATGAGATTGAGTTCTACTCAATTCTAGCTAATGAAACTTCATTCTATCAAACTCAATTCATTTGATTCGATTTCAATGCCTTTAAGGTCATTCCTTGTCGTTGGAATGTAAATGAAATGAAGGGATTGATGTTGATTGTTGTTGATTGAAGTTCCTTTCGTCCGAATTAGTTGTTTTGAATCTATTGGAATGCATTAAAGTTTACTCGTTCTACTTACAGTCCAATCAAGTCAATTAGATTGAGTTGTACTCAATTCTAGCTAATCGAAGTTCATTCTATCAAACTCAATTCATTTGATTCGATTTCAATGCCTTTAAGGTCATTCCTTGTCGTTCGAATGTAAATGAAATGAAGGGATTGATGTTGATTGTTGTTTATTGAAGATCCTTTCGTCCGAATTAGTTGTTTTGAATCTATTGGAATGCATTAAAGTTTACTCGTTCTACTTACAGTCAAATCAAGTCAATTAGATTGAGTTGTACTCAATTCTAGCTAATCAAAGTTTATTCTATCAAACTCAATTCATTTGATTCGATTTGACTACCTTTAAGGCCATCCCTTGTCGTTCGAATTTAAATGAAATGAAGGGATTGATGTTTATTGTTGTTGATTGAAGTTCCTTTCGTTCGAATTAGTTGTTTTGAATCTATTGGAATGCATTGAAGTTTACTCGTTCTATTTACAGTCAAATCAAGTCATTTAGATTGAGTTTTACTCAATTCTATCTAATCAAAGTTCATTCTATCAAACTCAATACATTTGATTTGATTTGAATACTTTTAAGGTCGTCCCTTGTCGTTCGAATGTAAATGAAATCAAGGAATTGTTGTTCATTGTTGTTGATTGAAGTTACTTTCCTCCGATTCAGTTGTTTTGAATCTTTTGGAATGCGTTAAAGTTTACTCGTTCTCGTTACAGTCAAATCAAGTCAATTAGATTGAGTTGTACTTAATTCTAACTAATCAAAGTTCATTCTATCAAACTCAATTCATTTGATTCGATTTCAACGCCTTTAAGGTCATCCGTTGTCCTTCGAATGTAGATGAAATACAGGGATTGTTGATAATTGTTGTTCATTGAAGTTCCTTTACTCTAATTCAGTTTTTTTGAATCTATGGGAATGCGTTAAAGTTTACTCGTACTACTTACAGTCAAATCAAGTCAATTAGATTGAGTTGTACTTAATTCTAGCTAATCAAAGTTCATTCTATCAAACTCAATTCATTTGATTCGATTTCAACGCCTTTAAGGTCATCCGTTGTCGTTTGAATGTAGATGAAATCAAGGGATTGTTGTTAATTGTTGTTCATTGAAGTTCCTTTCGTCAAATTCAGTTGTTTTGAATCTATCGGAATGCGTTAAAGTTTACTCGTACTCCTTACAGTCAAATCAAGTCAATTAGATTTAGTTGTACTATATTCTAGCTAATGAAAGTTCATTCTATCAAACTCAATTCATTTGATTCGATTTGAATGCATTTAAGGTCATTCCTTGTCGTTCGAATGTAAATGAAATAAAGGGATTGTTGTTAATTGTTGTTGATTGAAGTTCCTTTCCTCCGATTTAGTTGTTTTGAATATTTTGGAATGCGTTAAAGTTTACTCGTTCTCATTACAGTCAAATCAAGTCAATTATATTGAGTTGTACTTAATTCTAACTAATCAAAGTTCATTCTATCAAACTCAATTCATTTGATTCGATTTAAACGCCTTTAAGGTCATCCGTTGTCGTTCGAATGTAGATGAAATCAAGGGATTGTTGTTAATTGTTGTTCATTGAAGTTCCTTTCGTCAAATTCAGTTGTTTTGAATCTATTGGAATGGGTTAAAGTTTACTCGTACTCCTTACAGTCAAATCAAGTCAATGAGATTGAGTTCTACTCAATTCTAGCTAATGAAACTTCATTCTATCAAACTCAATTCATTTGATTCGATTTCAATGCCTTTAAGGTCATTCCTTGTCGTTGGAATGTAAATGAAATGAAGGGATTGATGTTGATTGTTGTTGATTGAAGTTCCTTTCGTCCGAATTAGTTGTTTTGAATCTATTGGAATGCATTAAAGTTTACTCGTTCTACTTACAGTCCAATCAAGTCAATTAGATTGAGTTGTACTCAATTCTAGCTAATCAAAGTTCATTCTATCAAACTCAATTCATTTGATTCGATTTCAATGCCTTTAAGGTCATTCCTTGTCGTTCGAATGTAAATGAAATGAAGGGATTGATGTTGATTGTTGTTGATTGAAGATCCTTTCGTCCGAATTAGTTGTTTTGAATCTATTGGAATGCATTAAAGTTTACTGGTTCTACTTACAGTCAAATCAAGTCAATTAGATTGAGTTGTACTCAATTCTAGCTAATCAAAGTTCATTCTATCAAACTCAATTCATTTGATTCGATTTGACTACCTTTAAGGCCATCCCTTGTCGTTCGAATGTAAATGAAATGAAGGGATTGATGTTTATTGTTGTTGATTGAAGTTCCTTTCGTTCGAATTAGTTGTTTTGAATCTATTGGAATGCATTGAAGTTTACTCGTTCTATTTACAGTCAAATCAAGTCATTTAGATTGAGTTTTATTCAATTCTATCTAATCAAAGTTCATTCTATCAAACTCAATACATTTGATTTGATTTGAATACCTTTAAGGTCGTCCCTTGTCGTTCGAATGTAAATGAAATCAAGGAATTTTTGTTCATTGTTGTTGATTGAAGTTACTTTCCTCCGATTCAGTTGTTTTGAATCTTTTGGAATGCGTTAAAGTTTACTCGTTCTCATTACAGTCAAATCAAGTCAATTAGATTGAGTTGTACTTAATTCTAACTAATCAAAGTTCATTCTATCAAACTCAATTCATTTGATTCGATTTCAACGCCTTTAAGGTCATCCGTTGTCCTTCGAATGTAGATGAAATCCAGGGATTGTTGTTAATTGTTGTTCATTGAAGTTCCTTTACTCTAATTCAGTTTTTTTGAATCTATGGGAATGCGTTAAAGTTTACCCGTACTCCTTACAGTCAAATCAAGTCAATTAGATTGAGTTGTACTCAATTCTAGCTAATCAAAGTTCATTCTATCAAACTCAATTCATTTGATTCGATTTCAACGCCTTTAAGGTCATCCGTTGTCGTTCGAATGTAGATGAAATCAAGGGATTGTTGTTAATTGTTGTTCATTGAAGTTCCTTTCGTCAAATTCAGTTGTTTTGAATCTATCGGAATGCGTTAAAGTTTACTCGTACTCCTTACAGTCAAATCAAGTCAATTAGATTGAGTTGTACTATATTCTAGCTAATGAAAGTTCATTCTATCAAACTCAATTCATTTGATTCGATTTCAATGCCTTTAAGGTCATTCCTTGTCGTTCGAATGTAAATGAAATAAAGGGATTGTTGTTAATTGTTGTTGATTGAAGTTACTTTCTTCCGATTTAGTTGTTTTGAATCTTTTGGAATGCGTTAAAGTTTACTCGTTCTCATTACAGTCAAATCAAGTCAATTATATTGAGTTCTACTTAATTCTAACTAATCAAAGTTCATTCTATCAAACTCAATTCATTTGATTCGATTTCAACGCCTTTAAGCTCATCCGTTGTCGTTCGAATGTAGATGAAATCAAGGGATTGTTGTTAATTGTTGTTCATTGAAGTTCCTTTCGTCAAATTCAGTTGTTTTGAATCTATGGGAATGCGTTAAAGTGTACTCGTACTCCTTACAGTCAAATCAAGTCAATTAGATTGAGTTGTACTCAATTCTAGCTAATCAAAGTTCATTCTATCAAACTCAATTCATTTGATTCGATTTAAACGCCTTTAAGGTCATCCGTTGTCGTTCGAATGTAGATGAAATCAAGGGATTGTTGTTAATTGTTGTTCATTGAAGTTCCTTTCGTCAAATTCAGTTGTCTTGAATCTATCGGAATGCGTTAAAGTTTACTCGTACTCCTTATAGTCAAATCAAGTCAATTAGATTGAGTTGTATCAAACTCAATTCATTTGATTCGATTTCAATGCCTTTAAGGTCATTCTTTGTTGTTCGAATGTAAATGAAATAAAGGGATTGTTGTTAATTGTTGTTGATTGAAGTTCCTTTCCTCCGATTCAGCTGTTTTGAATCTATTAGAATGTGTTAAAGTTTACTCGTTCTCCTTAGAGTCAAATCAAGTCAATTAGATTGAGTTGTACTCAATTCTAGCTAATCAAAGTTCATTCTATCAAACTCAATTCATTTGATTCGATTTCAATGCCTTTAAGGTCATTCCTTGTCGTTCGAATATAAATGAAATAAAGGGATTGTTGTTAATTGTTGTTGATTGAAGTTCCTTTCCTCCGATTCAGTTGTTTCGAATCTATTGGAATGCGTTAAAGTTTACTCGTTCTCCTTAGAGTCAAATCAAGTCAATTAGATTGAGTTGTACTCAATTCTAGCTAATCAAAGTTCATTCTATCAAACTCAATTCATTTGATTCGATTTGAATACCTTTAAGGTCATCCCTTGTCGTTCGAATGTAAATGAAATGAAGGGATTGATGTTGATTGTTGTTTATTGAAGTTCCTTTCCTCCGAATTATTTGTTTTGAATCTATTGGAATGCATTAAAGTTTACTCGTTCTCATTACAGTCAAATCAAGTCAATTAGATTGAGTAGTACTCAATTCTAACTAATCAAAGCTGATTCTATCCAACTGAATTCATTTGATTCGATTTCAATGCCTTTAAGGTCATTCCTTGTCGTTCGAATGTAAATGAAATCATGGGATTGTTGTTCATTGTTGTTGATTGAAGTTCCTTTCGTCTAATTCAGTTGTTTTGAATCTATTGCAATGCGTTAAAGTTTACTCGTTCTCCTTACAGTCAAATCAAGTCAATTAGATTGAGTTGTACTCAATTCTAGATAATCAAAGTTCATTCTATCAGACTCAATTCATTTGATTCGATTTGACTACCTTTAAGGTCATCCCTTGTCGTTCGAATGTAAATGAAATGAAGGGATTGATGTTGATTGTTGTTGATTGAAGTTCCTTTCGTTCGAATTAGTTGTTTTGAATCTATAGGAATGCATTAAAGTTTACTCGTTCTACTTACAGTTAAATCAAGTCATTTAGATTGAGTTTTACTCAATTCTATCTAATCAAAGTTCATTCTATCAAACTCAATACATTTGATTTGATTTGAATGCCTTTAAGGTCGACCTTTGTCGTTCGAATGTAAATGAAATCAAGGGATTGTTGTTCATTGTTGTTGATTGAAGTTCCTTTCCTCCGATTCAGTTGTTTTTAATCTTTTGGAATGCGTTAAAGTTTACTCGTTCTCATTACAGTCAAATCAAGTCAATTAGATTGAGTTGTACTGAATTCTAACTAATCAAAGTTCATTCTATCAAACTCAATTCATTTGATTCGATTTCAAGGCCTTTAAGGTCATCCGTTGTCGTTCGAATGTAGATGAAATCAAGGGATTGTTGTTAATTGTTGTTCATTGAAGTTCCTTTCGTCAAATTCAGTTGTTTTGAATCTATTGGAATGCATTAAAGTTTACTCGTACTCCTTACAGTCAAATCAAGTCAATTAGATTGAGTTGTACTCAATTCTAGCAAATCAAAGTTCATTCTATCAAACTCAATTTATTTGATTCGATTTCAATGCCTTTAAGGTCATTCCTTGTCGTTGGAATGTAAATGAAATGAAGGGATTGATGTTGATTGTTGTTGATTGAAGTTCCTTTCGTCCGAATTAGTTGTTTTGAATCTATTGGAATGCTTTAAAGTTTACTCGTTCTACTTACAGTCAAATCAAGTCAATTAGATTGAGTTGTACTCAATTCTAGCTAATCAAAGTTCATTCTATCAAACTCAATTCATTTGATTCGATTTCAATGCCTTTAAGGTCATTCCTTGTCGTTCGAATGTAAATGAAATGAAGGGATTGATGTTGATTGTTGTTGATTGAAGATCCTTTCGTCCGAATTAGTTGTTTTGAATCTATTGGAATGCGTTAAAGTTTACTCGTTCTCATTAATGTCAAATCAAGTCAATTAGATTGAGTTGTACTCAATTCTAGCTAATCAAAGTTCATTCTATCAAACTCAATTCATTTGATTCGATTTCAACGCCTTTAAGGTCATTCCTTGTCGTTCGAATGTAAATGAAATGAAGGGATTGATGTTGATTGTTGTTGATTGAAGATCCTTTCGTCCGAATTAGTTGTTTTGAATCTATTGGAATGCGTTAAAGTTTACTCGTTCTCATTACAGTCAAATCAAGTCAATTAGATTGAGTTGTACTCAATTCTAGCTAATCAAAGTTCATTCTATCAAACTCAATTCATTTGATTCGATTTCAACGCCTTTAAGGTCATCCGTTGTCGTTCGAATGTAGATGAAATGAAGGGATTGATGTTGATTGTTGTTGATTGAAGTTCCTTTTGTTCGAATTAGTTGTTTTGAATCTATTGGAATGCATTAAAGTTTACTCGTTCTACTTACAGTCAAATCAAGTCATTTAGATTGAGTTTTACTCAATTCTATCTAATCAAAGTTCATTCTATCAAACTCAATTCATTTGATTCGATTTCAACGCCTTTAAGGTCATCCGTTGTCGTTCGAATGTAGATGAAATCAAGGGATTGTTGTTGATTGTTGTTGATTGAAGTTCCTTTCGTTCGAATTAGTTGTTTTGAATCTATTGGAATGCATTAAAGTTTACTCGTTCTCATTACAGTCAAATCAAGTCAATTAGATATAGTAGTACTCAATTCTAACTAATCAAAGTTGATTCTATCCAACTGAATTCATTTGATTCGATTTCAATGCCTTTAAGGTCATACCTTGTCGTTCGAATGTAAATGAAATCATGGGATTGTTGTTAATTGTTGTTGAATGAAGTTCCTTTCGTCTAATTCAGTTGTTTTGAATCTATTGCAATGCGTTAAAGTTTACTTGTTCTCCTTACAGTCAAATCAAGTCAATTAGATTGAGTTGTACTCAATTATAGATAATCAAAGTTCATTCTATCAGACTCAATTCATTTGATTCGATTTGACTACCTTTAAGGTCATCCCTTGTCGTTCGAATGTAAATGAAATGAAGGGATTGATGTTGATTGTTGTTGATTGAAGTTCCTTTCGTTCGAATTAGTTTTTTGAATCTATAGGAATGCATTAAAGTTTACTCGTTCTACTTACAGTTAAATCAAGTCATTTAGATTGAGTTTTACTCAATTCTATCTAATCAAAGTTCATTCTATCAAACTCAATACATTTGATTTGATTTGAATGCCTTTAAGGTCGACCTTTGTCGTTCGAATGTAAATGAAATCAATGGATTGTTGTTCATTGTTGTTGATTGAAGTTCCTTTCCTCCGATTCAGTTGTTTTGAATCTTTTGGAATGCGTTAAAGTTTACTCGTTCTCATTACAGTCAAATCAAGTCAATTAGATTGAGTTGTACTGAATTCTAACTAATCAAAGTTCATTCTATCAAACTCAATTCATTTGATTCGATTTCAAGGCCTTTAAGGTCATCCGTTGTCGTTCGAATGTAGATGAAATCAAGGGATTGTTGTTAATTGTTGTTCATTGAAGTTCCTTTCGTCAAATTCAGTTGTTTTGAATCTATTGGAATGCATTAAAGTTTACTCGTACTCCTTACAGTCAAATCAAGTCAATTAGATTGAGTTGTACTCAATTCTAGCAAATCAAAGTTCATTCTATCAAACTCAATTCATTTGATTCGATTTCAATGCCTTTAAGGTCATTCCTTGTCGTTCGAATGTACATGAAATGAAGGGATTGATGTTGATTGTTGTTGATTGAAGTTCCTTTCGTCCGAATTAGTTATTTTGAATCTATTGGAATGCATTAAAGTTTACTCGTTTTACTTACAGTCAAATCAAGTCAATTAGATTGAGTTGTACTCAATTCTAGCTAATCAATGTTCATTCTATCAAACTCAATTCATTTGATTCGATTTCAATGCCTTTAAGGTCATTCCTTGTCGTTCGAATGTAAATGAAATGAAGGGATTGATGTTGATTGTTGTTGATTGAAGATCCTTTCGTCCGAATTAGTTGTTTTGAATCTATTGGAATGCGTTAAAGTTTACTCGTTCTCATTACAGTCAAATCAAGTCAATTAGATTGAGTTGTACTCAATTCTAGCTAATCAAAGTTCATTCTATCAAACTAAATTCATTTGATTCGATTTGACTACCTTTAAGGTCATCCCTTGTCGTTCGAATGTAAATGAAATTAAGGGATTGATGTTGATTGTTGTTGATTGAAGTTCCTTTTGTTCGAATTAGTTGTTTTGAATCTATTGCTATGCGTTAAAGTTTACTCGTTCTCCTTACAGTCAAATCAAGTCAATTAGATTGAGTAGTACTCAATTCTAGCTAATCAAAGTTCATTCTATCAAACTCAATTCATTTGATTCGATTTGATTACCTTTACGGTCATCCCTTGTCGTTCGAATGTAAATGAAATGAAGGGATTGATGTTGATTGTTGTTGATTGAAGTTCCTTTCGTTCGAATTAGTTGTTTTGAATCTATTGGAATGCATTAAAGTTTACTCGTTCTCATTACAGTCAAATCAAGTCAATTAGATATAGTAGTACTCAATTCTAACTAATCAAAGTTGATTTTATCCAACTGAATTCATTTGATTCGATTTCAATGCCTTTAAGGTCATACCTTGTCGTTCGAATGTAAATGAAATCAAGGGATTGTTGTTCATTGTTGTTGATTGAAGTTCCTTTCCTCCGATTCAGTTGTTTTGAATCTTTTGGAATGCGTTAAAGTTTACTCGTTCT
The DNA here is from genome assembly GCA_030490835.1 of Annona cherimola. NCBI lineage: Eukaryota > Viridiplantae > Streptophyta > Magnoliopsida > Magnoliales > Annonaceae > Annona > Annona cherimola. Next base: position 410,139 of record JASFXW010000015.1, on the reverse strand, counting down.
CATTACAGTCAAATCAAGTCAATTAGATTGAGTTGTACTTAATTCTAACTAATCAAAGTTCATTCTATCAAACTCAATTCATTTGATTCGATTTCAACGCCTTTAAGGTCATCCGTTGTCCTTCGAATGTAGATGAAATCCAGGGATTGTTGTTAATTGTTGTTCATTGAAGTTCCTTTACTCTAATTCAGTTTTTTTGAATCTATGGGAATGCGTTAAAGTTTACTCGTACTCCTTACAGTCAAATCAAGTCAATTAGATTGAGTTGTACTCAATTCTAGCTAATCAAAGTTCATTCTATCAAACTCAATTCATTTGATTCGATTTCAACGCCTTTAAGGTCATCCGTTGTCGTTCGAATGTAGATGAAATCAAGGGATTGTTGTTAATTGTTGTTCATTGAAGTTCCTTTCGTCAAATTCAGTTGTTTTGAATCTATCGGAATGCGTTAAAGTTTACTCGTACTCCTTACAGTCAAATCAAGTCAATTAGATTGAGTTGTACTATATTCTAGCTAATGAAAGTTCATTCTATCAAACTCAATTCATTTGATTCGATTTCAATGCCTTTAAGGTCATTCCTTGTCGTTCGAATGTAAATGAAATAAAGGGATTGTTGTTAATTGTTGTTGATTGAAGTTACTTTCCTCCGATTTACTCGTTCTCATTACAGTCAAATCAAGTCAATTATATTGAGTTGTACTTAATTCTAACTAATCAAAGTTCATTCTATCAAACTCAATTCATTTGATTCGATTTCAACGCCTTTAAGCTCATCCGTTGTCGTTCGAATGTAGATGAAATCAAGGGATTGTTGTTAATTGTTGTTCATTGAAGTTTCTTTCGTCAAATTCAGTTGTTTTGAATCTATGGGAATGCGTTAAAGTGTACTCGTACTCCTTACAGTCAAATCAAGTCAATTAGATTGAGTTGTACTCAATTCTAGCTAATCAAAAATTTCATTTTATCAATCTCAATTCATTTGATTCGATTTCAATGCCTTTAAGGTCATTCCTTGTCGTTGGAATGTAAATGAAATGAAGGGATTGATGTTGATTGTTGTTGATTGAAGTTCCTTTCGTTCGAATTGGTTGTTTTGAATCTATTGGAATGCGTTAAAGTTTACTCGTTCTCCTTAGAGTAGAATCAAGTCAATTAGATTGAGTTGTACTTAATTCTAGCTAATCAAAGTTCATTCTCTCAAACTCAATTCATTTGATTCGATTTGACTACCTTTAAGGTCTTCCCTTGTCGTTCGAATGTAAATGAAATGAAGGGATTGATGTTGATTGTTGTTGATTGAAGATCCTTTCGTCCGAATTAGTTTTTTTGAATCTATTGGAATGCGTTAAAGTTTACCCGTTCTCATTACAGTCAAATCAAGTCAATTAGATTGAGTTGTACTCAATTCTAGCTAATCAAAGTTCATTCTATCAAACTCAATTCATTTGATTCGATTTGACTACCTTTAAGGTCATCCCTTGTCGTTCGAATGTAAATGAAATGAAGGGATTGATGTTGATTGTTGTTGATTGAAGTTCCTTTCCTCCGATTCAGTTGTTTTGAATCTTTTGGAATACGTTAAAGTTTACTCGTACTCCTTACAGTCAAATCAAGTCAATTAGATTTAGTTGTACTCAATTCTAGCTAATTAAAGTTCATTCTATCAAACTCAATTCATTTGATTCGATTTCAATGCCTTTAAGGTCATTCCTTGTCGTTCGAATATAAATGAAATAAAGGGATTGTTGTTAATTGTTGTTGATTGAAGTTCCTTTCCTCCGATTCAGTTGTTTCGAATCTATTGGAATGCGTTAAAGTTTACTCGTTCTCCTTAGAGTCAAATCAAGTCAATTAGATTGAGTTGTACTCAATTCTAGCTAATCAAAGTTCATTCTATCAAACTCAATTCATTTGATTCGATTTGAATACCTTTAAGGTCATTCCTTGTCGTTCGAATGTAAATGAAATGAAGAGATTGATGTTGATTGTTGTTGATTGAAGTTCCTTTCGTCCGAATTAGTTGTTTTGAAAGAATGCATTAAAGTTTACTCGTTCTACTTACAGTCCAATCAAGTCAATTAGATTAAGTTGTACTCAATTCTAGCTAATCAAAGTTCATTCTATCAAACTCAATTCATTTGATTCGATTTCAATGCCTTTAAGGTCATTCCTTGTCGTTGGAATGTAAATGAAATGAAGGGATTGATGTTGATTGTTGTTGATTGAAGTTCCTTTCGTTCGAATTGGTTGTTTTGAATCTATTGGAATGCGTTAAAGTTTACTCGTTCTCCTTAGAGTAGAATCAAGTCAATTAGATTGAGTTGTACTTAATTCTAGCTAATCAAAGTTCATTCTCTCAAACTCAATTCATTTGATTCGATTTGACTACCTTTAAGGTCTTCCCTTGTCGTTCGAATGTAAATGAAATGAAGGGATTGATGTTGATTGTTGTTGATTGAAGTTCCTTTCGTTCGAATTAGTTGTTTTGAATCTATAGGAATGCATTAAAGTTTACTCGTTCTATTTACAGTCAAATCAAGTCATTTAGATTGAGTTTTACTCAATTCTATCTAATCAAAGTTCATTCTATCAAACTCAATACATTTGATTTGATTTGAATGCCTTTAAGGTCGTCCCTTGTCGTTCGAATGTAAATGAAATCAAGGGATTGTTGTTCATTGTTGTTGATTGAAGTTCCTTTCCTCCGATTCAGTTGTTTTGAATCTTTTGGAATACGTTAAAGTTTACTCGTACTCCTTACAGTCAAATCAAGTCAATTAGATTTAGTTGTACTCAATTCTAGCTAATTAAAGTTCATTCTATCAAACTAAATTCATTTGATTCGATTTGAATACCTTTAAGATCGTCCCTTGTCGTTCGAATGTAAATGAAATCAAGGGATTAGTGTTCATTGTTGTTGATTGAAGTTACTTTCCTCCGATTCAGTTGTTTTGAATCTTTTGGAATGCGTTAAAGTTTACTCGTTCTCATTACAGTCAAATCAAGTCAATTAGATTGAGTTGTACTTAATTCTAACTAATCAAACTCAATTCATTTGATTCGATTTCAATGCCTTTAAGGTCATCCGTTGTCGTTTGAATGTAGATGAAATCCAGGGATTGTTGTTAATTGTTGTTCATTGAAGTTCCTTTCGTCAAATTCAGATGTTTTGAATCTATGGGAATGCGTTAAAGTTTACTCGTACTCCTTACAGTCAAATCAAGTCAATGAGATTGAGTTGTACTCAATTCTAGCTAATCAAAGCTCATTCTATCAAACTCAATTCATTTGATTCGATTTCAACGCCTTTAAGGTCATCCGTTGTCGTTCGAATGTAGATGAAATCCAGGGATTGTTGTTAATTGTTGTTCATTGAAGTTCCTTTCGTCAAATTCAGTTGTTTTGAATCTATTGGAATGGGTTAAAGTTTACTCGTACTCCTTACAGTCAAATCAAGTCAATTAGATTGAGTTGTACTCAATTCTAGCTAATTAAAGTTCATTCTATCAAACTCAATTCATTTGATTCGATTTCAATGCCTTTAAGGTCATTCCTTGTCGTTGGAATGTAAATGAAATGAAGGGATTGATGTTGATTGTTGTTGATTGAAATTCCTTTCGTCCGAATTAGTTGTTTTGAATCTATTGGAATGCATTAAAGTTTACTCGTTCTACTTACAGTCAAATCAAGTCATTTAGATTGAGTTTTACTTAATTCTAACTAATCAAACTCAATTCATTTGATTCGATTTCAATGCCTTTAAGGTCATTCCTTGTCGTTCGAATGTAAATGAAATAAAGGGATTGTTGTTAATTGTTGTTGATTGAAGTTACTTTCCTCCGATTCAGTTGTTTTGAATCTTTTGGAATGCGTTAAAGTTTACTCGATCTCATTACAGTCAAATCAAGTCAATTAGATTGAGTTGTACTTAATTCTAACTAATCAAAGTTGATTCTATCAATCTCAATTCATTTGATTCGATTTCAACGCCTTTAAGCTCATCCGTTGTCGTTCGAATGTAGATTATATCAAGGGATTGTTGTTAATTGTTGTTCATTAAAGTTCCTTTCGTCAAATTCAGTTGTTTTGAATCTATCGGAATGCGTTAAAGTTTACTCGTACTCCTTACAGTCAAATCAAGTCAATTAGATTGAGTTGTACTCAATTCTAGCTAATCAAAGTTCATTCTATCAAACTCAATTCATTTGATTCGATTTCAATGCCTTTAAGGTCATTCCTTGTCGTTCGAATGTAAATGAAATCAAGGGATTGTTGTTAATTGTTGTTGATTGAAGTTCCTTTCCTCCGATTCAGCTTTTTTGAATCTATTGGAATGTGTTAAAGTTTACTCGTTCTCCTTAGAGTCAAATCAAGTCAATTAGATTGAGTTGTACTCAATTCTAGCTAATCAAAGTTCATTCTATCAAACTCAATTCATTTGATTCTATTTCAATGCCTTTAAGGTCATTCCTTGTCGTTCGAATATAAATGAAATAAAGGGATTGTTGTTAATTATTGTTGATTGAAGTTCCTTTCCTCCGATTCAGTTGTTTTCAATCTATTGGAATGCGTTAAACTTTACTCGTTCTCCTTAGAGTCAAATCAAGTCAATTAGATTGAGTTGTACTCAATTCTAGCTAATCAAAGTTCATTCTATCAAACTCAATTCATTTGATTCGATTTGAATACCTTTAAGGTCATCCCTTGTCGTTCGAATGTAAATGAAATGAAGGGATTGATGTTGATTGTGGTTTATTGAAGTTCCTTTCCTCCGAATTAGTTGTTTTGAATCTATTGGAATGCATTAAAGTTTACTCGTTCTCGTTACAGTCAAATCAAGTCAATTAGATTGAGTAGTACTCAATTCTAACTAATCAAAGTTGATTCTATCCAACTGAATTCATTTGATTCGATTTCAATGCCTTTAAGGTCATTCCTTGTCGTTCGAATGTAAATGAAATCATGGGATTGTTGTTAATTGTTGTTGATTGAAGTTCCTTTCGTCTAATTCAGTTGTTTTGAATCTATTGCAATGCGTTAAAGTTTACTCGTTCTCCTTACAGTCAAATCAAGTCAATTAGTTTGAGTTGTACTTAATTCTAACTAATCAAAGTTCATTCTATCAAACTCAATTCATTTGATTCGATTTGACTACCTTTAAGGTCATCCCTTGTCGTTCGAATGTAAATGAAATGAAGGGATTGATCTTGATTGTTGTTGATTGAAGATCCTTTCGTCCGAATTAGTTTTTTTGAATCTATTGGAATGCGTTAAAGTTTACCCGTTCTCATTACAGTCAAATCAAGTCAATTAGATTGAGTTGTACTCAATTCTAGCTAATCAAAGTTCATTCTATCAAACTCAATTCATTTGATTCGATTTGACTACCTTTAAGGTCATCCCTTGTCGTTCGAATCTAAATGAAATGAAGGGATTGATGTTGATTGTTGTTGATTGAAGTTCCTTTCGTTCGAATGTAAATGAAATGAAGGGATTGATGTTGATTGTTGTTGATTGAAGTTCCTTTCGTTCGAATTAGTTGTTTTGAATCTATAGGAATGCATTAAAGTTTACTCGTTCTACTTACAGTTAAATCAAGTCATTTAGATTGAGTTTTACTCAATTCTATCTAATCAAAGTTCATTCTATCAAACTCAATACATTTGATTTGATTTGAATGCCTTTAAGGTCGTCCTTTGTCGTTCGAATGTAAATGAAATCAAGGGATTGTTGTTCATTGTTGTTGATTGAAGTTCCTTTCCTCCGATTCAGTTTTTTTGAATCTTTTGGAATGCGTTAAAGTTTACTCGTTCTCATTACAGTCAAATCAAGTCAATTAGATTGAGTTGTACTGAATTCTAACTAATCAAAGTTCATTTTATCAAACTCAATTCATTTGATTCAATTTCAAGGCCTTTAAGGTCATCCGTTGTCGTTCGAATGTAGATGAAATCAAGGGATTGTTGTTAATTGTTGTTCATTGAAGTTCCTTTCGTCAAATTCAGTTGTTTTGAATCTATTGGAATGCGTTAAAGTTTACTCGTACTCCTTACAGTCAAATCAAGTCGATTAGATTGAGTTGTACTCAATTCTAGCTAATCAAAGTTCATTCTATCAAACTCAATTCATTTGATTCGATTTGACTACCTTTAAGGTCATCCCTTGTCGTTCGAATGTAAATGAAATGAAGGGATTGATGTTGATTGTTGTTGATTGAAGTTCCTTTCGTTCGAATTAGTTGTTTTGAATCTATTGGAATGCGTTAAAGTTTACTCGTTCTACTTACAGTCAAATCAAGTCAATTAGATTGAGTTGTACTCAATTCTAGCTAATCAAAGTTCATTCTATCAAACTCAATTCATTTGATTCGATTTCAATACCTTTAAGGTCATTCCTTGTCGTTCGAATGTAAATGAAATGAAGGGATTGATGTTGATTGTTGTTGATTGAAGATCCTTTCGTCCGAATTAGTTGTTTTGAATCTATTGGAATGCGTTAAAGTTTACTCGTTCTCATTACAGTCAAATCAAGTCAATTAGATTGAGTTGTACTCAATTCTAGCTAATCAAAGTTCATTCTATCAAACTCAATTCATTTGATTCGATTTGACTACCTTTAAGGTCATCCCTTGTCGTTCGAATGTAAATGAAATGAAGGGATTGATGTTGATTGTTGTTGATTGAAGTTCCTTTCATTCGAATTAGTTGTTTTGAATCTATTGGAATGCATTAAAGTTTACTTGTTCTATTTACAATCAAAGCAAGTCATTTAGATTGAGTTTTACTCAATTCTATCTAATCAAAGTTCATTCTATCAAAACTCAATACATTTGATTTGATTTCAATGCCTTTAAGGTCGTCCCTTGTCGTTCGAATGTAAATGAAATCAAGGGATTGGTTTTCATTGTTGTTGATTGAAGTTACTTTCCTCCGATTCAGTTGTTTTGAATCTTTTGGAATGCGTTAAAGTTTACTCGTTCTCATTACAGTCAAATCAAGTCAATTAGATTGAGTTGTACTTAATTCTAACTAATCAAAGTTCATTCTATCAAACTCAATTCATTTGATTCGATTTCAACGCCTTTAAGCTCATCCGTTGTCGTTCGAATGTAGCTTAAATCAAGGGATTGTTGTTAATTGTTGTTCATTGAAGTTCCTTTCGTCAAATTCAGTTGTTTTGAATCTATGGGAATGCGTTAAAGTGTACTCGCACTCCTTAGAGTCAAATCAAGTCAATTAGATTGAGTTGTACTGAATTCTAGCTAATCAAAGTTCATTCCATCAAACTCAATTCATTTGATTCGATTTCAATGCCTTTAAGGTCATTCCTTGTCGTTCGAATGTAAATGAAATAAAGGGATTGTTGTTAATTGTTGTTGATTGAAGTTCCTTTCCTCCGATTCAGTTGTTTTGTATCTATTGGAATGTGTTAAAGTTTACTCGTTCTCCTTATAGTCAAATCAAGTCAATTAGATTGAGTTGTACTCAATTCTAGCTAATCAAAGTTCATTCAATCAAACTCAATTCATTTGATTCGATTTGAATACCTTTATGGTCTTCCCTTGTCGTTCGAATGTAAATGAAATGAACGGATTGATGTTGATTGTTGTTGATTGAAGTTCCTTTCGTTCGAATTAGTCGTTTTGAATCTATTGGAATGCATTAAAGTTTACTCGTTCTATTTACAGTCAAATCAAGTCATTTAGATTGAGTTTTACTCAATTCTATCTAATCAAAGTTCATTCTATCAAACTCAATACATTTGATTTGATTTGAATGCCTTTAAGGTCGTCCCTTGTCGTTCGAATGTAAATGAAATCAAGGGATTGTTGTTCATTGTTGTTGATTGAAGTTCCTTTCGTCCGATTCAGTTGTTTTGAATCTATTGCAATGCGTTAAAGTTTACTCGTTCTCCTTACAGTCAAATCAAGTCAATTAGATTGAGTTGTACTCAATTCTAGCTAATCAAAGTTCATTATATAAAACTCAATTCATTTGATTCGATTTGACTACCTTTAAGGTCATCCCTTGTCGTTCGAATGTAAATGAAATGAAGGGATTGATGTTGATTGTTGTTGATTGAAGTTCCTTTCGTTCGAATTAGTTGTTTTGAATCTTTTGGAATGCATTAAAGTTTACTCGTTCTACTTACAGTCAAATCAAGTCATTTAGATTGACTTTTACTCAATTCTATCTAATAAAAGTTCATTCTATCAAACTCAATGCATTTGATTTGATTTGAATGCCTTTAAGGTCGTCCCTTGTCGTTCGAATGTTAATGAAATCAAGGGATTGTTGTTCATTGTTGTTGATTAAAGTTCCTTTCCTCCGATTCAGTTGTTTTGAATCTTTTGGAATGTGTTAAAGTTTACTCGTTCTCATTACAGTCAATTCAAGTCAATGAGATTGAGTTGTACTTAATTCTAGCTAATCAAAGTTCATTCTCTCAAACTCAATTCATTTGATTCGATTTGACTAGCTTTAAGGTCTTCCCTTGTCGTTCGAATGTAAATGAAATGAAGGGATTGATGTTGATTGTTGTTGATTGAAGATCCTTTCGTCCGAATTAGTTGTTTTGAATCTATTGGAATGCATTAAAGTTTACTCGTTCTCATTAAAGTCAAATCAAGTCAATTAGATTGAGTTGTACTCAATTCTAGCTAATCAAAGTTCATTCTATCAAACTCAATTCATTTGATTCGATTTGACTACCTTTAAGGTCATCCCTTGTCGTTCGAATGTAAATGAAATGAAGGGATTGATGTTGATTGTTGTTGATTGAAGTTCCTTTCGTTCGAATTAGTTGTTTTGAATCTATTGGAATGCGTTAAAGTTTACTCGTTCTACTTACAGTCAAATCAAGTCAATTAGATTGAGTTGTACTCAATTCTAGCTAATCAAAGTTCATTCTATCAAACTCAATTCATTTGATTCGATTTCAATACCTTTAAGGTCATTCCTTGTCGTTCGAATGTAAATGAAATGAAGGGATTGATGTTGATTGTTGTTGATTGAAGATCCTTTCGTCCGAATTAGTTGTTTTGAATCTATTGGAATGCGTTAAAGTTTACTCGTTCTCATTACAGTCAAATCAAGTCAATTAGATTGAGTTGTACTCAATTCTAGCTAATTAAAGTTCATTCTATCAAACTCAATTCATTTGATTCGATTTGACTACCTTTAAGGTCATCCCTTGTCGTTCGAATGTAAATGAAATGAAGGGATTGATGTTGATTGTTGTTGATTGTTGTTGATTGAAGTTCCTTTCGTTCGAATTAGTTGTTTTGAATCTATTGGAATGCATTAAAGTTTACTCGTTCTATTTACAGTCAAATCAAGTCATTTAGATTGAGTTTTACTCAATTCTATCTAATCAAAGTTCATTCTATCAAACTCAATACATTTGATTTGATTTGAATACCTTTAAGGTCGTCCCTTGTCGTTCGAATGTAAATGAAATCAAGGGATTGGTTTTCATTGTTGTTGATTGAAGTTACTTTCCTCCGATTCAGTTGTTTTGAATCTTTTGGAATGCGTTAAAGTTTACTCGTTCTTATTACAGTCAAATCAAGTCAATTAGATTGAGTTGTACTTAATTTTAACTAATCAAAGTTCATTCTATCAAACTTAATTCATTTGATTCGATTTCAACGCCTTTAAGGTCATCCGTTGTCGTTCGAATGTAGATGAAATCCAGGGATTGTTGTTAATTGTTGTTCATTGAAGTTCCTTTCGTCAAATTCAGTTGTTTTGAATCTATGGGAATGCGTTAAAGTGTACTCGTACTCCTTACAGTCAAATCAAGTCAATTTGATTGAGTTGTACTCAATTCTAGCTAATCAAAGTTCATTCCATCAAACTCAATTCATGTGATTCGATTTCAATGCCTTTAAGGTCATTCCTTGTCGTTCGAATGTAAATGAAATAAAGGGATTGTTGTTAATTGTTGTTGATTGAAGTTCCTTTCCTCCGATTCAGTTGTTTTGAATCTATTGGAATGCGTTAAAGTTTACTCGTTCTCCTTAGAGTCAAATTAAGTCAATTATATTGAGTTGTACTCAATTCTAGCTAATCAAAGTTCATTCTATCAAACTCAATTCATTTGATTCGATTTGATTACCTTTAAGGTCATCCCTTGTCGTTAGAATATAAATGAAATGAACGGATTGATGTTGATTGTTGTTGATTGAAGTTCCTTACAGTCAAATCAAGTCAATTCTAGCTAATCAAAGTTCATTCTATCAAACTCAATTCATTTGATTCGATTTGATTACCTTTAAGGTCATCCCTTGTCGTTCGAATGTAAATGAAATGAAGGGATTGATGTTGATTGTTGTTCATTGAAGTTCCTTTCGTTCGAATTAGTTGTTTTGAATCTATTGGAATGCATTAAAGTTTACTCGTTCTATTTACAGTCAAATCAAGTCATTTAGATTGAGTTTTACTCAATTCTATCTAATCAAAGTTCATTCTATCAAACTCAATACATTTGATTTGATTTGAATGCCTTTAAGGTCGTCCCTTGTCGTTCGAATGTAAATGTAATCAAGGGATTGGTTTTCATTGTTGTTGATTGAAGTTACTTTCCTCCGATTCAGTTGTTTTGAATCTTTTGTAATGCGTTAAAGTTTACTCGTTCTACTTACAGTCAAATCAAGTCATTTAGATTGAGTTTTACTCAATTCTATCTAATCAAAGTTCATTCTATCAAACTCAATGCATTTGATTTGATTTGAATACCTTTAAGATCGTCCTTTGTCGTTCGAATGTAAATGAAATCAAGGGATTATTGTTCATTGTTGTTGATTGAAGTTACTTTCCTCCGATTCAGTTGTTTTGAATCTTTTGGAATGCGTTAAAGTTTACTCGTTCTCATTACAGTCAAATCAAGTCAATTAGATTGAGTTGTACTTAATTCTAACTAATCAAACTCAATTCATTTGATTCGATTTGAATGCCTTTAAGGTCGTCCCTTGTCGTTCGAATGTAGATGAAATCCAGGGATTGTTGTTAATTGTTGTTCATTGAAGTTCCTTTCGTCAAATTCAGTTGTTTTGAATCTATGGGAATGCGTTAAAGTTTACTCGTACTCCTTACAGTTAAATCAAGTCAATTAGATTGAGTTGTACTCAATTCTAGCTAATCAAAGCTCATTCTATCAAACTCAATTCATTTGATTCGATTTCAACGCCTTTAAGGTCATCCGTTGTCGTTCGAATGTGTATGAAATCAAGGGATTGTTGTTAATTGTTGTTCATTGAAGTTCCTTTCGTCAAATTCAGTTGTTTTGAATCTATCGGAATGCGTTAAAGTTTACTCGTACTCCTTACAGTCAAATCAAGTCAATTAGATTGAGTTGTACTATATTCTAGCTAATCAAAGTTCATTCTATCAAACGTAATTCATTTGATTCGATTTCAATGCCTTTAAGGTCATTCCTTGTCGTTCGAATGTAAATGAAATAAAGGGATTGTTGTTAATTGTTGTTGATTGAAGTTACTTTCCTCCGATTCAGTTGTTTTGAATCTTTTGGAATGCGTTAAAGTTTACTCGTTCTCATTACAGTCAAATCAAGTCAATTAGATTGAGTTATACTTTATTCTAACTAATCAAAGTTCATTCTATCAAACTCAATTCATTTGATTCGATTTCAACGCCTTTAAGCTCATCCGTTGTCGTTCGAATGTAGATTAAATCAAGGGATTGTTGTTAATTGTTGTTCATTGAAGTTCCTTTCGTCAAATTCAGTTGTTTTGAATCTATGGGAATGCGTTAAAGTGTACTCGTACTCCTTACAGTCAAATCAAGTCAATTAGATTGAGTTGTACTCAATTCTAGCAAATCAAAGTTCATTCTATCAAACTCAATTCATTTGATTCGATTTCAATGCCTTTAAGGTCATTCTTTGTCGTTCGAATGTAAATGAAATCAAGGGATTGTTGTTAATTGTTGTTGATTGAAGTTCCTTTCCTCCGATTCAGCTTTTTTGAATCTATTGGAATGTGTTAAAGTTTACTCGTTCTCCTTAGAGTCAAATCAAGTCAATTAGATTGAGTTGTACTCAATTCTAGCTAATCAATGTTCATTCTATCAAACTCAATTCATTTGATTCTATTTCAATGCCTTTAAGGTCATTCCTTGTCGTTCGAATATAAATGAAATAAAGGGATTGTTGTTAATTGTTGTTGATTGACGTTCCTTTCCTCCGATTCAGTTGTTTTAAATCTATTGGAATGCGTTAAAGTTTACTCGTTCTCCTTAGAGTCAAATCAAGTCAATTAGATTGGGTTGTACTCAATTATAGCTAATCAAAGTTAATTCTATCAAACTCAATTCATTTGATTCGATTTGAATACCTTTAAGGTCATCCCTTGTCGTTCGAATGTAAATGAAATGAAGGGATTGATGTTGATTGTTGTTTATTGAAGTTCCTTTCCTCCGAGTTAGTTGTTTTGAATCTATTGGAATGCATTAAAGTTTACTCGTTTTCATTACAGTCAAATCAAGTCAATTAGATCGAGTAGTACTCAATTCTAACTAATCAAAGTTGATTCTATCCAACTGTATTCATTTGATTCGATTTCAATGCCTTTAAGGTCATTCCTTGTCGTTCGAATGTAAATGAAATCATGGGATTGTTGTTAATTGTTGTTGATTGAAGTTCCTTTCGTCTAATTCAGTTGTTTTGAATCTATCGCAATGCGTTAAAGTTTACTCGTTCTCCTTACAGTCAAATCAAGTCAATTAGTTTGAGTTGTACTCAATTCTAGATAATCAAAGTTCATTCTATCAGACTCAATTCATTTGATTCGATTTGACTACCTTTAAGGTCATCCCTTGTCGTTCGAATGTAAATGAAATGAAGGGATTGATGTTGATTGTTGTTGATTGAAGTTCCTTTCGTTCGAATTAGTTGTTTTGAATCTATAGGAATGCATTAAAGTTTACTCGTTCTACTTACAGTTAAATCAAGTCATTTAGATTGAGTTTTACTCAATTCTATCTAATCAAAGTTCATTCTATCAAACTCAATACATTTGATTTGATTTGAATGCCTTTAAGGTCGTCCTTTGTCGTTCGAATGTAAATGAAATTAAGGGATTGTTGTTCATTGTTATTGATTGAAGTTCCTTTCCTCCGATTCAGTTGTTTTGAATCTTTTGGAATGCGTTAAAGTTTACTCGTTCTCATTACAGTCAAATCAAGTCAATTAGATTGAGTTGTACTTAATTCTACTAATCAAAGTTCATTCTGTCAAACTCAATTCATTTGATTCGATTTCAAGGCCTTTAAGGTCATCCGTTGTCGTTCGAATGTAGATGAAATCAAGGGATTGTTGTTAATTGTTGTTCATTGAAGTTCCTTTCGTCAAATTCAGTTGTTTTGAATCTATTGGAATGCGTTAAAGTTTACTCGTACTCCTTACAGTCAAATCAAGTCAATTAGATTGAGTTGTACTCAATTCTAGCTAATCAAAGTTCATTCTATCAAACTCAATTCATTTGATTCGATTTCAATGCCTTTAAGGTCATTCCTTGTCGTTCGAATGTAAATGAAATGAAGGGATTGATGTTGATTGTCGTTGATTGAAGTTCCTTTCGTTCGAATTAGTTGTTTTGAATCTATTGGAATGCGTTAATGTTTACTCGTTCTCCTTAGAGTAGAATCAAGTCAATTAGATTGAGTTGTACTTAATTCTAGCTAATCAAAGTTCATTCTCTCAAACTCAATTCATTTGATTCGATTTGACTACCTTTAAGGTCTTCCCTTGTCGTTCGAATGTAAATGAAATGAAGGGATTGATGTTGAATGTTGTTGATTGAAGATTCTTTCATCCGAATTAGTTGTTTTGAATCTATTGGAATGCATTAAAGTTTACTCGTTCTCATTACAGTCAAATCAAGTCAATTAGATTGAGTTGTACTCAATTCTAGCTAATCAAAGTTCATTCTATCAAACTCAATTCATTTGATTCGATTTGACTACCTTTAAGGTCATCCCTTGTCGTTCGAATGTAAATGAAATGAAGGGATTGATGTTGATTGTTGTTGATTGAAGTTCCTTTCGTTCGAATTAGTTGTTTTGAATCTATTGGAATGCATTAAAGTTTACTCGTTCTATTGACAGTCAAATCAAGTCATTTAGATTGAGTTTTACTCAATTCTATCTAATCAAAGTTCATTCTATCAAACTCAATACATTTGATTTGATTTGAATGCCTTTAAGGTCGTCCCTTGTCGTTCGAATGTTAATGTAATCAAGGGATTGGTTTTCATTGTTGTTGATTGAAGTTACTTTCCTCCGATTCAGTTGTTTTGAATCTTTTGGAATGCGTTAAAGTTTACTCGTTCTCATTACAGTCAAATCAAGTCAATTAGATTGAGTTGTACTTAATTCTAACTAATCAAAGTTCATTCTATCAAACTCAATTCAGTTGATTCGATTTCAACGCCTTTAAGCTCATCCGTTGTCGTTCGAATGTAGCTTAAATCAAGGGATTGTTGTTAATTGTTGTTCATTGAAGTTCCTTTCGTCAAATTCAGTTGTTTTGAATCTATGGGAATGCGTTAAAGTGTACTCGCACTCCTTAGAGTCAAATCAAGTCAATTAGATTGAGTTGTACAGAATTCTAGCTAATCAAAGTTCATTCCATCAAACTCAATTCATTTGATTCGATTTCAATGCCTTTAAGGTCATTCCTTGTCGTTCGAATGTAAATGAAATAAAGGGATTGTTGTTAATTGTTGTTGATTGAAGTTCCTTTCCTCCGATTCAGTTGTTTTGTATCTATTGGAATGTGTTAAAGTTTACTCGTTCTCCTTATAGTCAAATCAAGTCAATTAGATTGAGTTGTACTCAATTCTAGCTAATCAAAGTTCATTCAATCAAACTCAATTCATTTGATTCGATTTGAATACCTTTATGGTCTTCCCTTGTCGTTCGAATGTAAATGAAATGAACGGATTGATGTTGATTGTTGTTGATTGAAGTTCCTTTCGTTCGAATTAGTCGTTTTGAATCTATTGGAATGCATTAAAGTTTACTCGTTCTATTTACAGTCAAATCAAGTCATTTAGATTGAGTTTTACTCAATTCTATCTAATCAAAGTTCATTCTATCAAACTCAATACATTTGATTTGATTTGAATGCCTTTAAGGTCGTCCTTTGTCGTTCGAATGTAAATGAAATCAAGGGATTGTTGTTCATTGTTGTTGATTGAAGTTCCTTTCCTCCGATTCAGTTGTTTTGAATCTTTTGGAATGCGTTAAAGTTTACTCGTTCTCATTATAGTCAAATCAAGTCAATTAGATCGAGTTGTACTGAATTCTAACTAATCAAAGTTCATTCTATCAAACTCAATTCATTTGATTCGATTTCAATGCCTTTAAGGTCATTCCTTGTCGTTCGAATGTAAATGAAATAAAGGGATTGTTGTTAATTGTTGTTGATTGAAGTTACTTTCCTCCGATTCAGTTGTTTTGAATCTTTTGGAATGCATTAAAGTTTACTCGTTCTCATTACAGTCAAATCAAGTCAATTAGATTGAGTTGTACTTAATTCTAACTAATCAAAGTTCATTCTATCAAACTCAATTCATTTGATTCGATTTCAAGGCCTTTAAGGTCATCCGTTGTCGTTCGAATGTAGATGAAATCAAGGGATTGTTGTTAATTGTTGTTCATTGAAGTTCCTTTCGTCAAATTCAGTTGTTTTGAATCTATTGGAATGGGTTAAAGTTTACTCGTACTCCTTACAGTCAAATCAAGTCAATTAGATTTAGTTGTACTCAATTCTAGCTAATTAAAGTTCATTCTATCAAACTCAATTCATTTGATTCGATTTCAATGCCTTTAAGGTCATTCCTTGTCGTTGGAATGTAAATGAAATGAACGGATTGATGTTGATTGTTGTTGATTGAAGTTCCTTTCGTCCGAATTAGTTGTTTTGAATCTATTGGAATGCATTAAAGTTTACTCGTTCTACTTACAGTCCAATCAAGTCAATTAGATTGAGTTGTACTCAATTCTAGCTAATCAAAGTTCATTCTATCAAACTCAATTCATTTGATTCGATTTCAATGCCTTTAAGGTCATTCCTTGTCGTTCGAATGTAAATGAAATGAAGGGATTGATGTTGATTGTTGTTGATTGAAGATCCTTTCGTCCGAATTAGTTGTTTTGAATCTATTGGAATGCGTTAAAGTTTACTCGTTCTCATTACAGTCAAATCAAGTCAATTAGATTGAGTTGTACTCAATTCTAGCTAATCAAAGTTCATTCTATCAAACTCAATTCATTTGATTCGATTTCAACGCCTTTAAGGTCATTCCTTGTCGTTCGAATGTAAATGAAATGAAGGGATTGATGTTGATTGTTGTTGATTGAAGATCCTTTCGTCCGAATTAGTTGCTTTGAATCTATTGGAATGCGTTAAAGTTTACTCGTTCTCATTACAGTCAAATCAAGTCAATTAGATTGAGTTGTACTCAATTCTAGCTAATCAAAGTTCATTCTATCAAACTCAATTCATTTGATTCGATTTCAATGCCTTTAAGGTCATTCCTTGTCGTTCGAATGTAAATGAAATGAAGGGATTGATGTTGATTGTTGTTGATTGTTGTTGATTGAAGTTCCTTTCGTTCGAATTAGTTGTTTTGAATCTATTGGAATGCATTAAAGTTTACTCATTTTATTTACAGTCAAATCAAGTCATTTATATTGAGTTTTACTCAATTCTATCTAATCAAAGTTCATTCTATCAAACTCAATACATTTGATTTGATTTGAATACCTTTAAGGTCGTCCCTTGTCGTTCGAATGTAAATGAAATCAAGGGATTGGTTTTCATTGTTGTTGATTGAAGTTACTTTTCTCCGATTCAGTTGTTTTGAATCTTTTGGAATGCGTTAATGTTTACTCGTTCTCATTACAGTCAAATCAAGTCAATTAGATTGAGTTGTACTCAATTCTAGCTAATCAAAGTTCATTCTATCAAACTCAATTCATTTGATTCGATTTCAACGCCTTTAAGGTCATCCGTTGTCGTTCGAATGTAGATGAAATCAAGGGATTGTTATTAATTGTTGTTCATTGAAGTTCCTTTCGTCAAATTCAGTTGTTTTGAATCTATTGGAATGGGTTAAAGTTTACTCGTACTCCTTACAGTCAAATCAAGTCAATTAGATTGAGTTGTACTCAATTCTAGCTAATTAAAGTTAATTCTATCAAACTCAATTCATTTGATTCGATTTCAATGCCTTTAAGGTCATTCCTTGTCGTTGGAATGTAAATGAAATGAAGGGATTGATGTTGATTGTTGTTGATTGAAGTTCCTTTCGTCCGAATTAGTTGTTTTGAATCTATTGGAATGCATTAAAGTTTACTCATTCTACTTAGAGTCAAATCAAGTCAATTAGATTGAGTTGTACTCAATTCTAGCTAATCAAAGTTCATTCTATCAAACTCAATTCATTTGATTCGATTTCAATGCCTTTAAGGTCATTCCTTGTCGTTCGAATGTAAATGAAATGAAGAGATTGATGTTGATTGTTGTTGATTGAAGTTCCTTTCGTCCGAATTAGTTGTTTTGAAGGAATGCATTAAAGTTTACTCGTTCTACTTACAGTCCAATCAAGTCAATTAGATTAAGTTGTACTCAATTCTAGCTAATCAAAGTTCATTCTATCAAACTCAATTCATTTGATTCGATTTCAATGCCTTTAAGGTCATTCCTTGTCGTTCGAATGTAAATGAAATGAAGAGATTGATGTTGATTGTTGTTGATTGAAGTTCCTTTCGTCCGAATTAGTTGTTTTGAATCTATTGGAATGCATTAAAGTTTACTCGTTCTACTTACAGTCAAATCAAGTCAATTAGATTGAGTTGTGCTCAATTCTAGCTAATCAAAGTTCATTCTATCAAACTCAATTCATTTGATTCGATTTGACTTCCTTTAAGGTCATCCCTTGTCGTTCGAATGTAAATGAAATGAAGGGATTGATGTTGATTGTTGTTGATTGAAGTTCCTTTCGTTCGAATTAGTTGTTTTGAATCTATTGGAATGCATTAAAGTTTACTCGTTCTATTTACAGTCAAATCAAGTCATTTAGATTGAGTTTTACTCAATTCTATCTAATCAAAGTTCATTCTATCAAACTCAATGCATTTGATTTGATTTGAATACCTTTAAGATCGTCCTTTGTCGTTCGAAAGTAAATGAAATCAAGGGATTATTGTTCATTGTTGTTGATTGAAGTTACTTTCCTCCGATTCAGTTGTTTTGAATCTTTTGGAATGCGTTAAAGTTTACTCGTTCTCATTACAGTCAAATCAAGTCAATTAGATTGAGTTGTACTTAATTCTAACTAATCAAACTCAATTCATTTGATTCGATTTCAATGCCTTTAAGGTCATCCGTTGTCGTTCGAATGTAGATGAAATCCAGGGATTGTTGTTAATTGTTGTTCATTGAAGTTCCTTTCGTCAAATTCAGTTGTTTTGAATCTATGGGAATGCGTTAAAGTTTACTCGTACTCCTTACAGTCAAATCAAGTCAATGAGATTGAGTTGTACTCAATTCTAGCTAATTAAAGTTCATTCTATCAAACTCAATTTATTTGATTCGATTTCAATGCCTTTAAGGTCATTCCTTGTCGTTGGAATGTAAATGAAATGAAGGGATTGATGTTGATTGTTGTTGATTGAAATTCCTTTCGTCCGAATTAGCTGTTTTGAATCTTTTGGAATGCGTTAAAGTTTACTCGTTCTCATTACAGTCAAATCAAGTCAATTAGATTGAGTTGTACTTAATTCTAACTAATCAAAGCTCATTCTATCAATCTCAATTCATTTGATTCGATTTCAACGCCTTTAAGCTCATCCGTTGTCGTTCGAATGTAGATTATATCAAGGGATTGTTGTTAATTGTTGTTCATTGAAGTTCCTTTCGTCAAATTCAGTTGTTGTGAATCTATGGGAATGCGTTAAAGTGTACTCGTACTCCTTACAGTCAAATCAAGTCAATTAGTTTGAGTTGTACTCAATTCTAGCTAATCAAAGTTCATTCTATCAAACTCAATTCATTTGATTTGATTTCAACGCCTTTAAGGTCATCCGTTGTCGTTCGAATGTAGATGAAATCAAGGGATTGTTGTTAATTGTTGTTCATTGAAGTTCCTTTCGTCAAATTCAGTTGTTTTGAATCTATCGGAATGCGTTAAAGTTTACTCGTACTCCTTACAGTCAAATCAAGTCAATTAGATTGAGTTGTACTCAATTCTAGCTAATCAAAGTTCATTCTATCAAACTCAATTCATTTGATTCGATTTCAATGCCTTTAAGGTCATTCCTTGTCGTTCGAATGTAAATGAAATCAAGGGATTGTTGTTAATTGTTGTTGATTGAAGTTCCTTTCCTCCGATTCAGCTTTTTTGAATCTATTGGAATGTGTTAAAGTTTACTCGTTCTCCTTAGAGTCAAATCAAGTCAATTAGATTGAGTTGTACTCAATTCTAGCTAATCAAAGTTCATTCTATCAAACTCAATTCATTTGATTCTATTTCAATGCCTTTAAGGTCATTCCTTGTCGTTCGAATATAAATGAAATAAAGGGATTGTTGTTAATTGTTGTTGATTGAAGTTCCTTTCCTCCGATTCAGTTGTTTTCAATCTATTGGAATGCGTTAAAGTTTACTCGTTCTCCTTAGAGTCAAATCAAGTCAATTAGATTGAGTTGTACTCAATTCTAGCTAATCAAAGTTCATTCTATCAAACTCAATTCATTTGATTCGATTTGAATACCTTTAAGGTCATCCCTTGTCGTTCGAATGTAAATGAAATGAAGGGATTGATGTTGATTGTGGTTTATTGAAGTTCCATTCCTCCGAATTAGTTGTTTTGAATCTATTGGAATGCATTAAAGTTTACTCGTTCTCATTACAGTCAAATCAAGTCAATTAGATTGAGTAGTACTCAATTCTAACTAATCAAAGTTGATTCTATCCAACTGAATTCATTTGATTCGATTTCAATGCCTTTAAGGTCATTCCTTGTCGTTCGAATGTAAATGAAATCATGGGATTGTTGTTAATTTTTGTTGATTGAAGTTCCTTTCGTCTAATTCAGTTGTTTTGAATCTATTGCAATGCGTTAAAGTTTACTCGTTCTCCTTACAGTCAAATCAAGTCAATTAGTTTGAGTTGTACTTAATTCTAACTAATCAAAGTTCATTCTATCAAACTCAATTCATTTGATTCGATTTGACTACCTTTAAGGTCATCCCTTGTCGTTCGAATGTAAATGAAATGAAGGGATTGATGTTGATTGTTGTTGATTGAAGATCCTTTCGTCCGAATTAGTTGTTTTGAATCTATTGGAAAGCGTTAAAGTTTACCCGTTCTCATTACAGTCAAATCAAGTCAATTAGATTGAGTTGTACTCAATTCTAGCTAATCAAAGTTCATTCTATCAAACTCAATTCATTTGATTCGATTTGACTACCTTTAAGGTCATCCCTTGTCGTTCGAATGTAAATGAAATGAAGGGATTGATGTTGATTGTTGTTGATTGAAGTTCCTTTCGTTCGAATTAGTTGTTTTGAATCTATAGGAATGCATTAAAGTTTACTCGTTCTACTTACAGTTAAATCAAGTCATTTAGATTGAGTTTTACTCAATTCTATCTAATCAAAGTTCATTCTATCAAACTCAATACATTTGATTTGATTTGAATGCCTTTAAGGTCGTCCTTTGTCGTTCGAATGTAAATGAAATCAAGGGATTGTTATTCATTGTTGTTGATTGAAGTTCCTTTCCTCCGATTCAGTTGTTTTGAATCTTTTGGAATGCGTTAAAGTTTACTCGTACTCTTTACAGTCAAATCAAGTCAATTAGATTGAGTTGTACTCAATTCTAGCTAATCAAAGTTCATTCTATCAAACTCAATTCATTTGATTCGATTTGACTACCTTTAAGGTCATCCCTTGTCGTTCGAATGTAAATGAAATGAAGGGATTGATGTTGATTGTTGTTGATTGAAGTTCCTTTCGTTCGAATTAGTTGTTTTGAATCTATTGGAATGCGTTAAAGTTTACTCGTTCTACTTACAGTCAAATCAAGTCAATTAGATTGAGTTGTACTCAATTCTAGCTAATCAAAGTTCATTCTATCAAACTCAATTCATTTGATTCGATTTCAATACCTTTAAGGTCATTCCTTGTCGTTCGAATGTAAATGAAATGAAGGGATTGATGTTGATTGTTGTTGATTGAAGATCCTTTCGTCCGAATTAGTTGTTTTGAATCTATTGGAATGCATTAAAGTTTACTCGTTCTCATTACAGTCAAATCAAGTCAATTAGATTGAGTTGTACTCAATTCTAGCTAATCAAAGTTCATTCTATCAAACTCAATTCATTTGATTCGATTTGACTACCTTTAAGGTCATCCCTTGTCGGTCGAATGTAAATGAAATGAATGGATTGATGTTGATTGTTGTTGATTGAAGTTCCTTTCGTTCGAATTAGTTGTTTTGAATCTATTGGAATGCATTAAAGTTTACTCGTTCTATTTACAATCAAAGCAAGTCATTTAGATTGAGTTTTACTCAATTCTATCTAATCAAAGTTCATTCTATCAAAACTCAATACATTTGATTTGATTTGAATGCCTTTAAGGTCGTCCCTTGTCGTTCGAATGTAAATGAAATCAAGGGATTGGTTTTCATTGTTGTTGAATGAAGTTACTTTCCTCCGATTCAGTTGTTTTGAATCTTTTGGAATGCGTTAAAGTTTACTCGTTCTCATTACAGTCAAATCAAGTCAATTAGATTGAGTTGTACTTAATTCTAACTAATCAAAGTTCATTCTATCAAACTCAATTCATTTGATTCGATTTCAACGCCTTTAAGCTCATCCGTTGTCGTTCGAATGTAGCTTAAATCAAGGGATTGTTGTTAATTGTTGTTCATTGAAGTTCCTTTCGTCAAATTCAGTTGTTTTGAATCTATGGGAATGCGTTAAAGTGTACTCGCACTCCTTAGAGTCAAATCAAGTCAATTAGATTGAGTTGTACTCAATTCTAGCTAATCAAAGTTCATTCTATCAAACTCAATTCATTTGATTCGATTTCAATGCCTTTAAGGTCATTCCTTGTCGTTCGAATGTAAATGAAATAAAGGGATTGTTGTTAATTGTTGTTGATTGAAGTTCCTTTCCTCCGATTCAGTTGTTTTGAATCTATTGGAATGCGTTAAAGTTTACTCGTTCTCCTTAGAGTAAAATCAAGTCAATTAGATTGAGTTGTACTCAATTCTAGCTAATCAAAGTTCATTCAATCAAACTCAATTCATTTGATTCGATTTGAATACCTTTATGGTCTTCCCTTGTCGTTCGAATGTAAATGAAATGAACGGATTGATGTTGATTGTTGTTGATTGAAGTTCCTTTCGTTCGAATTAGTTGTTTTGAATCTATTGGAATGCATTAAAGTTTACTCGTTCTACTTACAGTCAAATCAAGTCATTTAGATTGAGTTTTACTCAATTCTATCTAATCAAAGTTCATTCTATCAAACTCAATACATTTGATTTGATTTGAATGCCTTTAAGGTCGTCCCTTGTCGTTCGAATGTAAATGAAATCAAGGGATTGTTGTTCATTGTTGTTGATTGAAGTTCCTTTCGTCCGATTCAGTTGTTTTGAATCTATTGCAATGCGTTAAAGTTTACTCGTTCTCCTTACAGTCAAATCAAGTCAATTAGATTGAGTTGTACTCAATTCTAGCTAATCAAAGTTCATTCTATCAAACTCAATTCATTTGATTCGATTTGACTACCTTTAAGGTCATCCCTTGTCGTTCGAATGTAAATGAAATGAAGGGATTGATGTTGATTGTTGTTGATTGAAGTTCCTTTCGTTCGAATTAGTTGTTTTGAATCTTTTGGAATGCATTAAAGTTTACTCGTTCTACTTACAGTCAAATCAAGTCATTTAGATTGAGTTTTACTCAATTCTATCTAATAAAAGTTCATTCTATCAAACTCAATGCATTTGATTTGATTTGAATGCCTTGAAGGTCGTCCCTTGTCGTTCGAATGTTAATGAAATCAAGGGATTGTTGTTCATTGTTGTTGATTCAAGTTCCTTTCCTCCGATTCAGTTGTTTTGAATCTTTTGGAATGTGTTAAAGTTTACTCGTTCTCATTACAGTCAATTCAAGTCAATGAGATTGAGTTGTACTTAATTCTAGCTAATCAAAGTTCATTCTCTCAAACTCAATTCATTTGATTCGATTTGACTACCTTTAAGGTCTTCCCTTGTCGTTCGAATGTAAATGAAATGAAGGGATTGATGTTGATTGTTGTTGATTGAAGATCCTTTCGTTCGAATTAGTTGTTTTGAATCTATTGGAATGCGTTAAAGTTTACTCGTTCTACTTACAGTCAAATCAAGTCAATTAGATTGAGTTGTACTCAATTCTAGCTAATCAAAGTTCATTCTATCAAACTCAATTCATTTGATTCGATTTCAATACCTTTAAGGTCATTCCTTGTCGTTCGAATGTAAATGAAATGAAGGGATTGATGTTGATTGAAGATCCTTTCGTCCGAATTAGTTGTTTTGAATCTATTGGAATGCATTAAAGTTTACTCGTTCTCATTACAGTCAAATCAAGTCAATTAGATTGAGTTGTACTCAATTCTAGCTAATCAAAGTTCATTCTATCAAACTCAATTCATTTGATTCGATTTGACTACCTTTAAGGTCATCCCTTGTCGTTCGAATGTAAATGAAATGAAGGGATTGATGTTGATTGTTGTTGATTGTTGTTGATTGAAGTTCCTTTCGTTCGAATTAGTTGTTTTGAATCTATTGGAATGCATTAAAGTTTACTCGTTCTATTTATAGTCAAATCAAGTCATTTAGATTGAGTTTTACTCAATTCTATCTAATCAAAGTTCATTCTATCAAACGCAATACATTTGATTTGATTTGAATACCTTTAAGGTCGTCCCTTGTCGTTCGAATGTAAATGAAATCAAGGGATTGGTTTTCATTGTTGTTGATTGAAGTTACTTTCCTCCGATTCAGTTGTTTTGAATCTTTTGGAATGCGTTAAAGTTTACTCGTTCTCATTACAGTCAAATCAAGTCAATTAGATTGAGTTGTACTTAATTCTAACTAATCAAAGTTCATTCTATCAAACTTAATTCATTTGATTCGATTTCAACGCCTTTAAGGTCATCCGTTGTCGTTCGAATGTAGATGAAATCCAGGGATTGTTGTTAATTGTTGTTCATTGAAGTTCCTTTCGTCAAATTCAGTTGTTTTGAATCTATGGGAATGCGTTAAAGTGTACTCGCACTCCTTAGAGTCAAATCAAGTCAATTAGATTGAGTTGTACTCAATTCTAGCTAATCAAAGTTCATTCCATCAAACTCAATTCATTGGATTCGATTTCAATGCCTTTAAGGTCATTCCTTGTCGTTCGAATCTAAATGAAATAAAGGGATTGTTGTTAATTGTTGTTGATTGAAGTTCCTTTCCTCCGATTCAGTTGTTTTGAATCTATTGGAATGCGTTAAAGTTTACTCGTTCTCCTTAGAGTCAAATTAAGTCAATTATATTGAGTTGTACTCAATTCTAGCTAATCAAATTTCATTCTATCAAACTCAATTCATTTGATTCGATTTGATTACCTTTAAGGTCATCCCTTGTCGTTCGAATGTAAATGAAATGAACGGATTGATGTTGATTGTTGTTGATTGAAGTTCCTTACAGTCAAATCAAGTCAATTCTAGCTAATCAAAGTTCATTCTATCAAACTCAATTCATTTGATTCGATTTGATTACCTTTAAGGTCATCCCTTGTCGTTCGAATGTAAATGAAATGAAGGGATTGATGTTGATTGTTGTTCATTGAAGTTCCTTTCGTTCGAATTAGTTGTTTTGATTCTATTGGAATGCATTAAAGTTTACTCGTTCTATTTACAGTCAAATCAAGTCATTTAGATTGAGTTTTACTCAATTCTATCTAATCAAAGTTCATTCTATCAAACTCAATACATTTGATTTGATTTGAATGCCTTTAAGGTCGTCCCTTGTCGTTCGAATGTAAATGTAATCAAGGGATTGGTTTTCATTGTTGTTGATTGAAGTTACTTTCCTCCGATTCAGTTGTTTTGAATCTTTTGGAATGCGTTAAAGTTTACTCGTTCTACTTACAGTCAAATCAAGTCATTTAGATTGAGTTTTACTCAATTCTATCTAATCAAAGTTCATTCTATCAAACTCAATACATTTGATTTGATTTGAATACCTTTAAGATCGTCCCTTGTCGTTCGAATGTAAATGAAATCAAGGGATTATTGTTCATTATTGTTGATTGAAGTTACTTTCCTCCGATTCAGTTGTTTTGAATCTTTTGGAATGCGTTAAAGTTTACTCGTTCTCATTACAGTCAAATCAAGTCAATTAGATTGAGTTGTACTTAATTCTAACTAATAAAACTCAATTCATTTGATTCGATTTGAATGCCTTTAAGGTCGTCCCTTGTCGTTCGAATGTAGATGAAATCCAGGGATTGTTGTTAATTGTTGTTCATTGAAGTTCCTTTCGTCAAATTCAGTTGTTTTGAATCTATGGGAATGCGTTAAAGTTTACTCGTACTCCTTACAGTCAAATCAAGTCAATTAGATTGAGTTGTACTCAATTCTAGCTAATCAAAGCTCATTCTATCAAACTCAATTCATTTGATTCGATTTCAACGCCTTTAAGGTCATCCGTTGTCGTTCGAATGTGTATGAAATCAAGGGATTGTTGTTAATTGTTGTTCATTGAAGTTCCTTTCGTCAAATTCAGTTGTTTTGAATCTATCGGAATGCGTTAAAGTTTACTCGTACTCCTTACAGTCAAATCAAGTCAATTAGATTGAGTTGTACTATATTCTAGCTAATCAAAGTTCATTCTATCAAACTCAATTCATTTGATTCGATTTCAATGCCTTTAAGGTCATTCCTTGTCGTTCGAATGTAAATGAAATAAAGGGATTGTTGTTAATTGTTGTTGATTGAAGTTACTTTCCTCCGATTCAGTTGTTTTGAATCTTTTGGAATGCGTTAAAGTTTACTCGTTCTCATTACAGTCAAATCAAGTAAATTAGATAGAGTTGTACTTAATTCTAACTAATCAAAGTTCATTCTATCAAACTCAATTCATTTGATTCGATTTCAACGCCTTTAAGCTCATCCGTTGTCGTTCGAATGTAGATTAAATCAAGGGATTGTTGTTAATTGTGGTTCATTGAAGTTCCTTTCGTCAAATTCAGTTGTTTTGAATCTATGGGAATGCGTTAAAGTGTACTCGTACTCCTTACAGTCAAATCAAGTCAATTAGATTGAGTTGTACTCAATTCTAGCTAATCAAAGTTCATTCTATCAAACTCAATTCATTTGATTCCATTTCAACGCCTTTAAGGTCATCCGTTGCCGTTCGAATGTAGATGAAATCAAGGGATTGTTGTTAATTGTTGTTCATTGAAGTTCCTTTCGTCAAATTCAGTTGTTTTGAATCTATCGGAATGCGTTAAAGTTTACTCGTACTCCTTACAGTCAAATCAAGTCAATTAGATTGAGTTGTACTCAATTCTAGCAAATCAAAGTTCATTCTATAAAACTCAATTCATTTGATTCGATTTCAATGCCTTTAAGGTCATTCCTTGTCGTTCGAATGTAAATGAAATCAAGGGATTGTTGTTAATTGTTGTTGATTGAAGTTCCTTTCCTCCGATTCAGCTTTTTTGAATCTATTGGAATGTGTTAAAGTTTACTCGTTCTCCTTAGAATCAAGTCAATTAGATTGAGTTGTACTCAATTCTAGCTAATCAATGTTCATTCTATAAAACTCAATACATTTGATTTGATTTGAATGCCTTTAAGGTCGTCCTTTGTCGTTCGAATGTAAATGAAATTAAGGGATTGTTGTTCATTGTTGTTGATTGAAGTTCCTTTCCTCCGATTCAGTTGTTTTGAATCTTTTGGAATGTGTTAAAGTTTACTCGTTCTCATTACAGTCAAATCAAGTCAATTAGATTGAGTTGTACTTAATTCTAACTAATCAAAGTTCATTCTGTCAAACTCAATTCATTTGATTCGATTTCAAGGCCTTTAAGGTCATCCGTTGTCGTTCGAATGTAGATGAAATCAAGGGATTGTTGTTAATTGTTGTTCATTGAAGTTCCTTTCGTCAAATTCAGTTGTTTTGAATCTATTGGAATGCGTTAAAGTTTACTCGTACTCCTTACAGTCAAATCAAGTCAATTAGATTGAGTTGTACTCAATTCTAGCTAATCAAAGTTCATTCTATCAAACTCAATTCATTTGATTCGATTTCAATGCCTTTAAGGTCATTCCTTGTCGTTCGAATGTAAATGAAATGAAGGGATTGATGTTGATTGTCGTTGATTGAAGTTCCTTTCGTTCGAATTAGTTGTTTTGAATCTATTGGAATGCGTTAAAGTTTACTCGTACTCCTTACAGTCAAATCAAGTCAATTAGATTGAGTTGTACTCAATTCTAGCTAATCAAAGTTCATTCCATCAAACTCAATTCATTGGATTCGATTTCAATGCCTTTAAGGTCATGCCTTGTCGTTCGAATGTAAATGAAATGAAGGGATTGATGTTGATTGTTGTTGATTGAAGTTCCTTTCCTCCGATTCAGTTGTTTTGAATCTATTGGAATGCGTTAAAGTTTACTCGTTCTCCTTAGAGTCAAATCAAGTCAATTAGATTGAGTTGTACTCAATTCTAGCTAATCAAAGTTCATTCTATCAAACTCAATTCATTTGATTCGATTTGACTACCTTTAAGGTCATCCCTTGTCGTTCGAATGTAAATGAAATGAAGGGATTGATGTTGATTGTTGTTGATTGAAGTTCCTTTCGTTCGAATTAGTTGTTTTGAATCTATTGGAATGCATTAAAGTTTACTCGTTCTACTTACAGTCAAATCAAGTCATTTAGATTGAGTTTTACTCAATTCTATCTAATAAAGTTCATTCTATCAAACTCAATACATTTGATTTGATTTGAATACCTTTAAGGTCGTCCCTTGTCGTTCGAATGTAAATGAAATCAAGGGATTGTTGTTCATTGTTGTTGATTGAAGTTCCTTTCCTCCGATTCAGTTGTTTTGAATCTTTTGGAATGTGTTAAAGTTTACTCGTTCTCATTACAGTCAAATCAGATCAATGAGATTGCGTTGTACTGAATTCTACCTAATCAAAGTTCATTCTATCAAACTCAATTCATTTGATTCGATTTCAACGCCTTTAAGGTCATCCGTTGTCGTTCGAATGTAGATGAAATCAAGGGATTGTTGTTAATTGTTGTTCATTGAAGTTCCTTTCGTCAAATTCAGTTGTTTTGAATCTATTGGAATGGGTTAAAGTTTACTCGTACTCCTTACAGTCAAATCAAGTCAATTAGATTGAGTTGTACTCAATTCTAGCTAATCAAAGTTCATTCTATCAAACTCAATTCATTTGATTCGATTTCAATGCCTTTAAGGTCATTCCTTGTCGTTCGAATGTAAATGAAATGAAGGGATTGATGTTGATTGTCGTTGATTGAAGTTCCTTTCGTTCGAATTAGTTGTTTTGAATCTATTGGAATGCGTTAATGTTTACTCGTTCTCCTTAGAGTAGAATCAAGTCAATTAGATTGAGTTGTACTTAATTCTAGCTAATCAAAGTTCATTCTCTCAAACTCAATTCATTTGATTCGATTTGACTACCTTTAAGGTCTTCCCTTGTCGTTCGAATGTAAATGAAATGAAAAGATTGATGTTGAATGTTGTTGATTGAAGATTCTTTCGTCCGAATTAGTTGTTTTGAATCTATTGGAATGCATTAAAGTTTACTCGTTCTCATTACAGTCAAATCAAGTCAATTAGATTGAGTTGTACTCAATTCTAGCTAATCAAAGTTCATTCTATCAAACTCAAATCATTTGATTCGATTTGACTACCTTTAAGGTCATCCCTTGTCGTTCGAATGTAAATGAAATGAAGGGATTGATGTTGATTGTTGTTGATTGAAGTTCCTTTCGTTCGAATTAGTTGTTTTGAATCTATTGGAATGCATTAAAGTTTACTCGTTCTACTTACAGTCAAATCAAGTCATTTAGATTGAGTTTTACTCAATTCTATCTAATCAAAGTTCATTCTATCAAACTCAATACATTTGATTTGATTTGAATACCTTTAAGGTCGTCCCTTGTCGTTCGAATGTAAATGAAATCAAGGGATTGTTGTTCATTGTTGTTGATTGAAGTTCCTTTCCTCCGATTCAGTTGTTTTGAATCTTTTGGAATGTGTTAAAGTTTACTCGTTCTCATTACAGTCAAATCAGGTCAATGAGATTGCGTTGTACTGAATTCTACCTAATCAAAGTTCATTCTATCAAACTCAATTCATTTGATTCGATTTCAACGCCTTTAAGGTCATCCGTTGTCGTTCGAATGTAGATGAAATCAAGGGATTGTTGTTAATTGTTGTTCATTGAAGTTCCTTTCGTCAAATTCAGTTGTTTTGAATCTATTGGAATGGGTTAAAGTTTACTCGTACTCCTTACAGTCAAATCAAGTCAATTAGATTGAGTTGTACTCAATTCTAGCTAATCAAAGTTCATTCTATCAAACTCAATTCATTTGATTCGATTTCAATGCCTTTAAGGTCATTCCTTGTCGTTCGAATGTAAATGAAATGAAGGGATTGATGTTGATTGTCGTTGATTGAAGTTCCTTTCGTTCGAATTAGTTGTTTTGAATCTATTGGAATGCGTTAATGTTTACTCGTTCTCCTTAGAGTAGAATCAAGTCAATTAGATTGAGTTGTACTTAATTCTAGCTAATCAAAGTTCATTCTCTCAAACTCAATTCATTTGATTCGATTTGACTACCTTTAAGGTCTTCCCTTGTCGTTCGAATGTAAATGAAATGAAAAGATTGATGTTGAATGTTGTTGATTGAAGATTCTTTCGTCCGAATTAGTTGTTTTGAATCTATTGGAATGCATTAAAGTTTACTCGTTCTCATTACAGTCAAATCAAGTCAATTAGATTGAGTTGTACTCAATTCTAGCTAATCAAAGTTCATTCTATCAAACTCAATTCATTTGATTCGATTTGACTACCTTTAAGGTCCTCCCTTGTCGTTCGAATGTAAATGAAATGAAGGGATTGATGTTGATTGTTGTTGATTGAAGTTCCTTTCGTTCGAATTAGTTGTTTTGAATCTATTGGAATGCATTAAAGTTTACTCGTTCTACTTACAGTCAAATCAAGTCATTTAGATTGAGTTTTACTCAATTCTATCTAATCAAAGTTCATTCTATCAAACTCAATACATTTGATTTGATTTGAATACCTTTAAGGTCGTCCCTTGTCGTTCGAATGTAAATGAAATCAAGGGATTGTTGTTCATTGTTGTTGATTGAAGTTCCTTTCCTCCGATTCAGTTGTTTTGAATCTTTTGGAATGTGTTAAAGTTTACTCGTTCTCATTACAGTCAAATCAGGTCAATGAGATTGCGTTGTACTGAATTCTACCTAATCAAAGTTCATTCTATCAAACTCAATTCATTTGATTCGATTTCAACGCCTTTAAGGTCATCCGTTGTCGTTCGAATGTAGATGAAATCAAGGGATTGTTGTTAATTGTTGTTCATTGAAGTTCCTTTCGTCAAATTCAGTTGTTTTGAATCTATTGGAATGGGTTAAAGTTTACTCGTACTCCTTACAGTCAAATCAAGTCAATTAGATTGAGTTGTACTCAATTCTAGCTAATCAAAGTTCATTCTATCAAACTCAATTCATTTGATTCGATTTCAACGCCTTTAAGGTCATCCGTTGTCGTTCGAATGTTGATGAAATCAAGGGATTGTTGTTAATTGTTGTTCATTGAAGTTCCTTTCGTCAAATTCAGTTGTTTTGAATCTATTGGAATGATTGGGTTAAAGTTTACTCGTACTCCTTACAGTCAAATCAAGTCAATTAGATTGAGTTGTACTCAATTCTAGCTAATCAAAGTTCATTCTATCAAACTCAATTCATTTGATTCGATTTCAATGCCTTTAAGGTCATTCCTTGTCGTTCGAATGTAAATGAAATGAAGGGATTGATGTTGATTGTCGTTGATTGAAGTTCCTTTCGTTCGAATTAGTTGTTTTGAATCTATTGGAATGCGTTAAAGTTTACTCGTTCTCCTTAGAGTAGAATCAAGTCAATTAGATTGAGTTGTACTTAATTGTAGCTAATCAAAGTTCATTCTATCAAACTCAATTCATTTGATTCGATTTGACTACCTTTAAGGTCATCCCTTGTCGTTCGAATGTAAATGAAATGAAGGGATTGATGTTGATTGTTGTTGATTGAAGTTCCTTTCGTTCGAATTAGTTGTTTTGAATCTATTGGAATGCATTAAAGTTTACTCGTTCTATTTACAGTCAAATCAAGTCATTTAGATTGAGTTTTACTCAATTCTATCTAATCAAAGTTCATTCTATCAAACTCAATACATTTGATTTGATTTGAATACCTTTAAGGTCGTCCCTTGTCGTTCGAATGTAAATGAAATCAAGGGATTGTTGTTCATTGTTGTTGATTGAAGTTCCTTTCCTCCGATTCAGTTGTTTTGAATCTTTTGGAATGTGTTAAAGTTTACTCGTTCTCATTACAGTCAAATCAGGTCAATGAGATTGCGTTGTACTGAATTCTAACTAATCAAAGTTCATTCTATCAAACTCAATTCATTTGATTCGATTTCAACGCCTTTAAGGTCATCCGTTGTCGTTCGAATGTAGATGAAATCAAGGGATTGTTGTTAATTGTTGTTCATTGAAGTTCCTTTCGTCAAATTCAGTTGTTTTGAATCTATTGGAATGGGTTAAAGTTTACTCGTACTCCTTACAGTCAAATCAAGTGAATTAGATTGAGTTGTACTCAATTCTAGCTAATTAAAGTTCATTCTATCAAACTCAATTCATTTGATTCGATTTCAATGCCTTTAAGGTCATTCCTTGTCGTTGGAATTTAAATGAAATGAAGGGATTGATGTTGATTGTTGTTGATTGAAGTTCCTTTCGTCCGAATTAGTTGTTTTGAATCTATTGGAATGCATTAAAGTTTACTCGTTCTACTTAGAGTCAAATCAAGTCAATTAGATTGAGTTGTACTCAATTCTAGCTAATCAAAGTTCATTCTATCAAACTCAATTCATTTGATTCGATTTGAATACCTTTAAGGTCTTCCCTTGTCGTTCGAATGTAAATGAAATGAACGGATTGATGTTGATCGTTGTTGATTGAAGTTCCTTTCTTTCGAATTAGTTGTTTTGAATCTATTGGAATGCATTAAAGTTTACTCGTTCTACTTACAGTCAAATCAAGTCATTTAGATTGAGTTTTACTCAATTCTATCTAATCAAAGTTCATTCTATCAAACTCAATACATTTGATTTGATTCGAATGCCTTTAAGGTCGTCCCTTGTCGTTCGAATGTAAATGTAATCAAGGGATTGGTTTTCATTGTTGTTGATTGAAGTTACTTTCCTCCGATTCAGTTGTTTTGAATCTTTTGGAATGCGTTAAAGTTTACTCGTTCTCATTACAGTCAAATCAAGTCAATTAGATTGAGTTGTACTCAATTCTAGCTAATCAAAGTTCATTCCATCAAACTCAATTCATTGGATTCGATTTCAATGCCTTTAAGGTCATGCCTTGTCGTTCGAATGTAAATGAAATGAAGTGATTGATGTTGATTGAAGTTCCTTTCCTCCGATTCAGTTGTTTTGAATCTATTGGAATGCGTTAAAGTTTACTCGTTCTCCTTAGAGTCAAATCAAGTCAATTAGATTGAGTTGTACTCAATTCTAGCTAATCAAAGTTCATTCTATCAAACTCAATTCATTTGATTCGATTTGACTACCTTTAAGGTCATCCCTTGTCGTTCGAATGTAAATGAAATGAAGGGATTGATGTTGATTGTTGTTGATTGAAGTTCCTTTCGTTCGAATTAGTTGTTTTGAATCTATTGGAATGCATTAAAGTTTACTCGTTCTACTTACAGTCAAATCAAGTCAATTAGATTGAGTTGTACTCAATTCTAGCTAATCAATGTTCATTCTATAAAACTCAATACATTTGATTTGATTTGAATGCCTTTAAGGTCGTCCTTTGTCGTTCGAATGTAAATGAAATTAAGGGATTGTTGTTCATTGTTGTTGATTGAAGTTCCTTTCCTCCGATTCAGTTGTTTTGAATCTTTTGGAATGTGTTAAAGTTTACTCGTTCTCATTACAGTCAATTCAAGTCAATTAGATTGAGTTGTACTCAATTCTAGCTAATCAAAGTTCATTCTATCAAACTCAATTCATTTGATTCGATTTCAATGCCTTTAAGGTCATTCCTTGTCGTTCGAATGTAAATGAAATGAAGGGATTGATGTTGATTGTCGTTGATTGAAGTTCCTTTCGTTCGAATTAGTTGTTTTGAATCTATTGGAATGCGTTAAAGTTTACTCGTACTCCTTACAGTCAAATCAAGTCAATTAGATTGAGTTGTACTCAATTCTAGCTAATCAAAGTTCATTCCATCAAACTCAATTCATTGGATTCGATTTCAATGCCTTTAAGGTCATGCCTTGTCGTTCGAATGTAAATGAAATGAAGGGATTGATGTTGATTGTTGTTGATTGAAGTTCCTTTCCTCCGATTCAGTTGTTTTGAATCTATTGGAATGCGTTAAAGTTTACTCGTTCTCCTTAGAGTCAAATCAAGTCAATTAGATTGAGTTGTACTCAATTCTAGCTAATCAAAGTTCATTCTATCAAACTCAATTCATTTGATTCGATTTGACTACCTTTAAGGTCATCCCTTGTCGTTCGAATGTAAATGAAATGAAGGGATTGATGTTGATTGTTGTTGATTGAAGTTCCTTTCGTTCGAATTAGTTGTTTTGAATCTATTGGAATGCATTAAAGTTTACTCGTTCTACTTACAGTCAAATCAAGTCATTTAGATTGAGTTTTACTCAATTCTATCTAATCAAAGTTCATTCTATCAAACTCAATACATTTGATTTGATTTGAATGCCTTTAAGGTCGTCCCTTGTCGTTCGAATGTAAATGAAATCAAGGGATTGTTGTTCATTGTTGTTGATTGAAGTTCCTTTCGTCCGATTCAGTTGTTTTGAATCTATTGCAATGCGTTAAAGTTTACTCGTTCTCCTTACAGTCAAATCAAGTCAATTAGATTGAGTCGTACTCAAATCTAGCTAATCAAAGTTCATTCTATCAAACTCAATTCATTTGATTCGATTTGACTACCTTTAAGGGCATCCCTTGTCGTTCGAATGTAAATGAAATGAAGGGATTGATGTTGATTGTTGTTGATTGAAGTTCCTTTCGTTCGAATTAGTTGTTTTGAATCTTTTGGAATGCATTAAAGTTTTCTCGTTCTACTTACAGTCAAATCAAGTCATTTAGATTGAGTTTTACTCAATTCTATCTAATCAAAGTTCATTCTATCAAACTCAATGCATTTGATTTGATTTGAATGCCTTTAAGGTCGTCCCTTGTCGTTCGAATGTTAATGAAATCAAGGGATTGTTGTTCATTGTTGTTGATTGAAGTTCCTTTCCTCCGATTCAGTTGTTTTGAATCTTTTTGAATGTGTTAAAGTTTACTCGTTCTCATTACAGTCAAATCAGGTCAATGAGATTGCGTTGTACTGAATTCTAACTAATCAAAGTTCATTCTATCAAACTCAATTCATTTGATTCGATTTCAACGCCTTTAAGGTCATCCGTTGTCGTTCGAATGTAGATGAAATCAAGGGATTGTTGTTAATTGTTGTTCATTGAAGTTCCTTTCGTCAAATTCAGTTGTTTTGAATCTATTGGAATGGGTTAAAGTTTACTCGTACTCCTTACAGTCAAATCAAGTCAATTAGATTGAGTTGTACTCAATTCTAGCTAATCAAAGTTCATTCTATCAAACTCAATTCATTTGATTCGATATCAATGCCTTTAAGGTCATTCCTTGTCGTTCGAATGTAAATGAAATGAAGGAATTGATGTTGATTGTCGTTGATTGAAGTTCCTTTCGTTCGAATTAGTTGTTTTGAATCTATTGGAATGCGTTAATGTTTACTCGTTCTCCTTAGAGTAGAATCAAGTCAATTAGATTGAGTTGTACTTAATTCTAGCTAATCAAAGTTCATTCTCTCAAACTCAATTCATTTGATTCGATTTGACTACCTTTAAGGTCTTCCCTTGTCGTTCGAATGTAAATGAAATGAAAGGATTGATGTTGAATGTTGTTGATTGAAGATTCTTTCGTCCGAATTAGTTGTTTTGAATCTATTGGAATGCATTAAAGTTTACTCGTTCTCATTACAGTCAAATCAAGTCAATTAGATTGAGTTGTACTCAATTCTAGCTAATCAAAGTTCATTCTATCAAACTCAATTCATTTGATTCGATTTGACTACCTTTAAGGTCATCCCTTGTCGTTCAAATGTAAATGAAATGAAGGGATTGATGTTGATTGTTGTTGATTGAAGTTCCTTTCGTTCGAATTAGTTGTTTTGAATCTATTGGAATGCATTAAAGTTTACTCGTTCTATTTACAGTCAAATCAAGTCATTTAGATTGAGTTTTACTCAATTCTATCTAATCAAAGTTCATTCTATCAAACTCAATACATTTGATTTGATTCGAATGCCTTTAAGGTCGTCCCTTGTCGTTCGAATGTAAATGTAATCAAGGGATTGGTTTTCATTGTTGTTGATTGAAGTTACTTTCCTCCGATTCAGTTGTTTTGAATCTTTTGGAATGCGTTAAAGTTTACTCGTTCTCATTACAGTCAAATCAAGTCAATTAGATTGAGTTGTACTTAATTCTAACTAATCAAAGTTCATTCTATCAAACTCAATTCATTTGATTCGATTTCAACGCCTTTAAGCTCATCCGTTGTCGTTCGAATGTAGATTAAATCAAGGGATTGTTGTTAATTGTTGTTCATTGAAGTTCCTTTCGTCAAATTCAGTTGTTTTGAATCTATGGGTATGCGTTAAAGTGTACTCGCACTCCTTAGAGTCGAATCAAGTCAATTAGATTGAGTTGTACTCAATTCTAGCTAATCAAAGTTCATTCCATCAAACTCAATTCATTGGATTCGATTTCAATGCCTTTAAGGTCATTCCTTGTCGTTCGAATATAAATGAAATAAAGGGATTGTTGTTAATTGTTGTTGATTGAAGTTCCTTTCCTCCGATTCAGTTGTTTTGAATCTATTGGAATGCGTTAAAGTTTACTCGTTCTCCTTAGAGTCAAATCAAGTCAATTAGATTGAGTTGTACTCAATTCTAGCTAATCAAAGTTCATTCTATCAAACTCAATTCATTTGATTCGATTTGAATACCTTTAAGGACTTCCCTTGTCGTTCGAATGTAAATGAAATGAACGGATTGATGTTTATTGTTGTTGATTGAAGTTCCTTTCGTTCGAATTACTTGTTTTGAATCTATTGGAATGCATTAAAGTTTACTCGTTCTAATTACAGTCAAATCAAGTCATTTAGATTGAGTTTTACTCAATTCTATCTAATCAAAGTTCATTCTATCAAACTCAGTACATTTGATTTGATTTGAATGCCTTTAAGGTCGTCCCTTGTCGTTCGAATGTAAATGAAATCAAGGGATTGTTGTTCATTGTTGTTGATTGAAGTTCCTTTCGTCCGATTCAGTTGTTTTGAATCTATTGCAATGCGTTAAAGTTTACTCGTTCTCCTTACAGTCAAATCAAGTCAATTAGATTGAGTTGTACTCAAATCTAGCTAATCAAAGTTCATTCTAACAAACTCAATTCATTTGATTCGATTTGACTACCTTTAAGGGCATCCCTTGTCGTTCGAATGTAAATGAAATGAAGGGATTGATGTTGATTGTTGTTGATTGAAGTTCCTTTCGTTCGAATTAGTTGTTTTGAATCTTTTGGAATGCATTAAAGTTTTCTCGTTCTACTTACAGTCAAATCAAGTCATTTAGATTGAGTTTTACTCAATTCTATCTAATCAAAGTTCATTCTATCAAACTCAATGCATTTGATTTGATTTGAATGCCTTTAAGGTCGTCCCTTGTCGTTCGAATGTTAATGAAATCAAGGGATTGTTGTTCATTGTTGTTGATTGAAGTTCCTTTCCTCCGATTCAGTTGTTTTGAATCTTTTGGAATGTGTTAAAGTTTACTCGTTCTCATTACAGTCAAATCAAGTCAATGAGATTGCGTTGTACTGAATTCTAACTAATCAAAGTTCATTCTATCAAACTCAATTCATTTGATTCGATTTCAACGCCTTTAAGGTCATCCGTTGTCGTTCGAATGTTGATGAAATCAAGGGATTGTTGTTAATTGTTGTTCATTGAAGTTCCTTTCGTCCAATTCAGTTGTTTTGAATCTACTGGAATGGGTTAAAGTTTACTCGTACTCCTTACAGTCAAATCAAGTCAATTAGATTGAGTTGTACTCAATTCTAGCTAATCAAAGTTCATTCTATCAAACTCAATTCATTTGATTCGATTTCAATGCCTTTAAGGTCATTCCTTGTCGTTCGAATGTAAATGAAATGAAGGGATTGATGTTGATTGTTGTTGATTGAAGTTCCTTTCGTTCGAATTAGTTGTTTTGAATCTATTGGAATGCGTTAAAGTTTACTCGTTCTCCTTAGAGTAGAATCAAGTCAATTAGATTGAGTTGTACTTAATTGTAGCTAATCAAAGTTCATTCTCTCAAACTCAATTCATTTGATTCGATTTGACTACCTTTAAGGTCTTCCCTTGTCGTTCGAATGTAAATGAAATGAAGGGATTGATGTTGATTGTTGTTGATTGAAGATCCTTTCGTCCGAATTAGTTGTTTTGAATCTATTGAAATGCATTAAAGTTTACTCGTTCTCATTACAGTCAAATCAAGTCAATTAGATTGAGTTGTACTCAATTCTAGCTAATCAAAGTTCATTCTATCAAAATCAATTCATTTGATTCGATTTGACTACCTTTAAGGTCATCCCTTGTCGTTCGAATGTAAATGAAATGAAGGGATTGATGTTGATTGTTGTTGATTGAAGTTCCTTTCGTTCGAATTAGTTGTTTTGAATCTATTGGAATGCATTAAAGTTTACTCGTTCTATTTACAGTCAAATCAAGTCATTTAGTTTGAGTTTTACTCAATTCTATCTAATCAAAGTTCATTCTATCAAACTCAATACATTTGATTTGATTTGAATACCTTTAAGGTCGTCCCTTGTCGTTCGAATGTAAATGAAATCAAGGGATTGTTGTTCATTGTTGTTGATTGAAGTTCCTTTCCTCCGATTCAGTTGTTTTGAATCTTTTGGAATGTGTTAAAGTTTACTCGTTCTCATTACAGTCAAATCAAGTCAATGAGATTGCGTTGTACTGAATTCTAACTAATCAAAGTTCATTCTATCAAACTCAATTCATTTGATTCGATTTCAACGCCTTTAAGGTCATCCGTTGTCGTTCGAATGTAGATGAAATCAAGGGATTGTTGCTAATTGTTGTTCATTGAAGTTCCTTTCGTCAAATTCAGTTGTTTTGAATCTATTGGAATGGGTTAAAGTTTACTCGTACTCCTTACAGTCAAATCAAGTCAATTAGATTGCGTTGTACTGAATTCTAACTAATCAAAGTTCATTCTATCAAACTCAATTCATTTGATTCGATTTCAACGCCTTTAAGGTCATCCGTTGTCGTTCGAATGTTGATGAAATCAAGGGATTGTTGTTAATTGTTGTTCATTGAAGTTCCTTTCGTCAAATTCAGTTGTTTTGAATCTATTGGAATGGGTTAAAGTTTACTCGTACTCCTTACAGTCAAATCAAGTCAATTAGATTGAGTTGTACTCAATTCTAGCTAATCAAAGTTCATTCTATCAAACTCAATTCATTTGATTCGATTTCAATGCCTTTAAGGTCATTCCTTGTCGTTCGAATGTAAATGAAATGAAGGGATTGATGTTGATTGTCGTTGATTGAAGTTCCTTTCGTTCGAATTAGTTGTTTTGAATCTATTGGAATGCGTTAAAGTTTACTCGTTCTCCTTAGAGTAGAATCAAGTCAATTAGATTGAGTTGTACTTAATTGTAGCTAATCAAAGTTCATTCTATCAAACTCAATTCATTTGATTCGATTTGACTACCTTTAAGGTCATCCCTTGTCGTTCGAATGTAAATGAAATGAAGGGATTGATGTTGATTGTTGTTGATTGAAGTTCCTTTCGTTCGAATTAGTTGTTTTGAATCTATTGGAATGCATTAAAGTTTACTTGTTCTATTTACAGTCAAATCAAGTCATTTAGATTGAGTTTTACTCAATTCTATCTAATCAAAGTTCATTCTATCAAACTCAATACATTTGATTTGATTTGAATACCTTTAAGGTCGTCCCTTGTCGTTCGAATGTAAATGAAATCAAGGGATTGTTGTTCATTGTTGTTGATTGAAGTTCCTTTCCTCCGATTCAGTTGTTTTGAATCTTTTGGAATGTGTTAAAGTTTACTCGTTCTCATTACAGTCAAATCAGGTCAATGAGATTGCGTTGTACTGAATTCTAACTAATCAAAGTTCATTCTATCAAACTCAATTCATTTGATTCGATTTCAACGCCTTTAAGGTCATCCGTTGTCGTTCGAATGTAGATGAAATCAAGGGATTGTTGTTAATTGTTGTTCATTGAAGTTCCTTTCGTCAAATTCAGTTGTTTTGAATCTATTGGAATGGGTTAAAGTTTACTCGTACTCCTTACAGTCAAATCAAGTGAATTAGATTGAGTTGTACTCAATTCTAGCTAATTAAAGTTCATTCTATCAAACTCAATTCATTTGATTCGATTTCAATGCCTTTAAGGTCATTCCTTGTCGTTGGAATTTAAATGAAATGAAGGGATTGATGTTGATTGTTGTTGATTGAAGTTCCTTTCGTCCGAATTAGTTGTTTTGAATCTATTGGAATGCATTAAAGTTTACTCGTTCTACTTAGAGTCAAATCAAGTCAATTAGATTGAGTTGTACTCAATTCTAGCTAATCAAAGTTCATTCTATCAAACTCAATTCATTTGATTCGATTTGAATACCTTTAAGGTCTTCCCTTGTCGTTCGAATGTAAATGAAATGAACGGATTGATGTTGATTGTTGTTGATTGAAGTTCCTTTCGTTCGAATTAGTTGTTTTGAATCTATTGGAATGCATTAAAGTTTACTCGTTCTACTTACAGTCAAATCAAGTCATTTAGATTGAGTTTTACTCAATTCTATCTAATCAAAGTTCATTCTATCAAACTCAATACATTTGATTTGATTTGAATGCCTTTAAGGTCGTCCCTTGTCTTTCGAATGTAAATGAAATCAAGGGATTGTTGTTCATTGTTGTTGATTGAAGTTCCTTTCGTCCGATTCAGTTGTTTTGAATCTATTGCAATGCGTTAAAGTTTACTCGTTCTACTTACAGTCAAATCAAGTCAATTAGATTGAGTTCTACTCAATTCTAGCTAATCAAAGTTCATTCTATCAAACTCAATTCATTTGATTCGATTTGACTACCTTTAAGGTCATCCCTTGTCGTTCGAATGTAAATGAAATGAAGGGATTGATGTTGATTGTTGTTGATTGAAGTTCCTTTCGTTCGAATTAGTTGTTTTGAATCTATTGGAATGCGTTAAAGTTTACTCGTTCTACTTACAGTCAAATCAAGTCAATTAGATTGAGTTGTACTCAATTCTAGCTAATCAAAGTTCATTCTATCAAACTCAATTCATTTGATTCGATTTCAATACCTTTAAGGTCATTCCTTGTCGTTCGAATGTAAATGAAATGAAGGGATTGATGTTGATTGTTGTTGACTGAAGATCCTTTCGTCCGAATGAGTTGTTTTGAATCTATTGGAATGCATTAAAGTTTACTCGTTCTCATTACAGTCAAATCAAGTCAATTAGATTGAGTTGTACTCAATTCTAGCTAATCAAAGTTCATTCTATCAAACTCAATTCATTTGATTCGATTTCAACGCCTTTAAGGTCATCCGTTGTCGTTCGAATGTAGATGAAATCAAGGGATTGTTGTTAATTGTTGTTCATTGAAGTTCCTTTCGTCAAATTCAGTTGTTTTGAATCTATTGGAATGGGTTAAAGTTTACTCGTACTCCTTACAGTCAAATCAAGTCAAATAGATTGAGTTGTACTCAATTCTAGCTAATTAAAGTTCATTCTATCAAACTCAATTCATTTGATTCGATTTCAATGCCTTTAAGGTCATTCCTTGTCGTTGGAATGTAAATGAAATGAAGGGATTGATGTTGATTGTTGTTGATTGAAGTTCCTTTCGTCCGAATTAGTTGTTTTGAATCTATTGGAATGCATTAAAGTTTACTCGTTCTACTTAGAGTCAAATCAAGTCAATTAGATTGAGTTGTACT
The DNA here is from genome assembly GCA_030490835.1 of Annona cherimola. Taxonomy (NCBI): domain Eukaryota; kingdom Viridiplantae; phylum Streptophyta; class Magnoliopsida; order Magnoliales; family Annonaceae; genus Annona; species Annona cherimola. The sequence continues at coordinate 368,602 of JASFXW010000015.1, read as the reverse complement.
CAATTCTAGCTAATCAAAGTTCATTCTATCAAACTCAATTGATTTGATTCGATTTGAATACCTTTAAGGTCTTCCCTTGTCGTTCGAATGTAAATGAAATGAACGGATTGATGTTGATTGTTGTTGATTGAAGTTCCTTTCGTTCGAATTAGTTGTTTTGAATCTATTGGAATGCATTAAAGTTTACTCGTTCTACTTACAGTCAAATCAAGTCATTTAGATTGAGTTTTACTCAATTCTATCTAATCAAAGTTCATTCTATCAAACTCAATACATTTGATTTGATTTGAATGCCTTTAAGGTCGTCCCTTGTCGTTCGAATGTAAATGAAATCAAGGGATTGTTGTTCATTGTTGTTGATTGAAGTTCCTTTCGTCCGATTCAGTTGTTTTGAATCTATTGCAATGCGTTAAAGTTTACTCGTTCTCCTTACAGTCAAATCAAGTCAATTAGATTGAGTTGTACTCAATTCTAGCTAATCAAAGTTCATTCTATCAAACTCAATTCATTTGATTCGATTTGACTACCTTTAAGGTCATCCCTTGTCGTTCGAATGTAAATGAAATGAAGGGATTGATGTTGATTGTTGTTGATTGAAGTTCCTTTCGTTCGAATTAGTTGTTTTGAATCTATTGGAATGCATTTAAGTTTACTCGTTCTAATTACAGTCAAATCAAGTCATTTAGATTGAGTTTTACTCAATTCTATCTAATCAAAGTTCATTCTATCAAACTCAATGCATTTGATTTGATTTGAATGCCTTTAAGGTCGTCCCTTGTCGTTCGAATGTAAATGAAATCAAGGGATTGTTGTTCATTGTTGTTGATTGAAGTTCCTTTCCTCCGATTCAGTTGTTTTGAATCTTTTGGAATGCGATAAAGTTTACTCGTTCTCATTACAGTCAAATAAAGTCAATTAGATTGAGTTGTACTGAATTCTAACTAATCAAAGTTCATTCTATCAAACTCGATTCATTTGATTCGATTTTAAGGCCTTTAAGGTCATCCGTTGTCGTTCGAATGTAGATGAAATCAAGGAATTGTTGTTAACTGTTGTTCATTGAAGTTCCTTTCGTCAAATTCAGTTGTTTTGAATCTATTGGAATGCGTTAAAGTTTACTCGTACTCCTTACAGTCAAATCAAGTCAATTAGATTGAGTAGTACTCAATTCTAACTAATCAAAGTTGATTCTATCAAACTGAATTCATTTGATTCGATTTCAATGCCTTTAAGGTCATTCCTTGTCGTTCGAATGTAAATGAAATCATGGGATTGTTGTTAATTGTTGTTGATTGAAGTTCCTTTCGTCTAATTCAGTTGTTTTGAATCTATTGCAATGCGTTAAAGTTTACTCGTTCTCCTTACAGTCAAATCAAGTCAATTAGATTGAGTTGTACTGAATTCTAACTAATCAAAGTTCATTCTATCAAACTCAATTCATTTGATTCGATTTCATGGCCTTTAAGGTCATCCGTTGTCGTTCGAATGTAGATGAAATCAAGGAATTGTTGTTAATTGTTGTTCATTGAAGTTCCTTTCGTCAAATTCAGTTGTTTTGAATCTATTGGAATGCGTTAAAGTTTACTCGTTCTACTTACAGTCAAATCAAGTCAATTAGATTGAGTTGTACTCAATTCTAGCTAATCAAAGTTCATTCTATCAAACTCAATTCATTTGATTCGATTTCAATGCCTTTAAGGTCATTCCTTGTCGTTCGAATGTAAATGAAATGAAGGGATTGATATTGATTGTCGTTGATTGAAGTTCCTTTCGTTCGAATTAGTTGTTTTGAATCTATTGGAATGCGTTAAAGTTTACTCGTACTCCTTACAGTCAAATCAAGTCAATTAGATTGAGTTGTACTCAATTCTAGCTAATCAAAGTTCATTCCATCAAACTCAATTCATTGGATTCGATTTCAATGCCTTTAAGGTCATTCCTTGTCGTTCGAATGTAAATGAAATGAAGGGATTGATGTTGATTGTTGTTGATTGAAGTTCCTTTCCTCCGATTCAGTTGTTTTGAATCTATTGGAATGCGTTAAAGTTTACTCGTTCTCCTTAGAGTCAAATCAAGTCAATTAGATTGAGTTGTACTCAATTCTAGCTAATCAAAGTTCATTCTATCAAACTCAATTCATTTGATTCGATTTCAATGCCTTTAAGGTCATTCCTTGTCGTTGGAATGTAAATGAAATGAAGGGATTGATGTTGATTGTTGTTGATTGAAGTTCCTTTCGTCCGAATTAGTTGTTTTGAATCTATTGGAATGCATTAAAGTTTACTCGTTCTACTTAGAGTCAAATCAAGTCAATTAGATTGAGTTGTACTCAATTCTAGCTAATCAAAGTTCATTCTATCAAACTCAATTCATTTGATTCGATTTGAATACCTTTAAGGTCTTCCCTTGTCGTTCGAATGTAAATGAAATGAACGGATTGATGTTGATTGTTGTTGATTGAAGTTCCTTTCGTTCGAATTAGTTGTTTTGAATCTATTGGAATGCATTAAAGTTTACTCGTTCTACTTACAGTCAAATCAAGTCATTTAGATTGAGTTTTACTCAATTCTATCTAATCAAAGTTCATTCTATCAAACTCAATACATTTGATTTGATTTGAATGCCTTTAAGGTCGTCCCTTGTCGTTCGAATGTAAATGAAATCAAGGGATTGTTGTTCATTGTTGTTGATTGAAGTTCCTTTCGTCCGATTCAGTTGTTTTGAATCTATTGCAATGCGTTAAAGTTTACTCGTTCTCCTTACAGTCAAATCAAGTCAATTAGATTGAGTTGTACTCAATTCTAGCTAATCAAAGTTCATTCTATCAAACTCAATTCATTTGATTCGATTTGACTACCTTTAAGGTCATCCCTTGTCGTTCGAATGTAAATGAAATGAAGGGATTGATGTTGATTGTTGTTGATTGAAGTTCCTTTCGTTCGAATTAGTTGTTTTGAATCTATTGGAATGCATTTAAGTTTACTCGTTCTAATTACAGTCAAATCAAGTCATTTAGATTGAGTTTTACTCAATTCTATCTAATCAAAGTTCATTCTATCAAACTCAATGCATTTGATTTGATTTGAATGCCTTTAAGGTCGTCCCTTGTCGTTCGAATGTAAATGAAATCAAGGGATTGTTGTTCATTGTTGTTGATTGAAGTTCCTTTCCTCCGATTCAGTTGTTTTGAATCTTTTGGAATGCGATAAAGTTTACTCGTTCTCATTACAGTCAAATAAAGTCAATTAGATTGAGTTGTACTGAATTCTAACTAATCAAAGTTCATTCTATCAAACTCGATTCATTTGATTCGATTTTAAGGCCTTTAAGGTCATCCGTTGTCGTTCGAATGTAGATGAAATCAAGGAATTGTTGTTAACTGTTGTTCATTGAAGTTCCTTTCGTCAAATTCAGTTGTTTTGAATCTATTGGAATGCGTTAAAGTTTACTCGTACTCCTTACAGTCAAATCAAGTCAATTAGATTGAGTAGTACTCAATTCTAACTAATCAAAGTTGATTCTATCAAACTGAATTCATTTGATTCGATTTCAATGCCTTTAAGGTCATTCCTTGTCGTTCGAATGTAAATGAAATCATGGGATTGTTGTTAATTGTTGTTGATTGAAGTTCCTTTCGTCTAATTCAGTTGTTTTGAATCTATTGCAATGCGTTAAAGTTTACTCGTTCTCCTTACAGTCAAATCAAGTCAATTAGATTGAGTTGTACTGAATTCTAACTAATCAAAGTTCATTCTATCAAACTCAATTCATTTGATTCGATTTCATGGCCTTTAAGGTCATCCGTTGTCGTTCGAATGTAGATGAAATCAAGGAATTGTTGTTAATTGTTGTTCATTGAAGTTCCTTTCGTCAAATTCAGTTGTTTTGAATCTATTGGAATGCGTTAAAGTTTACTCGTTCTACTTACAGTCAAATCAAGTCAATTAGATTGAGTTGTACTCAATTCTAGCTAATCAAAGTTCATTCTATCAAACTCAATTCATTTGATTCGATTTCAATGCCTTTAAGGTCATTCCTTGTCGTTCGAATGTAAATGAAATGAAGGGATTGATATTGATTGTCGTTGATTGAAGTTCCTTTCGTTCGAATTAGTTGTTTTGAATCTATTGGAATGCGTTAAAGTTTACTCGTACTCCTTACAGTCAAATCAAGTCAATTAGATTGAGTTGTACTCAATTCTAGCTAATCAAAGTTCATTCCATCAAACTCAATTCATTGGATTCGATTTCAATGCCTTTAAGGTCATTCCTTGTCGTTCGAATGTAAATGAAATGAAGGGATTGATGTTGATTGTTGTTGATTGAAGTTCCTTTCCTCCGATTCAGTTGTTTTGAATCTATTGGAATGCGTTAAAGTTTACTCGTTCTCCTTAGAGTCAAATCAAGTCAATTAGATTGAGTTGTACTCAATTCTAGCTAATCAAAGTTCATTCTATCAAACTCAATTCATTTGATTCGATTTGACTACCTTTAAGGTCATCCCTTGTCGTTCGAATGTAAATGAAATGAAGGGATTGATGTTGATTGTTGTTGATTGAAGTTCCTTTCGTTCGAATTAGTTGTTTTGAATCTATTGGAATGCATTAAAGTTTACTCGTTCTATTTACAGTCAAATCAAGTCATTTAGATTGAGTTTTACTCAATTCTATCTAATCAAAGTTCATTCTATCAAACTCAATACATTTGATTTGATTTGAATACCTTTAAGGTCGTCCCTTGTCGTTCGAATGTAAATGAAATCAAGGGATTGTTGTTCATTGTTGTTGATTGAAGTTCCTTTCCTCCGATTCAGTTGTTTTGAATCTTTTGGAATGTGTTAAAGTTTACTCGTTCTCATTACAGTCAAATCAGGTCAATGAGATTGCGTTGTACTGAATTCTAACTAATCAAAGTTCATTCTATCAAACTCAATTCATTTGATTCGATTTCAACGCCTTTAAGGTCATCCGTTGTCGTTCGAATGTAGATGAAATCAAGGGATTGTTGTTAATTGTTGTTCATTGAAGTTCCTTTCGTCAAATTCAGTTGTTTTGAATCTATTGGAATGGGTTAAAGTTTACTCGTACTCCTTACAGTCAATCAAGTCAATTAGATTGAGTTGTACTCAATTCTAGCTAATTAAAGTTCATTCTATCAAACTCAATTCATTTGATTCGATTTCAATGCCTTTAAGGTCATTCCTTGTCGTTGGAATTTAAATGAAATGAAGGGATTGATGTTGATTGTTGTTGATTGAAGTTCCTTTCGTCCGAATTAGTTGTTTTGAATCTATTGGAATGCATTAAAGTTTACTCGTTCTACTTAGAGTCAAATCAAGTCAATTAGATTGAGTTGTACTCAATTCTAGCTAATCAAAGTTCATTCTATCAAACTCAATTCATTTGATTCGATTTGAATACCTTTAAGGTCTTCCCTTGTCGTTCGAATGTAAATGAAATGAACGGATTGATGTTGATCGTTGTTGATTGAAGTTCCTTTCGTTCGAATTAGTTGTTTTGAATCTATTGGAATGCATTAAAGTTTACTCGTTCTACTTACAGTCAAATCAAGTCATTTAGATTGAGTTTTACTCAATTCTATCTAATCAAAGTTCATTCTATCAAACTCAATACATTTGATTTGATTTGAATGCCTTTAAGGTCGTCCCTTGTCTTTCGAATGTAAATGAAATCAAGGGATTGTTGTTCATTGTTGTTGATTGAAGTTCCTTTCGTCCGATTCAGTTGTTTTGAATCTATTGCAATGCGTTAAAGTTTACTCGTTCTCCTTACAGTCAAATCAAGTCAATTAGATTGAGTTGTACTCAATTCTAGCTAATCAAAGTTCATTCTATCAAACTCAATTCATTTGATTCGATTTGACTACCTTTAAGGTCATCCCTTGTCGTTCGAATGTAAATGAAATGAAGGGATTGATGTTGATTGTTGTTGATTGAAGTTCCTTTCGTTCGAATTAGTTGTTTTGAATCTATTGGAATGCATTTAAGTTTACTCGTTCTAATTACAGTCAAATCAAGTCATTTAGATTGAGTTTTACTCAATTCTATCTAATCAAAGTTCATTCTATCAAACTCAATGCATTTGATTTGATTTGAATGCCTTTAAGGTCGTCCCTTGTCGTTCGAATGTAAATGAAATCAAGGGATTGTTGTTCATTGTTGTTGATTGAAGTTCCTTTCCTCCGATTCAGTTGTTTTGAATCTTTTGGAATGCGATAAAGTTTACTCGTTCTCATTACAGTCAAATAAAGTCAATTAGATTGAGTTGTACTGAATTCTAACTAATCAAAGTTCATTCTATCAAACTCAATTCATTTGATTCGATTTCAAGGCCTTTAAGGTCATCCGTTGTCGTTCGAATGTAGATGAAATCAAGGAATTGTTGTTAACTGTTGTTCATTGAAGTTCCTTTCGTCAAATTCAGTTGTTTTGAATCTATTGGAATGCGTTAAAGTTTACTCGTACTCCTTACAGTCAAATCAAGTCAATTAGATTGAGTAGTACTCAATTCTAACTAATCAAAGTTGATTCTATCAAACTGAATTCATTTGATTCGATTTCAATGCCTTTAAGGTCATTCCTTGTCGTTCGAATGTAAATGAAATCATGGGATTGTTGTTAATTGTTGTTGATTGAAGTTCCTTTCGTCTAATTCAGTTGTTTTGAATCTATTGCAATGCGTTAAAGTTTACTCGTTCTCCTTACAGTCAAATCAAGTCAATTAGATTGAGTTGTACTGAATTCTAACTAATCAAAGTTCATTCTATCAAACTCAATTCATTTGATTCGATTTCATGGCCTTTAAGGTCATCCGTTGTCGTTCGAATGTAGATGAAATCAAGGAATTGTTGTTAATTGTTGTTCATTGAAGTTCCTTTCGTCAAATTCAGTTGTTTTGAATCTATTGGAATGCGTTAAACTTTACTCGTACTCCTTACAGTCAAATCAAGTCAATTAGATTGAGTTGTACTCAATTCTAGCTAATCAAAGTTCATTCTATCAAACTCAATTCATTTGATTCGATTTCAATGCCTTTAAGGTCATTCCTTGTCGTTGGAATGTAAATGAAATGAAGGGATTGATGTTGATTGTTGTTGATTGAAGTTCCTTTCGTCCGAATGAGTTGTTTTGAATCTATTGGAATGTATTAAAGTTTACTCGTTCTGCTTACAGTCAAATCAAGTCAATTAGATTGAGTTGTACTCAATTCTAGCCAATCAAAGTTCATTCTATCAAACTCAATTCATTTGATTCGATTTCAATGCCTTTAAGGTCATTCCTTGTCGTTCGAATGTAATTGAAATGAAGGGATTGATGTTGATTGTTGTTGATTGAAGATCCTTTCGTCCGAATTAGTTGTTTTGAATCTATTGGAATGCGTTAAAGTTTACTCGTTCTCATTACAGTCAAATCAAGTCAATTAGATTGAGTTGTACTCAATTCTAGCTAATCAAAGTTCATTCTATCAAACTCAATTCATTTGATTCGATTTCAACGCCTTTAAGGTCATTCCTTGTCGTTCGAATGTAAATGAAATGAAGGGATTGATGTTGATTGTTGTTGATTGAAGATCCTTTCGTCCGAATTAGTTGTTTTGAATCTATTGGAATGCGTTAAAGTTTACTCGTTCTCATTACAGTCAAATCAAGTCAATTAGATTGAGTTGTACTCAATTCTAGCTAATCAAAGTTCATTCTATCAAACTGAATTCATTTGATTCGATTTGACTACCTTTAAGGTCATCCCTTGTCGTTCGAATCTAAATGAAATGAAGGGATTGATGTTGATTGTTGTTGATTGAAGTTACTTTCCTCCGATTCAGTTTTTTTGAATCTTTTGGAATGCGTTAAAGTTTACTCGTTCTCATTACAGTCAAATCAAGTCAATTAGATTGAGTAGTACTCAATTATAACTAATCAAAGTTGATTCTATCCAACTGAATTCATTTGATTCGATTTCAATGCCTTTAAGGTCATTCCTTGTCGTTCGAATGTAAATGAAATCATGGGATTGTTGTTAATTGTTGTTGATTGAAGTTCCTTTCGACTAATTCAGTTGTTTTGAATCTATTGCAATGCGTTAAAGTTTACTCGTTCTCCTTACAGTCAAATCAAGTCAATTAGATTGAGTTGTACTCAATTCTAGATAATCAAAGTTCATTCTATCAGACTCAATTCATTTGATTCGATTTGACTACCTTTAAGGTCATCCCTTGTCGTTCGAATGTAAATGAAATGAAGGGATTGATGTTGATTGTTGTTGATTGAAGTTCCTTTCGTTCGAATTAGTTGTTTTGAATCTATAGGAATGCATTAAAGTTTACTCGTTCTACTTACAGTTAAATCAAGTCATTTAGATTGAGTTTTACTCAATTCTATCTAATCAAAGTTCATTCTATCAAACTCAATACATTTGATTTGATTTGAATGCCTTTAAGGTCGTCCCTTGTCGTTCGAATGTAAATGAAATCAAGGGATTGTTGTTCATTGTTGTTGATTGAAGTTCCTTTCGTCCGATTCAGTTGTTTTGAATCTATTGCAATGCGTTAAAGTTTACTCGTTCTCCTTACAGTCAAATCAAGTCAATTAGATTGAGTTGTACTCAATTCTAGCTAATCAAAGTTCATTCTATCAAACTCAATTCATTTGATTCGATTTGAATACCTTTAAGGTCATCCCTTGTCGTTCGAATGTAAATGAAATGAAGGGATTGATGTTGATTGTTGTTTATTGAAGTTCCTTTCCTCCGAATTAGTTGTTTTGAATCTATTGGAATGCATTAAAGTTTACTCGTTCTCATTACAGTCAAATCAAGTCAATTAGATTGAGTAGTACTCAATTCTAACTAATCAAAGCTGATTCTATCCAACTGAATTCATTTGATTCGATTTCAATGCCTTTAAGGTCATTCCTTATCGTTCGAATGTAAATGAAATCATTGGATTGATGTTGATTGTTGTTGATTGAAGATCCTTTCGTCCGAATTAGTTGTTTTGAATCTATTGCAATGCGTTAAAGTTTACTCGTTCTCCTTACAGTCAAATCAAGTCAATTAGATTGAGTTGTACTCAATTCTAGATAATCAAAGTTCATTCTATCAGACTCAATTCATTTGATTCGATTTGACTACCTTTAAGGTCATCCCTTGTCGTTCGAATGTAAATGAAATGAAGGGATTGATGTTGATTGTTGTTGATTGAAGTTCCTTTCGTTCGAATTAGTTGTTTTGAATCTATAGGAATGCATTAAAGTTTACTCGTTCTACTTACAGTTAAATCAAGTCATTTAGATTGAGTTTTACTCAATTCTATCTAATCAAAGTTCATTCTATCAAACTCAATACATTTGATTTGATTTGAATGCCTTTAAGGTCGTCCCTTGTCGTTCGAATGTAAATGAAATCAAGGGATTGTTGTTCATTGTTGTTGATTGAAGTTCCTTTCGTCCGATTCAGTTGTTTTGAATCTATTGCAATGCGTTAAAGTTTACTCGTTCTCCTTACAGTCAAATCAAGTCAATTAGATTGAGTTGTACTCAATTCTAGCTAATCAAAGTTCATTCTATCAAACTCAATTCATTTGATTCGATTTGAATACCTTTAAGGTCATCCCTTGTCGTTCGAATGTAAATGAAATGAAGGGATTGATGTTGATTGTTGTTTATTGAAGTTCCTTTCCTCCGAATTAGTTGTTTTGAATCTATTGGAATGCATTAAAGTTTACTCGTTCTCATTACAGTCAAATCAAGTCAATTAGATTGAGTAGTACTCAATTCTAACTAATCAAAGCTGATTCTATCCAACTGAATTCATTTGATTCGATTTCAATGCCTTTAAGGTCATTCCTTATCGTTCGAATGTAAATGAAATCATGGGATTGTTGTTCATTGTTGTTGATTGAAGTTCCTTTCGTCTAATTCAGTTGTTTTGAATCTATTGCAATGCGTTAAAGTTTACTCGTTCTCCTTACAGTCAAATCAAGTCAATTAGATTGAGTTGTACTCAATTCTAGATAATCAAAGTTCATTCTATCAGACTCAATTCATTTGATTCGATTTGACTACCTTTAAGGTCATCCCTTGTCGTTCGAATGTAAATGAAATGAAGGGATTGATGTTGATTGTTGTTGATTGAAGTTCCTTTCGTTCGAATTAGTTGTTTTGAATCTATAGGAATGCATTAAAGTTTTCTCGTTCTACTTACAGTTAAATCAAGTCATTTAGATTGAGTTTTACTCAATTCTATCTAATCAAAGTTCATTCTATCAAACTCAATACATTTGATTTGATTTGAATGCCTTTAAGGTCGTCCTTTGTCGTTCGAATGTAAATGAAATCAAGGGATTGTTGTTATTGTTGTTGATTGAAGTTCCTTTGCTCCGATTCAGTTGTTTTGAATCTTTTGGAATGCTTTAAAGTTTACTCATTCTCATTACAGTCAAATCAAGTCAATTAGATTGAGTTGTACTGAATTCTAACTAATCAAAGTTCATTCTATCAAACTCAATTCATTTGATTCGATTTCAAGGCCTTTAAGGTCATCCGTTGTCGTTCGAATGTAGATGAAATCAAGGGATTGTTGTTAATTGTTGTTCATTGAAGTTCCTTTCGTCAAATTCAGTTGTTTTGAATCTACTGGAATGCGTTAAAGTTTACTCGTACTCCTTACAGTCAAATCAAGTCAATTAGATTGAGTTGTACTCAATTCTAGCTAATCAAAGTTGATTCTATCAAACTCAATTCATATGATTCGATTTCAATGCCTTTAAGGTCATTCCTTGTCGTTGGAATGTAAATGAAATGAAGGGATTGATGTTGATTGTTGTTGATTGAAGTTCCTTTCGTCCGAATTAGTTGTTTTGAATCTATTGGAATGCATTAAAGTTTACTCGTTCTACTTAGAGTCAAATCAAGTCAATTAGATTGAGTTGTACTCAATTCTAGCTAATCAAAGTTCATTCTATCAAACTCAATTCATTTGATTCGATTTGAATACCTTTAAGGTCTTCCCTTGTCGTTCGAATGTAAATGAAATGAACGGATTGATGTTGATCGTTGTTGATTGAAGTTCCTTTCGTTCGAATTAGTTGTTTTGAATCTATTGGAATGCATTAAAGTTTACTCGTTCTACTTACAGTCAAATCAAGTCATTTAGATTGAGTTTTACTCAATTCTATCTAATCAAAGTTCATTCTATCAAACTCAATACATTTGATTTGATTTGAATGCCTTTAAGGTCGTCCCTTGTCTTTCGAATGTAAATGAAATCAAGGGATTGTTGTTCATTGTTGTTGATTGAAGTTCCTTTCGTCCGATTCAGTTGTTTTGAATCTATTGCAATGCGTTAAAGTTTACTCGTTCTCCTTACAGTCAAATCAAGTCAATTAGATTGAGTTGTACTCAATTCTAGCTAATCAAAGTTCATTCTATCAAACTCAATTCATTTGATTCGATTTGACTACCTTTAAGGTCATCCCTTGTCGTTCGAATGTAAATGAAATGAAGGGATTGATGTTGATTGTTGTTGATTGAAGTTCCTTTCGTTCGAATTAGTTGTTTTGAATCTATTGGAATGCATTTAAGTTTACTCGTTCTAATTACAGTCAAATCAAGTCATTTAGATTGAGTTTTACTCAATTCTATCTAATCAAAGTTCATTCTATCAAACTCAATGCATTTGATTTGATTTGAATGCCTTTAAGGTCGTCCCTTGTCGTTCGAATGTAAATGAAATCAAGGGATTGTTGTTCATTGTTGTTGATTGAAGTTCCTTTCCTCCGATTCAGTTGTTTTGAATCTTTTGGAATGCGATAAAGTTTACTCGTTCTCATTACAGTCAAATAAAGTCAATTAGATTGAGTTGTACTGAATTCTAACTAATCAAAGTTCATTCTATCAAACTCAATTCATTTGATTCGATTTCAAGGCCTTTAAGGTCATCCGTTGTCGTTCGAATGTAGATGAAATCAAGGAATTGTTGTTAACTGTTGTTCATTGAAGTTCCTTTCGTCAAATTCAGTTGTTTTGAATCTATTGGAATGCGTTAAAGTTTACTCGTACTCCTTACAGTCAAATCAAGTCAATTAGATTGAGTAGTACTCAATTCTAACTAATCAAAGTTGATTCTATCCAACTGAATTCATTTGATTCGATTTCAATGCCTTTAAGGTCATTCCTTGTCGTTCGAATGTAAATGAAATCATGGGATTGTTGTTAATTGTTGTTGATTGAAGTTCCTTTCGTCTAATTCAGTTGTTTTGAATCTATTGCAATGCGTTAAAGTTTACTCGTTCTCCTTACAGTCAAATCAAGTCAATTAGATTGAGTTGTACTGAATTCTAACTAATCAAAGTTCATTCTATCAAACTCAATTCATTTGATTCGATTTCATGGCCTTTAAGGTCATCCGTTGTCGTTCGAATGTAGATGAAATCAAGGAATTGTTGTTAATTGTTGTTCATTGAAGTTCCTTTCGTCAAATTCAGTTGTTTTGAATCTATTGGAATGCGTTAAACTTTACTCGTACTCCTTACAGTCAAATCAAGTCAATTAGATTGAGTTGTACTCAATTCTAGCTAATCAAAGTTCATTCTATCAAACTCAATTCATTTGATTCGATTTCAATGCCTTTAAGGTCATTCCTTGTCGTTGGAATGTAAATGAAATGAAGGGATTGATGTTGATTGTTGTTGATTGAAGTTCCTTTCGTCCGAATGAGTTGTTTTGAATCTATTGGAATGTATTAAAGTTTACTCGTTCTGCTTACAGTCAAATCAAGTCAATTAGATTGAGTTGTACTCAATTCTAGCCAATCAAAGTTCATTCTATCAAACTCAATTCATTTGATTCGATTTCAATGCCTTTAAGGTCATTCCTTGTCGTTCGAATGTAATTGAAATGAAGGGATTGATGTTGATTGTTGTTGATTGAAGATCCTTTCGTCCGAATTAGTTGTTTTGAATCTATTGGAATGCGTTAAAGTTTACTCGTTCTCATTACAGTCAAATCAAGTCAATTAGATTGAGTTGTACTCAATTCTAGCTAATCAAAGTTCATTCTATCAAACTCAATTCATTTGATTCGATTTCAACGCCTTTAAGGTCATTCCTTGTCGTTCGAATGTAAATGAAATGAAGGGATTGATGTTGATTGTTGTTGATTGAAGATCCTTTCGTCCGAATTAGTTGTTTTGAATCTATTGGAATGCGTTAAAGTTTACTCGTTCTCATTACAGTCAAATCAAGTCAATTAGATTGAGTTGTACTCAATTCTAGCTAATCAAAGTTCATTCTATCAAACTGAATTCATTTGATTCGATTTGACTACCTTTAAGGTCATCCCTTGTCGTTCGAATCTAAATGAAATGAAGGGATTGATGTTGATTGTTGTTGATTGAAGTTACTTTCCTCCGATTCAGTTTTTTTGAATCTTTTGGAATGCGTTAAAGTTTACTCGTTCTCATTACAGTCAAATCAAGTCAATTAGATTGAGTAGTACTCAATTATAACTAATCAAAGTTGATTCTATCCAACTGAATTCATTTGATTCGATTTCAATGCCTTTAAGGTCATTCCTTGTCGTTCGAATGTAAATGAAATCATGGGATTGTTGTTAATTGTTGTTGATTGAAGTTCCTTTCGACTAATTCAGTTGTTTTGAATCTATTGCAATGCGTTAAAGTTTACTCGTTCTCCTTACAGTCAAATCAAGTCAATTAGATTGAGTTGTACTCAATTCTAGATAATCAAAGTTCATTCTATCAGACTCAATTCATTTGATTCGATTTGACTACCTTTAAGGTCATCCCTTGTCGTTCGAATGTAAATGAAATGAAGGGATTGATGTTGATTGTTGTTGATTGAAGTTCCTTTCGTTCGAATTAGTTGTTTTGAATCTATAGGAATGCATTAAAGTTTACTCGTTCTACTTACAGTTAAATCAAGTCATTTAGATTGAGTTTTACTCAATTCTATCTAATCAAAGTTCATTCTATCAAACTCAATACATTTGATTTGATTTGAATGCCTTTAAGGTCGTCCCTTGTCGTTCGAATGTAAATGAAATCAAGGGATTGTTGTTCATTGTTGTTGATTGAAGTTCCTTTCGTCCGATTCAGTTGTTTTGAATCTATTGCAATGCGTTAAAGTTTACTCGTTCTCCTTACAGTCAAATCAAGTCAATTAGATTGAGTTGTACTCAATTCTAGCTAATCAAAGTTCATTCTATCAAACTCAATTCATTTGATTCGATTTGAATACCTTTAAGGTCATCCCTTGTCGTTCGAATGTAAATGAAATGAAGGGATTGATGTTGATTGTTGTTTATTGAAGTTCCTTTCCTCCGAATTAGTTGTTTTGAATCTATTGGAATGCATTAAAGTTTACTCGTTCTCATTACAGTCAAATCAAGTCAATTAGATTGAGTAGTACTCAATTCTAACTAATCAAAGCTGATTCTATCCAACTGAATTCATTTGATTCGATTTCAATGCCTTTAAGGTCATTCCTTATCGTTCGAATGTAAATGAAATCATTGGATTGATGTTGATTGTTGTTGATTGAAGATCCTTTCGTCCGAATTAGTTGTTTTGAATCTATTGCAATGCGTTAAAGTTTACTCGTTCTCCTTACAGTCAAATCAAGTCAATTAGATTGAGTTGTACTCAATTCTAGATAATCAAAGTTCATTCTATCAGACTCAATTCATTTGATTCGATTTGACTACCTTTAAGGTCATCCCTTGTCGTTCGAATGTAAATGAAATGAAGGGATTGATGTTGATTGTTGTTGATTGAAGTTCCTTTCGTTCGAATTAGTTGTTTTGAATCTATAGGAATGCATTAAAGTTTACTCGTTCTACTTACAGTTAAATCAAGTCATTTAGATTGAGTTTTACTCAATTCTATCTAATCAAAGTTCATTCTATCAAACTCAATACATTTGATTTGATTTGAATGCCTTTAAGGTCGTCCCTTGTCGTTCGAATGTAAATGAAATCAAGGGATTGTTGTTCATTGTTGTTGATTGAAGTTCCTTTCGTCCGATTCAGTTGTTTTGAATCTATTGCAATGCGTTAAAGTTTACTCGTTCTCCTTACAGTCAAATCAAGTCAATTAGATTGAGTTGTACTCAATTCTAGCTAATCAAAGTTCATTCTATCAAACTCAATTCATTTGATTCGATTTGAATACCTTTAAGGTCATCCCTTGTCGTTCGAATGTAAATGAAATGAAGGGATTGATGTTGATTGTTGTTTATTGAAGTTCCTTTCCTCCGAATTAGTTGTTTTGAATCTATTGGAATGCATTAAAGTTTACTCGTTCTCATTACAGTCAAATCAAGTCAATTAGATTGAGTAGTACTCAATTCTAACTAATCAAAGCTGATTCTATCCAACTGAATTCATTTGATTCGATTTCAATGCCTTTAAGGTCATTCCTTATCGTTCGAATGTAAATGAAATCATGGGATTGTTGTTCATTGTTGTTGATTGAAGTTCCTTTCGTCTAATTCAGTTGTTTTGAATCTATTGCAATGCGTTAAAGTTTACTCGTTCTCCTTACAGTCAAATCAAGTCAATTAGATTGAGTTGTACTCAATTCTAGATAATCAAAGTTCATTCTATCAGACTCAATTCATTTGATTCGATTTGACTACCTTTAAGGTCATCCCTTGTCGTTCGAATGTAAATGAAATGAAGGGATTGATGTTGATTGTTGTTGATTGAAGTTCCTTTCGTTCGAATTAGTTGTTTTGAATCTATAGGAATGCATTAAAGTTTTCTCGTTCTACTTACAGTTAAATCAAGTCATTTAGATTGAGTTTTACTCAATTCTATCTAATCAAAGTTCATTCTATCAAACTCAATACATTTGATTTGATTTGAATGCCTTTAAGGTCGTCCTTTGTCGTTCGAATGTAAATGAAATCAAGGGATTGTTGTTATTGTTGTTGATTGAAGTTCCTTTGCTCCGATTCAGTTGTTTTGAATCTTTTGGAATGCTTTAAAGTTTACTCATTCTCATTACAGTCAAATCAAGTCAATTAGATTGAGTTGTACTGAATTCTAACTAATCAAAGTTCATTCTATCAAACTCAATTCATTTGATTCGATTTCAAGGCCTTTAAGGTCATCCGTTGTCGTTCGAATGTAGATGAAATCAAGGGATTGTTGTTAATTGTTGTTCATTGAAGTTCCTTTCGTCAAATTCAGTTGTTTTGAATCTACTGGAATGCGTTAAAGTTTACTCGTACTCCTTACAGTCAAATCAAGTCAATTAGATTGAGTTGTACTCAATTCTAGCTAATCAAAGTTGATTCTATCAAACTCAATTCATATGATTCGATTTCAATGCCTTTAAGGTCATTCCTTGTCGTTGGAATGTAAATGAAATGAAGGGATTGATGTTGATTGTTGTTGATTGAAGTTCCTTTCGTCCGAATTAGTTGTTTTGAATCTATTGGAATGCATTAAAGTTTACTCGTTCTACTTAGAGTCAAATCAAGTCAATTAGATTGAGTTGTACTCAATTCTAGCTAATCAAAGTTCATTCTATCAAACTCAATTCATTTGATTCGATTTGAATACCTTTAAGGTCTTCCCTTGTCGTTCGAATGTAAATGAAATGAACGGATTGATGTTGATCGTTGTTGATTGAAGTTCCTTTCGTTCGAATTAGTTGTTTTGAATCTATTGGAATGCATTAAAGTTTACTCGTTCTACTTACAGTCAAATCAAGTCATTTAGATTGAGTTTTACTCAATTCTATCTAATCAAAGTTCATTCTATCAAACTCAATACATTTGATTTGATTTGAATGCCTTTAAGGTCGTCCCTTGTCTTTCGAATGTAAATGAAATCAAGGGATTGTTGTTCATTGTTGTTGATTGAAGTTCCTTTCGTCCGATTCAGTTGTTTTGAATCTATTGCAATGCGTTAAAGTTTACTCGTTCTCCTTACAGTCAAATCAAGTCAATTAGATTGAGTTGTACTCAATTCTAGCTAATCAAAGTTCATTCTATCAAACTCAATTCATTTGATTCGATTTGACTACCTTTAAGGTCATCCCTTGTCGTTCGAATGTAAATGAAATGAAGGGATTGATGTTGATTGTTGTTGATTGAAGTTCCTTTCGTTCGAATTAGTTGTTTTGAATCTATTGGAATGCATTTAAGTTTACTCGTTCTAATTACAGTCAAATCAAGTCATTTAGATTGAGTTTTACTCAATTCTATCTAATCAAAGTTCATTCTATCAAACTCAATGCATTTGATTTGATTTGAATGCCTTTAAGGTCGTCCCTTGTCGTTCGAATGTAAATGAAATCAAGGGATTGTTGTTCATTGTTGTTGATTGAAGTTCCTTTCCTCCGATTCAGTTGTTTTGAATCTTTTGGAATGCGATAAAGTTTACTCGTTCTCATTACAGTCAAATAAAGTCAATTAGATTGAGTTGTACTGAATTCTAACTAATCAAAGTTCATTCTATCAAACTCAATTCATTTGATTCGATTTCAAGGCCTTTAAGGTCATCCGTTGTCGTTCGAATGTAGATGAAATCAAGGAATTGTTGTTAACTGTTGTTCATTGAAGTTCCTTTCGTCAAATTCAGTTGTTTTGAATCTATTGGAATGCGTTAAAGTTTACTCGTACTCCTTACAGTCAAATCAAGTCAATTAGATTGAGTAGTACTCAATTCTAACTAATCAAAGTTGATTCTATCCAACTGAATTCATTTGATTCGATTTCAATGCCTTTAAGGTCATTCCTTGTCGTTCGAATGTAAATGAAATCATGGGATTGTTGTTAATTGTTGTTGATTGAAGTTCCTTTCGTCTAATTCAGTTGTTTTGAATCTATTGCAATGCGTTAAAGTTTACTCGTTCTCCTTACAGTCAAATCAAGTCAATTAGATTGAGTTGTACTGAATTCTAACTAATCAAAGTTCATTCTATCAAACTCAATTCATTTGATTCGATTTCATGGCCTTTAAGGTCATCCGTTGTCGTTCGAATGTAGATGAAATCAAGGAATTGTTGTTAATTGTTGTTCATTGAAGTTCCTTTCGTCAAATTCAGTTGTTTTGAATCTATTGGAATGCGTTAAACTTTACTCGTACTCCTTACAGTCAAATCAAGTCAATTAGATTGAGTTGTACTCAATTCTAGCTAATCAAAGTTCATTCTATCAAACTCAATTCATTTGATTCGATTTCAATGCCTTTAAGGTCATTCCTTGTCGTTGGAATGTAAATGAAATGAAGGGATTGATGTTGATTGTTGTTGATTGAAGTTCCTTTCGTCCGAATGAGTTGTTTTGAATCTATTGGAATGTATTAAAGTTTACTCGTTCTGCTTACAGTCAAATCAAGTCAATTAGATTGAGTTGTACTCAATTCTAGCCAATCAAAGTTCATTCTATCAAACTCAATTCATTTGATTCGATTTCAATGCCTTTAAGGTCATTCCTTGTCGTTCGAATGTAATTGAAATGAAGGGATTGATGTTGATTGTTGTTGATTGAAGATCCTTTCGTCCGAATTAGTTGTTTTGAATCTATTGGAATGCGTTAAAGTTTACTCGTTCTCATTACAGTCAAATCAAGTCAATTAGATTGAGTTGTACTCAATTCTAGCTAATCAAAGTTCATTCTATCAAACTCAATTCATTTGATTCGATTTCAACGCCTTTAAGGTCATTCCTTGTCGTTCGAATGTAAATGAAATGAAGGGATTGATGTTGATTGTTGTTGATTGAAGATCCTTTCGTCCGAATTAGTTGTTTTGAATCTATTGGAATGCGTTAAAGTTTACTCGTTCTCATTACAGTCAAATCAAGTCAATTAGATTGAGTTGTACTCAATTCTAGCTAATCAAAGTTCATTCTATCAAACTGAATTCATTTGATTCGATTTGACTACCTTTAAGGTCATCCCTTGTCGTTCGAATCTAAATGAAATGAAGGGATTGATGTTGATTGTTGTTGATTGAAGTTACTTTCCTCCGATTCAGTTTTTTTGAATCTTTTGGAATGCGTTAAAGTTTACTCGTTCTCATTACAGTCAAATCAAGTCAATTAGATTGAGTAGTACTCAATTATAACTAATCAAAGTTGATTCTATCCAACTGAATTCATTTGATTCGATTTCAATGCCTTTAAGGTCATTCCTTGTCGTTCGAATGTAAATGAAATCATGGGATTGTTGTTAATTGTTGTTGATTGAAGTTCCTTTCGACTAATTCAGTTGTTTTGAATCTATTGCAATGCGTTAAAGTTTACTCGTTCTCCTTACAGTCAAATCAAGTCAATTAGATTGAGTTGTACTCAATTCTAGATAATCAAAGTTCATTCTATCAGACTCAATTCATTTGATTCGATTTGACTACCTTTAAGGTCATCCCTTGTCGTTCGAATGTAAATGAAATGAAGGGATTGATGTTGATTGTTGTTGATTGAAGTTCCTTTCGTTCGAATTAGTTGTTTTGAATCTATAGGAATGCATTAAAGTTTACTCGTTCTACTTACAGTTAAATCAAGTCATTTAGATTGAGTTTTACTCAATTCTATCTAATCAAAGTTCATTCTATCAAACTCAATACATTTGATTTGATTTGAATGCCTTTAAGGTCGTCCCTTGTCGTTCGAATGTAAATGAAATCAAGGGATTGTTGTTCATTGTTGTTGATTGAAGTTCCTTTCGTCCGATTCAGTTGTTTTGAATCTATTGGAATGCGTTAAAGTTTACTCGTTCTCCTTACAGTCAAATCAAGTCAATTAGATTGAGTTGTACTCAATTCTAGCTAATCAAAGTTCATTCTATCAAACTCAATTCATTTGATTCGATTTGAATACCTTTAAGGTCATCCCTTGTCGTTCGAATGTAAATGAAATGAAGGGATTGATGTTGATTGTTGTTGATTGAAGTTCCTTTCGTCCGAATTAGTTGTTTTGAATCTATTGGAATGCATTAAAGTTTACTCGTTCTACTTACAGTCAAATCAAGTCAATTAGATTGAGTTGTACTCAATTCTAGCTAATCAAAGTTCATTCTATCAAACTCAATTCATTTGATTCGATTTCAATGGCTTTAAGGTCATTCCTTGTCGTTCGAATGTAAATGAAATGAAGGGATTGATGTTGATTGTTATTGATTGAAGATCCTTTCGTCCGAATTAGTTGTTTTGAATCTATTGGAATGCGTTAAAGTTTACTCGTTCTCCTTACAGTCAAATCAAGTCAATTAGATTGAGTTGTACTCAATTCTAGCTAATCAAAGTTCATTCTATCAAACTCAATTCATTTGATTCGATTTGACTACCTTTAAGGTCATCCCTTGTCGTTCGAATGTAAATGAAATGAAGGGATTGATGTTGATTGTTGTTGATTGAAGTTCTTTTCGTTCGAATTAGTTGTTTTGAATCTATTGGAATGCATTAAAGTTTACTCGTTCTATTTACAGTCAAATCAAGTCATTTAGATTGAGTTTTACTCAATTCTATCTAATCAAACTTCATTCTATCAAACTCAATACATTTGATTGGATTTGAATGCCTTTAAAGTCGTCCCTTGTCGTTCGAATGTAAATGAAATCAAGGGATTGGTTTTCATTGTTGTTGATTGAAGTTACTTTCCTCCGATTCAGTTGTTTTGAATCTTTTGGAATGCGTTAAAGTTTACTCCTTCTCATTACAGTCAAATCAAGTCAATTAGATTAAGTTGTACTTAATTCTAACTAATCAAAGTTCATTCTATCAAACTCAATTCATTTGATTCGATTTCAACGCCTTTAAGCTCATCCGTTGTCGTTCGAATGTAGATTAAATCAAGGGATTGTTGTTAATTGTTGTTCATTGAAGTTCCTTTCGTCAAATTCAGTTGTTTTGAATCTATGGGAATGCGTTAAAGTGTACTCGCACTCCTTAGAGTCAAATCAAGTCAATTAGATTGAGTTGTACTCAATTCTAGCTAATCAAAGTTCATTCCATCAAACTCAATTCATTTGATTCGATTTCAATGCCTTTAAGGTCATTCCTTGTCGTTCGAATGTAAATGAAATAAAGGGATTGTTGTTAATTGTTGTTGATTGAAGTTCCTTTCCTCCGATTCAGTTGTTGTTAATTGGAATGCGTTAAAGTTTACTCGTTCTTCTTAGAGTCAAATCAAGTCAATTAGATTGAGTTGTACTCAATTCTAGCTAATCAAAGTTCATTCTATTAAACTCAATTCATTTGATTCGATTTGAATACCTTTAAGGTCTTCCCTTGTCGTTCGAATGTAAATGAAATGAACGGATTGATGTTGATTGTTGTTGATTGAAGATCCTTTCGTCCGAATTAGTTGTTTTGAATCTATTGGAATGCGTTAAAGTTTACTCGTTCTCATTACAGTCAAATCAAGTCAATTAGATTGAGTAGTACTCAATTATAACTAATCAAAGTTGATTCTATCCAACTGAATTCATTTGATTCGATTTCAATGCCTTTAAGGTCATTCCTTGTCGTTCGAATGTAAATGAAATCATGGGATTGTTGTTAATTGTTGTTGATTGAAGTTCCTTTCGTCTAATTCAGTTGTTTTGAATCTATTGCAATGCGTTAAAGTTTACTCGTTCTCCTTACAGTCAAATCAAGTCAATTAGATTGAGTTGTACTCAATTCTAGATAATCAAAGTTCATTCTATCAGACTCAATTCATTTGATTCGATTTGACTACCTTTAAGGTCATCCCTTGTCGTTCGAATGTAAATGAAATGAACGGATTGATTTTGATCGTTGTTGATTGAAGTTCCTTTCGTTCGAATTAGTTGTTTTGAATCTATTGGAATGCATTAAAGTTTACTCGTTCTACTTACAGTCAAATCAAGTCATTTAGATTGAGTTTTACTCAATTCTATCTAATCAAAGTTCATTCTATCAAACTCAATACATTTGATTTGATTTGAATGCCTTTAAGGTCGTCCCTTGTCTTTCGAATGTAAATGAAATCAAGGGATTGTTGTTCATTGTTGTTGATTGAAGTTCCTTTCGTCCGATTCAGTTGTTTTGAATCTATTGCAATGCGTTAAAGTTTACTCGTTCTCCTTACAGTCAAATCAAGTCAATTAGATTGAGTTGTACTCAATTCTAGCTAATCAAAGTTCATTCTATCAAACTCAATTCATTTGATTCGATTTGACTACCTTTAAGGTCATCCCTTGTCGTTCGAATGTAAATGAAATGAAGGGATTGATGTTGATTGTTGTTGATTGAAGTTCCTTTCGTTCGAATTAGTTGTTTTGAATCTATTGGAATGCATTTAAGTTTACTCGTTCTAATTACAGTCAAATCAAGTCATTTAGATTGAGTTTTACTCAATTCTATCTAATCAAAGTTCATTCTATCAAACTCAATGCATTTGATTTGATTTGAATGCCTTTAAGGTCGTCCCTTGTCGTTCGAATGTAAATGAAATCAAGGGATTGTTGTTCATTGTTGTTGATTGAAGTTCCTTTCCTCCGATTCAGTTGTTTTGAATCTTTTGGAATGCGATAAAGTTTACTCGTTCTCATTACAGTCAAATAAAGTCAATTAGATTGAGTTGTACTGAATTCTAACTAATCAAAGTTCATTCTATCAAACTCAATTCATTTGATTCGATTTCAAGGCCTTTAAGGTCATCCGTTGTCGTTCGAATGTAGATGAAATCAAGGAATTGTTGTTAACTGTTGTTCATTGAAGTTCCTTTCGTCAAATTCAGTTGTTTTGAATCTATTGGAATGCGTTAAAGTTTACTCGTACTCCTTTTAGTCAAATCAAGTCAATTAGATTGAGTAGTACTCAATTCTAACTAATCAAAGTTGATTCTATCCAACTGAATTCATTTGATTCGATTTCAATGCCTTTAAGGTCATTCCTTGTCGTTCGAATGTAAATGAAATCATGGGATTGTTGTTAATTGTTGTTGATTGAAGTTCCTTTCGTCTAATTCAGTTGTTTTGAATCTATTGCAATGCGTTAAAGTTTACTCGTTCTCCTTACAGTCAAATCAAGTCAATTAGATTGAGTTGTACTGAATTCTAACTAATCAAAGTTCATTCTATCAAACTCAATTCATTTGATTCGATTTCATGGCCTTTAAGGTCATCCGTTGTCGTTCGAATGTAGATGAAATCAAGGAATTGTTGTTAATTGTTGTTCATTGAAGTTCCTTTCGTCAAATTCAGTTGTTTTGAATCTATTGGAATGCGTTAAACTTTACTCGTACTCCTTACAGTCAAATCAAGTCAATTAGATTGAGTTGTACTCAATTCTAGCTAATCAAAGTTCATTCTATCAAACTCAATTCATTTGATTCGATTTCAATGCCTTTAAGGTCATTCCTTGTCGTTCGAATGTAATTGAAATGAAGGGATTGATGTTGATTGTTGTTGATTGAAGATCCTTTCGTCCGAATTAGTTGTTTTGAATCTATTGGAATGCGTTAAAGTTTACTCGTTCTCATTACAGTCAAATCAAGTCAATTAGATTGAGTTGTACTCAATTCTAGCTAATCAAAGTTCATTCTATCAAACTCAATTCATTTGATTCGATTTCAACGCCTTTAAGGTCATTCCTTGTCGTTCGAATGTAAATGAAATGAAGGGATTGATGTTGATTGTTGTTGATT
This sequence comes from Annona cherimola, assembly GCA_030490835.1. Lineage (NCBI taxonomy): Eukaryota > Viridiplantae > Streptophyta > Magnoliopsida > Magnoliales > Annonaceae > Annona > Annona cherimola. The sequence continues at coordinate 344,947 of JASFXW010000015.1, read as the reverse complement.
AAAGATCCTTTCGTCCGAATTAGTTGTTTTGAATCTATTGGAATGCGTTAAAGTTTACTCGTTCTCATTACAGTCAAATCAAGTCAATTAGATTGAGTTGTACTCAATTCTAGCTAATCAAAGTTCATTCTATCAAACTGAATTCATTTGATTCGATTTGACTACCTTTAAGGTCATCCCTTGTCGTTCGAATCTAAATGAAATGAAGGGATTGATGTTGATTGTTGTTGATTGAAGTTACTTTCCTCCGATTCAGTTGTTTTGAATCTATTGCAATGCGTTAAAGTTTACTCGTTCTCATTACAGTCAAATCAAGTCAATTAGATTGAGTTGTACTCAATTCTAGATAATCAAAGTTCATTCTATCAGACTCAATTCATTTGATTCGATTTGACTACCTTTAAGGTCATCCCTTGTCGTTCGAATGTAAATGAAATGAAGGGATTGATGTTGATTGTTGTTGATTGAAGTTCCTTTCGTTCGAATTAGTTGTTTTGAATCTATAGGAATGCATTAAAGTTTACTCGTTCTACTTACAGTTAAATCAAGTCATTTAGATTGAGTTTTACTCAATTCTATCTAATCAAAGTTCATTCTATCAAACTCAATACATTTGATTTGATTTGAATGCCTTTAAGGTCGTCCCTTGTCGTTCGAATGTAAATGAAATCAAGGGATTGTTGTTCATTGTTGTTGATTGAAGTTCCTTTCGTCCGATTCAGTTGTTTTGAATCTATTGCAATGCGTTAAAGTTTACTCGTTCTCCTTACAGTCAAATCAAGTCAATTAGATTGAGTTGTACTCAATTCTAGCTAATCAAAGTTCATTCTATCAAACTCAATTCATTTGATTCGATTTGAATACCTTTAAGGTCATCCCTTGTCGTTCGAATGTAAATGAAATGAAGGGATTGATGTTGATTGTTGTTTATTGAAGTTCCTTTCCTCCGAATTAGTTGTTTTGAATCTATTGGAATGCATTAAAGTTTACTCGTTCTCATTACAGTCAAATCAAGTCAATTAGATTGAGTAGTACTCAATTCTAACTAATCAAAGCTGATTCTATCCAACTGAATTCATTTGATTCGATTTCAATGCCTTTAAGGTCATTCCTTATCGTTCGAATGTAAATGAAATCATGGGATTGTTGTTCATTGTTGTTGATTGAAGTTCCATTCGTCTAATTCAGTTGTTTTGAATCTATTGCAATGCGTTAAAGTTTACTTGTTCTCCTTACAGTCAAATCAAGTCAATTAGATTGAGTTGTACTCAATTCTAGATAATCAAAGTTCATTCTATCAGACTCAATTCATTTGATTCGATTTGACTACCTTTAAGGTCATCCCTTGTCGTTCGAATGTAAATGAAATGAAGGGATTGATGTTGATTGTTGTTGATTGAAGTTCCTTTCGTTCGAATTAGTTGTTTTGAATCTATAGGAATGCATTAAAGTTTACTCGTTCTACTTACAGTTAAATCAAGTCATTTAGATTGAGTTTTACTCAATTCTATCTAATCAAAGTTCATTCTATCAAACTCAATACATTTGATTTGATTTGAATGCCTTTAAGGTCGTCCCTTGTCGTTCGAATGTAAATGAAATCAAGGGATTGTTGTTCATTGTTGTTGATTGAAGTTCCTTTCGTCCGATTCAGTTGTTTTGAATCTATTGCAATGCGTTAAAGTTTACTCGTTCTCCTTACAGTCAAATCAAGTCAATTAGATTGAGTTGTACTCAATTCTAGCTAATCAAAGTTCATTCTATCAAACTCAATTCATTTGATTCGATTTGAATACCTTTAAGGTCATCCCTTGTCGTTCGAATTTAAATGAAATGAAGGGATTGATGTTGATTGTTGTTTATTGAAGTTCCTTTCCTCCGAATTAGTTGTTTTGAATCTATTGGAATGCATTAAAGTTTACTCGTTCTCATTACAGTCAAATCAAGTCAATTAGATTGAGTAGTACTCAATTCTAACTAATCAAAGCTGATTCTATCCAACTGAATTCATTTGATTCGATTTCAATGCCTTTAAGGTCATTCCTTATCGTTCGAATGTAAATGAAATCATGGGATTGTTGTTCATTGTTGTTGATTGAAGTTCCTTTCGTCTAATTCAGTTGTTTTGAATCTATTGCAATGCGTTAAAGTTTACTCGTTCTCCTTACAGTCAAATCAAGTCAATTAGATTGAGTTGTACTCAATTCTAGATAATCAAAGTTCATTCTATCAGACTCAATTCATTTGATTCGATTTGACTACCTTTAAGGTCATCCCTTGTCGTTCGAATGTAAATGAAATGAAGGGATTGATGTTGATTGTTGTTGATTGAAGTTCCTTTCGTTCGAATTAGTTGTTTTGAATCTATAGGAATGCATTAAAGTTTTCTCGTTCTACTTACAGTTAAATCAAGTCATTTAGATTGAGTTTTACTCAATTCTATCTAATCAAAGTTCATTCTATCAAACTCAATACATTTGATTTGATTTGAATGCCTTTAAGGTCGTCCTTTGTCGTTCGAATGTAAATGAAATCAAGGGATTGTTGTTATTGTTGTTGATTGAAGTTCCTTTGCTCCGATTCAGTTGTTTTGAATCTTTTGGAATGCTTTAAAGTTTACTCATTCTCATTACAGTCAAATCAAGTCAATTAGATTGAGTTGTACTGAATTCTAACTAATCAAAGTTCATTCTATCAAACTCAATTCATTTGATTCGATTTCAACGCCTTTAAGGTCATCCGTTGGCGTTCGAATGTAGATGAAATCAAGGGATTGTTGTTAATTGTTGTTCATTGAAGTTCCTTTCGTCAAATTCAGTTGTTTTGAATCTACTGGAATGCGTTAAAGTTTACTCGTACTCCTTACAGTCAAATCAAGTCAATTAGATTGAGTTGTACTCAATTCTAGCTAATCAAAGTTCATTCTATCAAACTCAATTCATTTGATTCGATTTCAATGGCTTTAAGGTCATTCCTTGTCGTTCGAATGTAAATGAAATGAAGGGATTGATGTTGATTGTTGTTGATTGAAGATCCTTTCGTCCGAATTAGTTGTTTTGAATCTATTGGAATGCGTTAAAGTTTACTCGTTCTCCTTACAGTCAAATCAAGTCAATTAGATTGAGTTGTACTCAATTCTAGCTAATCAAAGTTCATTCTATCAAACTCAATTCATTTGATTCGATTTGACTACCTTTAAGGTCATCCCTTGTCGTTCGAATGTAAATGAAATGAAGGGATTGATGTTGATTGTTGTTGATTGAAGTTCTTTTCGTTCGAATTAGTTGTTTTGAATCTATTGGAATGCATTAAAGTTTACTCGTTCTATTTACAGTCAAATCAAGTCATTTAGATTGAGTTTTACTCAATTCTATCTAATCAAAGTTCATTCTATCAAACTCAATACATTTGATTGGATTTGAATGCCTTTAAAGTCGTCCCTTGTCGTTCGAATGTAAATGAAATCAAGGGATTGGTTTTCATTGTTGTTGATTGAAGTTCCTTTCGTCCGATTCAGTTGTTTTGAATCTATTGCAATGCGTTAAAGTTTACTCGTTCTCCTTACAGTCAAATCAAGTCAATTAGATTGAGTTGTACTCAATTCTAGATAATCAAAGTTCATTCTATCAGACTCAATTCATTTGATTCGATTTGACTACCTTTAAGGTCATCCCTTGTCGTTCGAATGTAAATGAAATGAAGGGATTGATGTTGATTGTTGTTGATTGAAGATCCTTTCGTCCGAATTAGTTGTTTTGAATCTATTGGAATGCGTTAAAGTTTACTCGTTCTCATTACAGTCAAATCAAGTCAATTAGATTGAGTTGTACTCAATTCTAGCTAATCAAAGTTCATTCTATCAAACTCAATTCATTTGATTCGATTTCAACGCCTTTAAGGTCATTCCTTGTCGTTCGAATGTAAATGAAATGAAGGGATTGATGTTGATTGTTGTTGATTGAAGATCCTTTCGTCCGAATTAGTTGTTTTGAATCTATTGGAATGCGTTAAAGTTTACTCGTTCTCATTACAGTCAAATCAAGTCAATTAGATTGAGTTGTACTCAATTCTAGCTAATCAAAGTTCATTCTATCAAACTGAATTCATTTGATTCGATTTGACTACCTTTAAGGTCATCCCTTGTCGTTCGAATCTAAATGAAATGAAGGGATTGATGTTGATTGTTGTTGATTGAAGTTACTTTCCTCCGATTCAGTTGTTTTGAATCTTTTGGAATGCGTTAAAGTTTACTCGTTCTCATTACAGTCAAATCAAGTGAATTAGATTGAGTAGTACTCAATTATAACTAATCAAAGTTGATTCTATCCAACTGAATTCATTTGATTCGATTTCAATGCCTTTAAGGTCATTCCTTGTCGTTCGAATGTAAATGAAATCATGGGATTGTTGTTAATTGTTGTTGATTGAAGTTCCTTTCGTCTAATTCAGTTGTTTTGAATCTATTGCAATGCGTTAAAGTTTACTCGTTCTCCTTACAGTCAAATCAAGTCAATTAGATTGAGTTGTACTCAATTCTAGATAATCAAAGTTCATTCTATCAGACTCAATTCATTTGATTCGATTTGACTACCTTTAAGGTCATCTCTTGTCGTTCGAATGTAAATGAAATGAAGGGATTGATGTTGATTGTTGTTGATTGAAGTTCCTTTCGTTCGAATTAGTTGTTTTGAATCTATAGGAATGCATTAAAGTTTACTCGTTCTACTTACAGTTAAATCAGGTCATTTAGATTGAGTTTTACTCAATTCTATCTAATCAAAGTTCATTCTATCAAACTCAATACATTTGATTTGATTTGAATGCCTTTAAGGTCGTCCTTTGTCGTTCGAATGTAAATGAAATCAAGCGATTGTTGTTATTGTTGTTGATTGAAGTTCCTTTCCTCCGATTCAGTTGTTTTTAATCTTTTGGAATGCTTTAAAGTTTACTCGTTCTCATTACAGTCAAATCAAGTCAATTAGATTGAGTTGTACTGAATTCTAACTAATCAAAGTTCATTCTATCAAACTCAATTCATTTGATTCGATTTCAAGGCCTTTAAGGTCATCCGTTGTCGTTCGAATGTAGATGAAATCAAGGGATTGTTGTTAATTGTTGTTCATTGAAGTTCCTTTCGTCAAATTCAGTTGTTTTGAATCTACTGGAATGCGTTAAAGTTTACTCGTACTCCTTACAGTCAAATCAAGTCAATTCATATGATTCGATTTCAATGCCTTTAAGGTCATTCCTTGTCGTTGGAATGTAAATGAAATGAAGGGATTGATGTTGATTGTTGTTGATTGAAGTTCCTTTCGTCCGAATTAGTTGTTTTGAATCTATTGGAATGCATTAAAGTTTACTCGTTCTACTTAGAGTCAAATCAAGTCAATTAGATTGAGTTGTACTCAATTCTAGCTAATCAAAGTTCATTCTATCAAACTCAATTCATTTGATTCGATTTCAATGGCTTTAAGGTCATTCCTTGTCGTTCGAATGTAAATGAAATGAAGGGATTGATGTTGATTGTTGTTGATTGAAGATCCTTTCGTCCGAATTAGTTGTTTTGAATCTATTGGAATGCGTTAAAGTTTACTCGTTCTCCTTACAGTCAAATCAAGTCAATTAGATTGAGTTGTACTCAATTCTAGCTAATCAAAGTTCATTCTATCAAACTCAATTCATTTGATTCGATATGACTACCTTTAAGGTCATCCCTTGTCGTTCGAATGTAAATGAAATGAAGGGATTGATGTTGATTGTTGTTGATTGAAGTTCTTTTCGTTCGAATTAGTTGTTTTGAATCTATTGGAATGCATTAAAGTTTACTTGTTCTATTTACAGTCAAATCAAGTCATTTAGATTGAGTTTTACTCAATTCTATCTAATCAAAGTTCATTCTATCAAACTCAATACATTTGATTGGATTTGAATGCCTTTAAAGTCGTCCCTTGTCGTTCGAATGGAAATGAAATCAAGGGATTGGTTTTCATTGTTGTTGATTGAAGTTACTTTCCTCCGATTCAGTTGTTTTGAATCTTTTGGAATGCGTTAAAGTTTACTCCTTCTCATTACAGTCAAATCAAGTCAATTAGATTAAGTTGTACTTAATTCTAACTAATCAAAGTTCATTCTATCAAACTCAATTCATTTGATTCGATTTCAACGCCTTTAAGCTCATCCGTTGTCGTTCGAATGTAGATTAAATCAAGGGATTGTTGTTAATTGTTGTTCATTGAAGTTCCTTTCGTCAAATTCAGTTGTTTTGAATCTATGGGAATGCGTTAAAGTGTACTCGCACTCCTTAGAGTCAAATCAAGTCAATTAGATTGAGTTGTACTCAATTCTAGCTAATCAAAGTTCATTCCATCAAACTCAATTCATTTGATTCGATTTCAATGCCTTTAAGGTCATTCCTTGTCGTTCGAATGTAAATGAAATAAAGGGATTGTTGTTAATTGTTGTTGATTGAAGTTCCTTTCCTCCGATTCAGTTGTTTTGAATCTATTGGAATGCGTTAAAGTTTACTCGTTCTCCTTAGAGTAAAATCAAGTCAATTAGATTGAGTTGTACTCAATTCTAGCTAATCAAAGTTCATTCTATTAAACTCAATTCATTTGATTCGATTTGAATACCTTTAAGGTCTTCCCTTGTCGTTCGAATGTAAATGAAATGAACGGATTGATGTTGATTGTTGTTGATTGAAGTTCCTTTCGTTCGAATTAGTTGTTTTGAATCTATTGGAATGCATTAAAGTTTACTCGTTCTACTTACAGTCAAATCAAGTCATTTAGATTGAGTTTTACTCAATTCTATCTAATCAAAGTTCATTCTATCAAACTCAATACATTTGATTTGATTTGAACGCCTTTAAGGTCGTCCCTTGTCGTTCGAATGTAAATGAAATCAAGGGATTGTTGTTCATTGTTGTTGATTGAAGTTCCTTTCGTCCGATTCAGTTGTTTTGAATCTATTGCAATGCGTTAAAGTTTACTCGTTCTCCTTACAGTCAAATCAAGTCAATTAGATTGAGTTGTACTCAATTCTAGCTAATCAAAGTTCATTCTATCAAACTCAATTCATTTGATTCGATTTGACTACCTTTAAGGTCATCCCTTGTCGTTCGAATGTAAATGAAATGAACGGATTGATGTTGATTGTTGTTGATTGAAGTTCCTTTCGTTCGAATTAGTTGTTTTGAATCTATTGGAATGCATTAAAGTTTACTCGTTCTACTTACAGTCAAATCAAGTCATTTAGATTGAGTTTTACTCTTTCTAATCAAAGTTCATTCTATCAAACTCAATGCATTTGATTCGATTTGACTACCTTTAAGGTCTTCCCTTGTCGTTCGAATGTAAATGAAATGAAGGGATTGATGTTGATTGTTGTTTATTGAAGAACCTTTCGTCCGAATTAGTTGTTTTGAATCTATTGGAATGCATTAAAGTTTACTCGTTCTCATTACAGTCAAATCAAGTCAATGAGATTGCGTTGTACTGAATTCTAACTAATCAAAGTTCATTCTATCAAACTCAATTCATTTGATTCGATTTCAACGCCTTTAAGGTCATCCGTTGTCGTTCGAATGTAGATGAAATCAAGGGATTGTTGTTAATTGTTGTTCATTGAAGTTCCTTTCGTCAAATTCAGTTGTTTTGAATCTATTGGAATGGGTTAAAGTTTACTCGTACTCCTTACAGTCAAATCAAGTCAATTAGATTGAGTTGTACTCAATTCTAGCAAATCAAAGTTCATTCTATCAAACTCAATTCATTTGATTCGATTTCAATGCCTTTAAGGTCATTCCTTGTCGTTCGAATGTAAATGAAATGAAGGGATTGATGTTGATTGTTGTTGATTGAAGTTCCTTTCGTTCGAATTAGTTGTTTTGAATCTATTGGAATGCGTTAAAGTTTACTCGTTCTCCTATGAGTAGAATCAAGTCAATTAGATTGAGTTGTACTTAATTCTAGCTAATCAAAGTTTATTCTCTCAAACTCAATTCATTTGATTCGATTTGACTACCTTTAAGGTCATCCCTTGTCGTTCGAATGTAAATGAAATGAAGGGATTGATGTTGATTGTTGTTGATTGAAGTTCTTTTCGTTCGAATTAGTTGTTTTGAATCTATTGGAATGCATTAAAGTTTACTCGTTCTATTTACAGTCAAATCAAGTCATTTAGATTGAGTTTTACTCAATTCTATCTAATCAAAGTTCATTCTATCAAACTCAATACATTTGATTGGATTTGAATGCCTTTAAAGTCGTCCCTTGTCGTTCGAATGCAAATGAAATCAAGGGATTGGTTTTCATTGTTGTTGATTGAAGTTACTTTCCTCCGATTCAGTTGTTTTGAATCTTTTGGAATGCGTTAAAGTTTACTCCTTCTCATTACAGTCAAATCAAGTCAATTAGATTAAGTTGTACTTAATTCTAACTAATCAAAGTTCATTCTATCAAACTCAATTCATTTGATTCGATTTCAACGCCTTTAAGCTCATCCGTTGTCGTTCGAATGTAGATTAAATCAAGGGATTGTTGTTAATTGTTGTTCATTGAAGTTCCTTTCGTCAAATTCAGTTGTTTTGAATCTATGGGAATGCGTTAAAGTGTACTCGCACTCCTTAGAGTCAAATCAAGTCAATTAGATTGAGTTGTACTCAATTCTAGCTAATCAAAGTTCATTCCATCAAACTCAATTCATTTGATTCGATTTCAATGCCTTTAAGGTCATTCCTTGTCGTTCGAATGTAAATGAAATAAAGGGATTGTTGTTAATTGTTGTTGATTGAAGTTCCTTTCCTCCGATTCAGTTGTTTTGAATCTATTGGAATGCGTTAAAGTTTACTCGTTCTCCTTAGAGTAAAATCAAGTCAATTAGATTGAGTTGTACTCAATTCTAGCTAATCAAAGTTCATTCTATCAAACTCAATTCATTTGATTCGATTTGACTACCTTTAAGGTCATCCCTTGTCGTTCGAATGTAAATGAAATGAAGGGATTGATGTTGATTGTTGTTGATTGAAGTTCCTTTCGTTCGAATTAGTTGTTTTGAATCTATTGGAATGCATTAAAGTTTACTCGTTCTACTTACAGTCAAATCAAGTCATTTAGATTGAGTTTTACTCAATTCTTTCTAATCAAAGTTCATTCTATCAAACTCAATGCATTTGATTCGATTTGACTACCTTTAAGGTCTTCCCTTGTCGTTCGAATGTAAATGAAATGAAGGGATTGATGTTGATTGTTGTTTATTGAAGAACCTTTCGTCCGATTCAGTTGTTTTGAATCTATTGCAATGCGTTAAAGTTTACTCGTTCTCCTTACAGTCAAATCAAGTCAATTAGATTGAGTTGTACTCAATTCTAGCTAATCAAAGTTCATTCTATCAAACTCAATTCATTTGATTCGATTTGACTACCTTTAAGGTCATCCCTTGTCGTTCGAATGTAAATGAAATGAAGGGATTGATGTTGATTGTTGTTGATTGAAGTTCCTTTCGTTCGAATTAGTTGTTTTGAATCTATTGGAATGCATTAAAGTTTACTCGTTCTACTTACAGTCAAATCAAGTCATTTAGATTGAGTTTTACTCAATTCTTTCTAATCAAAGTTCATTCTATCAAACTCAATGCATTTGATTCGATTTGACTACCTTTAAGGTCTTCCCTTGTCGTTCGAATGTAAATGAAATGAAGGGATTGATGTTGATTGTTGTTTATTGAAGAACCTTTCGTCCGAATTAGTTGTTTTGAATCTATTGGAATGCATTAAAGTTTACTCGTTCTCATTACAGTCAAATCAAGTCAATGAGATTGCGTTGTACTGAATTCTAACTAATCAAAGTTCATTCTATCAAACTCAATTCATTTGATTCGATTTCAACGCCTTTAAGGTCATCCGTTGTCGTTCGAATGTAGATGAAATCAAGGGATTATTGTTAATTGTTGTTCATTGAAGTTCCTTTCGTCAAATTCAGTTGTTTTGAATCTATTGGAATGGGTTAAAGTTTACTCGTACTCCTTACAGTCAAATCAAGTCAATTAGATTGAGTTGTACTCAATTCTAGCTAATCAAAGTTCATTCTATCAAACTCAATTCATTTGATTCGATTTCAATGCCTTTAAGGTCATTCCTTGTCGTTCGAATGTAAATGAAATGAAGGGATTGATGTTGATTGTTGTTGATTGAAGTTCCTTTCGTTCGAATTAGTTGTTTTGAATCTATTGGAATGCGTTAAAGTTTACTCGTTCTCCTTTGAGTAGAATCAAGTCAATTAGATTGAGTTGTACTTAATTCTAGCTAATCAAAGTTTATTCTCTCAAACTCAATTCATTTGATTCGATTTGACTACCTTTAAGGTCATCCCTTGTCGTTCGAATGTAAATGAAATGAAGGGATTGATGTTGATTGTTGTTGATTGAAGTTCTTTTCGTTCGAATTAGTTGTTTTGAATCTATTGGAATGCATTAAAGTTTACTCGTTCTATTTACAGTCAAATCAAGTCATTTAGATTGAGTTTTACTCAATTCTATCTAATCAAAGTTCATTCTATCAAACTCAATACATTTGATTGGATTTGAATGCCTTTAAAGTCGTCCCTTGTCGTTCGAATGTAAATGAAATCAAGGGATTGTTGTTCATTGTTGTTGATTGAAGTTCCTTTCGTCCGATTCAGTTGTTTTGAATCTATTGCAATGCGTTAAAGTTTACTCGTTCTCCTTACAGTCAAATCAAGTCAATTAGATTGAGTTGTACTCAATTCTAGTTAATCAAAGTTCATTCTATCAAACTCAATTCATTTGATTCGATTTCAACGCCTTTAAGCTCATCCGTTGTCGTTCGAATGTAGATTAAATCAAGGGATTGTTGTTAATTGTTGTTCATTGAAGTTCCTTTCGTCAAATTCAGTTGTTTTGAATCTATAGGAATGCGTTAAAGTGTACTCGAACTCCTTAGAGTCAAATCAAGTCAATTAGATTGAGTTGTATTCAATTCTAGCTAATCAAAGTTCATTCCATCAAACTCAATTCATTTGATTCGATTTCAATGCCTTTAAGGTCATTCCTTGTCGTTCGAATGTAAATGAAATAAAGGGATTGTTGTTAATTGTTGTTGATTGAAGTTCCTTTCCTCCGATTCAGTTGTTTTGAATCTATTGGAATGCGTTAAAGTTTACTCGTTCTCCTTAGAGTCAAATCAAGTCAATTAGATTGAGTTGTACTCAATTCTAGCTAATCAAAGTTCATTCTATCAAACTCAATTCATTTGATTCGATTTGAATACCTTTAAGGTCTTCCCTTGTCGTTCGAATGTAAATGAAATGAACGGATTGATGTTTATTGTTGTTGATTGAAGTTCCTTTCGTTCGAATTAGTTGTTTTGAATCTATTGGAATGCATTAAAGTTTACTCGTTCTACTTACAGTCAAATCAAGTCATTTAGATTGAGTTTTACTCAATTCTATCTAATCAAAGTTCATTCTATCAAACTCAATTCATTTGATTCGATTTCAATGCCTTTAAGGTCATTCCTTGTCGTTCGAATGTAAATGAAATGAAGGGATTGATGTTGATTGTTGTTGATTGAAGTTCCTTTCGTTCGAATTAGTTGTTTTGAATCTATTGGAATGCGTTAAAGTTTACTCGTTCTCATTTGAGTAGAATCAAGTCAATTAGATTGAGTTGTACTTAATTCTAGCTAATCAAAGTTTATTCTCTCAAACTCAATTCATTTGATTCGATTTGACTACCTTTAAGGTCATCCCTTGTCGTTCGAATGTAAATGAAATGAAGGGATTGATGTTGATTGTTGTTGATTGAAGTTCTTTTCGTTCGAATTAGTTGTTTTGAATCTATTGGAATGCATTAAAGTTTACTCGTTCTATTTACAGTCAAATCAAGTCATTTAGATTGAGTTTTACTCAATTCTATCTAATCAAAGTTCATTCTATCAAACTCAATACATTTGATTGGATTTGAATGCCTTTAAAGTCGTCCCTTGTCGTTCGAATGTAAATGAAATCAAGGGATTGTTGTTCATTGTTGTTGATTGAAGTTCCTTTCGTCCGATTCAGTTGTTTTGAATCTATTGCAATGCGTTAAAGTTTACTCGTTCTCCTTACAGTCAAATCAAGTCAATTAGATTGAGTTGTACTCAATTCTAGCTAATCAAAGTTCATTCTATCAAACTCAATTCATTTGATTCGATTTCAACGCCTTTAAGGTCATCCGTTGTCGTTCGAATGTAGATGAAATCAAGGGATTGTTGTTAATTGTTGTTCATTGAAGTTCCTTTCGTCAAATTCAGTTGTTTTGAATCTATTGGAATGGGTTAAAGTTTACTCGTACTCCTTACAGTCAAATCAAGTCAATTAGATTGAGTTGTACTCAATTCTAGCTAATCAAAGTTCATTCTATCAAACTCAATTCATTTGATTCGATTTGAATACCTTTAAGGTCTTCCCTTGTCGTTCGAATGTAAATGAAATGAACGGATTGATGTTGATTGTTGTTGATTGAAGTTCCTTTCGTTCGAATTAGTTGTTTTGAATCTATTGGAATGCATTAAAGTTTACTCGTTCTACTTACAGTCAAATCAAGTCATTTAGATTGAGTTTTACTCAATTCTATCTAATCAAAGTTCATTCTATCAAACTCAATACATTTGATTTGATTTGAATGCCTTTAAGGTCGTCCCTTGTCGTTCGAATGTAAATGAAATCAAGGGATTGTTGTTCATTGTTGTTGATTGAAGTTCCTTTCGTCCGATTCAGTTGTTTTGAATCTATTGCAATGCGTTAAAGTTTACTCGTTCTCCTTACAGTCAAATCAAGTCATTTATATTGAGTTTTACTCAATTCTATCTAATCAAAGTTCATTCTATCAAACTCAATGCATTTGATTCGATTTGACTACCTTTAAGGTCTTCCCTTGTCGTTCGAATGTAAATGAAATGAAGGGATTGATGTTGATTGTTGTTTATTGAAGAACCTTTCGTCCGAATTAGTTGTTTTGAATCTATTGGAATGCATTAAAGTTTACTCGTTCTCATTACAGTCAAATCAAGTCAATGAGATTGCGTTGTACTGAATTCTAACTAATCAAAGTTCATTCTATCAAACTCAATTCATTTGATTCGATTTCAACGCCTTTAAGGTCATCCGTTGTCGTTCGAATGTAGATGAAATCAAGGGATTGTTGTTAATTGTTGTTCATTGAAGTTCCTTTCGTCAAATTCAGTTGTTTTGAATCTATTGGAATGGGTTAAAGTTTACTCGTACTCCTTACAGTCAAATCAAGTCAATTAGATTGAGTTGTACTCAATTCTAGCTAATCAAAGTTCATTCTATCAAACTCAATTCATTTGATTCGATTTGAATACCTTTAAGGTCTTCCCTTGTCGTTCGAATGTAAATGAAATGAACGGATTGATGTTGATTGTTGTTGATTGAAGTTCCTTTCGTTCGAATTAGTTGTTTTGAATCTATTGGAATGCGTTAAAGTTTACTCGTTCTCCTTAGAGTCAAATCAAGTCAATTAGATTGAGTTGTACTCAATTCTAGCTAATCAAAGTTCATTCTATTAAACTCAATTCATTTGATTCGATTTGAATACCTTTAAGGTCATCCCTTGTCGTTCGAATGTAAATGAAATGAAGGGATTGATGTTGATTGTTGTTGATTGAAGTTCCTTTCGTTCGAATTAGTTGTTTTGAATCTATTGGAATGCATTAAAGTTTACTCGTTCTACTTACAGTCAAATCAAGTCATTTATATTGAGTTTTACTCAATTCTTTCTAATCAAAGTTCATTCTATCAAACTCAATGCATTTGATTCGATTTGACTACCTTTAAGGTCTTCCCTTGTCGTTCGAATGTAAATGAAATGAAGGGATTGATGTTGATTGTTGTTTATTGAAGAACCTTTCGTCCGAATTAGTTGTTTTGAATCTATTGGAATGCATTAAAGTTTACTCGTTCTCATTACAGTCAAATCAAGTCAATGAGATTGCGTTGTACTGAATTCTAACTAATCAAAGTTCATTCTATCAAACTCAATTCATTTGATTCGATTTCAACGCCTTTAAGGTCATCCGTTGTCGTTCGAATGTAGATGAAATCAAGGGATTGTTGTTAATTGTTGTTCATTGAAGTTCCTTTCGTCAAATTCAGTTGTTTTGAATCTATTGGAATGGGTTAAAGTTTACTCGTACTCCTTACAGTCAAATCAAGTCAATTAGATTGAGTTGTACTCAATTCTAGCTAATCAAAGTTCATTCTATCAAACTCAATTCATTTGATTCGATTTCAATGCCTTTAAGGTCATTCCTTGTCGTTCGAATGTAAATGAAATGAAGGGATTGATGTTGATTGTTGTTGATTGAAGTTCCTTTCGTTCGAATTAGTTGTTTTGAATCTATTGGAATGCGTTAAAGTTTACTCGTTCTCATTTGAGTAGAATCAAGTCAATTAGATTGAGTTGTACTTAATTCTAGCTAATCAAAGTTTATTCTCTCAAACTCAATTCATTTGATTCGATTTGACTACCTTTAAGGTCATCCCTTGTCGTTCGAATGTAAATGAAATGAAGGGATTGATGTTGATTGTTGTTGATTGAAGTTCTTTTCGTTCGAATTAGTTGTTTTGAATCTATTGGAATGCATTAAAGTTTACTCGTTCTATTTACAGTCAAATCAAGTCATTTAGATTGAGTTTTACTCAATTCTATCTAATCAAAGTTCATTCTATCAAACTCAATACATTTGATTGGATTTGAATGCCTTTAAAGTCGTCCCTTGTCGTTCGAATGTAAATGAAATCAAGGGATTGTTGTTCATTGTTGTTGATTGAAGTTCCTTTCGTCCGATTCAGTTGTTTTGAATCTATTGCAATGCGTTAAAGTTTACTCGTTCTCCTTACAGTCAAATCAAGTCAATTAGATTGAGTTGTACTCAATTCTAGTTAATCAAAGTTCATTCTATCAAACTCAATTCATTTGATTCGATTTGACTACCTTTAAGGTCATCCCTTGTCGTTCGAATGTAAATGAAATGAACGGATTGATGTTGATTGTTGTTGATTGAAGTTCCTTTGGTTCGAATTAGTTGTTTTGAATCTATTGGAATGCATTAAAGTTTACTCGTTCTACTTACAGTCAAATCAAGTCATTTAGATTGAGTTTTACTCAATTCTTTCTAATCAAAGTTCATTCTATCAAACTCAATGCATTTGATTCGATTTGACTACCATTAAGGTCTTCCCTTGTCGTTCGAATGTAAATGAAATGAAGGGATTGATGTTGATTGTTGTTTATTGAAGAACCTTTCGTCCGAATTAGTTGTTTTGAATCTATTGGAATGCCTTAAAGTTTACTCGTTCTCATTACAGTCAAATCAAGTCAATGAGATTGCGTTGTACTGAATTCTAACTAATCAAAGTTCATTCTATCAAACTCAATTCATTTGATTCGATTTCAACGCCTTTAAGGTCATCCGTTGTCGTTCGAATGTAGATGAAATCAAGGGATTGTTGTTAATTGTTGTTCATTGAAGTTCCTTTCGTCAAATTCAGTTGTTTTGAATCTATTGGAATGGGTTAAAGTTTACTCGTACTCCTTACAGTCAAATCAAGTCAATTAGATTGAGTTGTACTCAATTCTAGCTAATCAAAGTTCATTCTATCAAACTCAATTCATTTGATTCGATTTCAATGCCTTTAAGGTCATTCCTTGTCGTTCGAATGTAAATGAAATGAAGGGATTGATGTTGATTGTTGTTGATTGAAGTTCCTTTCGTTCGAATTAGTTGTTTTGAATCTATTGGAATGCGTTAAAGTTTACTCGTTCTCCTTTGAGTAGAATCAAGTCAATTAGATTGAGTTGTACTTAATTCTAGCTAATCAAAGTTTATTCTCTCAAACTCAATTCATTTGATTCGATTTGACTACCTTTAAGGTCATCCCTTGTCGTTCGAATGTAAATGAAATGAAGGGATTGATGTTGATTGTTGTTGATTGAAGTTCTTTTCGTTCGAATTAGTTGTTTTGAATCTATTGGAATGCATTAAAGTTTACTCGTTCTATTTACAGTCAAATCAAGTCATTTAGATTGAGTTTTACTCAATTCTATCTAATCAAAGTTCATTCTATCAAACTCAATACATTTGATTGGATTTGAATGCCTTTAAAGTCGTCCCTTGTCGTTCGAATGTAAATGAAATCAAGGGATTGTTGTTCATTGTTGTTGATTGAAGTTCCTTTCGTCCGATTCAGTTGTTTTGAATCTATTGCAATGCGTTAAAGTTTACTCGTTCTCCTTACAGTCAAATCAAGTCAATTAGATTGAGTTGTACTCAATTCTAGCTAATCAAAGTTCATTCTATCAAACTCAATTCATTTGATTCGATTTGACTACCTTTAAGGTCATCCCTTGTCGTTCGAATGTAAATGAAATGAAGGGATTGATGTTGATTGTTGTTGATTGAAGTTCCTTTGGTTCGAATTAGTTGTTTTGAATCTATTGGAATGCATTAAAGTTTACTCGTTCTACTTACAGTCAAATCAAGTCATTTAGATTGAGTTTTACTCAATTCTTTCTAATCAAAGTTCATTCTATCAAACTCAATGCATTTGATTCGATTTGACTACCATTAAGGTCTTCCCTTGTCGTTCGAATGTAAATGAAATGAAGGGATTGATGTTGATTGTTGTTTATTGAAGAACCTTTCGTCCGAATTAGTTGTTTTGAATCTATTGGAATGCCTTAAAGTTTACTCGTTCTCATTACAGTCAAATCAAGTCAATGAGATTGCGTTGTACTGAATTCTAACTAATCAAAGTTCATTCTATCAAACTCAATTCATTTGATTCGATTTCAACGCCTTTAAGGTCATCCGTTGTCGTTCGAATGTAGATGAAATCAAGGGATTGTTGTTAATTGTTGTTCATTGAAGTTCCTTTCGTCAAATTCAGTTGTTTTGAATCTATTGGAATGGGTTAAAGTTTACTCGTACTCCTTACAGTCAAATCAAGTCAATTAGATTGAGTTGTACTCAATTCTAGCTAATCAAAGTTCATTCTATCAAACTCAATTCATTTGATTCGATTTCAATGCCTTTAAGGTCATTCCTTGTCGTTCGAATGTAAATGAAATGAAGGGATTGATGTTGATTGTTGTTGATTGAAGTTCCTTTCGTTCGAATTAGTTGTTTTGAATCTATTGGAATGCGTTAAAGTTTACTCGTTCTCCTTTGAGTAGAATCAAGTCAATTAGATTGAGTTGTACTTAATTCTAGCTAATCAAAGTTTATTCTCTCAAACTCAATTCATTTGATTCGATTTGACTACCTTTAAGGTCATCCCTTGTCGTTCGAATGTAAATGAAATGAAGGGATTGATGTTGATTGTTGTTGATTGAAGTTCTTTTCGTTCGAATTAGTTGTTTTGAATCTATTGGAATGCATTAAAGTTTACTCGTTCTATTTACAGTCAAATCAAGTCATTTAGATTGAGTTTTACTCAATTCTATCTAATCAAAGTTCATTCTATCAAACTCAATACATTTGATTGGATTTGAATGCCTTTAAAGTCGTCCCTTGTCGTTCGAATGTAAATGAAATCAAGGGATTGTTGTTCATTGTTGTTGATTGAAGTTCCTTTCGTCCGATTCAGTTGTTTTGAATCTATTGCAATGCGTTAAAGTTTACTCGTTCTCCTTACAGTCAAATCAAGTCAATTAGATTGAGTTGTACTCAATTCTAGTTAATCAAAGTTCATTCTATCAAACTCAATTCATTTGATTCGATTTGACTACCTTTAAGGTCATCCCTTGTCGTTCGAATGTAAATGAAATGAAGGGATTGATGTTGATTGTTGTTGATTGAAGTTCCTTTGGTTCGAATTAGTTGTTTTGAATCTATTGGAATGCATTAAAGTTTACTCGTTCTACTTACAGTCAAATCAAGTCATTTAGATTGAGTTTTACTCAATTCTTTCTAATCAAAGTTCATTCTATCAAACTCAATGCATTTGATTCGATTTGACTACCATTAAGGTCTTCCCTTGTCGTTCGAATGTAAATGAAATGAAGGGATTGATGTTGATTGTTGTTTATTGAAGAACCTTTCGTCCGAATTAGTTGTTTTGAATCTATTGGAATGCCTTAAAGTTTACTCGTTCTCATTACAGTCAAATCAAGTCAATGAGATTGCGTTGTACTGAATTCTAACTAATCAAAGTTCATTCTATCAAACTCAATTCATTTGATTCGATTTCAACGCCTTTAAGGTCATCCGTTGTCGTTCGAATGTAGATGAAATCAAGGGATTGTTGTTAATTGTTGTTCATTGAAGTTCCTTTCGTCAAATTCAGTTGTTTTGAATCTATTGGAATGGGTTAAAGTTTACTCGTACTCCTTACAGTCAAATCAAGTCAATTAGATTGAGTTGTACTCAATTCTAGCTAATCAAAGTTCATTCTATCAAACTCAATTCATTTGATTCGATTTCAATGCCTTTAAGGTCATTCCTTGTCGTTCGAATGTAAATGAAATGAAGGGATTGATGTTGATTGTTGTTGATTGAAGTTCCTTTCGTTCGAATTAGTTGTTTTGAATCTATTGGAATGCGTTAAAGTTTACTCGTTCTCCTTTGAGTAGAATCAAGTCAATTAGATTGAGTTGTACTTAATTCTAGCTAATCAAAGTTTATTCTCTCAAACTCAATTCATTTGATTCGATTTGACTACCTTTAAGGTCATCCCTTGTCGTTCGAATGTAAATGAAATGAAGGGATTGATGTTGATTGTTGTTGATTGAAGTTCTTTTCGTTCGAATTAGTTGTTTTGAATCTATTGGAATGCATTAAAGTTTACTCGTTCTATTTACAGTCAAATCAAGTCATTTAGATTGAGTTTTACTCAATTCTATCTAATCAAAGTTCATTCTATCAAACTCAATACATTTGATTGGATTTGAATGCCTTTAAAGTCGTCCCTTGTCGTTCGAATGTAAATGAAATCAAGGGATTGTTGTTCATTGTTGTTGATTGAAGTTCCTTTCGTCCGATTCAGTTGTTTTGAATCTATTGCAATGCGTTAAAGTTTACTCGTTCTCCTTACAGTCAAATCAAGTCAATTAGATTGAGTTGTACTCAATTCTAGTTAATCAAAGTTCATTCTATCAAACTCAATTCATTTGATTCGATTTGACTACCTTTAAGGTCATCCCTTGTCGTTCGAATGTAAATGAAATGAAGGGATTGATGTTGATTGTTGTTGATTGAAGTTCCTTTGGTTCGAATTAGTTGTTTTGAATCTATTGGAATGCATTAAAGTTTACTCGTTCTACTTACAGTCAAATCAAGTCATTTAGATTGAGTTTTACTCAATTCTTTCTAATCAAAGTTCATTCTATCAAACTCAATGCATTTGATTCGATTTGACTACCATTAAGGTCTTCCCTTGTCGTTCGAATGTAAATGAAATGAAGGGATTGATGTTGATTGTTGTTTATTGAAGAACCTTTCGTCCGAATTAGTTGTTTTGAATCTATTGGAATGCCTTAAAGTTTACTCGTTCTCATTACAGTCAAATCAAGTCAATGAGATTGCGTTGTACTGAATTCTAACTAATCAAAGTTCATTCTATCAAACTCAATTCATTTGATTCGATTTCAACGCCTTTAAGGTCATCCGTTGTCGTTCGAATGTAGATGAAATCAAGGGATTGTTGTTAATTGTTGTTCATTGAAGTTCCTTTCGTCAAATTCAGTTGTTTTGAATCTATTGGAATGGGTTAAAGTTTACTCGTACTCCTTACAGTCAAATCAAGTCAATTAGATTGAGTTGTACTCAATTCTAGCTAATCAAAGTTCATTCTATCAAACTCAATTCATTTGATTCGATTTCAATGCCTTTAAGGTCATTCCTTGTCGTTCGAATGTAAATGAAATGAAGGGATTGATGTTGATTGTTGTTGATTGAAGTTCCTTTCGTTCGAATTAGTTGTTTTGAATCTATTGGAATGCGTTAAAGTTTACTCGTTCTCCTTTGAGTAGAATCAAGTCAATTAGATTGAGTTGTACTTAATTCTAGCTAATCAAAGTTTATTCTCTCAAACTCAATTCATTTGATTCGATTTGACTACCTTTAAGGTCATCCCTTGTCGTTCGAATGTAAATGAAATGAAGGGATTGATGTTGATTGTTGTTGATTGAAGTTCTTTTCGTTCGAATTAGTTGTTTTGAATCTATTGGAATGCATTAAAGTTTACTCGTTCTATTTACAGTCAAATCAAGTCATTTAGATTGAGTTTTACTCAATTCTATCTAATCAAAGTTCATTCTATCAAACTCAATACATTTGATTGGATTTGAATGCCTTTAAAGTCGTCCCTTGTCGTTCGAATGTAAATGAAATCAAGGGATTGTTGTTCATTGTTGTTGATTGAAGTTCCTTTCGTCCGATTCAGTTGTTTTGAATCTATTGCAATGCGTTAAAGTTTACTCGTTCTCCTTACAGTCAAATCAAGTCAATTAGATTGAGTTGTACTCAATTCTAGCTAATCAAAGTTCATTCTATCAAACTCAATTCATTTGATTCGATTTGACTACCTTTAAGGTCATCCCTTGTCGTTCGAATGTAAATGAAATGAAGGGATTGATGTTGATTGTTGTTGATTGAAGTTCCTTTCGTTCGAATTAGTTGTTTTGAATCTATTGGAATGCATTAAAGTTTACTCGTTCTCATTACAGTCAAATCAAGTCATTTAGATTGAGTTTTACTCAATTCTTTCTAATCAAAGTTCATTCTATCAAACTCAATGCATTTGATTCGATTTCAACGCCTTTAAGGTCATCCGTTGTCGTTCGAATGTAGATGAAATCAAGGGATTGTTGTTAATTTTTGTTCATTGAAGTTCCTTTCGTCAAATTCAGTTGTTTTGAATCTATTGGAATGGGTTAAAGTTTACTCGTACTCCTTACAGTCAAATCAAGTCAATTAGATTGAGTTGTACTCAATTCTAGCTAATCAAAGTTCATTCTATCAAACTCAATTCATTTGATTCGATTTCAATGCCTTTAAGGTCATTCCTTGTCGTTCGAATGTAAATGAAATGAAGGGATTGATGTTGATTGTTGTTGATTGAAGTTCCTTTCGTTCGAATTAGTTGTTTTGAATCTATTGGAATGCATTAAAGTTTACTCGTTCTACTTACAGTCAAATCAAGTCATTTAGATTGAGTTTTACTCAATTCTTTCTAATCAAAGTTCATTCTATCAAACTCAATGCATTTGATTCGATTTGACTACCTTTAAGGTCTTCGCTTGTCGTTCGAATGTAAATGAAATGAAGGGATTGATGTTGATTGTTGTTTATTGAAGAACCTTTCGTCCGAATTAGTTGTTTTGAATCTATTGGAATGCATTAAAGTTTACTCGTTCTCATTACAGTCAAATCAAGTCAATGAGATTGCGTTGTACTGAATTCTAACTAATCAAAGTTCATTCTATCAAACTCAATTCATTTGATTCGATTTCAACGCCTTTAAGGTCATCCGTTGTCGTTCGAATGTAGATGAAATCAAGGGATTGTTGTTAATTGTTGTTCATTGAAGTTCCTTTCGTCAAATTCAGTTGTTTTGAATCTATTGGAATGGGTTAAAGTTTACTCGTACTCCTTACAGTCAAATCAAGTCAATTAGATTGAGTTGTACTCAATTCTAGCTAATCAAAGTTCATTCTATCAAACTCAATTCATTTGATTCGATTTGAATACCTTTAAGGTCTTCCCTTGTCGTTCGAATGTAAATGAAATGAACGGATTGATGTTGATTGTTGTTGATTGAAGTTCCTTTCGTTCGAATTAGTTGTTTTGAATCTATTGGAATGCATTAAAGTTTACTCGTTCTACTTACAGTCAAATCAAGTCATTTAGATTGAGTTTTACTCAATTCTATCTAATCAAAGTTCATTCTATCAAACTCAATACATTTGATTTGATTTGAATGCCTTTAAGGTCGTCCCTTGTCGTTCGAATGTAAATGAAATCAAGGGATTGTTGTTCATTGTTGTTGATTGAAGTTCCTTTCGTCCGATTCAGTTGTTTTGAATCTATTGCAATGCGTTAAAGTTTACTCGTTCTCCTTACAGTCAAATCAAGTCATTTATATTGAGTTTTACTCAATTCTATCTAATCAAAGTTCATTCTATCAAACTCAATGCATTTGATTCGATTTGACTACCTTTAAGGTCTTCCCTTGTCGTTCGAATGTAAATGAAATGAAGGGATTGATGTTGATTGTTGTTTATTGAAGAACCTTTCGTCCGAATTAGTTGTTTTGAATCTATTGGAATGCATTAAAGTTTACTCGTTCTACTTACAGTCAAATCAAGTCAATTAGATTGAGTTGTACTCAATTCTAACTAATCAAAGTTCATTCTATCAAACTCAATTCATTCGATTCGATTTCAACGCCTTTAAGCTCATCCGTTGTCGTTCGAATGTAGATTAAATCAAGGGATTGTTGTTAAATGTTGTTCATTGAAGTTTCTTTCGTCAAATTCAGTTGTTTTGAATCTATGGGAATGCGTTAAAGTGTACTCGCACTCCTTAGAGTCAAATCAAGTCAATTAGATTGAGTTGTACTCAATTCTAGCTAATCAAAGTTCATTCCATCAAACTCAATTCATTTGATTCGATTTCAATGCCTTTAAGGTCATTCCTTGTCGTTCGAATGTAAATGAAATAAAGGGATTGTTGTTAATTGTTGTTGATTGAAGTTCCTTTCCTCCGATTCAGTTGTTTTGAATCTATTGGAATGGGTTAAAGTTTACGCGTACTCCTTACAGTCAAATCAAGTCAATTAGATTGAGTTGTACTCAATTCTAGCTAATGAAAGTTCATTCTATCAAACTCAATTCATTTGATTCGATTTCAATGCCTTTAAGGTCATTCCTTGTCGTTCGAATGTAAATGAAATGAAGGGATTGATGTTGATTGTTGTTGATTGAAGTTCTTTTCGACCGAATTAGTTGTTTTGAATCTATTGGAATGCATTAAAGTTTACTCGTTCTACTTACAGTCCAATCAAGTCAATTAGATTGAGTTGTACTCAATTCTAGCTAATCAAAGTTCATTCTATCAAACTCAATTCATTTGATTTGATTTCAATGCCTTTAAAGTCATTCCTTGTCGTTCGAATGTAAATGAAATCATGGGATTGATGTTGATTGTTGTTGATTGAAGTTCCTTTCGTCCGAATTAGTTGTTTTGAATCTATTGGAATGCATTAAAGTTTACTCGTTCTACTTACAGTCAAATCAAGTCAATTAGATTGAGTTGTACTCAATTCAAGCTAATCAAAGTTCATTCTATCAAACTCAATTCATTTGATTCGATTTGACTACCTTTAAGGTCATCCCTTGTCGTTCGAATGTAAATGAAATGAAGGGATTGATGTTGATTGTTGTTGATTGAAGTTCCTTTCGTTCGAATTAGTTGTTTTGAATCTATTGGAATGCATTAAAGTTTACTCGTTCTATTTACAGTCAAATCAAGTCAATTAGATTGAGTTGTACTTAATTCTAACTAATCAAAGTTCATTCTATCAAACTCAATTCATTTGATTCGATTTCAACGCCTTTAAGCTCATCCGTTGTCGTTCGAATGTAGATTAAATCAAGGGATTGTTGTTAATTGTTGTTCATTGAAGTTCCTTTCGTCAAATTCAGTTGTTTTGAATCTATGGGAATGCGTTAAAGTGTACTCGCACTCCTTAGAGTCAAATCAAGTCAATTAGATTGAGTTGTACTCAATTCTAGCTAATCAAAGTTCATTCCATCAAACTCAATTCATTTGATTCGATTTCAATGCCTTTAAGGTCATTCCTTGTCGTTCGAATGTAAATGAAATAAAGGGATTGTTGTTAATTGTTGTTGATTGAAGTTCCTTTCCTCCGATTCAGTTGTTTTGAATCTATTGGAATGCGTTAAAGTTTACTCGTTCTCCTTAGAGTCAAATCAAGTCAATTAGATTGAGTTGTACTCAATTCTAGCTAATCAAAGTTCATTCTATCAAACTCAATTCATTTGATTCGATTTGAATACCTTTAAGGTCTTCCCTTGTCGTTCGAATGTAAATGAAATGAACGGATTGATGTTGATTGTTGTTGATTGAAGTTCCTTTCGTTCGAATTAGTTGTTTTGAATCTATTGGAATGCATTAAAGTTTACTCGTACTCCTTACAGTCAAATCAAGTCAATTAGATTGAGTTGTACTCAATTCTAGCTAATCAAAGTTCATTCTATCAAACTCAATTCATTTGATTCGATTTGACTACCTTTAAGGTCATCCCTTGTCGTTCGAATGTAAATGAAATGAAGGGATTGATGTTGATTGTTGTTGATTGAAGTTCCTTTGGTTCGAATTAGTTGTTTTGAATCTATTGGAATGCATTAAAGTTTACTCGTTCTACTTACAGTCAAATCAAGTCATTTAGATTGAGTTTTACTCAATTCTTTCTAATCAAAGTTCATTCTATTAAACTCAATGCATTTGATTCGATTTGACTACCTTTAAGGTCTTCCCTTGTCGTTCGAATGTAAATGAAATGAAGGGATTGATGTTGATTGTTGTTTATTGAAGAACCTTTCGTCCGAATTAGTTGTTTTGAATCTATTGGAATGCATTAAAGTTTACTCGTTCTACTTACAGTCAAATCAAGTCATTTAGATTGAGTTTTACTCAATTCTATCTAATCAAAGTTCATTCTATCAAACTCAATGCATTTGATTTGTTATGAATGCCTTTAAGGTCGTCCCTTGTCGTTCGAATGTTAATGAAATCAAGGGATTGTTGTTCATTGTTGTTGATTGAAGTTCCTTTGCTCCGATTCAGTTGTTTTGAATCTTTTGGAATGGGTTAAAGTTTACTTGTTCTCATTACAGTCAAATCAAGTCAATGAGATTGCGTTGTACTGAATTCTAACTAATCAAAGTTCATTCTATCAAACTCAATTCATTTGATTCGATTTCAACGCCTTTAAGGTCATCCGTTGTCGTTCGAATGTAGATGAAATCAAGGGATTGTTGTTAATTGTTGTTCATTGAAGTTCCTTTCGTCAAATTCAGTTGTTTTGAATCTATTGGAATGGGTTAAAGTTTACGCGTACTCCTTACAGTCAAATCAAGTCAATTAGATTGAGTTGTACTCAATTCTAGCTAATGAAAGTTCATTCTATCAAACTCAATTCATTTGATTCGATTTCAATGCCTTTAAGGTCATTCCTTGTCGTTGGAATGTAAATGAAATGAAGGGATAGATGTTGATTGTTGTTCATTGAAGTTCTTTTCGTCCGAATTAGTTGTTTTGAATCTATTGGAATGCATTAAAGTTTACTCGTTCTACTTACAGTCCAATCAAGTCAATTAGATTGAGTTGTAATCAATTCTAGCTAATCAAAGTTCATTCTATCAAACTCAATTCATTTGATTCGATTTCAATGCCTTTAAGGTCATTCCTTGTCGTTGGAATGTAAATGAAATGAAGGGATAGATGTTGATTGTTGTTCATTGAAGTTCTTTTCGTCCGAATTAGTTGTTTTGAATCTATTGGAATGCATTAAAGTTTACTCGTTCTACTTACAGTCCAATCAAGTCAATTAGATTGAGTTGTAATCAATTCTAGCTAATCAAAGTTCATTCTATCAAACTCAATTCATTTGATTCGATTTCAATGCCTTTAAGGTCATTCCTTGTCGTTGGAATGTAAATGAAATGAAGGGATTGATGTTGATTGTTGTTGATTGAAGTTCTTTTCGACCGAATTAGTTGTTTTGAAACTATTGGAATGCATTAAAGTTTACTCGTTCTACTTACAGTCCAATCAAGTCAATTAGATTGAGTTGTACTCAATTCTAGCTAATCAAAGTTCATTCTATCAAACTCAATTCATTTGATTCGATTTCAATGCCTTTAAGGTCATCCCTTGTCGTTCGAATGTAAATGAAATGAAGGGATTGATGTTGATTGTTGTTGATTGAAGTTCCTTTCGTTCGAATTAGTTGTTTTGAATCTATTGGAATGCATTAAAGTTTACTCGTTCTACTTACAGTCAAATCAAGTCATTTAGATTGAGTTTTACTCAATTCTTTCTAATCAAAGTTCATTCTATCAAACTCAATGCATTTGATTCGATTTGACTACCTTTAAGGTCTTCGCTTGTCGTTCGAATGTAAATGAAATGAAGGGATTGATGTTGATTGTTGTTTATTGAAGAACCTTTCGTCCGAATTAGTTGTTTTGAATCTATTGGAATGCATTAAAGTTTACTCGTTCTCATTACAGTCAAATCAAGTCAATGAGATTGCGTTGTACTGAATTCTAACTAATCAAAGTTCATTCTATCAAACTCAATTCATTTGATTCGATTTCAACGCCTTTAAGGTCATCCGTTGTCGTTCGAATGTAGATGAAATCAAGGGATTGTTGTTAATTGTTGTTCATTGAAGTTCCTTTCGTCAAATTCAGTTGTTTTGAATCTATTGGAATGGGTTAAAGTTTACTCGTACTCCTTACAGTCAAATCAAGTCAATTAGATTGAGTTGTACTCAATTCTAGCTAATCAAAGTTCATTCTATCAAACTCAATTCATTTGATTCGATTTGAATACCTTTAAGGTCTTCCCTTGTCGTTCGAATGTAAATGAAATGAACGGATTGATGTTGATTGTTGTTGATTGAAGTTCCTTTCGTTCGAATTAGTTGTTTTGAATCTATTGGAATGCATTAAAGTTTACTCGTTCTACTTACAGTCAAATCAAGTCATTTAGATTGAGTTTTACTCAATTCTATCTAATCAAAGTTCATTCTATCAAACTCAATACATTTGATTTGATTTGAATGCCTTTAAGGTCGTCCCTTGTCGTTCGAATGTAAATGAAATCAAGGGATTGTTGTTCATTGTTGTTGATTGAAGTTCCTTTCGTCCGATTCAGTTGTTTTGAATCTATTGCAATGCGTTAAAGTTTACTCGTTCTCCTTACAGTCAAATCAAGTCATTTATATTGAGTTATACTCAATTCTATCTAATCAAAGTTCATTCTATCAAACTCAATGCATTTGATTCGATTTGACTACCTTTAAGGTCTTCCCTTGTCGTTCGAATGTAAATGAAATGAAGGGATTGATGTTGATTGTTGTTTATTGAAGAACCTTTCGTCCGAATTAGTTGTTTTGAATCTATTGGAATGCATTAAAGTTTACTCGTTCTACTTACAGTCAAATCAAGTCAATTAGATTGAGTTGTACTCAATTCTAACTAATCAAAGTTCATTCTATCAAACTCAATTCATTCGATTCGATTTCAACGCCTTTAAGCTCATCCGTTGTCGTTCGAATGTAGATTAAATCAAGGGATTGTTGTTAAATGTTGTTCATTGAAGTTCCTTTCGTCAAATTCAGTTGTTTTGAATCTATGGGAATGCGTTAAAGTGTACTCGCACTCCTTAGAGTCAAATCAAGTCAATTAGATTGAGTTGTACTCAATTCTAGCTAATCAAAGTTCATTCCATCAAACTCAATTCATTTGATTCGATTTCAATGCCTTTAAGGTCATTCCTTGTCGTTCGAATGTAAATGAAATAAAGGGATTGTTGTTAATTGTTGTTGATTGAAGTTCCTTTCCTCCGATTCAGTTGTTTTGAATCTATTGGAATGGGTTAAAGTTTACGCGTACTCCTTACAGTCAAATCAAGTCAATTAGATTGAGTTGTACTCAATTCTAGCTAATGAAAGTTCATTCTATCAAACTCAATTCATTTGATTCGATTTCAATGCCTTTAAGGTCTTCCCTTGTCGTTCGAATGTAAATGAAATGAAGGGATTGATGTTGATTGTTGTTGATTGAAGTTCTTTTCGACCGAATTAGTTGTTTTGAATCTATTGGAATGCATTAAAGTTTACTCGTTCTACTTACAGTCCAATCAAGTCAATTAGATTGAGTTGTACTCAATTCTAGCTAATCAAAGTTCATTCTATCAAACTCAATTCATTTGATTTGATTTCAATGCCTTTAAAGTCATTCCTTGTCGTTCGAATGTAAATGAAATCATGGGATTGATGTTGATTGTTGTTGATTGAAGTTCCTTTCGTCCGAATTAGTTGTTTTGAATCTATTGGAATGCATTAAAGTTTACTCGTTCTACTTACAGTCAAATCAAGTCAATTAGATTGAGTTGTACTCAATTCAAGCTAATCAAAGTTCATTCTATCAAACTCAATTCATTTGATTCGATTTGACTACCTTTAAGGTCATCCCTTGTCGTTCGAATGTAAATGAAATGAAGGGATTGATGTTGATTGTTGTTGATTGAAGTTCCTTTCGTTCGAATTAGTTGTTTTGAATCTATTGGAATGCATTAAAGTTTACTCGTTCTATTTACAGTCAAATCAAGTCAATTAGATTGAGTTGTACTTAATTCTAACTAATCAAAGTTCATTCTATCAAACTCAATTCATTTGATTCGATTTCAACGCCTTTAAGCTCATCCGTTGTCGTTCGAATGTAGATTAAATCAAGGGATTGTTGTTAATTGTTGTTCATTGAAGTTCCTTTCGTCAAATTCAGTTGTTTTGAATCTATGGGAATGCGTTAAAGTGTACTCGCACTCCTTAGAGTCAAATCAAGTCAATTAGATTGAGTTGTACTCAATTCTAGCTAATCAAAGTTCATTCCATCAAACTCAATTCATTTGATTCGATTTCAATGCCTTTAAGGTCATTCCTTGTCGTTCGAATGTAAATGAAATAAAGGGATTGTTGTTAATTGTTGTTGATTGAAGTTCCTTTCCTCCGATTCAGTTGTTTTGAATCTATTGGAATGCGTTAAAGTTTACTCGTTCTCCTTAGAGTCAAATCAAGTCAATTAGATTGAGTTGTACTCAATTCTAGCTAATCAAAGTTCATTCTATCAAACTCAATTCATTTGATTCGATTTGAATACCTTTAAGGTCTTCCCTTGTCGTTCGAATGTAAATGAAATGAACGGATTGATGTTGATTGTTGTTGATTGAAGTTCCTTTCGTTCGAATTAGTTGTTTTGAATCTATTGGAATGCATTAAAGTTTACTCGTACTCCTTACAGTCAAATCAAGTCAATTAGATTGAGTTGTACTCAATTCTAGCTAATCAAAGTTCATTCTATCAAACTCAATTCATTTGATTCGATTTGACTACCTTTAAGGTCATCCCTTGTCGTTCGAATGTAAATGAAATGAAGGGATTGATGTTGATTGTTGTTGATTGAAGTTCCTTTGGTTCGAATTAGTTGTTTTGAATCTATTGGAATGCATTAAAGTTTACTCGTTCTACTTACAGTCAAATCAAGTCATTTAGATTGAGTTTTACTCAATTCTTTCTAATCAAAGTTCATTCTATTAAACTCAATGCATTTGATTCGATTTGACTACCTTTAAGGTCTTCCCTTGTCGTTCGAATGTAAATGAAATGAAGGGATTGATGTTGATTGTTGTTTATTGAAGAACCTTTCGTCCGAATTAGTTGTTTTGAATCTATTGGAATGCATTAAAGTTTACTCGTTCTACTTACAGTCAAATCAAGTCATTTAGATTGAGTTTTACTCAATTCTATCTAATCAAAGTTCATTCTATCAAACTCAATGCATTTGATTTGTTATGAATGCCTTTAAGGTCGTCCCTTGTCGTTCGAATGTTAATGAAATCAAGGGATTGTTGTTCATTGTTGTTGATTGAAGTTCCTTTGCTCCGATTCAGTTGTTTTGAATCTTTTGGAATGGGTTAAAGTTTACTTGTTCTCATTACAGTCAAATCAAGTCAATGAGATTGCGTTGTACTGAATTCTAACTAATCAAAGTTCATTCTATCAAACTCAATTCATTTGATTCGATTTCAACGCCTTTAAGGTCATCCGTTGTCGTTCGAATGTAGATGAAATCAAGGGATTGTTGTTAATTGTTGTTCATTGAAGTTCCTTTCGTCAAATTCAGTTGTTTTGAATCTATTGGAATGGGTTAAAGTTTACGCGTACTCCTTACAGTCAAATCAAGTCAATTAGATTGAGTTGTACTCAATTCTAGCTAATGAAAGTTCATTCTATCAAACTCAATTCATTTGATTCGATTTCAATGCCTTTAAGGTCATTCCTTGTCGTTGGAATGTAAATGAAATGAAGGGATAGATGTTGATTGTTGTTCATTGAAGTTCTTTTCGTCCGAATTAGTTGTTTTGAATCTATTGGAATGCATTAAAGTTTACTCGTTCTACTTACAGTCCAATCAAGTCAATTAGATTGAGTTGTAATCAATTCTAGCTAATCAAAGTTCATTCTATCAAACTCAATTCATTTGATTCGATTTCAATGCCTTTAAGGTCATTCCTTGTCGTTGGAATGTAAATGAAATGAAGGGATAGATGTTGATTGTTGTTCATTGAAGTTCTTTTCGTCCGAATTAGTTGTTTTGAATCTATTGGAATGCATTAAAGTTTACTCGTTCTACTTACAGTCCAATAAAGTCAATTAGATTGAGTTGTAATCAATTCTAGCTAATCAAAGTTCATTCTATCAAACTCAATTCATTTGATTCGATTTCAATGCCTTTAAGGTCATTCCTTGTCGTTGGAATGTAAATGAAATGAAGGGATTGATGTTGATTGTTGTTGATTGAAGTTCTTTTCGACCGAATTAGTTGTTTTGAAACTATTGGAATGCATTAAAGTTTACTCGTTCTACTTACAGTCCAATCAAGTCAATTAGATTGAGTTGTACTCAATTCTAGCTAATCAAAGTTCATTCTATCAAACTCAATTCATTTGATTCGATTTCAATGCCTTTAAAGTCATTCCTTGTCGTTCGAATGTAAATGAAATCATGGGATTGATGTTGATTGTTGTTGATTGAAGTTCCTTTCGTCCGAATTAGTTGTTTTGAATCTATTGGAATGCATTAAAGTTTAGTCGTTCTACTTACAGTCAAATCAAGTCAATTAGATTGAGTTGTACTCAATTCTAGCTAATCAAAGTTCATTCTATCAAACTCAATTCATTTGATTCGATTTGACTACCTTTAAGGTCATCCCTTGTCGTTCGAATGTAAATGAAATGAAGGGATTGATGTTGATTGTTGTTGATTGAAGTTCCTTTCGTTCGAATTAGTTGTTTTGAATCTATTGGAATGCATTAAAGTTTACTCGTTCTATTTACAGTCAAATCAAGTCAATTAGATTGAGTTGTACTTAATTCTAACTAATCAAAGTTCATTCTATCAAACTCAATTCATTTGATTCGATTTCAACGCCTTTAAGCTCATCCGTTGTCGTTCGAATGTAGATTAAATCAAGGGATTGTTGTTAATTGTTGTTCATTGAAGTTCCTTTCGTCAAATTCAGTTGTTTTGAATCTATGGGAATGCGTTAAAGTGTACTCGCACTCCTTAGAGTCAAATCAAGTCAATTAGATTGAGTTGTACTCAATTCTAGCTAATCAAAGTTCATTCCATGAAACTCAATTCATTTGATTCGATTTCAATGCCTTTAAGGTCATTCCTTGTCGTTCGAATGTAAATGAAATAAAGGGATTGTTGTTAATTGTTGTTGATTGAAGTTCCTTTCCTCCGATTCAGTTGTTTTGAATCTATTGGAATGCGTTAAAGTTTACTCGTTCTCCTTAGAGTCAAATCAAGTCAATTAGATTGAGTTGTACTCAATTCTAGCTAATCAAAGTTCATTCTATCAAACTCAATTCATTTGATTCGATTTGAATACCTTTAAGGTCTTCCCTTGTCGTTCGAATGTAAATGAAATGAACGGATTGATGTTGATTGTTGTTGATTGAAGTTCCTTTCGTTCGAATTAGTTGTTTTGAATCTATTGGAATGCATTAAAGTTTACTCGTTCTACTTACAGTCAAATCAAGTCATTTAGATTGAGTTTTACTCAATTCTATCTAATCAAAGTTCATTCTATCAAACTCAATACATTTGATTTGATTTGAATACCTTTAAGGTCGTCCCTTGTCGTTCGAATGTAAATGAAATCAAGGGATTGTTGTTCATTGTTGTTGATTGAAGTTCCTTTCGTCCGATTCAGTTGTTTTGAATCTATTGCAATCCGTTAAAGTTTACTCGTTCTCCTTACAGTCAAATAGAGTCAATTAGATTGAGTTGTACTCAATTCTAGCTAATCAAAGTTCATTCTATCAAACTCAATTCATTTGATTCGATTTGACTACCTTTAAGGTCATCCCTTGTCGTTCGAATGTAAATGAAATGAAGGGATTGATGTTGATTGTTGTTGATTGAAGTTCCTTTCGTTCGAATTAGTTGTTTTGAATCTATTGGAATGCATTAAAGTTTACTCGTTCTACTTACAGTCAAATCAAGTCATTTAGATTGAGTTTTACTCAATTCTATCTAATCAAAGTTCATTCTATCAAACTCAATGCATTTGATTTGTTTTGAATGCCTTTAAGGTCGTCCCTTGTCGTTCGAATGTTAATGAAATCAAGGGATTGTTGTTCATTGTTGTTGATTGAAGTTCCTTTGCTCCGATTCAGTTGTTTTGAATCTTTTGGAATGTGTTAAAGTTTACTCGTTCTCATTACAGTCAAATCAAGTCAATGAGATTGCGTTGTACTGAATTCTAACTAATCAAAGTTCATTCTATCAAACTCAATTCATTTGATTCGATTTCAACGCCTTTAAGGTCATCCGTTGTCGTTCGAATGTAGATGAAATCAAGGGATTGTTGTTAATTGTTGTTCATTGAAGTTCCTTTCGTCAAATTCAGTTGTTTTGAATCTATTGGAATGGGTTAAAGTTTACGCGTACTCCTTACAGTCAAATCAAGTCAATTAGATTGAGTTGTACTCAATTCTAGCTAATGAAAGTTCATTCTATCAAACTCAATTCATTTGATTCGATTTCAATGCCTTTAAGGTCATCCCTTGTCGTTCGAATGTAAATGAAATGAAGGGATTGATGTTGATTGTTGTTGATTGAAGTGCTTTTCGTTCGAATTAGTTGTTTTGAATGTATTGGAATGCATTAAAGTTTACTCGTTCTATTTACAGTCAAATCAAGTCATTTAGATTGAGTTTTACTCAATTCTATCTAATCAAAGTTCATTCTATCAAACTCAATACATTTGATTGGATTTGAATGCCTTTAATGTCGTCCCTTGTCGTTCGAATGTAAATGAAATCAAGGGATTGGTTTTCATTGTTATTGATTGAAGTTACTTTCCTCCGATTCAGTTGTTTTGAATCTTTTGGAATGCGTTAAAGTTTACTCCTTCTCATTACAGTCAAATCAAGTCAATTAGATTCAGTTGTACTTAATTCTAACTAATCAAAGTTCATTCTATCAAACTCAATTCATTTGATTCGATTTCAACGCCTTTAAGCTCATCCGTTGTCGTTCGAATGTAGATTAAATCAAGGGATTGTTGTTAATTGTTGTTCATTGAAGTTCCTTTCGTCAAATTCAGTTGTTTTGAATCTATGGGAATGCGTTAAAGTGTACTCGCACTCCTTAGAGTCAAATCAAGTCAATTAGATTGAGTTGTACTCAATTCTAGCTAATCAAAGTTCATTCCATCAAACTCAATTCATTTGATTCGATTTCAATGCCTTTAAGGTCATTCCTTGTCGTTCGAATGTAAATGAAATAAAGGGATTGTTGTTAATTGTTGTTGATTGAAGTTCCTTTCCTCCGATTCAGTTGTTTTGAATCTATTGGAATGCGTTAAAGTTTACTCGTTCTCCTTAGAGTCAAATCAAGTCAATTAGATTGAGTTGTACTCAATTCTAGCTAATCAAAGTTCATTCTATCAAACTCAATTCATTTGATTCGATTTGAATACCTTTAAGGTCTTCCCTTGTCGTTCGAATGTAAATGAAATGAACGGATTGATGTTTATTGTTGTTGATTGAAGTTCCTTTCGTTCGAATTAGTTGTTTTGAATCTATTGGAATGCATTAAAGTTTACTCGTTCTACTTACAGTCAAATCAAGTCATTTAGATTGAGTTTTACTCAATTCTATCTAATCAAAGTTCATTCTATCAAACTCAATACATTTGATTGGATTTGAATGCCTTTAAAGTCGTCCCTTGTCGTTCGAATGTAAATGAAATCAAGGGATTGGTTTTCATTGTTGTTGATTGAAGTTACTTTCCTCCGATTCAGTTGTTTTGAATCTTTTGGAATGCGTTAAAGTTTACTCCTTCTCATTACAGTCAAATCAAGTCAATTAGATTCAGTTGTACTTAATTCTAACTAATCAAAGTTCATTCTATCAAACTCAATTCATTTGATTCGATTTCAACGCCTTTAAGCTCATCCGTTGTCGTTCGAATGTAGATTAAATCAAGGGATTGTTGTTAATTGTTGTTCATTGAAGTTCCTTTCGTCAAATTCAGTTGTTTTGAATCTATGGGAATGCGTTAAAGTGTACTCGCACTCCTTAGAGTCAAATCAAGTCAATTAGATTGAGTTGTACTCAATTCTAGCTAATCAAAGTTCATTCCATCAAACTCAATTCATTTGATTCGATTTCAATGCCTTTAAGGTCATTCCTTGTCGTTCGAATGTAAATGAAATGAAGGGATTGTTGTTAATTGTTGTTGATTGAAGTTCCTTTCCTCTGATTCAGTTGTTTTGAATCTATTGGAATGCGTTAAAGTTTACTCGTTCTCCTTAGAGTCAAATCAAGTCAATTAGATTGAGTTGTACTCAATTCTAGCTAATCAAAGTTCATTCTATCAAACTCAATTCATTTGATTCGATTTGAATACCTTTAAGGTCTTCCCTTGTCGTTCGAATGTAAATGAAATGAACGGATTGATGTTTATTGTTGTTGATTGAAGTTCCTTTCGTTCGAATTAGTTGTTTTGAATCTATTGGAATGCATTAAAGTTTACTCGTTCTACTTACAGTCAAATCAAGTCATTTAGATTGAGTTTTACTCAATTCTATCTAATCAAAGTTCATTCTATCAAACTCAATACATTTGATTTGATTTGAATGCCTTTAAGGTCGTCCCTTGTCGTTCGAATGTAAATGAAATCAAGGGATTGTTGTTCATTGTTGTTGATTGAAGTTCCTTTCGTCCGATTCAGTTGTTTTGAATCTATTGCAATGCGTTAAAGTTTACTCGTTCTCCTTACAGTCAAATCAAGTCAATTAGATTGAGTTGTACTCAATTCTAGCTAATCAAAGTTCATTCTATCAAACTCAATTCATTTGATTCGATTTGACTACCTTTAAGTTCATCCCTTGTCGTTCGAATGTAAATGAAATGAAGGGATTGATGTTGATTGTTGTTGATTGAAGTTCCTTTGGTTCGAATTAGTTGTTTTGAATCTATTGGAATGCATTAAAGTTTACTCGTTCTACTTACAGTCAAATCAAGTCATTTAGATTGAGTTTTACTCAATTCTTTCTAATCAAAGTTCATTCTATCAAACTCAATGCATTTGAGTCGATTTGACTACCTTTAAGGTCTTCCCTTGTCGTTCGAATGTAAATGAAATGAAGGGATTGATGTTGATTGTTGTTTATTGAAGAACCTTTCGTCCGAATTAGTTGTTTTGAATCTATTGGAATGCCTTAAAGTTTTCTCGTTCTCATTACAGTCAAATCAAGTCAATGAGATTGCGTTGTACTGAATTCTAACTAATCAAAGTTCATTCTATCAAACTCAATTCATTTGATTCGATTTCAACGCCTTTAAGGTCATCCGTTGTCGTTCGAATGTAGATGAAATCAAGGGATTGTTGTTAATTGTTGTTCATTGAAGTTCCTTTCGTCAAATTCAGTTGTTTTGAATCTATTGGAATGGGTTAAAGTTTACGCGTACTCCTTACAGTCAAATCAAGTCAATTAGATTGAGTTGTACTCAATTCTAGCTAATGAAAGTTCATTCTATCAAACTCAATTCATTTGATTCGATTTGAATACCTTTAAGGTCTTCCCTTGTCGTTCGAATGTAAATGAAATGAACGGATTGATGTTTATTGTTGTTGATTGAAGTTCCTTTCGTTCGAATTAGTTGTTTTGAATCTATTGGAATGCATTAAAGTTTACTCGTTCTACTTACAGTCAAATCAAGTCATTTAGATTGAGTTTTACTCAATTCTATCTAATCAAAGTTCATTCTATCAAACTCAATACATTTGATTTGATTTGAATACCTTTAAGGTCGTCCCTTGTCGTTCGAATGTAAATGAAATCAAGGGATTGTTGTTCATTGTTGTTGATTGAAGTTCCTTTCGTCCGATTCAGTTGTTTTGAATCTATTGCAATCCGTTAAAGTTTACTCGTTCTCCTTACAGTCAAATAGAGTCAATTAGATTGAGTTGTACTCAATTCTAGCTAATCAAAGTTCATTCTATCAAACTCAATTCATTTGATTCGATTTGACTACCTTTAAGGTCATCCCTTGTCGTTCGAATGTAAATGAAATGAAGGGATTGATGTTGATTGTTGTTGATTGAAGTTCCTTTCGTTCGAATTAGTTGTTTTGAATCTATTGGAATGCATTAAAGTTTACTCGTTCTACTTACAGTCAAATCAAGTCATTTAGATTGAGTTTTACTCAATTCTATCTAATCAAAGTTCATTCTATCAAACTCAATGCATTTGATTTGTTTTGAATGCCTTTAAGGTCGTCCCTTGTCGTTCGAATGTTAATGAAATCAAGGGATTGTTGTTCATTGTTGTTGATTGAAGTTCCTTTGCTCCGATTCAGTTGTTTTGAATCTTTTGGAATGTGTTAAAGTTTACTCGTTCTCATTACAGTCAAATCAAGTCAATGAGATTGCGTTGTACTGAATTCTAACTAATCAAAGTTCATTCTATCAAACTCAATTCATTTGATTCGATTTCAACGCCTTTAAGGTCATCCGTTGTCGTTCGAATGTAGATGAAATCAAGGGATTGTTGTTAATTGTTGTTCATTGAAGTTCCTTTCGTCAAATTCAGTTGTTTTGAATCTATTGGAATGGGTTAAAGTTTACGCGTACTCCTTACAGTCAAATCAAGTCAATTAGATTGAGTTGTACTCAATTCTAGCTAATGAAAGTTCATTCTATCAAACTCAATTCATTTGATTCGATTTCAATGCCTTTAAGGTCATCCCTTGTCGTTCGAATGTAAATGAAATGAAGGGATTGATGTTGATTGTTGTTGATTGAAGTGCTTTTCGTTCGAATTAGTTGTTTTGAATGTATTGGAATGCATTAAAGTTTACTCGTTCTATTTACAGTCAAATCAAGTCATTTAGATTGAGTTTTACTCAATTCTATCTAATCAAAGTTCATTCTATCAAACTCAATACATTTGATTGGATTTGAATGCCTTTAATGTCGTCCCTTGTCGTTCGAATGTAAATGAAATCAAGGGATTGGTTTTCATTGTTATTGATTGAAGTTACTTTCCTCCGATTCAGTTGTTTTGAATCTTTTGGAATGCGTTAAAGTTTACTCCTTCTCATTACAGTCAAATCAAGTCAATTAGATTCAGTTGTACTTAATTCTAACTAATCAAAGTTCATTCTATCAAACTCAATTCATTTGATTCGATTTCAACGCCTTTAAGCTCATCCGTTGTCGTTCGAATGTAGATTAAATCAAGGGATTGTTGTTAATTGTTGTTCATTGAAGTTCCTTTCGTCAAATTCAGTTGTTTTGAATCTATGGGAATGCGTTAAAGTGTACTCGCACTCCTTAGAGTCAAATCAAGTCAATTAGATTGAGTTGTACTCAATTCTAGCTAATCAAAGTTCATTCCATCAAACTCAATTCATTTGATTCGATTTCAATGCCTTTAAGGTCATTCCTTGTCGTTCGAATGTAAATGAAATAAAGGGATTGTTGTTAATTGTTGTTGATTGAAGTTCCTTTCCTCCGATTCAGTTGTTTTGAATCTATTGGAATGCGTTAAAGTTTACTCGTTCTCCTTAGAGTCAAATCAAGTCAATTAGATTGAGTTGTACTCAATTCTAGCTAATCAAAGTTCATTCTATCAAACTCAATTCATTTGATTCGATTTGAATACCTTTAAGGTCTTCCCTTGTCGTTCGAATGTAAATGAAATGAACGGATTGATGTTTATTGTTGTTGATTGAAGTTCCTTTCGTTCGAATTAGTTGTTTTGAATCTATTGGAATGCATTAAAGTTTACTCGTTCTACTTACAGTCAAATCAAGTCATTTAGATTGAGTTTTACTCAATTCTATCTAATCAAAGTTCATTCTATCAAACTCAATACATTTGATTGGATTTGAATGCCTTTAAAGTCGTCCCTTGTCGTTCGAATGTAAATGAAATCAAGGGATTGGTTTTCATTGTTGTTGATTGAAGTTACTTTCCTCCGATTCAGTTGTTTTGAATCTTTTGGAATGCGTTAAAGTTTACTCCTTCTCATTACAGTCAAATCAAGTCAATTAGATTCAGTTGTACTTAATTCTAACTAATCAAAGTTCATTCTATCAAACTCAATTCATTTGATTCGATTTCAACGCCTTTAAGCTCATCCGTTGTCGTTCGAATGTAGATTAAATCAAGGGATTGTTGTTAATTGTTGTTCATTGAAGTTCCTTTCGTCAAATTCAGTTGTTTTGAATCTATGGGAATGCGTTAAAGTGTACTCGCACTCCTTAGAGTCAAATCAAGTCAATTAGATTGAGTTGTACTCAATTCTAGCTAATCAAAGTTCATTCCATCAAACTCAATTCATTTGATTCGATTTCAATGCCTTTAAGGTCATTCCTTGTCGTTCGAATGTAAATGAAATGAAGGGATTGTTGTTAATTGTTGTTGATTGAAGTTCCTTTCCTCTGATTCAGTTGTTTTGAATCTATTGGAATGCGTTAAAGTTTACTCGTTCTCCTTAGAGTCAAATCAAGTCAATTAGATTGAGTTGTACTCAATTCTAGCTAATCAAAGTTCATTCTATCAAACTCAATTCATTTGATTCGATTTGAATACCTTTAAGGTCTTCCCTTGTCGTTCGAATGTAAATGAAATGAACGGATTGATGTTTATTGTTGTTGATTGAAGTTCCTTTCGTTCGAATTAGTTGTTTTGAATCTATTGGAATGCATTAAAGTTTACTCGTTCTACTTACAGTCAAATCAAGTCATTTAGATTGAGTTTTACTCAATTCTATCTAATCAAAGTTCATTCTATCAAACTCAATACATTTGATTTGATTTGAATGCCTTTAAGGTCGTCCCTTGTCGTTCGAATGTAAATGAAATCAAGGGATTGTTGTTCATTGTTGTTGATTGAAGTTCCTTTCGTCCGATTCAGTTGTTTTGAATCTATTGCAATGCGTTAAAGTTTACTCGTTCTCCTTACAGTCAAATCAAGTCAATTAGATTGAGTTGTACTCAATTCTAGCTAATCAAAGTTCATTCTATCAAACTCAATTCATTTGATTCGATTTGACTACCTTTAAGTTCATCCCTTGTCGTTCGAATGTAAATGAAATGAAGGGATTGATGTTGATTGTTGTTGATTGAAGTTCCTTTGGTTCGAATTAGTTGTTTTGAATCTATTGGAATGCATTAAAGTTTACTCGTTCTACTTACAGTCAAATCAAGTCATTTAGATTGAGTTTTACTCAATTCTTTCTAATCAAAGTTCATTCTATCAAACTCAATGCATTTGAGTCGATTTGACTACCTTTAAGGTCTTCCCTTGTCGTTCGAATGTAAATGAAATGAAGGGATTGATGTTGATTGTTGTTTATTGAAGAACCTTTCGTCCGAATTAGTTGTTTTGAATCTATTGGAATGCCTTAAAGTTTTCTCGTTCTCATTACAGTCAAATCAAGTCAATGAGATTGCGTTGTACTGAATTCTAACTAATCAAAGTTCATTCTATCAAACTCAATTCATTTGATTCGATTTCAACGCCTTTAAGGTCATCCGTTGTCGTTCGAATGTAGATGAAATCAAGGGATTGTTGTTAATTGTTGTTCATTGAAGTTCCTTTCGTCAAATTCAGTTGTTTTGAATCTATTGGAATGGGTTAAAGTTTACTCGTACTCCTTACAGTCAAATCAAGTCAATTAGATTGAGTTGTACTCAATTCTAGCTAATCAAAGTTCATTCTATCAAACTCAATTCATTTGATTCGATTTCAATGCCTTTAAGGTCATTCCTTGTCGTTCGAATGTAAATGAAATGAAGGGATTGATGTTGATTGTTGTTGATTGAAGTTCCTTTCGTTCGAATTAGTTGTTTTGAATCTATTGGAATGCGTTAAAGTTTACTCGTTCTCCTTTGAGTAGAATCAAGTCAATTAGATTGAGTTGTACTTAATTCTAGCTAATCAAAGTTTATTCTCTCAAACTCAATTCATTTGATTCGATTTGACTACCTTTAAGGTCATCCCTTGTCGTTCGAATGTAAATGAAATGAAGGGATTGATGTTGATTGTTGTTGATTGAAGTTCTTTTCGTTCGAATTAGTTGTTTTGAATCTATTGGAATGCATTAAAGTTTACTCGTTCTATTTACAGTCAAATCAAGTCATTTAGATTGAGTTTTACTCAATTCTATCTAATCAAAGTTCATTCTATCAAACTCAATACATTTGATTGGATTTGAATGCCTTTAAAGTCGTCCCTTGTCGTTCGAATGTAAATGAAATCAAGGGATTGGTTTTCATTGTTGTTGATTGAAGTTACTTTCCTCCGATTCAGTTGTTTTGAATCTTTTGGAATGCGTTAAAGTTTACTCCTTCTCATTACAGTCAAATCAAGTCAATTAGATTAAGTTGTACTTAATTCTAACTAATCAAAGTTCATTCTATCAAACTCAATTCATTTGATTCGATTTCAACGCCTTTAAGCTCATCCGTTGTCGTTCGAATGTAGATTAAATCAAGGGATTGTTGT
This sequence comes from Annona cherimola, assembly GCA_030490835.1. NCBI lineage: Eukaryota > Viridiplantae > Streptophyta > Magnoliopsida > Magnoliales > Annonaceae > Annona > Annona cherimola. The sequence continues at coordinate 304,016 of JASFXW010000015.1, read as the reverse complement.
TAATTGTTGTTCATTGAAGTTCCTTTCGTCAAATTCAGTTGTTTTGAATCTATGGGAATGCGTTAAAGTGTACTCGCACTCCTTAGAGTCAAATCAAGTCAATTAGATTGAGTTTTACTCAATTCTATCTAATCAAAGTTCATTCCATCAAACTCAATTCATTTGATTCGATTTCAATGCCTTTAAGGTCATTCCTTGTCGTTCGAATGTAAATGAAATAAAGGGATTGTTGTTAATTGTTGTTGATTGAAGTTCCTTTCCTCCGATTCAGTTGTTTTGAATCTATTGGAATACGTTAAAGTTTACTCGTTCTCCTTAGTGTCAAATCAAGTCAATTAGATTGAGTTGTACTCAATTCTAGCTAATCAAAGTTCATTCTATCAAACTCAATTCATTTGATTCGATTTGAATACCTTTAAGGTCTTCCCTTGTCGTTCGAATGTAAATGAAATGAACGGATTGATGTTTATTGTTGTTGATTGAAGTTCCTTTCGTTCGAATTAGTTGTTTTGAATCTATTGGAATGCATTAAAGTTTACTCGTTCTACTTACAGTCAAATCAAGTCATTTAGATTGAGTTTTACTCAATTCTATCTAATCAAAGTTCATTCTATCAAACTCAATACATTTGATTTGATTTGAATGCCTTTAAGGTCGTCCCTTGTCGTTCGAATGTAAATGAAATCAAGGGATTGTTGTTCATTGTTGTTGATTGAAGTTCCTTTCGTCCGATTCAGTTGTTTTGAATCTATTGCAATGCGTTAAAGTTTACTCGTTCTCCTTACAGTCAAATCAAGTCAATTAGATTGAGTTGTACTCAATTCTAGCTAATCAAAGTTCATTCTATCAAACTCAATTCATTTGATTCGATTTGACTACCTTTAAGGTCATCCCTTGTCGTTCGAATGTAAATGAAATGAAGGGATTGATGTTGATTGTTGTTGATTGAAGTTCCTTTGGTTCGAATTAGTTGTTTTGAATCTATTGGAATGCATTAAAGTTTACTCGTTCTACTTACAGTCAAATCAAGTCATTTAGATTGAGTTTTACTCAATTCTTTCTAATCAAAGTTCATTCTATCAAACTCAATGCATTTGAGTCGATTTGACTACCTTTAAGGTCTTCCCTTGTCGTTCGAATGTAAATGAAATGAAGGGATTGATGTTGATTGTTGTTTATTGAAGAACCTTTCGTCCGAATTAGTTGTTTTGAATCTATTGGAATGCCTTAAAGTTTACTCGTTCTCATTACAGTCAAATCAAGTCAATGAGATTGCGTTGTACTGAATTCTAACTAATCAAAGTTCATTCTATCAAACTCAATTCATTTGATTCGATTTCAACGCCTTTAAGGTCATCCGTTGTCGTTCGAATGTAGATGAAATCAAGGGATTGTTGTTAATTGTTGTTCATTGAAGTTCCTTTCGTCAAATTCAGTTGTTTTGAATCTATTGGAATGGGTTAAAGTTTACTCGTACTCCTTACAGTCAAATCAAGTCAATTAGATTGAGTTGTACTCAATTCTAGCTAATCAAAGTTCATTCTATCAAACTCAATTCATTTGATTCGATTTCAATGCCTTTAAGGTCATTCCTTGTCGTTCGAATGTAAATGAAATGAAGGGATTGATGTTGATTGTTGTTGATTGAAGTTCCTTTCGTTCGAATTAGTTGTTTTGAATCTATTGGAATGCGTTAAAGTTTACTCGTTCTCCTTTGAGTAGAATCAAGTCAATTAGATTGAGTTGTACTTAATTCTAGCTAATCAAAGTTTATTCTCTCAAACTCAATTCATTTGATTCGATTTGACTACCTTTAAGGTCATCCCTTGTCGTTCGAATGTAAATGAAATGAAGGGATTGATGTTGATTGTTGTTGATTGAAGTTCTTTTCGTTCGAATTAGTTGTTTTGAATCTATTGGAATGCATTAAAGTTTACTCGTTCTATTTACAGTCAAATCAAGTCATTTAGATTGAGTTTTACTCAATTCTATCTAATCAAAGTTCATTCTATCAAACTCAATACATTTGATTGGATTTGAATGCCTTTAAAGTCGTCCCTTGTCGTTCGAATGTAAATGAAATCAAGGGATTGGTTTTCATTGTTGTTGATTGAAGTTACTTTCCTCCGATTCAGTTGTTTTGAATCTTTTGGAATGCGTTAAAGTTTACTCCTTCTCATTACAGTCAAATCAAGTCAATTAGATTAAGTTGTACTTAATTCTAACTAATCAAAGTTCATTCTATCAAACTCAATTCATTTGATTCGATTTCAACGCCTTTAAGGTCATCCGTTGTCGTTCGAATGTAGATTAAATCAAGGGATTGTTGTTAATTGTTGTTCATTGAAGTTCCTTTCGTCAAATTCAGTTGTTTTGAATCTATGGGAATGCGTTAAAGTGTACTCGCACTCCTTAGAGTCAAATCAAGTCAATTAGATTGAGTTTTACTCAATTCTATCTAATCAAAGTTCATTCCATCAAACTCAATTCATTTGATTCGATTTCAATGCCTTTAAGGTCATTCCTTGTCGTTCGAATGTAAATGAAATAAAGGGATTGTTGTTAATTGTTGTTGATTGAAGTTCCTTTCCTCCGATTCAGTTGTTTTGAATCTATTGGAATGCGTTAAAGTTTACTCGTTCTCCTTAGTGTCAAATCAAGTCAATTAGATTGAGTTGTACTCAATTCTAGCTAATCAAAGTTCATTCTATCAAACTCAATTCATTTGATTCGATTTGAATACCTTTAAGGTCTTCCCTTGTCGTTCGAATGTAAATGAAATGAACGGATTGATGTTTATTGTTGTTGATTGAAGTTCCTTTCGTTCGAATTAGTTGTTTTGAATCTATTGGAATGCATTAAAGTTTACTCGTTCTACTTACAGTCAAATCAAGTCATTTAGATTGAGTTTTACTCAATTCTATCTAATCAAAGTTCATTCTATCAAACTCAATACATTTGATTTGATTTGAATGCCTTTAAGGTCGTCCCTTGTCGTTCGAATGTAAATGAAATCAAGGGATTGTTGTTCATTGTTGTTGATTGAAGTTCCTTTCGTCCGATTCAGTTGTTTTGAATCTATTGCAATGCGTTCAAGTTTACTCGTTCTCCTTACAGTCAAATCAAGTCAATTAGATTGAGTTGTACTCAATTCTAGCTAATCAAAGTTCATTCTATCAAACTCAATTCATTTGATTCGATTTGACTACCTTTAAGGTCATCCCTTGTCGTTCGAATGTAAATGAAATGAAGGGATTGATGTTGATTGTTGTTGATTGAAGTTCCTTTGGTTCGAATTAGTTGTTTTGAATCTATTGGAATGCATTAAAGTTTACTCGTTCTACTTACAGTCAAATCAAGTCATTTAGATTGAGTTTTACTCAATTCTTTCTAATCAAAGTTCATTCTATCAAACTCAATGCATTTGATTCGATTTGACTACCTTTAAGGTCTTCCCTTGTCGTTCGAATGTAAATGAAATGAAGGGATTGATGTTGATTGTTGTTTATTGAAGAACCTTTCGTCCGAATTAGTTGTTTTGAATCTATTGGAATGCATTAAAGTTTACTCGTTCTCATTACAGTCAAATCAAGTCAATGAGATTGCGTTGTACTGAATTCTAACTAATCAAAGTTCATTCTATCAAACTCAATTCATTTGATTCGATTTCAACGCCTTTAAGGTCATCCGTTGTCGTTCGAATGTAGATGAAATCAAGGGATTGTTGTTAATTGTTGTTCATTGAAGTTCCTTTCGTCAAATTCAGTTGTTTTGAATCTATTGGAATGCATTAAAGTTTACTCGTTCTATTTACAGTCAAATCAAGTCATTTAGATTGAGTTTTACTCAATTCTATCTAATCAAAGTTCATTCTATCAAACTCAATTCATTTGATTCGATTTCAATGCCTTTAAGGTCATTCCTTGTCGTTCGAATGTAAATGAAATGAAGGGATTGATGTTGATTGTTGTTGATTGAAGTTCCTTTCGTTCGAATGAGTTGTTTTGAATCTATTGGAATGCGTTAAAGTTTACTCGTTCTCCTTTGAGTAGAATCAAGTCAATTAGATTGAGTTGTACTTAATTCTAGCTAATCAAAGTTTATTCTCTCAAACTCAATTCATTTGATTCGATTTCAACGCCTTTAAGCTCATCCGTTGTCGTTCGAATGTAGATTAAATCAAGGGATTGTTGTTAATTGTTGTTCATTGAAGTTCCTTTCATCAAATTCATTTGTTTTGAATCTATGGGAATGCGTTAAAGTGTACTCGCACTCCTTAGAGTCAAATCAAGTCAATTAGATTGAGTTTTACTCAATTCTTTCTAATCAAAGTTCATTCCATCAAACTCAATTCATTTGATTCGATTTCAATGCCTTTAAGGTCATTCCTTGTCGTTCGAATGTAAATGAAATAAAGGGATTGTTGTTAATTGTTGTTGATTGAAGTTCCTTTCCTCCGATTCAGTTGTTTTGAATCTATTGGAATGCGTTAAAGTTTACTCGTTCTCCTTAGAGTCAAATCAAGTCAATTAGATTGAGTTGTACTCAATTCTATCTAATCAAAGTTCATTCTATCAAACTCAATTCATTTGATTCGATTTGAATACCTTTAAGGTCTTCCCTTGTCGTTCGAATGTAAATGAAATGAACGGATTGATGTTTATTGTTGTTGATTGAAGTTCCTTTCGTTCGAATTAGTTGTTTTGAATCTATTGGAATGCATTAAAGTTTACTCGTTCTACTTACAGTCAAATCAAGTCATTTAGATTGAGTTTTACTCAATTCTATCTAATCAAAGTTCATTCTATCAAACTCAATACATTTGATTTGATTTGAATGCCTTTAAGGTCGTCCCTTGTCGTTCGAATGTAAATGAAATCAAGGGATTGTTGTTCATTGTTGTTGATTGAAGTTCCTTTCGTCCGATTCAGTTGTTTTGAATCTATTGCAATGCGTTAAAGTTTACTCGTTCTCCTTACAGTCAAATCAAGTCAATTAGATTGAGTTGTACTCAATTCTAGCTAATCAAAGTTCATTCTATCAAACTCAATTCATTTGATTCGATTTGACTACCTTTAAGGTCATCCCTTGTCGTTCGAATGTAAATGAAATGAAGGGATTGATGTTGATTGTTGTTGATTGAAGTTCCTTTGGTTCGAATTAGTTGTTTTGAATCTATTGGAATGCATTAAAGTTTACTCGTTCTACTTACAGTCAAATCAAGTCATTTAGATTGAGTTTTACTCAATTCTTTCTAATCAAAGTTCATTCTATCAAACTCAATGCATTTGATTCGATTTGACTACCTTTAAGGTCTTCCCTTGTCGTTCGAATGTAAATGAAATGAAGGGATTGATGTTGATTGTTGTTTATTGAAGAACCTTTCGTCCGAATTAGTTGTTTTGAATCTATTGGAATGCATTAAAGTTTACTCGTTCTCATTACAGTCAAATCAAGTCAATGAGATTGCGTTGTACTGAATCCTAACTAATCAAAGTTCATTCTATCAAACTCAATTCATTTGATTCGATTTCAACGCCTTTAAGGTCATCCGTTGTCGTTCGAATGTAGATGAAATCAAGGGATTGTTGTTAATTGTTGTTCATTGAAGTTCCTTTCGTCAAATTCAGTTGTTTTGAATCTATTGGAATGCATTAAAGTTTACTCGTTCTATTTACAGTCAAATCAAGTCATTTAGATTGAGTTTTACTCAATTCTATCTAATCAAAGTTCATTCTATCAAACTCAATACATTTGATTGGATTTGAATGCCTTTAAAGTCGTCCCTTGTCGTTCGAATGTAAATGAAATCAAGGGATTGGTTTTCATTGTTGTTGATTGAAGTTACTTTCCTCCGATTCAGTTGTTTTGAATCTTTTGGAATGCGTTAAAGTTTACTCCTTCTCATTACAGTCAAATCAAGTCAATTAGATTAAGTTGTACTTAATTCTAACTAATCAAAGTTCATTCTATCAAACTCAATTCATTTGATTCGATTTCAACGCCTTTAAGCTCATCCGTTGTCGTTCGAATGTAGATTAAATCAAGGGATTGTTGTTAATTGTTGTTCATTGAAGTTCCTTTCGTCAAATTCAGTTGTTTTGAATCTATGGGAATGCGTTAAAGTGTACTCGCACTCCTTAGAGTCAAATCAAGTCAATTAGATTGAGTTGTACTCAATTCTAGCTAATCAAAGTTCATTCCATCAAACTCAATTCATTTGATTCGATTTCAATGCCTTTAAGGTCATTCCTTGTCGTTCGAATGTAAATGAAATGAAGGGATTGTTGTTAATTGTTGTTGATTGAAGTTCCTTTCCTCCGATTCAGTTGTTTTGAATCTATTGGAATGCGTTAAAGTTTACTCGTTCTCCTTAGAGTCAAATCAAGTCAATTAGATTGAGTTGTACTCAATTCTAGCTAATCAAAGTTCATTCTATCAAACTCAATTCATTTGATTCGATTTGAATACCTTTAAGGTCTTCCCTTGTCGTTCGAATGTAAATGAAATGAACGGATTGATGTTTATTGTTGTTGATTGAAGTTCCTTTCGTTCGAATTAGTTGTTTTGAATCTATTGGAATGCATTAAAGTTTACTCGTTCTACTTACAGTCAAATCAAGTCATTTAGATTGAGTTTTACTCAATTCTATCTAATCAAAGTTCATTCTATCAAACTCAATACATTTGATTTGATTTGAATGCCTTTAAGGTCGTCCCTTGTCGTTCGAATGTAAATGAAATCAAGGGATTGTTGTTCATTGTTGTTGATTGAAGTTCCTTTCGTCCGATTCAGTTGTTTTGAATCTATTGCAATGCGTTAAAGTTTACTTGTTCTCCTTACAGTCAAATCAAGTCAATTAGATTGAGTTGTACTCAATTCTAGCTAATCAAAGTTCATTCTATCAAACTCAATTCATTTGATTCGATTTGACTACCTTTAAGGTCATCCCTTGTCGTTCGAATGTAAATGAAATGAAGGGATTGATGTTGATTGTTGTTGATTGAAGTTCCTTTGGTTCGAATTAGTTGTTTTGAATCTATTGGAATGCATTAAAGTTTACTCGTTCTACTTACAGTCAAATCAAGTCATTTAGATTGAGTTTTACTCAATTCTTTCTAATCAAAGTTCATTCTATCAAACTCAATGCATTTGATTCGATTTGACTACCTTTAAGGTCTTCCCTTGTCGTTCGAATGTAAATGAAATGAAGGGATTGATGTTGATTGTTGTTTATTGAAGAACCTTTCGTCCGAATTAGTTGTTTTGAATCTATTGGAATGCATTAAAGTTTACTCGTTCTCATTACAGTCAAATCAAGTCAATGAGATTGCGTTGTACTGAATTCTAACTAATCAAAGTTCATTCTATCAAACTCAATTCATTTGATTCGATTTCAACGCCTTTAAGGTCATCCGTTGTCGTTCGAATGTAGATGAAATCAAGGGATTGTTGTTAATTGTTGTTCATTGAAGTTCCTTTCGTCAAATTCAGTTGTTTTGAATCTATTGGAATGGGTTAAAGTTTACTCGTACTCCTTACAGTCAAATCAAGTCAATTAGATTGAGTTGTACTCAATTCTAGCTAATCAAAGTTCATTCTATCAAACTCAATTCATTTGATTCGATTTCAATACCTTTAAGGTCATTCCTTGTCGTTCGAATGTAAATGAAATCAAGGGATTGGTTTTCATTGTTGTTGATTGAAGTTACTTTCCTCCGATTCAGTTGTTTTGAATCTTTTGGAATGCGTTAAAGTTTACTCCTTCTCATTACAGTCAAATCAAGTCAATTAGATTAAGTTGTACTTAATTCTAACTAATCAAAGTTCATTCTATCAAACTCAATTCATTTGATTCGATTTCAACGCCTTTAAGCTCATCCGTTGTCGTTCGAATGTAGATTAAATCAAGGGATTGTTGTTAATTGTTGTTCATTGAAGTTCCTTTCGTCAAATTCAGTTGTTTTGAATCTATGGGAATGCGTTAAAGTGTACTCGCACTCCTTAGAGTCAAATCAAGTCAATTAGATTGAGTTTTACTCAATTCTATCTAATCAAAGTTCATTCCATCAAACTCAATTCATTTGATTCGATTTCAATGCCTTTAAGGTCATTCCTTGTCGTTCGAATGTAAATGAAATAAAGGGATTGTTGTTAATTGTTGTTGATTGAAGTTCCTTTCCTCCGATTCAGTTGTTTTGAATCTATTGGAATGCGTTAAAGTTTACTCGTTCTCCTTAGAGTCAAATCAAGTCAATTAGTTTGAGTTGTACTCAATTCTAGCTAATCAAAGTTCATTCTATCAAACTCAATTCATTTGATTCGATTTGAATACCTTTAAGGTCTTCCCTTGTCGTTCGAATGTAAATGAAATGAACGGATTGATGTTTATTGTTGTTGATTGAAGTTCCTTTCGTTCGAATTAGTTGTTTTGAATCTATTGGAATGCATTAAAGTTTACTCGTTCTACTTACAGTCAAATCAAGTCATTTAGATTGAGTTTTACTCAATTCTATCTAATCAAAGTTCATTCTATCAAACTCAATACATTTGATTTGATTTGAATGCCTTTAAGGTCGTCCCTTGTCGTTCGAATGTAAATGAAATCAAGGGATTGTTGTTCATTGTTGTTGATTGAAGTTCCTTTCGTCCGATTCAGTTGTTTTGAATCTATTGCAATGCGTTAAAGTTTACTCGTTCTCCTTACAGTCAAATCAAGTCAATTAGATTGAGTTGTACTCAATTCTAGCTAATCAAAGTTCATTCTATCAAACTCAATTCATTTGATTCGATTTGACTACCTTTAAGGTCATCCCTTGTCGTTCGAATGTAAATGAAATGAAGGGATTGATGTTGATTGTTGTTGATTGAAGTTCCTTTGGTTCGAATTAGTTGTTTTGAATCTATTGGAATGCATTAAAGTTTACTCGTTCTACTTACAGTCAAATCAAGTCATTTAGATTGAGTTTTACTCAATTCTTTCTAATCAAAGTTCATTCTATCAAACTCAATGCATTTGATTCGATTTGACTACCTTTAAGGTCTTCCCTTGTCGTTCGAATGTAAATGAAATGAAGGGATTGATGTTGATTGTTGTTTATTGAAGAACCTTTCGTCCGAATTAGTTGTTTTGAATCTATTGGAATGCATTAAAGTTTACTCGTTCTCATTACAGTCAAATCAAGTCAATGAGATTGCGTTGTACTGTATCCTAACTAATCAAAGTTCATTCTATCAAACTCAATTCATTTGATTCGATTTCAACGCCTTTAAGGTCATCCGTTGTCGTTCGAATGTAGATGAAATCAAGGGATTGTTGTTAATTGTTGTTCATTGAAGTTCCTTTCGTCAAATTCAGTTGTTTTGAATCTATTGGAATGCATTAAAGTTTACTCGTTCTATTTACAGTCAAATCAAGTCATTTAGATTGAGTTTTACTCAATTCTATCTAATCAAAGTTCATTCTATCAAACTCAATACATTTGATTGGATTTGAATGCCTTTAAAGTCGTCCCTTGTCGTTCGAATGTAAATGAAATCAAGGGATTGGTTTTCATTGTTGTTGATTGAAGTTACTTTCCTCCGATTCAGTTGTTTTGAATCTTTTGGAATGCGTTAAAGTTTACTCCTTCTCATTACAGTCAAATCAAGTCAATTAGATTAAGTTGTACTTAATTCTAACTAATCAAAGTTCATTCTATCAAACTCAATTCATTTGATTCGATTTCAACGCCTTTAAGCTCATCCGTTGTCGTTCGAATGTAGATTAAATCAAGGGATTGTTGTTAATTGTTGTTCATTGAAGTTCCTTTCGTCAAATTCAGTTGTTTTGAATCTATGGGAATGCGTTAAAGTGTACTCGCACTCCTTAGAGTCAAATCAAGTCAATTAGATTGAGTTTTACTCAATTCTATCTAATCAAAGTTCATTCCATCAAACTCAATTCATTTGATTCGATTTCAATGCCTTTAAGGTCATTCCTTGTCGTTCGAATGTAAATGAAATAAAGGGATTGTTGTTAATTGTTGTTGATTGAAGTTCCTTTCCTCCGATTCAGTTGTTTTGAATCTATTGGAATGCGTTAAAGTTTACTCGTTCTCCTTAGAGTCAAATCAAGTCAATTAGATTGAGTTGTACTCAATTCTAGCTAATCAAAGTTCATTCTATCAAACTCAATTCATTTGATTCGATTTGAATACCTTTAAGGTCTTCCCTTGTCGTTCGAATGTAAATGAAATGAACGGATTGATGTTTATTGTTGTTGATTGAAGTTCCTTTCGTTCGAATTAGTTGTTTTGAATCTATTGGAATGCGTTAAAGTTTACTCGTTCTACTTACAGTCAAATCAAGTCATTTAGATTGAGTTTTACTCAATTCTATCTAATCAAAGTTCATTCTATCAAACTCAATACATTTGATTTGATTTGAATGCCTTTAAGGTCGTCCCTTGTCGTTCGAATGTAAATGAAATCAAGGGATTGTTGTTCATTGTTGTTGATTGAAGTTCCTTTCGTCCGATTCAGTTGTTTTGAATCTATTGCAATGCGTTAAAGTTTACTCGTTCTCCTTACAGTCAAATCAAGTCAATTAGATTGAGTTGTACTCAATTCTAGCTAATCAAAGTTCATTCTATCAAACTCAATTCATTTGATTCGATTTGACTACCTTTAAGGTCATCCCTTGTCGTTCGAATGTAAATGAAATGAAGGGATTGATGTTGATTGTTGTTGATTGAAGTTCCCTTCGTTCGAATTAGTTGTTTTGAATCTATTGGAATGCATTAAAGTTTACTCGTTCTACTTACAGTCAAATCAAGTCATTTAGATTGAGTTTTACTCAATTCTTTCTAATCAAAGTTCATTCTATCAAACTCAATGCATTTGATTCGATTTGACTACCATTAAGGTCTTCCCTTGTCGTTCGAATGTAAATGAAATGAAGGGATTGATGTTGATTGTTGTTTATTGAAGAACCTTTCGTCCGAATTAGTTGTTTTGAATCTATTGGAATGCATTAAAGTTTACTCGTTCTCATTACAGTCAAATCAAGTCAATGAGATTGCGTTGTACTGAATTCTAACTAATCAAAGTTCATTCTATCAAACTCAATTCATTTGATTCGATTTCAACGCCTTTAAGGTCATCCGTTGTCGTTCGAATGTAGATGAAATCAAGGGATTGTTGTTCATTGTTGTTCATTGAAGTTCCTTTCGTCAAATTCAGTTGTTTTGAATCTATTGGAATGGGTTAAAGTTTACTCGTACTCCTTACAGTCAAATCAAGTCAATTAGATTGAGTTGTACTCAATTCTAGCTAATCAAAGTTCATTCTATCAAACTCAATTCATTTGATTCGATTTCAATGCCTTTAAGGTCATTCCTTGTCGTTCGAATGTAAATGAAATGAAGGGATTGATGTTGATTGTTGTTGATTGAAGTTCCTTTCGTTCGAATTATTTTTTTTGAATCTATTGAAATGCATTAAAGTTTACTCGTTCTACTTACAGTCAAATCAAGTCATTTAGATTGAGTTTTACTCAATTCTTTCTAATCAAAGTTCATTCTATCAAACTCAATGCATTTGATTCGATTTGACTACCTTTAAGGTCTTCCCTTGTCGTTCGAATGTAAATGAAATGAAGGGATTGATGTTGATTGTTGTTTATTGAAGAACCTTTCGTCCGAATTAGTTGTTTTGAATCTATTGGAATGCATTAAAGTTTACTCGTTCTCATTACAGTCAAATCAAGTCAATGAGATTGCGTTGTACTGAATTCTAACTAATCAAAGTTCATTCTATCAAACTCAATTCATTTGATTCGATTTCAACGCCTTTAAGGTCATCCGTTGTCGTTCGAATGTAGATGAAATCAAGGGATTGTTGTTAATTGTTGTTCATTGAAGTTCCTTTCGTCAAATTCAGTTGTTTTGAATCTATTGGAATGGGTTAAAGTTTACTCGTACTCCTTACAGTCAAATCAAGTCAATTAGATTGAGTTGTACTCAATTCTAGCTAATCAAAGTTCATTCTATCAAACTCAATTCATTTGATTCGATTTCAATGTCTTTAAGGTCTTCCCTTGTCGTTCGAATGTAAATGAAATGAACGGATTGATGTTGATTGTTGTTGATTGAAGTTCCTTTCGTTCGAATTAGTTGTTTTGAATCTATTGGAATGCATTAAAGTTTACTCGTTCTACTTATAGTCAAATCAAGTCATTTAGATTGAGTTTTACTCAATTCTATCTAATCAAAGTTCATTCTATCAAACTCAATACATTTGATTTGATTTGAATGCCTTTAAGGTCGTCTCTTGTCGTTCGAATGTAAATGAAATCAAGGGATTGTTGTTCATTGTTGTTGATTGAAGTTCCTTTCGTCCGATTCAGTTGTTTTGAATCTATTGCAATGCGTTAAAGTTTACTCGTTCTCCTTACAGTCAAATCAAGTCAATTAGATTGAGTTGTACTCAATTCTAGCTAATCAAAGTTCATTCTATCAAACTCAATTCATTTGATTCGATTTGACTACCTTTAAGGTCATCCCTTGTCGTTCGAATGTACATGAAATGAAGGGATTGATGTTGATTGTTGTTGATTGAAGTTCCTTTCGTTCGAATTAGTTGTTTTGAATCTATTGGAATGCATTTAAGTTTACTCGTTCTAATTACAGTCAAATCAAGTCATTTAGATTGAGTTTTACTCAATTCTATCTAATCAAAGTTCATTCTATCAAACTCAATGCATTTGATTTGATTTGAATGCCTTTAAGGTCGTCCCTTGTCGTTCGAATGTAAATGAAATCAAGGGATTGTTGTTCATTATTGTTGATTGAAGTTCCTTTCCTCCGATTCAGTTGTTTTGAATCTTTTGGAATGCGTTAAAGTTTACTCCTTCTCATTACAGTCAAATCAAGTCAATTAGATTAAGTTGTACTTAATTCTAACTAATCAAAGTTCATTCTATCAAACTCAATTCATTTGATTCGATTTCAACGCCTTTAAGGTCATCCGTTGTCGTTCGAATGTAGATGAAATCAAGGGATTGTTGTTAATTGTTGTTCATTGAAGTTCCTTTCGTCAAATTCAGTTGTTTTGAATCTATTAGAATGGGTTAAAGTTTACTCGTTCTACTTACAGTCCAATCAAGTCAATTAGATTGAGTTGTACTCAATTCTAGCTAATCAAAGTTCATTCTATCAAACTCAATTCATTTGATTCGATTTCAATGCCTTTAAAGTCATTCCTTGTCGTTCGAATGTAAATGAAATCATGGGATTGATGTTGATTGTTGTTGATTGAAGTTCCTTTCGTCCGAATTAGTTGTTTTGAATCTATTGGAATGGATTAAAGTTTACTCGTTCTACTTACAGTCAAATCAAGTCAATTAGATTGAGTTGTACTCAATTCTAACTAATCAAAGTTCATTCTATCAAACTCAATTCATTCGATTCGATTTCAACGCCTTTAAGGTCATTCCTTGTCGTTCGAATGTAAATGAAATAAAGGGATTGTTGTTAATTGTTGTTGATTGAAGTTCCTTTCGTCAAATTCAGTTGTTTTGAATCTATTGGAATGGGTTAAAGTTTACGCGTACTCCTTACAGTCAAATCAAGTCAATTAGATTGAGTTGTACTCAATTCTAGCTAATGAAAGTTCATTCTATCAAACTCAATTCATTTGATTCGATTTCAATGCCTTTAAGGTCATTCCTTGTCGTTCGAATGTAAATGAAATGAAGGGATTGATGTTGATTGTTGTTGATTGAAGTTCTTTTCGACCGAATTAGTTGTTTTGAATCTATTGGAATGCATTAAAGTTTACTCGTTCTACTTACAGTCCAATCAAGTCAATTAGATTGAGTTGTACTCAATTCTAGCTAATCAAAGTTCATTCTATCAAACTCAATTCATTTGATTCGATTTCAATGCCTTTAAAGTCATTCCTTGTCGTTCGAATGTAAATGAAATCATGGGATTGATGTTGATTGTTGTTGATTGAAGTTCCTTTCGTCCGAATTAGTTGTTTTGAATCTATTGGAATGCATTAAAGTTTACTCGTTCTACTTACAGTCAAATCAAGTCAATTAGATTGAGTTGTACTCAATTCTAGCTAATCAAAGTTCATTCTATCAAACTCAATTCATTTGATTCGATTTGACTACCTTTAAGGTCATCCCTTGTCGTTCGAATGTAAATGAAATGAAGGGATTGATGTTGATTGTTGTTGATTGAAGTTCCTTTCGTTCGAATTAGTTGTTTTGAATCTATTGGAATGCATTAAAGTTTACTCGTTCTATTTACAGTCAAATCAAGTCAATTAGATTGAGTTGTACTTAATTCTAACTAATCAAAGTTCATTCTATCAAACTCAATTCATTTGATTCGATTTCAACGCCTTTAAGCTCATCCGTTGTCGTTCGAATGTAGATTAAATCAAGGGATTGTTGTTAATTGTTGTTCATTGAAGTTCCTTTCGTCAAATTCAGTTGTTTTGAATCTATGGGAATGCGTTAAAGTGTACTCGCACTCCTTAGAGTCAAATCAAGTCAATTAGATTGAGTTGTACTCAATTCTAGCTAATCAAAGTTCATTCCATCAAACTCAATTCATTTGATTCGATTTCAATGCCTTTAAGGTCATTCCTTGTCGTTCGAATGTAAATGAAATAAAGGGATTGTTGTTAATTGTTGTTGATTGAAGTTCCTTTCCTCCGATTCAGTTGTTTTGAATCTATTGGAATGCGTTAAAGTTTACTCGTTCTCCTTAGAGTCAAATCAAGTCAATTAGATTGAGTTGTACTCAATTCTAGCTAATCAAAGTTCATTCTATCAAACTCAATTCATTTGATTCGATTTGAATACCTTTAAGGTCTTCCCTTGTCGTTCGAATGTAAATGAAATGAACGGATTGATGTTGATTGTTGTTGATTGAAGTTCCTTTCGTTCGAATTAGTTGTTTTGAATCTATTGGAATGCATTAAAGTTTACTCGTACTCCTTACAGTCAAATCAAGTCAATTAGATTGAGTTGTACTCAATTCTAGCTAATCAAAGTTCATTCTATCAAACTCAATTCATTTGATTCGATTTGACTACCTTTAAGGTCATCCCTTGTCGTTCGAATGTAAATGAAATGAAGGGATTGATGTTGATTGTTGTTGATTGAAGTTCCTTTGGTTCGAATTAGTTGTTTTGAATCTATTGGAATGCATTAAAGTTTACTCGTTCTACTTACAGTCAAATCAAGTCATTTAGATTGAGTTTTACTCAATTCTTTCTAATCAAAGTTCATTCTATTAAACTCAAAGCATTTGATTCGATTTGACTACCTTTAAGGTCTTCCCTTGTCGTTCGAATGTAAATGAAATGAAGGGATTGATGTTGATTGTTGTTTATTGAAGAACCTTTCGTCCGAATTAGTTGTTTTGAATCTATTGGAATGCATTAAAGTTTACTCGTTCTCATTACAGTCAAATCAAGTCAATGAGATTGCGTTGTACTGAATTCTAACTAATCAAAGTTCATTCTATCAAACTCAATTCATTTGATTCGATTTCAAAGCCTTTAAAGTCATTCCTTGTCGTTCGAATGTAAATGAAATCATGGGATTGATGTTGATTGTTGTTGATTGAAGTTCCTTTCGTCCGAATTAGTTGTTTTGAATCTATTGGAATGCATTAAAGTTTACTCGTTCTATTTACAGTCAAATCAAGTCATTTAGATTGAGTTTTACTCAATTCTATCTAATCAAAGTTCATTCTATCAAACTCAATACATTTGATTGGATTTGAATGCCTTTAAAGTCGTCCCTTGTCGTTCGAATGTAAATGAAATCAAGGGATTGGTTTTCATTGTTGTTGATTGAAGTTACTTTCCTCCGATTCAGTTGTTTTGAATCTTTTGGAATGCGTTAAAGTTTACTCCTTCTCATTACAGTCAAATCAAGTCAATTAGATTAAGTTGTACTTAATTCTAACTAATCAAAGTTCATTCTATCAAACTCAATTCATTTGATTCGATTTCAACGCCTTTAAGCTCATCCGTTGTCGTTCGAATGTAGATTAAATCAAGGGATTGTTGTTAATTGTTGTTCATTGAAGTTCCTTTCGTCAAATTCAGTTGTTTTGAATCTATGGGAATGCGTTAAAGTGTACTCGCACTCCTTGAGTCAAATCAAGTCAATTAGATTGAGTTTCACTCAATTCTATCTAATCAAAGTTCATTCCATCAAACTCAATTCATTTGATTCGATTTCAATGCCTTTAAGGTCATTCCTTGTCGTTCGAATGTAAATGAAATAAAGGGATTGTTGTTAATTGTTGTTGATTGAAGTTCCTTTCCTCCGATTCAGTTGTTTTGAATCTATTGGAATGCGTTAATGTTTACTCGTTCTCCTTAGAGTCAAATCAAGTCAATTAGATTGAGTTGTACTCAATTCTAGCTAATCAAAGTTCATTCTATCAAACTCAATTCATTTGATTCGATTTGAATACCTTTAAGGTCTTCCCTTGTCGTTCGAATGTAAATGAAATGAACGGATTGATGTTTATTGTTGTTGATTGAAGTTCCTTTCGTTCGAATTAGTTGTTTTGAATCTATTGGAATGCATTAAAGTTTACTCGTTCTACTTACAGTCAAATCAAGTCATTTAGATTGAGTTTTACTCAATTCTATCTAATCAAAGTTCATTCTATCAAACTCAATACATTTGATTTGATTTGAATGCCTTTAAGGTCGTCCCTTGTCGTTCGAATGTAAATGAAATCAAGGGATTGTTGTTCATTGTTGTTGATTGAAGTTCCTTTCGTCCGATTCAGTTGTTTTGAATCTATTGCAATGCGTTAAAGTTTACTCGTTCTCCTTACAGTCAAATCAAGTCAATTAGATTGAGTTGTACTCAATTCTAGCTAATCAAAGTTCATTCTATCAAACTCAATTCATTTGATTCGATTTGACTACCTTTAAGGTCATCCCTTGTCGTTCGAATGTAAATGAAATGAAGGGATTGATGTTGATTTTTGTTGATTGAAGTTCCTTTGGTTCGAATTAGTTGTTTTGAATCTATTGGAATGCATTAAAGTTTACTCGTTCTACTTACAGTCAAATCAAGTCATTTAGATTGAGTTTTACTCAATTCTTTCTAATCAAAGTTCATTCTATCAAACTCAATGCATTTGATTCGATTTGACTACCTTTAAGGTCTTCCCTTGTCGTTCGAATGTAAATGAAATGAAGGGATTGATGTTGATTGTTGTTTATTGAAAAACCTTTCGTCCGAATGAGTTGTTTTGAATCTATTGGAATGCATTAAAGTTTACTCGTTCTCATTACAGTCAAATCAAGTCAATGAGATTGCGTTGTACTGAATTCTAACTAATCAAAGTTCATTCTATCAAACTCAATTCATTTGATTCGATTTCAACGCCTTTAAGGTCATCCGTTGTCGTTCGAATGTAGATGAAATCAAGGGATTGTTGTTAATTGTTGTTCATTGAAGTTCCTTTCGTCAAATTCAGTTGTTTTGAATCTATTGGAATGGGTTAAAGTTTACTCGTACTCCTTACAGTCAAATCAAGTCAATTAGATTGAGTTGTACTCAATTCTAGCTAATCAAAGTTCATTCTATCAAACTCAATTCATTTGATTCGATTTCAATGCCTTTAAGGTCTTCCCTTGTCGTTCGAATGTAAATGAAATGAACGGATTGATGTTGATTGTTGTTGATTGAAGTTCCTTTCGTTCGAATTAGTTGTTTTGAATCTATTGAAATGCATTAAAGTTTACTCGTTCTACTTACAGTCAAATCAAGTCATTTAGATTGAGTTTTACTCAATTCTTTCTAATCAAAGTTCATTCTATCAAACTCAATGCATTTGATTCGATTTGACTACCTTTAAGGTCTTCCCTTGTCGTTCGAATGTAAATGAAATGAAGGGATTGATGTTGATTGTTGTTTATTGAAGAACCTTTCGTCCGAATTAGTTGTTTTGAATCTATTGGAATGCATTAAAGTTTACTCGTTCTCATTACAGTCAAATCAAGTCAATGAGATTGCGTTGTACTGAATTCTAACTAATCAAAGTTCATTCTATCAAACTCAATTCATTTGATTCGATTTCAACGCCTTTAAGGTCATCCGTTGTCGTTCGAATGTAGATGAAATCAAGGGATTGTTGTTAATTGTTGTTCATTGAAGTTCCTTTCGTCAAATTCAGTTGTTTTGAATCTATTGGAATGGGTTAAAGTTTACTCGTACTCCTTACAGTCAAATCAAGTCAATTAGATTGAGTTGTACTCAATTCTAGCTAATCAAAGTTCATTCTATCAAACTCAATTCATTTGATTCGATTTCAATGCCTTTAAGGTCTTCCCTTGTCGTTCGAATGTAAATGAAATGAACGGATTGATGTTGATTGTTGTTGATTGAAGTTCCTTTCGTTCGAATTAGTTGTTTTGAATCTATTGGAATGCATTAAAGTTTACTCGTTCTACTTACAGTCAAATCAAGTCATTTAGATTGAGTTTTACTCAATTCTATCTAATCAAAGTTCATTCTATCAAACTCAATACATTTGATTTGATTTGAATGCCTTTAAGGTCGTCCCTTGTCGTTCGAATGTAAATGAAATCAAGGGATTGTTGTTCATTGTTGTTGATTGAAGTTCCTTTCGTTCGATTCAGTTGTTTTGAATCTATTGCAATGCGTTAAAGTTTACTCGTTCTCCTTACAGTCAAATCAAGTCAATTAGATTGAGTTGTACTCAATTCTAGCTAATCAAAGTTCATTCTATCAAACTCAATTCATTTGATTCGATTTGACTACCTTTAAGGTCATCCCTTGTCGTTCGAATGTACATGAAATGAAGGGATTGATGTTGATTGTTGTTGATTGAAGTTCCTTTCGTTCGAATTAGTTGTTTTGAATCTATTGGAATGCATTTAAGTTTACTCGTTCTAATTACAGTCAAATCAAGTCATTTAGATTGAGTTTTACTCAATTCTATCTAATCAAAGTTCATTCTATCAAACTCAATGCATTTGATTTGATTTGAATGCCTTTAAGGTCGTCCCTTGTCGTTCGAATGTAAATGAAATCAAGGGATTGTTGTTCATTATTGTTGATTGAAGTTCCTTTCCTCCGATTCAGTTGTTTTGAATCTTTTGGAATGCGTTAAAGTTTACTCCTTCTCATTACAGTCAAATCAAGTCAATTAGATTAAGTTGTACTTAATTCTAACTAATCAAAGTTCATTCTATCAAACTCAATTCATTTGATTCGATTTCAACGCCTTTAAGGTCATCCGTTGTCGTTCGAATGTAGATGAAATCAAGGGATTGTTGTTAATTGTTGTTCATTGAAGTTCCTTTCGTCAAATTCAGTTGTTTTGAATCTATTGGAATGGGTTAAATTTACGCGTACTCCTTACAGTCAAATCAAGTCAATTAGATTGAGTTGTACTCAATTCTAGCTAATGAAAGTTCATTCTATCAAACTCAATTCATTTGATTCGATTTCAATGCCTTTAAGGTCATTCCTTGTCGTTGGAATGTAAATGAAATGAAGGGATTGATGTTGATTGTTGTTGATTGAAGTTCTTTTCGTCCGAATTAGTTGTTTTGAATCTATTGGAATGCATTAAAGTTTACTCGTTCTACTTACAGTCCAATCAAGTCAATTAGATTGAGTTGTACTCAATTCTAGCTAATCAAAGTTCATTCTATCAAACTCAATTCATTTGATTCGATTTCAATGCCTTTAAAGTCATTCCTTGTCGTTCGAATGTAAATGAAATCATGGGATTGATGTTGATTGTTGTTGATTGAAGTTCCTTTCGTCCGAATTAGTTGTTTTGAATCTATTGGAATGCATTAAAGTTTACTCGTTCTACTTACAGTCAAATCAAGTCAATTAGATTGAGTTGTACTCAATTCTAACTAATCAAAGTTCATTCTATCAAACTCAATTCATTCGATTCGATTTCAACGCCTTTAAGCTCATCCGTTGTCGTTCGAATGTAGATTAAATCAAGGGATTGTTGTTAAATGTTGTTCATTGAAGTTCCTTTCGTCAAATTCAGTTGTTTTGAATCTATGGGAATGCGTTAAAGTGTACTCGCACTCCTTAGAGTCAAATCAAGTCAATTAGATTGAGTTGTACTCAATTCTAGCTAATCAAAGTTCATTCCATCAAACTCAATTCATTTGATTCGATTTCAATGCCTTTAAGGTCATTCCTTGTCGTTCGAATGTAAATGAAATAAAGGGATTGTTGTTAATTGTTGTTGATTGAACTTCCTTTCGTCAAATTCAGTTGTTTTGAATCTATTGGAATGGATTAAAGTTTACGCGTACTCCTTACAGTCAAATCAAGTCAATTAGATTGAGTTGTACTCAATTCTAGCTAATGAAAGTTCATTCTATCAAACTCAATTCATTTGATTCGATTTCAATGCCTTTAATGTCATTCCTTGTCGTTCGAATGTAAATGAAATGAAGGGATTGATGTTGATTGTTGTTGATTGAAGTTCTTTTCGACCGAATTAGTTGTTTTGAATCTATTGGAATGCATTAAAGTTTACTCGTTCTACTTACAGTCCAATCAAGTCAATTAGATTGAGTTGTACTCAATTCTAGCTAATCAAAGTTCATTCTATCAAACTCAATTCATTTGATTCGATTTCAATGCCTTTAAAGTCATTCCTTGTCGTTCGAATGTAAATGAAATCATGGGATTGATGTTGATTGTTGTTGATTGAAGTTCCTTTCGTCCGAATTAGTTGTTTTGAATCTATTGGAATGCATTAAAGTTTAGTCGTTCTACTTACAGTCAAATCAAGTCAATTAGATTGAGTTGTACTCAATTCTAGCTAATCAAAGTTCATTCTATCAAACTCAATTCATTTGATTCGATTTGACTACCTTTAAGGTCATCCCTTGTCGTTCGAATGTAAATGAAATGAAGGGATTGATGTTGATTGTTGTTGATTGAAGTTCCTTTCGTTCGAATTAGTTGTTTTGAATCTATTGGAATGCATTAAAGTTTACTCGTTCTATTTACAGTGAAATCAAGTCAATTAGATTGAGTTGTACTTAATTCTAACTAATCAAAGTTCATTCTATCAAACTCAATTCATTTGATTCGATTTCAACGCCTTTAAGCTCATCCGTTGTCGTTCGAATGTAGATTAAATCAAGGGATTGTTGTTAATTGTTGTTCATTGAAGTTCCTTTCGTCAAATTCAGTTGTTTTGAATCTATGGGAATGCGTTAAAGTGTACTCGCACTCCTTAGAGTCAAATCAAGTCAATTAGATTGAGTTGTACTCAATTCTAGCTAATCAAAGTTCATTCCATCAAACTCAATTCATTTGATTCGATTTCAATGCCTTTAAGGTCATTCCTTGTCGTTCGAATGTAAATGAAATAAAGGGATTGTTGTTAATTGTTGTTGATTGAAGTTCCTTTCCTCCGATTCAGTTGTTTTGAATCTATTGGAATGCGTTAAAGTTTACTCGTTCTCCTTAGAGTCAAATCAAGTCAATTAGATTGAGTTGTACTCAATTCTAGCTAATCAAAGTTCATTCTATCAAACTCAATTCATTTGATTCGATTTGAATACCTTTAAGGTCTTCCCTTGTCGTTCGAATGTAAATGAAATGAACGGATTGATGTTGATTGTTGTTGATTGAAGTTCCTTTCGTTCGAATTAGTTGTTTTGAATCTATTGGAATGCATTAAAGTTTACTCGTTCTACTTACAGTCAAATCAAGTCAATTAGATTGAGTTGTACTCAATTCTAGCTAATCAAAGTTCATTCCATCAAACTCAATTCATTTGATTCGATTTCAATGCCTTTAAGGTCATTCCTTGTCGTTCGAATGTAAATGAAATAAAGGGATTGTTGTTAATTGTTGTTGATTGAACTTCCTTTCGTCAAATTCAGTTGTTTTGAATCTATTGGAATGGATTAAAGTTTACGCGTACTCCTTACAGTCAAATCAAGTCAATTAGATTGAGTTGTACTCAATTCTAGCTAATGAAAGTTCATTCTATCAAACTCAATTCATTTGATTCGATTTCAATGCCTTTAATGTCATTCCTTGTCGTTCGAATGTAAATGAAATGAAGGGATTGATGTTGATTGTTGTTGATTGAAGTTCTTTTCGACCGAATTAGTTGTTTTGAATCTATTGGAATGCATTAAAGTTTACTCGTTCTACTTACAGTCCAATCAAGTCAATTAGATTGAGTTGTACTCAATTCTAGCTAATCAAAGTTCATTCTATCAAACTCAATTCATTTGATTCGATTTCAATGCCTTTAAAGTCATTCCTTGTCGTTCGAATGTAAATGAAATCATGGGATTGATGTTGATTGTTGTTGATTGAAGTTCCTTTCGTCCGAATTAGTTGTTTTGAATCTATTGGAATGCATTAAAGTTTAGTCGTTCTACTTACAGTCAAATCAAGTCAATTAGATTGAGTTGTACTCAATTCTAACTAATCAAAGTTCATTCTATCAAACTCAATTCATTCGATTCGATTTCAACGCCTTTAAGCTCATCCGTTGTCGTTCGAATGTAGATTAAATCAAGGGATTGTTGTTAAATGTTGTTCATTGAAGTTCCTTTCGTCAAATTCAGTTGTTTTGAATCTATGGGAATGCGTTAAAGTGTACTCGCACTCCTTAGAGTCAAATCAAGTCAATTAGATTGAGTTGTACTCAATTCTAGCTAATCAAAGTTCATTCCATCAAACTCAATTCATTTGATTCGATTTCAATGCCTTTAAGGTCATTCCTTGTCGTTCGAATGTAAATGAAATAAAGGGATTGTTGTTAATTGTTGTTGATTGAACTTCCTTTCGTCAAATTCAGTTGTTTTGAATCTATTGGAATGGATTAAAGTTTACGCGTACTCCTTACAGTCAAATCAAGTCAATTAGATTGAGTTGTACTCAATTCTAGCTAATGAAAGTTCATTCTATCAAACTCAATTCATTTGATTCGATTTCAATGCCTTTAATGTCATTCCTTGTCGTTCGAATGTAAATGAAATGAAGGGATTGATGTTGATTGTTGTTGATTGAAGTTCTTTTCGACCGAATTAGTTGTTTTGAATCTATTGGAATGCATTAAAGTTTACTCGTTCTACTTACAGTCCAATCAAGTCAATTAGATTGAGTTGTACTCAATTCTAGCTAATCAAAGTTCATTCTATCAAACTCAATTCATTTGATTCGATTTCAATGCCTTTAAAGTCATTCCTTGTCGTTCGAATGTAAATGAAATCATGGGATTGATGTTGATTGTTGTTGATTGAAGTTCCTTTCGTCCGAATTAGTTGTTTTGAATCTATTGGAATGCATTAAAGTTTAGTCGTTCTACTTACAGTCAAATCAAGTCAATTAGATTGAGTTGTACTCAATTCTAGCTAATCAAAGTTCATTCTATCAAACTCAATTCATTTGATTCGATTTGACTACCTTTAAGGTCATCCCTTGTCGTTCGAATGTAAATGAAATGAAGGGATTGATGTTGATTGTTGTTGATTGAAGTTCCTTTCGTTCGAATTAGTTGTTTTGAATCTATTGGAATGCATTAAAGTTTACTCGTTCTATTTACAGTGAAATCAAGTCAATTAGATTGAGTTGTACTTAATTCTAACTAATCAAAGTTCATTCTATCAAACTCAATTCATTTGATTCGATTTCAACGCCTTTAAGCTCATCCGTTGTCGTTCGAATGTAGATTAAATCAAGGGATTGTTGTTAATTGTTGTTCATTGAAGTTCCTTTCGTCAAATTCAGTTGTTTTGAATCTATGGGAATGCGTTAAAGTGTACTCGCACTCCTTAGAGTCAAATCAAGTCAATTAGATTGAGTTGTACTCAATTCTAGCTAATCAAAGTTCATTCCATCAAACTCAATTCATTTGATTCGATTTCAATGCCTTTAAGGTCATTCCTTGTCGTTCGAATGTAAATGAAATAAAGGGATTGTTGTTAATTGTTGTTGATTGAAGTTCCTTTCCTCCGATTCAGTTGTTTTGAATCTATTGGAATGCGTTAAAGTTTACTCGTTCTCCTTAGAGTCAAATCAAGTCAATTAGATTGAGTTGTACTCAATTCTAGCTAATCAAAGTTCATTCTATCAAACTCAATTCATTTGATTCGATTTGAATACCTTTAAGGTCTTCCCTTGTCGTTCGAATGTAAATGAAATGAACGGATTGATGTTGATTGTTGTTGATTGAAGTTCCTTTCGTTCGAATTAGTTGTTTTGAATCTATTGGAATGCATTAAAGTTTACTCGTTCTACTTACAGTCAAATCAAGTCAATTAGATTGAGTTGTACTCAATTCTAGCTAATCAAAGTTCATTCCATCAAACTCAATTCATTTGATTCGATTTCAATGCCTTTAAGGTCATTCCTTGTCGTTCGAATGTAAATGAAATAAAGGGATTGTTGTTAATTGTTGTTGATTGAACTTCCTTTCGTCAAATTCAGTTGTTTTGAATCTATTGGAATGGATTAAAGTTTACGCGTACTCCTTACAGTCAAATCAAGTCAATTAGATTGAGTTGTACTCAATTCTAGCTAATGAAAGTTCATTCTATCAAACTCAATTCATTTGATTCGATTTCAATGCCTTTAATGTCATTCCTTGTCGTTCGAATGTAAATGAAATGAAGGGATTGATGTTGATTGTTGTTGATTGAAGTTCTTTTCGACCGAATTAGTTGTTTTGAATCTATTGGAATGCATTAAAGTTTACTCGTTCTACTTACAGTCAAATCAAGTCAATTAGATTGAGTTGTACTCAATTCTAGCTAATCAAAGTTCATTCTATCAAACTCAATTCATTTGATTCGATTTCAATGCCTTTAAGGTCATTCCTTGTCGTTCGAATGTAAATGAAATGAAGGGATTGATGTTGATTGTTGTTGATTGAAGTTCCTTTCGTTCGAATTATTTTTTTTGAATCTATTGAAATGCATTAAAGTTTACTCGTTCTACTTACAGTCAAATCAAGTCATTTAGATTGAGTTTTACTCAATTCTTTCTAATCAAAGTTCATTCTATCAAACTCAATGCATTTGATTCGATTTGACTACCTTTAAGGTCTTCCCTTGTCGTTCGAATGTAAATGAAATGAAGGGATTGATGTTGATTGTTGTTTATTGAAGAACCTTTCGTCCGAATTAGTTGTTTTGAATCTATTGGAATGCATTAAAGTTTACTCGTTCTCATTACAGTCAAATCAAGTCAATGAGATTGCGTTGTACTGAATTCTAACTAATCAAAGTTCATTCTATCAAACTCAATTCATTTGATTCGATTTCAACGCCTTTAAGGTCATCCGTTGTCGTTCGAATGTAGATGAAATCAAGGGATTGTTGTTAATTGTTGTTCATTGAAGTTCCTTTCGTCAAATTCAGTTGTTTTGAATCTATTGGAATGGGTTAAAGTTTACTCGTACTCCTTACAGTCAAATCAAGTCAATTAGATTGAGTTGTACTCAATTCTAGCTAATCAAAGTTCATTCTATCAAACTCAATTCATTTGATTCGATTTCAATGTCTTTAAGGTCTTCCCTTGTCGTTCGAATGTAAATGAAATGAACGGATTGATGTTGATTGTTGTTGATTGAAGTTCCTTTCGTTCGAATTAGTTGTTTTGAATCTATTGGAATGCATTAAAGTTTACTCGTTCTACTTATAGTCAAATCAAGTCATTTAGATTGAGTTTTACTCAATTCTATCTAATCAAAGTTCATTCTATCAAACTCAATACATTTGATTTGATTTGAATGCCTTTAAGGTCGTCTCTTGTCGTTCGAATGTAAATGAAATCAAGGGATTGTTGTTCATTGTTGTTGATTGAAGTTCCTTTCGTCCGATTCAGTTGTTTTGAATCTATTGCAATGCGTTAAAGTTTACTCGTTCTCCTTACAGTCAAATCAAGTCAATTAGATTGAGTTGTACTCAATTCTAGCTAATCAAAGTTCATTCTATCAAACTCAATTCATTTGATTCGATTTGACTACCTTTAAGGTCATCCCTTGTCGTTCGAATGTACATGAAATGAAGGGATTGATGTTGATTGTTGTTGATTGAAGTTCCTTTCGTTCGAATTAGTTGTTTTGAATCTATTGGAATGCATTTAAGTTTACTCGTTCTAATTACAGTCAAATCAAGTCATTTAGATTGAGTTTTACTCAATTCTATCTAATCAAAGTTCATTCTATCAAACTCAATGCATTTGATTTGATTTGAATGCCTTTAAGGTCGTCCCTTGTCGTTCGAATGTAAATGAAATCAAGGGATTGTTGTTCATTATTGTTGATTGAAGTTCCTTTCCTCCGATTCAGTTGTTTTGAATCTTTTGGAATGCGTTAAAGTTTACTCCTTCTCATTACAGTCAAATCAAGTCAATTAGATTAAGTTGTACTTAATTCTAACTAATCAAAGTTCATTCTATCAAACTCAATTCATTTGATTCGATTTCAACGCCTTTAAGGTCATCCGTTGTCGTTCGAATGTAGATGAAATCAAGGGATTGTTGTTAATTGTTGTTCATTGAAGTTCCTTTCGTCAAATTCAGTTGTTTTGAATCTATTAGAATGGGTTAAAGTTTACTCGTTCTACTTACAGTCCAATCAAGTCAATTAGATTGAGTTGTACTCAATTCTAGCTAATCAAAGTTCATTCTATCAAACTCAATTCATTTGATTCGATTTCAATGCCTTTAAAGTCATTCCTTGTCGTTCGAATGTAAATGAAATCATGGGATTGATGTTGATTGTTGTTGATTGAAGTTCCTTTCGTCCGAATTAGTTGTTTTGAATCTATTGGAATGGATTAAAGTTTACTCGTTCTACTTACAGTCAAATCAAGTCAATTAGATTGAGTTGTACTCAATTCTAACTAATCAAAGTTCATTCTATCAAACTCAATTCATTCGATTCGATTTCAACGCCTTTAAGGTCATTCCTTGTCGTTCGAATGTAAATGAAATAAAGGGATTGTTGTTAATTGTTGTTGATTGAAGTTCCTTTCGTCAAATTCAGTTGTTTTGAATCTATTGGAATGGGTTAAAGTTTACGCGTACTCCTTACAGTCAAATCAAGTCAATTAGATTGAGTTGTACTCAATTCTAGCTAATGAAAGTTCATTCTATCAAACTCAATTCATTTGATTCGATTTCAATGCCTTTAAGGTCATTCCTTGTCGTTCGAATGTAAATGAAATGAAGGGATTGATGTTGATTGTTGTTGATTGAAGTTCTTTTCGACCGAATTAGTTGTTTTGAATCTATTGGAATGCATTAAAGTTTACTCGTTCTACTTACAGTCCAATCAAGTCAATTAGATTGAGTTGTACTCAATTCTAGCTAATCAAAGTTCATTCTATCAAACTCAATTCATTTGATTCGATTTCAATGCCTTTAAAGTCATTCCTTGTCGTTCGAATGTAAATGAAATCATGGGATTGATGTTGATTGTTGTTGATTGAAGTTCCTTTCGTCCGAATTAGTTGTTTTGAATCTATTGGAATGCATTAAAGTTTACTCGTTCTACTTACAGTCAAATCAAGTCAATTAGATTGAGTTGTACTCAATTCTAGCTAATCAAAGTTCATTCTATCAAACTCAATTCATTTGATTCGATTTGACTACCTTTAAGGTCATCCCTTGTCGTTCGAATGTAAATGAAATGAAGGGATTGATGTTGATTGTTGTTGATTGAAGTTCCTTTCGTTCGAATTAGTTGTTTTGAATCTATTGGAATGCATTAAAGTTTACTCGTTCTATTTACAGTCAAATCAAGTCAATTAGATTGAGTTGTACTTAATTCTAACTAATCAAAGTTCATTCTATCAAACTCAATTCATTTGATTCGATTTCAACGCCTTTAAGCTCATCCGTTGTCGTTCGAATGTAGATTAAATCAAGGGATTGTTGTTAATTGTTGTTCATTGAAGTTCCTTTCGTCAAATTCAGTTGTTTTGAATCTATGGGAATGCGTTAAAGTGTACTCGCACTCCTTAGAGTCAAATCAAGTCAATTAGATTGAGTTGTACTCAATTCTAGCTAATCAAAGTTCATTCCATCAAACTCAATTCATTTGATTCGATTTCAATGCCTTTAAGGTCATTCCTTGTCGTTCGAATGTAAATGAAATAAAGGGATTGTTGTTAATTGTTGTTGATTGAAGTTCCTTTCCTCCGATTCAGTTGTTTTGAATCTATTGGAATGCGTTAAAGTTTACTCGTTCTCCTTAGAGTCAAATCAAGTCAATTAGATTGAGTTGTACTCAATTCTAGCTAATCAAAGTTCATTCTATCAAACTCAATTCATTTGATTCGATTTGAATACCTTTAAGGTCTTCCCTTGTCGTTCGAATGTAAATGAAATGAACGGATTGATGTTGATTGTTGTTGATTGAAGTTCCTTTCGTTCGAATTAGTTGTTTTGAATCTATTGGAATGCATTAAAGTTTACTCGTACTCCTTACAGTCAAATCAAGTCAATTAGATTGAGTTGTACTCAATTCTAGCTAATCAAAGTTCATTCTATCAAACTCAATTCATTTGATTCGATTTGACTACCTTTAAGGTCATCCCTTGTCGTTCGAATGTAAATGAAATGAAGGGATTGATGTTGATTGTTGTTGATTGAAGTTCCTTTGGTTCGAATTAGTTGTTTTGAATCTATTGGAATGCATTAAAGTTTACTCGTTCTACTTACAGTCAAATCAAGTCATTTAGATTGAGTTTTACTCAATTCTTTCTAATCAAAGTTCATTCTATTAAACTCAAAGCATTTGATTCGATTTGACTACCTTTAAGGTCTTCCCTTGTCGTTCGAATGTAAATGAAATGAAGGGATTGATGTTGATTGTTGTTTATTGAAGAACCTTTCGTCCGAATTAGTTGTTTTGAATCTATTGGAATGCATTAAAGTTTACTCGTTCTCATTACAGTCAAATCAAGTCAATGAGATTGCGTTGTACTGAATTCTAACTAATCAAAGTTCATTCTATCAAACTCAATTCATTTGATTCGATTTCAAAGCCTTTAAAGTCATTCCTTGTCGTTCGAATGTAAATGAAATCATGGGATTGATGTTGATTGTTGTTGATTGAAGTTCCTTTCGTCCGAATTAGTTGTTTTGAATCTATTGGAATGCATTAAAGTTTACTCGTTCTATTTACAGTCAAATCAAGTCATTTAGATTGAGTTTTACTCAATTCTATCTAATCAAAGTTCATTCTATCAAACTCAATACATTTGATTGGATTTGAATGCCTTTAAAGTCGTCCCTTGTCGTTCGAATGTAAATGAAATCAAGGGATTGGTTTTCATTGTTGTTGATTGAAGTTACTTTCCTCCGATTCAGTTGTTTTGAATCTTTTGGAATGCGTTAAAGTTTACTCCTTCTCATTACAGTCAAATCAAGTCAATTAGATTAAGTTGTACTTAATTCTAACTAATCAAAGTTCATTCTATCAAACTCAATTCATTTGATTCGATTTCAACGCCTTTAAGCTCATCCGTTGTCGTTCGAATGTAGATTAAATCAAGGGATTGTTGTTAATTGTTGTTCATTGAAGTTCCTTTCGTCAAATTCAGTTGTTTTGAATCTATGGGAATGCGTTAAAGTGTACTCGCACTCCTTGAGTCAAATCAAGTCAATTAGATTGAGTTTCACTCAATTCTATCTAATCAAAGTTCATTCCATCAAACTCAATTCATTTGATTCGATTTCAATGCCTTTAAGGTCATTCCTTGTCGTTCGAATGTAAATGAAATAAAGGGATTGTTGTTAATTGTTGTTGATTGAAGTTCCTTTCCTCCGATTCAGTTGTTTTGAATCTATTGGAATGCGTTAATGTTTACTCGTTCTCCTTAGAGTCAAATCAAGTCAATTAGATTGAGTTGTACTCAATTCTAGCTAATCAAAGTTCATTCTATCAAACTCAATTCATTTGATTCGATTTGAATACCTTTAAGGTCTTCCCTTGTCGTTCGAATGTAAATGAAATGAACGGATTGATGTTTATTGTTGTTGATTGAAGTTCCTTTCGTTCGAATTAGTTGTTTTGAATCTATTGGAATGCATTAAAGTTTACTCGTTCTACTTACAGTCAAATCAAGTCATTTAGATTGAGTTTTACTCAATTCTATCTAATCAAAGTTCATTCTATCAAACTCAATACATTTGATTTGATTTGAATGCCTTTAAGGTCGTCCCTTGTCGTTCGAATGTAAATGAAATCAAGGGATTGTTGTTCATTGTTGTTGATTGAAGTTCCTTTCGTCCGATTCAGTTGTTTTGAATCTATTGCAATGCGTTAAAGTTTACTCGTTCTCCTTACAGTCAAATCAAGTCAATTAGATTGAGTTGTACTCAATTCTAGCTAATCAAAGTTCATTCTATCAAACTCAATTCATTTGATTCGATTTGACTACCTTTAAGGTCATCCCTTGTCGTTCGAATGTAAATGAAATGAAGGGATTGATGTTGATTTTTGTTGATTGAAGTTCCTTTGGTTCGAATTAGTTGTTTTGAATCTATTGGAATGCATTAAAGTTTACTCGTTCTACTTACAGTCAAATCAAGTCATTTAGATTGAGTTTTACTCAATTCTTTCTAATCAAAGTTCATTCTATCAAACTCAATGCATTTGATTCGATTTGACTACCTTTAAGGTCTTCCCTTGTCGTTCGAATGTAAATGAAATGAAGGGATTGATGTTGATTGTTGTTTATTGAAAAACCTTTCGTCCGAATGAGTTGTTTTGAATCTATTGGAATGCATTAAAGTTTACTCGTTCTCATTACAGTCAAATCAAGTCAATGAGATTGCGTTGTACTGAATTCTAACTAATCAAAGTTCATTCTATCAAACTCAATTCATTTGATTCGATTTCAACGCCTTTAAGGTCATCCGTTGTCGTTCGAATGTAGATGAAATCAAGGGATTGTTGTTAATTGTTGTTCATTGAAGTTCCTTTCGTCAAATTCAGTTGTTTTGAATCTATTGGAATGGGTTAAAGTTTACTCGTACTCCTTACAGTCAAATCAAGTCAATTAGATTGAGTTGTACTCAATTCTAGCTAATCAAAGTTCATTCTATCAAACTCAATTCATTTGATTCGATTTCAATGCCTTTAAGGTCTTCCCTTGTCGTTCGAATGTAAATGAAATGAACGGATTGATGTTGATTGTTGTTGATTGAAGTTCCTTTCGTTCGAATTAGTTGTTTTGAATCTATTGAAATGCATTAAAGTTTACTCGTTCTACTTACAGTCAAATCAAGTCATTTAGATTGAGTTTTACTCAATTCTTTCTAATCAAAGTTCATTCTATCAAACTCAATGCATTTGATTCGATTTGACTACCTTTAAGGTCTTCCCTTGTCGTTCGAATGTAAATGAAATGAAGGGATTGATGTTGATTGTTGTTTATTGAAGAACCTTTCGTCCGAATTAGTTGTTTTGAATCTATTGGAATGCATTAAAGTTTACTCGTTCTCATTACAGTCAAATCAAGTCAATGAGATTGCGTTGTACTGAATTCTAACTAATCAAAGTTCATTCTATCAAACTCAATTCATTTGATTCGATTTCAACGCCTTTAAGGTCATCCGTTGTCGTTCGAATGTAGATGAAATCAAGGGATTGTTGTTAATTGTTGTTCATTGAAGTTCCTTTCGTCAAATTCAGTTGTTTTGAATCTATTGGAATGGGTTAAAGTTTACTCGTACTCCTTACAGTCAAATCAAGTCAATTAGATTGAGTTGTACTCAATTCTAGCTAATCAAAGTTCATTCTATCAAACTCAATTCATTTGATTCGATTTCAATGCCTTTAAGGTCTTCCCTTGTCGTTCGAATGTAAATGAAATGAACGGATTGATGTTGATTGTTGTTGATTGAAGTTCCTTTCGTTCGAATTAGTTGTTTTGAATCTATTGGAATGCATTAAAGTTTACTCGTTCTACTTACAGTCAAATCAAGTCATTTAGATTGAGTTTTACTCAATTCTATCTAATCAAAGTTCATTCTATCAAACTCAATACATTTGATTTGATTTGAATGCCTTTAAGGTCGTCCCTTGTCGTTCGAATGTAAATGAAATCAAGGGATTGTTGTTCATTGTTGTTGATTGAAGTTCCTTTCGTTCGATTCAGTTGTTTTGAATCTATTGCAATGCGTTAAAGTTTACTCGTTCTCCTTACAGTCAAATCAAGTCAATTAGATTGAGTTGTACTCAATTCTAGCTAATCAAAGTTCATTCTATCAAACTCAATTCATTTGATTCGATTTGACTACCTTTAAGGTCATCCCTTGTCGTTCGAATGTACATGAAATGAAGGGATTGATGTTGATTGTTGTTGATTGAAGTTCCTTTCGTTCGAATTAGTTGTTTTGAATCTATTGGAATGCATTTAAGTTTACTCGTTCTAATTACAGTCAAATCAAGTCATTTAGATTGAGTTTTACTCAATTCTATCTAATCAAAGTTCATTCTATCAAACTCAATGCATTTGATTTGATTTGAATGCCTTTAAGGTCGTCCCTTGTCGTTCGAATGTAAATGAAATCAAGGGATTGTTGTTCATTATTGTTGATTGAAGTTCCTTTCCTCCGATTCAGTTGTTTTGAATCTTTTGGAATGCGTTAAAGTTTACTCCTTCTCATTACAGTCAAATCAAGTCAATTAGATTAAGTTGTACTTAATTCTAACTAATCAAAGTTCATTCTATCAAACTCAATTCATTTGATTCGATTTCAACGCCTTTAAGGTCATCCGTTGTCGTTCGAATGTAGATGAAATCAAGGGATTGTTGTTAATTGTTGTTCATTGAAGTTCCTTTCGTCAAATTCAGTTGTTTTGAATCTATTGGAATGGGTTAAATTTACGCGTACTCCTTACAGTCAAATCAAGTCAATTAGATTGAGTTGTACTCAATTCTAGCTAATGAAAGTTCATTCTATCAAACTCAATTCATTTGATTCGATTTCAATGCCTTTAAGGTCATTCCTTGTCGTTGGAATGTAAATGAAATGAAGGGATTGATGTTGATTGTTGTTGATTGAAGTTCTTTTCGTCCGAATTAGTTGTTTTGAATCTATTGGAATGCATTAAAGTTTACTCGTTCTACTTACAGTCCAATCAAGTCAATTAGATTGAGTTGTACTCAATTCTAGCTAATCAAAGTTCATTCTATCAAACTCAATTCATTTGATTCGATTTCAATGCCTTTAAAGTCATTCCTTGTCGTTCGAATGTAAATGAAATCATGGGATTGATGTTGATTGTTGTTGATTGAAGTTCCTTTCGTCCGAATTAGTTGTTTTGAATCTATTGGAATGCATTAAAGTTTACTCGTTCTACTTACAGTCAAATCAAGTCAATTAGATTGAGTTGTACTCAATTCTAACTAATCAAAGTTCATTCTATCAAACTCAATTCATTCGATTCGATTTCAACGCCTTTAAGCTCATCCGTTGTCGTTCGAATGTAGATTAAATCAAGGGATTGTTGTTAAATGTTGTTCATTGAAGTTCCTTTCGTCAAATTCAGTTGTTTTGCTTCTATGGGAATGCGTTAAAGTGTACTCGCACTCCTTAGAGTCAAATCAAGTCAATTAGATTGAGTTGTACTCAATTCTAGCTAATCAAAGTTCATTCCATCAAACTCAATTCATTTGATTCGATTTCAATGCCTTTAAGGTCATTCCTTGTCGTTCGAATGTAAATGAAATAAAGGGATTGTTGTTAATTGTTGTTGATTGAACTTCCTTTCGTCAAATTCAGTTGTTTTGAATCTATTGGAATGGATTAAAGTTTACGCGTACTCCTTACAGTCAAATCAAGTCAATTAGATTGAGTTGTACTCAATTCTAGCTAATGAAAGTTCATTCTATCAAACTCAATTCATTTGATTCGATTTCAATGCCTTTAATGTCATTCCTTGTCGTTCGAATGTAAATGAAATGAAGGGATTGATGTTGATTGTTGTTGATTGAAGTTCTTTTCGACCGAATTAGTTGTTTTGAATCTATTGGAATGCATTAAAGTTTACTCGTTCTACTTACAGTCCAATCAAGTCAATTAGATTGAGTTGTACTCAATTCTAGCTAATCAAAGTTCATTCTATCAAACTCAATTCATTTGATTCGATTTCAATGCCTTTAAAGTCATTCCTTGTCGTTCGAATGTAAATGAAATCATGGGATTGATGTTGATTGTTGTTGATTGAAGTTCCTTTCGTCCGAATTAGTTGTTTTGAATCTATTGGAATGCATTAAAGTTTAGTCGTTCTACTTACAGTCAAATCAAGTCAATTAGATTGAGTTGTACTCAATTCTAGCTAATCAAAGTTCATTCTATCAAACTCAATTCATTTGATTCGATTTGACTACCTTTAAGGTCATCCCTTGTCGTTCGAATGTAAATGAAATGAAGGGATTGATGTTGATTGTTGTTGATTGAAGTTCCTTTCGTTCGAATTAGTTGTTTTGAATCTATTGGAATGCATTAAAGTTTACTCGTTCTATTTACAGTGAAATCAAGTCAATTAGATTGAGTTGTACTTAATTCTAACTAATCAAAGTTCATTCTATCAAACTCAATTCATTTGATTCGATTTCAACGCCTTTAAGCTCATCCGTTGTCGTTCGAATGTAGATTAAATCAAGGGATTGTTGTTAATTGTTGTTCATTGAAGTTCCTTTCGTCAAATTCAGTTGTTTTGAATCTATGGGAATGCGTTAAAGTGTACTCGCACTCCTTAGAGTCAAATCAAGTCAATTAGATTGAGTTGTACTCAATTCTAGCTAATCAAAGTTCATTCCATCAAACTCAATTCATTTGATTCGATTTCAATGCCTTTAAGGTCATTCCTTGTCGTTCGAATGTAAATGAAATAAAGGGATTGTTGTTAATTGTTGTTGATTGAAGTTCCTTTCCTCCGATTCAGTTGTTTTGAATCTATTGGAATGCGTTAAAGTTTACTCGTTCTCCTTAGAGTCAAATCAAGTCAATTAGATTGAGTTGTACTCAATTCTAGCTAATCAAAGTTCATTCTATCAAACTCAATTCATTTGATTCGATTTGAATACCTTTAAGGTCTTCCCTTGTCGTTCGAATGTAAATGAAATGAACGGATTGATGTTGATTGTTGTTGATTGAAGTTCCTTTCGTTCGAATTAGTTGTTTTGAATCTATTGGAATGCATTAAAGTTTACTCGTTCTACTTACAGTCAAATCAAGTCATTTAGATTGAGTTTTACTCAATTCTATCTAATCAAAGTTCATTCTATCAAACTCAATACATTTGATTTGATTTGAATGCCTTTAAGGTCGTCCCTTGTCGTTCGAATGTAAATGAAATCAAGGGATTGTTGTTCATTGTTGTTGATTGAAGTTCCTTTCGTCCGATTCAGTTGTTTTGAATCTATTGCAATGCGTTAAAGTTTACTCGTTCTCCTTACAGTCAAATCAAGTCAATTAGATTGAGTTGTACTCAATTCTAGCTAATCAAAGTTCATTCTATCAAACTCAATTCATTTGATTCGATTTGACTACCTTTAAGGTCATCCCTTGTCGTTCGAATGTAAATGAAATGAAGGGATTGATGTTGATTGTTGTTGATTGAAGTTCCTTTCGTTCGAATTAGTTGTTTTGAATCTATTGGAATGCATTAAAGTTTACTCGTTCTACTTACAGTCAAATCAAGTCATTTAGATTGAGTTTTACTCAATTCTATCTAATCAAAGTTCATTCTATCAAACTCAATGCATTTGATTTGTTTTGAATGCCTTTAAGGTCGTCCCTTGTCGTTCGAATGTTAATGAAATCAAGGGATTGTTGTTCATTGTTGTTGATTGAAGTTCCTTTGCTCCGATTCAGTTGTTTTGAATCTTTTGGAATGTGTTAAAGTTTACTCGTTCTCATTACAGTCAAATCAAGTCAATGAGATTGCGTTGTACTGAATTCTAACTAATCAAAGTTCATTCTATCAAACTCAATTCATTTGATTCGATTTCAACGCCTTTAAGGTCATCCGTTGTCGTTCGAATGTAGATGAAATCAAGGGATTGTTGTTAATTGTTGTTCATTGAAGTTCCTTTCGTCAAATTCAGTTGTTTTGAATCTATTGGAATGGGTTAAAGTTTACGCGTACTCCTTACAGTCAAATCAAGTCAATTAGATTGAGTTGTACTCAATTCTAGATAATGAAAGTTCATTCTATCAAACTCAATTCATTTGATTCGATTTCAATGCCTTTAAGGTCATTCCTTGTCGTTGGAATGTAAATGAAATGAAGGGATTGATGTTGATTGTTGTTCATTGAAGTTCTTTTCGTCCGAATTAGTTGTTTTGAATCTATTGGAATGCATTAAAGTTTACTCGTTCTACTTACAGTCCAATCAAGTCAATTAGATTGAGTTGTACTCAATTCTAGCTAATCAAAGTTCATTCTATCAAACTCAATTCATTTGATTCGATTTCAATGCCTTTAAAGTCATTCCTTGTCGTTCGAATGTAAATGAAATCATGGGATTGATGTTGATTGTTGTTGATTGAAGATCCTTTCGTCCGAATTAGTTGTTTTGAATCTATTGGAATGCATTAAAGTTTACTCGTTCTCATTACAGTCAAATCAATTCAATTAGATTGAGTTGTACTCAATTCTAGCTAATCAAAGTACATTCTATCAAACTCAATTCATTTGAATCGATTTGACTACCTTTAAGGTCATCCCTTGTCGTTCGAATGTAAATGAAATGAAGGGATTGATGTTGATTGTTGTTGATTGAAGTTCCTTTCGTTCGAATTAGTTGTTTTGAATCTATTGGAATGCATTAAAGTTTACTCGTTCTATTTACAGTCAAATCAAGTCATTTAGATTGAGTTTTACTCAATTCTATCTAATCAAAGTTCATTCTATCAAACTCAATACATTTGATTTGATTTGAATACCTTTAAGGTCGTCCCTTGTCGTTCGAATGTAAATGAAATCAAGGGATTGTTGTTCATTGTTGTTGATTGAAGTTCCTTTGCTCCGATTCAGTTGTTTTGAATCTTTTGGAATGTGTTAAAGTTTACTCGTTCTCATTACAGTCAAATCAAGTCAATGAGATTGCGTTGTACTGAATTCTAACTAATCAAAGTTCATTCTATCAAACTCAATTCATTTGATTCGATTTCAACGCCTTTAAGGTCATCCGTTGTCGTTCGAATGTAGATGAAGTCAAGGGATTGTTGTTAATTGTTGTTCATTGAAGTTCCTTTCGTCAAATTCAGTTGTTTTGAATCTATGGGAATGCGTTAAAGTGTACTCGCACTCCTTAGAGTCAAATTAAGTCAATTAGATTGAGTTGTACTCAATTCTAGCTAATCAAAGTTCATTCCATCAAACTCAATTCATTTGATTCGATTTCAATGCCTTTAAGGTCATTCCTTGTCGTTCGAATGTAAATGAAATAAAGGGATTGTTGTTAATTGTTGTTGATTGAAGTTCCTTTCGTCAAATTCAGTTGTTTTGAATCTATTGGAATGGGTTAAAGTTTACTCGTTCTACTTACAGTCCAATCAAGTCAATTAGATTGAGTTGTACTCAATTCTAGCTAATGAAAGTTCATTCTATCAAACTCAATTCATTTGATTCGATTTCAATGCCTTTAAAGTCATTCCTTGTCGTTCGAATGTAAATGAAATCATGGGATTGATGTTGATTGTTGTTGATTGAAGTTCCTTTCGTCCGAATTAGTTGTTTTGAATCTATTGGAATGCATTAAAGTTTAGTCGTTCTACTTACAGTCAAATCAAGTCAATTAGATTGAGTTGTACTCAATTCTAGCTAATCAAAGTTCATTCTATCAAACTCAATTCATTTGATTCGATTTGACTACTTTTAAGGTCATCCCTTGTCGTTCGAATGTAAATGAAATGAAGGGATTGATGTTGATTGTTGTTGATTGAAGTTCCTTTCGTTCGAATTAGTTGTTTTGAATCTATTGGAATGCATTAAAGTTTACTCGTTCTATTTACAGTCAAATCAAGTCAATTAGATTGAGTTGTACTTAATTCTAACTAATGAAAGTTCATTCTATCAAACTCAATTCATTTGATTCGATTTCAACGCCTTTAAGCTCATCCGTTGTCGTTCGAATGTTGATTAAATCAAGGGATTGTTGTTAATTGTTGTTCATTGAAGTTCCTTTCGTCAAATTCAGTTGTTTTGAATCTATGGGAATGCGTTAAAGTGTACTCGCACTCCTTAGAGTCAAATCAAGTCAATTAGATTGAGTTGTACTCAATTCTAGCTAATCAAAGTTCATTCCATCAAACTCAATTCATTTGATTCGATTTCAATGCCTTTAAGGTCATTCCTTGTCGTTCGAATGTAAATGAAATAAAGGGATTGTTGTTAATTGTTGTTGATTGAAGTTCCTTTCCTCCGATTCAGTTGTTTTGAATCTATTGGAATGCGTTAAAGTTTACTCGTTCTCCTTAGAGTCAAATCAAGTCAATTAGATTGAGTTGTACTCAATTCTAGCTAATCAAAGTTCATTCTATCAAACTCAATTCATTTGATTCGATTTGAATACCTTTAAGGTCTTCCCTTGTCGTTCGAATGTAAATGAAATGAACGGATTGATGTTGATTGTTGTTGATTGAAGTTCCTTTCGTTCGAATTAGTTGTTTTGAATCTATTGGAATGCATTAAAGTTTACTCGTTCTACTTACAGTCAAATCAAGTCATTTAGATTGAGTTTTACTCAATTCTATCTAATCAAAGTTCATTCTATCAAACTCAATACATTTGATTTGATTTGAATGCCTTTAAGGTCGTCCCTTGTCGTTCGAATGTAAATGAAATCAAGGGATTGTTGTTCATTGTTGTTGATTGAAGTTCCTTTCGTCCGATTCAGTTGTTTTGAATCTATTGCAATGCGTTAAAGTTTACTCGTTCTCCTTACAGTCAAATCAAGTCAATTAGATTGAGTTGTACTCAATTCTAGCTAATCAAAGTTCATTCTATCAAACTCAATTCATTTGATTCGATTTGACTACCTTTAAGGTCATCCCTTGTCGTTCGAATGTAAATGAAATGAAGGGATTGATGTTTATTGTTGTTGATTGAAGTTCCTTTCGTTCGAATTAGTTGTTTTGAATCTATTGGAATGCATTAAAGTTTACTCGTTCTACTTACAGTCAAATCAAGTCATTTAGATTGAGTTTTACTCAATTCTATCTAATCAAAGTTCATTCTATCAAACTCAATACATTTGATTTGATTTGAATGCCTTTAAGGTCGTCCCTTGTCGTTCGAATGTAGATGAAATCAAGGGATTGTTGTTAATTGTTGTTCATTGAAGTTCCTTTCGTCAAATTCAGTTGTTTTGAATCTATTGGAATGGGTTAAAGTTTACGCGTACTCCTTACAGTCAAATCAAGTCAATTAGATTGAGTTGTACTCAATTCTAGCTAATGAAAGTTCATTCTATCAAACTCAATTCATTTGATTCGATTTCAATGCCTTTAAGGTCATTCCTTGTCGTTGGAATGTAAATGAAATGAAGGGATTGATGTTGATTGTTGTTGATTGAAGTTCTTTTCGTCCGAATTAGTTGTTTTGAATCTATTGGAATGCATTAAAGTTTACTCGTTCTACTTACAGTCCAATCAAGTCAATTAGATTGAGTTGTACTCAATTCTAGCTAATCAAAGTTCATTCTATCAAACTCAATTCATTTGATTCGATTTGAATACCTTTAAGGTCTTCCCTTGTCGTTCGAATGTAAATGAAATGAACGGATTGATGTTGATTGTTGTTGATTGAAGTTCCTTTCGTTCGAATTAGTTGTTTTGAATCTATTGGAATGCATTAAAGTTTACTCGTTCTACTTACAGTCAAATCAAGTCATTTAGATTGAGTTTTACTCAATTCTATCTAATCAAAGTTCATTCTATCAAACTCAATACATTTGATTTGATTTGAATGCCTTTAAGGTCGTCCCTTGTCGTTCGAATGTAGATGAAATCAAGGGATTGTTGTTAATTGTTGTTCATTGAAGTTCCTTTCGTCAAATTCAGTTGTTTTGAATCTATTGGAATGGGTTAAAGTTTACGCGTACTCCTTACAGTCAAATCAAGTCAATTAGATTGAGTTGTACTCAATTCTAGCTAATGAAAGTTCATTCTATCAAACTCAATTCATTTGATTCGATTTCAATGCCTTTAAGGTCATTCCTTGTCGTTGGAATGTAAATGAAATGAAGGGATTGATGTTGATTGTTGTTCATTGAAGTTCTTTTCGTCCGAATTAGTTGTTTTGAATCTATTGGAATGCA
This sequence comes from Annona cherimola, assembly GCA_030490835.1. Classification (NCBI taxonomy): domain Eukaryota; kingdom Viridiplantae; phylum Streptophyta; class Magnoliopsida; order Magnoliales; family Annonaceae; genus Annona; species Annona cherimola. Next base: position 263,649 of record JASFXW010000015.1, on the reverse strand, counting down.
TTAAAGTTTACTCGTTCTACTTACAGTCCAATCAAGTCAATTAGATTGAGTTGTACTCAATTCTAGCTAATCAAAGTTCATTCTATCAAACTCAATTCATTTGATTCGATTTGAATACCTTTAAGGTCTTCCCTTGTCGTTCGAATGTAAATGAAATGAACGGATTGATGTTGATTGTTGTTGATTGAAGATCCTTTCGTCCGAATTAGTTGTTTTGAATCTATTGGAATGCATTAAAGTTTACTCGTTCTCATTACAGTCAAATCAAGTCAATTAGATTGAGTTGTACTCAATTCTAGCTAATCAAAGTTCATTCTATCAAACTCAATTCATTTGATTCGATTTGACTACCTTTAAGGTCATCCCTTGTCGTTCGAATGTAAATGAAATGAAGGGATTGATGTTGATTGTTGTTGATTGAAGTTCCTTTCGTTCGAATTAGTTGTTTTGAATCTATTGGAATGCATTAAAGTTTACTCGTTCTATTTACAGTCAAATCAAGTCATTTAGATTGAGTTTTACTCAATTCTATCTAATCAAAGTTCATTCTATCAAACTCAATACATTTGATTTGATTTGAATCCCTTTAAGGTCGTCCCTTGTCGTTCGAATGTAAATGAAATCAAGGGATTGTTGTTCATTGTTGTTGATTGAAGTTCCTTTGCTCCGATTCAGTTGTTTTGAATCTTTTGGAATGTGTTAAAGTTTACTCGTTCTCATTACAGTCAAATCAAGTCAATGAGATTGCGTTGTACTGAATTCTAACTAATCAAAGTTCATTCTATCAAACTCAATTCATTTGATTCGATTTCAACGCCTTTAAGGTCATCCGTTGTCGTTCGAATGTAGATGAAATCAAGGGATTGTTGTTAATTGTTGTTCATTGAAGTTCCTTTCGTCAAATTCAGTTGTTTTGAATCTATTGGAATGGGTTAAAGTTTACGCGTACTCCTTACAGTCAAATCAAGTCAATTAGATTGAGTTGTACTCAATTCTAGCTAATGAAAGTTCATTCTATCAAACTCAATTCATTTGATTCGATTTCAATGCCTTTAAGGTCATTCCTTGTCGTTGGAATGTAAATGAAATGAAGGGATTGATGTTGATTGTTGTTGATTGAAGTTCTTTTCGTCCGAATTAGTTGTTTTGAATCTATTGGAATGCATTAAAGTTTACTCGTTCTACTTACAGTCCAATCAAGTCAAATAGATTGAGTTGTACTCAATTCTAGCTAATCAAAGTTCATTCTATCAAACTCAATTCATTTGATTCGATTTGAATACCTTTAAGGTCTTCCCTTGTCGTTCGAATGTAAATGAAATGAACGGATTGATGTTGATTGTTGTTGATTGAAGTTCCTTTCGTTCGAATTAGTTGTTTTGAATCTATTGGAATGCGTTAAAGTTTACTCGTTCTACTTACAGTCAAATCAAGTCAATTAGATTGAGTTGTACTCAATTCTAGCTAATCAAAGTTAATTCCATCAAACTCAATTCATTTGATTCGATTTCAATGCCTTTAAGGTCCTTCCTTGTCGTTCGAATGTAAATGAAATAAAGGGATTGTTGTTAATTGTTGTTGATTGAAGTTCCTTTCCTCCGATTCAGTTGTTTTGAATCTATTGGAATGCGTTAAAGTTTACTCGTTCTCCTTAGAGTCAAATCAAGTCAATTAGATTGAGTTGTACTCAATTCTAGCTAATCAAAGTTCATTCTATCAAACTCAATTCATTTGATTCGATTTGAATACCTTTAAGGTTTTCCCTTGTCGTTCGAATGTAAATGAAATGAACGGATTGATGTTGATTGTTGTTGATTGAAGTTCCTTTCGTTCGAATTAGTTGTTTTGAATCTATTGGAATGCATTAAAGTTTACTCGTTCTACTTACAGTCAAATCAAGTCATTTAGATTGAGTTTTACTCAATTCTATCTAATCAAAGTTCATTCTATCAAACTCAATACATTTGATTTGATTTGAATGCCTTTAAGGTCGTCCCTTGTCGTTCGAATGTAAATGAAATCAAGGGATTGTTGTTCATTGTTGTTGATTGAAGTTCCTTTCGTCCGATTCAGTTGTTTTGAATCTATTGCAATGCGTTAAAGTTTACTCGTTCTCCTTACAGTCAAATCAAGTCAATTAGATTGAGTTGTACTCAATTCTAGCTAATCAAAGTTCATTCTATCAAACTCAATTCATTTGATTCGATTTGACTACCTTTAAGGTCATCCCTTGTCGTTCGAATGTAAATGAAATGAAGGGATTGATGTTGATTGTTGTTGATTGAAGTTCCTTTCGTTCGAATTAGTTGTTTTGAATCTATTGGAATGCATTAAAGTTTACTCGTTCTACTTACAGTCAAATCAAGTCATTTAGATTGAGTTTTACTCAATTCTAGCTAATGAAAGTTCATTCTATCAAACTCAATGCATTTGATTTGATTTGAATGCCTTTAAGGTCGTCCCTTGTCGTTCGAATGTTAATGAAATCAAGGGATTGTTGTTCGTTGTTGTTGATTGAAGTTCCTTTGCTCCGATTCAGTTGTTTTGAATCTTTTGGAATGTGTTAAAGTTTACTCGTTCTCATTACAGTCAAATCAAGTCAATGAGATTGCGTTGTACTGAATTCTAACTAATCAAAGTTCATTCTATCAAACTCAATTCATTTGATTCGATTTCAACGCCTTTAAGGTCATCCGTTGTCGTTCGAATGTAGATGAAATCAAGGGATTGTTGTTAATTGTTGTTCATTGAAGTTCCTTTCGTCAAATTCAGTTGTTTTGAATCTATTGGAATGGGTTAAAGTTTACGCGTACTCCTTACAGTCAAATCAAGTCAATTAGATTGAGTTGTACTCAATTCTAGCTAATGAAAGTTCATTCTATCAAACTCAATTCATTTGATTCGATTTCAATGCCTTTAAGGTCATTCCTTGTCGTTGGAATGTAAATGAAATGAAGGGATTGATGTTGATTGTTGTTCATTGAAGTTCTTTTCGTCCGAATTAGTTGTTTTGAATCTATTGGAATGCATTAAAGTTTACTCCTTCTACTTACAGTCCAATCAAGTCAATTAGATTGAGTTGTACTCAATTCTAGCTAATCAAAGTTCATTCTATCAAACTCAATTCATTTGATTCGATTTCAATGCCTTTAAAGTCATTCCTTGTCGTTCGAATGTAAATGAAATCATGGGATTGATGTTGATTGTTGTTGATTGAAGTTCCTTTCGTCCGAATTAGTTGTTTTGAATCTATTGGAATGCATTAAAGTTTAGTCGTTCTACTTACAGTCAAATCAAGTCAATTAGATTGAGTTGTACTCAATTCTAGCTAATCAAAGTTCATTCTATCAAACTCAATTCATTTGATTCGATTTGACTACCTTTAAGGTCATCCCTTGTCGTTCGAATGTAAATGAAATGAAGGGATTGATGTTGATTGTTGTTGATTGAAGTTCCTTTCGTTCGAATTAGTTGTTTTGAATCTATTGGAATGCATTAAAGTTTACTCGTTCTATTTACAGTTAAATCAAGTCAATTAGATTGAGTTGTACTTAATTCTAACTAATCAAAGTTCATTCTATCAAACTCAATTCATTTGATTCGATTTCAACGCCTTTAAGCTCATCCGTTGTCGTTCGAATGTAGATTAAATCAAGGGATTGTTGTTCATTGTTGTTGATTGAAGTTCCTTTCGTCCGATTCAGTTGTTTTGAATCTATTGCAATGCGTTAAAGTTTACTCGTTCTCCTTACAGTCAAATCAAGTCAATTAAATTGAGTTGTACTCAATTCTAGCTAATCAAAGTTCATTCTATCAAACTCAATTCATTTGATTCGATTTGACTACCTTTAAGGTCATCCCTTGTCGTTCGAATGTAAATGAAATGAAGGGATTGATGTTGATTGTGGTTGATTGAAGTTCCTTTCGTTCGAATTAGTTGTTTTGAATCTATTGGAATGCATTAAAGTTTACTCGTTCTACTTACAGTCAAATCAAGTCATTTAGATTGAGTTTTACTCAATTCTATCTAATCAAAGTTCATTCTATCAAACTCAATGCATTTGATTTGATTTGAATGCCTTTAAGGTCGTCCCTTGTCGTTCGAATGTTAATGAAATCAAGGGATTGTTGTTCATTGTTGTTGATTGAAGTTCCTTTCCTCCGATTCAGTTGTTTTGAATCTTTTGGAATGTGTTAAAGTTTACTCGTTCTCATTACAGTCAAATCAAGTCAATGAGATTGCGTTGTACTGAATTCTAACTAATCAAAGTTCATTCTATCAAACTCAATTCATTTGATTCGATTTCAACGCCTTTAAGGTCATCCGTTGTCGTTCGAATGTAGATGAAATCAAGGGATTGTTGTTAATTGTTGTTCATTGAAGTTCCTTTCGTCAAATTCAGTTGTTTTGAATCTATTGGAATGGGTTAAAGTTTACGCGTACTCCTTACAGTCAAATCAAGTCAATTAGATTGAGTTGTACTCAATTCTAGCTAATGAAAGTTCATTCTATCAAACTCAATTCATTTGATTTAATTTGAATGCCTTTAAGGTCGTCCCTTGTCGTTCGAATGTTAATGAAATCAAGGGATTGTTGTTCATTGTTGTTGATTGAAGTTCCTTTCCTCCGATTCAGTTGTTTTGAATCTTTTGGAATGTGTTAAAGTTTACTCGTTCTCATTACAGTCAAATCAAGTCAATGAGATTGCGTTGTACTGAATTCTAACTAATCAAAGTTCATTCTATCAAACTCAATTCATTTGATTCGATTTCAACGCCTTTAAGGTCATCCGTTGTCGTTCGAATGTAGATGAAATCAAGGGATTGTTGTTAATTGTTGTTCATTGAAGTTCTTTTCGTCCGAATTAGTTGTTTTGAATCTATTGGAATGCATTAAAGTTTACTCCTTCTACTTACAGTCCAATCAAGTCAATTAGATTGAGTTGTACTCAATTCTAGCTAATCAAAGTTCATTCTATCAAACTCAATTCATTTGATTCGATTTCAATGCCTTTAAAGTCATTCCTTGTCGTTCGAATGTAAATGAAATGAAGGGATTGATGTTGATTGTTGTTGATTGAAGTTCCTTTCGTTCGAATGAGTTGTTTTGAATCTATTGGAATGCGTTAAAGTTTACTCGTTCTCCTTAGAGTAGAATCAAGTCAATTAGATTGAGTTGTACTTAATTGTAGCTAATCAAAGTTCATTCTCTCAAACTCAATTCATTTGATTCGATTTGACTACCTTTAAGGTCTTCCCTTGTCGTTCGAATGTAAATGAAATGAAGGGATTGATGTTGATTGTTGTTGATTGAAGATCCTTTCGTCCGAATTAGTTGTTTTGAATCTATTGGAATGCATTAAAGTTTACTCGTTCTCATTACAGTCAAATCAAGTCAATTAGATTGAGTTGTACTCAATTCTAGCTAATCAAAGTTCATTCTATCAAACTCAATTCATTTGATTCGATTTCAATGCCTTTAAAGTCATTCCTTGTCGTTCGAATGTTAATGAAATCAAGGGATTGTTGTTCATTGTTGTTGATTGAAGTTCCTTTCCTCCGATTCAGTTGTTTTGAATCTTTTGGAATGTGTTAAAGTTTACTCGTTCTCATTACAGTCAAATCAAGTCAATGAGATTGCGTTGTACTGAATTCTAACTAATCAAAGTTCATTCTATCAAACTCAATTCATTTGATTCGATTTCAACGCCTTTAAGGTCATCCGTTGTCGTTCGAATGTAGATGAAATCAAGGGATTGTTGTTAATTGTTGTTCATTGAAGTTCCTTTCGTCAAATTCAGTTGTTTTGAATCTATTGGAATGGGTTAAAGTTTACGCGTACTCCTTACAGTCAAATCAAGTCAATTAGATTGAGTTGTACTCAATTCTAGCTAATGAAAGTTCATTCTATCAAACTCAATTCATTTGATTTGATTTGAATGCCTTTAAGGTCGTCCCTTGTCGTTCGAATGTTAATGAAATCAAGGGATTGTTGTTCATTGTTGTTGATTGAAGTTCCTTTCCTCCGATTCAGTTGTTTTGAATCTTTTGGAATGTGTTAAAGTTTACTCGTTCTCGTTACAGTCAAATCAAGTCAATGAGATTGCGTTGTACTGAATTCTAACTAATCAAAGTTCATTCTATCAAACTCAATTCATTTGATTCGATTTCAACACCTTTAAGGTCATCCGTTGTCGTTCGAATGTAGATGAAATCAAGGGATTGTTGTTAATTGTTGTTCATTGAAGTTCCTTTCGTCAAATTCAGTTGTTTTGAATCTATTAGAATGGGTTAAAGTTTACTCGTACTCCTTACAGTCAAATCAAGTCAATTAGATTGAGTTGTACTCAATTCTAGCTAATCAAAGTTCATTCTATCAAACTCAATTCATTTGATTCGATTTCAATGCCTTTAAGGTCCTTCCTTGTCGTTCGAATGTAAATGAAATGAAGGGATTGATGTTGATTGTTGTTGATTGAAGTTCCTTTCGTTCGAATGAGTTGTTTTGAATCTATTGGAATGCGTTAAAGTTTACTCGTTCTCCTTAGAGTAGAATCAAGTCAATTAGATTGAGTTGTACTTAATTGTAGCTAATCAAAGTTCATTCTCTCAAACTCAATTCATTTGATTCGATTTGACTACCTTTAAGGTCTTCCCTTGTCGTTCGAATGTAAATGAAATGAAGGGATTGATGTTGATTGTTGTTGATTGAAGATCCTTTCGTCCGAATTAGTTGTTTTGAATCTATTGGAATGCATTAAAGTTTACTCGTTCTCATTACAGTCAAATCAAGTCAATTAGATTGAGTTGTACTCAATTCTAGCTAATCAAAGTTCATTCTATCAAACTCAATTCATTTGATTCGATTTCAATGCCTTTAAAGTCATTCCTTGTCGTTCGAATGTAAATGAAATCATGGGATTGATGTTGATTGTTGTTGATTGAAGATCCTTTCGTCCGAATTAGTTGTTTTGAATCTATTGGAATGCATTAAAGTTTACTCGTTCTCATTACAGTCAAATCAAGTCAATTAGATTGAGTTGTACTCAATTCTAGCTAATCAAAGTTCATTCTATCAAACTCAATTCATTTGATTCGATTTGACTACCTTTAAGGTCATCCCTTGTCGTTCGAATGTAAATGAAATGAAGGGATTGATGTTGATTGTTGTTGATTGAAGTTCCTTTCGTTCGAATTAGTTGTTTTGAATCTATTGGAATGCATTAAAGTTTACTCGTTCTATTTACAGTCAAATCAAGTCAATTAGATTGAGTTGTACTTAATTCTAACTAATCAAAGTTCATTCTATCAAACTCAATTCATTTGATTCGATTTCAACGCCTTTAAGCTCATCCGTTGTCGTTCGAATGTAGATTAAATCAAGGGATTGTTGTTAATTGTTGTTCATTGAAGTTCCTTTCGTTCGAATTAGTTGTTTTGAATCTATTGGAATGCGTTAAAGTGTACTCGCACTCCTTAGAGTCAAATCAAGTCAATTAGATTGAGTTGTACTCAATTCTATCTAATCAAAGTTCATTCTATCAAACACAATACATTTGATTTGATTTGAATGCCTTTAAGGTCGTCCCTTGTCGTTCGAATGTAAATGAAATCAAGGGATTGTTGTTAATTGTTGTTGATTGAAGTTCCTTTCCTCCGATTCAGTTGTTTTGAATCTATTGGAATGCGTTAAAGTTTACTCGTTCTCCTTAGAGTCAAATCAAGTCAATTAGATTGAGTTGTACTCAATTCTAGCTAATCAAAGTTCATTCTATCAAACTCAATTCATTTGATTCGATTTGAATACCTTTAAGGTCTTCCCTTGTCGTTCGAATGTAAATGAAATGAACGGATTGATGTTGATTGTTGTTGATTGAAGTTCCTTTCGTTCAAATCAGTTGTTTTGAATCTTTTGGAATGTGTTAAAGTTTACTCGTTCTCATTACAGTCAAATCAAGTCATTTAGATTGAGTTTTACTCAATTCTATCTAATCAAAGTTCATTCTATCAAACTCAATGCATTTGATTTGATTTGAATGCCTTTAAGGTCGTCCCTTGTCGTTCGAATGTTAATGAAATCAAGGGATTGTTGTTCATTGTTGTTGATTGAAGTTCCTTTCCTCCGATTCAGTTGTTTTGAATCTTTTGGAATGTGTTAAAGTTTACTCGTTCTCATTACAGTCAAATCAAGTCAATGAGATTGCGTTGTACTGAATTCTAACTAATCAAAGTTCATTCTATCAAACTCAATTCATTTGATTCGATTTCAACGCCTTTAAGGTCATCCGTTGTCGTTCGAATGTAGATGAAATCAAGGGATTGTTGTTAATTGTTGTTCATTGAAGTTCCTTTCGTCAAATTCAGTTGTTTTGAATCTATTGGAATGGGTTAAAGTTTACGCGTACTCCTTACAGTCAAATCAAGTCAATTAGATTGAGTTGTACTCAATTCTAGCTAATGAAAGTTCATTCTATCAAACTCAATTCATTTGATTTGATTTGAATGCCTTTAAGGTCGTCCCTTGTCGTTCGAATGTTAATGAAATCAAGGGATTGTTGTTCATTGTTGTTGATTGAAGTTCCTTTCCTCCGATTCAGTTGTTTTGAATCTTTTGGAATGTGTTAAAGTTTACTCGTTCTCGTTACAGTCAAATCAAGTCAATGAGATTGCGTTGTACTGAATTCTAACTAATCAAAGTTCATTCTATCAAACTCAATTCATTTGATTCGATTTCAACACCTTTAAGGTCATCCGTTGTCGTTCGAATGTAGATGAAATCAAGGGATTGTTGTTAATTGTTGTTCATTGAAGTTCCTTTCGTCAAATTCAGTTGTTTTGAATCTATTAGAATGGGTTAAAGTTTACTCGTACTCCTTACAGTCAAATCAAGTCAATTAGATTGAGTTGTACTCAATTCTAGCTAATCAAAGTTCATTCTATCAAACTCAATTCATTTGATTCGATTTCAATGCCTTTAAGGTCCTTCCTTGTCGTTCGAATGTAAATGAAATGAAGGGATTGATGTTGATTGTTGTTGATTGAAGTTCCTTTCGTTCGAATGAGTTGTTTTGAATCTATTGGAATGCGTTAAAGTTTACTCGTTCTCCTTAGAGTAGAATCAAGTCAATTAGATTGAGTTGTACTTAATTGTAGCTAATCAAAGTTCATTCTCTCAAACTCAATTCATTTGATTCGATTTGACTACCTTTAAGGTCTTCCCTTGTCGTTCGAATGTAAATGAAATGAAGGGATTGATGTTGATTGTTGTTGATTGAAGATCCTTTCGTCCGAATTAGTTGTTTTGAATCTATTGGAATGCATTAAAGTTTACTCGTTCTCATTACAGTCAAATCAAGTCAATTAGATTGAGTTGTACTCAATTCTAGCTAATCAAAGTTCATTCTATCAAACTCAATTCATTTGATTCGATTTCAATGCCTTTAAAGTCATTCCTTGTCGTTCGAATGTAAATGAAATCATGGGATTGATGTTGATTGTTGTTGATTGAAGATCCTTTCGTCCGAATTAGTTGTTTTGAATCTATTGGAATGCATTAAAGTTTACTCGTTCTCATTACAGTCAAATCAAGTCAATTAGATTGAGTTGTACTCAATTCTAGCTAATCAAAGTTCATTCTATCAAACTCAATTCATTTGATTCGATTTGACTACCTTTAAGGTCATCCCTTATCGTTCGAATGTAAATGAAATGAAGGGATTGATGTTGATTGTTGTTGATTGAAGTTCCTTTCGTTCGAATTAGTTGTTTTGAATCTATTGGAATGCATTAAAGTTTACTCGTTCTATTTACAGTCAAATCAAGTCAATTAGATTGAGTTGTACTTAATTCTAACTAATCAAAGTTCATTCTATCAAACTCAATTCATTTGATTCGATTTCAACGCCTTTAAGCTCATCCGTTGTCGTTCGAATGTAGATTAAATCAAGGGATTGTTGTTAATTGTTGTTCATTGAAGTTCCTTTCGTTCGAATTAGTTGTTTTGAATCTATTGGAATGCGTTAAAGTGTACTCGCACTCCTTAGAGTCAAATCAAGTCAATTAGATTGAGTTGTACTCAATTCTATCTAATCAAAGTTCATTCTATCAAACACAATACATTTGATTTGATTTGAATGCCTTTAAGGTCGTCCCTTGTCGTTCGAATGTAAATGAAATCAAGGGATTGTTGTTAATTGTTGTTGATTGAAGTTCCTTTCCTCCGATTCAGTTGTTTTGAATCTATTGGAATGCGTTAAAGTTTACTCGTTCTCCTTAGAGTCAAATCAAGTCAATTAGATTGAGTTGTACTCAATTCTAGCTAATCAAAGTTCATTCTATCAAACTCAATTCATTTGATTCGATTTGAATACCTTTAAGGTCTTCCCTTGTCGTTCGAATGTAAATGAAATGAACGGATTGATGTTGATTGTTGTTGATTGAAGTTCCTTTCGTTCGAATCAGTTGTTTTGAATCTTTTGGAATGTGTTAAAGTTTACTCGTTCTCATTACAGTCAAATCAAGTCATTTAGATTGAGTTTTACTCAATTCTATCTAATCAAAGTTCATTCTATCAAACTCAATGCATTTGATTTGATTTGAATGCCTTTAAGGTCGTCCCTTGTCGTTCGAATGTTAATGAAATCAAGGGATTGTTGTTCATTGTTGTTGATTGAAGTTCCTTTCCTCCGATTCAGTTGTTTTGAATCTTTTGGAATGTGTTAAAGTTTACTCGTTCTCATTACAGTCAAATCAAGTCAATGAGATTGCGTTGTACTGAATTCTAACTAATCAAAGTTCATTCTATCAAACTCAATTCATTTGATTCGATTTCAACGCCTTTAAGGTCATCCGTTGTCGTTCGAATGTAGATGAAATCAAGGGATTGTTGTTAATTGTTGTTCATTGAAGTTCCTTTCGTCAAATTCAGTTGTTTTGAATCTATTGGAATGGGTTAAAGTTTACGCGTACTCCTTACAGTCAAATCAAGTCAATTAGATTGAGTTGTACTCAATTCTAGCTAATGAAAGTTCATTCTATCAAACTCAATTCATTTGATTTGATTTGAATGCCTTTAAGGTCGTCCCTTGTCGTTCGAATGTTAATGAAATCAAGGGATTGTTGTTCATTGTTGTTGATTGAAGTTCCTTTCCTCCGATTCAGTTGTTTTGAATCTTTTGGAATGTGTTAAAGTTTACTCGTTCTCATTACAGTCAAATCAAGTCAATGAGATTGCGTTGTACTGAATTCTAACTAATCAAAGTTCATTCTATCAAACTCAATTCATTTGATTCGATTTCAACGCCTTTAAGGTCATCCGTTGTCGTTCGAATGTAGATGAAATCAAGGGATTGTTGTTAATTGTTGTTCATTGAAGTTCTTTTCGTCCGAATTAGTTGTTTTGAATCTATTGGAATGCATTAAAGTTTACTCCTTCTACTTACAGTCCAATCAAGTCAATTAGATTGAGTTGTACTCAATTCTAGCTAATCAAAGTTCATTCTATCAAACTCAATTCATTTGATTCGATTTCAATGCCTTTAAAGTCATTCCTTGTCGTTCGAATGTAAATGAAATCATGGGATTGATGTTGATTGTTGTTGATTGAAGATCCTTTCGTCCGAATTAGTTGTTTTGAATCTATTGGAATGCATTAAAGTTTACTCGTTCTCATTACAGTCAAATCAAGTCAATTAGATTGAGTTGTACTCAATTCTAGCTAATCAAAGGTCATTCTATCAAACTCAATTCATTTGATTTGATTTGAATACCTTTAAGGTCGTCCCTTGTCGTTCGAATGTAAATGAAATCAAGGGATTGTTGTTCATTGTTGTTGATTGAAGTTCCTTTGCTCCGATTCAGTTGTTTTGAATCTTTTGGAATGTGTTAAAGTTTACTCGTTCTCATTACAGTCAAATCAAGTCAATGAGATTGCGTTGTACTGAATTCTAACTAATCAAAGTTCATTCTATCAAACTCAATACATTTGATTTGATTTGAATGCCTTTAAGGTCGTCCCTTGTCGTTCGAATGTAAATGAAATCAAGGGATTGTTGTTCATTGTTGTTGATTGAAGTTCCTTTCGTCCGATTCAGTTGTTTTGAATCTATTGCAATGCGTTAAAGTTTACTCGTTCTCCTTACAGTCAAATCAAGTCAATTAGATTGAGTTGTACTCAATTCTAGCTAATCAAAGTTCATTCTATCAAACTCAATTCATTTGATTCGATTTGAATACCTTTAAGGTCTTCCCTTGTCGTTCGAATGTAAATGAAATGAACGGATTGATGTTGATTGTTGTTGATTGAAGTTCCTTTCGTTCGAATTAGTTGTTTTGAATCTATTGGAATGCATTAAAGTTTACTCGTTCTACTTACAGTCAAATCAAGTCATTTAGATTGAGTTTTACTCAATTCTATCTAATCAAAGTTCATTCTATCAAACTCAATACATTTGATTTGATTTGAATGCCTTTAAGGTCGTCCCTTGTCGTTCGAATGTAAATGAAATCAAGGGATTGTTGTTCATTGTTTTTGATTGAAGTTCCTTTCGTCCGATTCAGTTGTTTTGAATCTATTGCAATGCGTTAAAGTTTACTCGTTCTCCTTACAGTCAAATCAAGTCAATTAGATTGAGTTGTACTCAATTCTAGCTAATCAAAGTTCATTCTATCAAACTCAATTCATTTGATTCGATTTGACTACCTTTAAGGTCATCCCTTGTCGTTCGAATGTAAATGAAATGAAGGGATTGATGTTGATTGTTGTTGATTGAAGTTCCTTTCGTTCGAATTAGTTGTTTTGAATCTATTGGAATGCATTAAAGTTTACTCGTTCTACTTACAGTCAAATCAAGTCATTTAGATTGAGTTTTACTCAATTCTATCTAATCAAAGTTCATTCTATCAAACTCAATGCATTTGATTTGTTTTGAATGCCTTTAAGGTCGTCCCTTGTCGTTCGAATGTTAATGAAATCAAGGGATTGTTGTTCATTGTTGTTGATTGAAGTTCCTTTGCTCCGATTCAGTTGTTTTGAATCTTTTGGAATGTGTTAAAGTTTACTCGTTCTCATTACAGTCAAATCAAGTCAATGAGATTGCGTTGTACTGAATTCTAACTAATCAAAGTTCATTCTATCAAACTCAATTCATTTGATTCGATTTCAACGCCTTTAAGGTCATCCGTTGTCGTTCGAATGTAGATGAAATCAAGGGATTGTTGTTAATTGTTGTTCATTGAAGTTCCTTTCGTCAAATTCAGTTGTTTTGAATCTATTGGAATGGGTTAAAGTTTACGCGTACTCCTTACAGTCAAATCAAGTCAATTAGATTGAGTTGTACTCAATTCTAGCTAATGAAAGTTCATTCTATCAAACTCAATTCATTTGATTCGATTTCAATGCCTTTAAGGTCATTCCTTGTCGTTGGAATGTAAATGAAATGAAGGGATTGATGTTGATTGTTGTTGATTGAAGATCCTTTCGTCCGAATTAGTTGTTTTGAATCTATTGGAATGGGTTAAAGTTTACGCGTACTCCTTACAGTCAAATCAAGTCAATTAGATTGAGTTGTACTCAATTCTAGCTAATCAAAGTTCATTCTATCAAACTCAATTCATTTGATTCGATTTCAATGCCTTTAAAGTCATTCCTTGTCGTTCGAATGTAAATGAAATCATGGGATTGATGTTGATTGTTGTTGATTGAAGATCCTTTCGTCCGAATTAGTTGTTTTGAATCTATTGGAATGCATTAAAGTTTACTCGTTCTCATTACAGTCAAATCAAGTCAATTAGATTGAGTTGTACTCAATTCTAGCTAATCAAAGGTCATTCTATCAAACTCAATTCATTTGATTTGATTTGAATGCCTTTAAGGTCGTCCCTTGTCGTTCGAATGTAAATGAAATCAAGGGATTGTTGTTCATTGTTGTTGATTGAAGTTCCTTTGCTCCGATTCAGTTGTTTTGAATCTTTTGGAATGTGTTAAAGTTTACTCGTTCTCATTACAGTCAAATCAAGTCAATGAGATTGCGTTGTACTGAATTCTAACTAATCAAAGTTCATTCTATCAAACTCAATACATTTGATTTGATTTGAATGCCTTTAAGGTCGTCCCTTGTCGTTCGAATGTAAATGAAATCAAGGGATTGTTGTTCATTGTTGTTGATTGAAGTTCCTTTCGTCCGATTCAGTTGTTTTGAATCTATTGCAATGCGTTAAAGTTTACTCGTTCTCCTTACAGTCAAATCAAGTCAATTAGATTGAGTTGTACTCAATTCTAGCTAATCAAAGTTCATTCTATCAAACTCAATTCATTTGATTCGATTTGACTACCTTTAAGGTCATCCCTTGTCGTTCGAATGTAAATGAAATGAAGGGATTGATGTTGATTGTTGTTGATTGAAGTTCCTTTCGTTCGAATTAGTTGTTTTGAATCTATTGGAATGCATTAAAGTTTACTCGTTCTACTTACAGTCAAATCAAGTCATTTAGATTGAGTTTTACTCAATTCTATCTAATCAAAGTTCATTCTATCAAACTCAATGCATTTGATTTGATTTGAATGCCTTTAAGGTCGTCCCTTGTCGTTCGAATGTTAATGAAATCAAGGGATTGTTGTTCATTGTTGTTGATTGAAGTTCCTTTCCTCCGATTCAGTTGTTTTGAATCTTTTGGAATGTGTTAAAGTTTACTCGTTCTCATTACAGTCAAATCAAGTCAATGAGATTGCGTTGTACTGAATTCTAACTAATCAAAGTTCATTCTATCAAACTCAATTCATTTGATTCGATTTCAACGCCTTTAAGGTCATCCGTTGTCGTTCGAATGTAGATGAAATCAAGGGATTGTTGTTAATTGTTGTTCATTGAAGTTCCTTTCGTCAAATTCAGTTGTTTTGAATCTATTGGAATGGGTTAAAGTTTACGCGTACTCCTTACAGTCAAATCAAGTCAATTAGATTGAGTTGTACTCAATTCTAGCTAATGAAAGTTCATTCTATCAAACTCAATTCATTTGATTTGATTTGAATGCCTTTAAGGTCGTCCCTTGTCGTTCGAATGTTAATGAAATCAAGGGATTGTTGTTCATTGTTGTTGATTGAAGTTCCTTTCCTCCGATTCAGTTGTTTTGAATCTTTTGGAATGTGTTAAAGTTTACTCGTTCTCATTACAGTCAAATCAAGTCAATGAGATTGCGTTGTACTGAATTCTAACTAATCAAAGTTCATTCTATCAAACTCAATTCATTTGATTCGATTTCAACGCCTTTAAGGTCATCCGTTGTCGTTCGAATGTAGATGAAATCAAGGGATTGTTGTTAATTGTTGTTCATTGAAGTTCCTTTCGTCAAATTCAGTTGTTTTGAATCTATTAGAATGGGTTAAAGTTTACTCGTACTCCTTACAGTCAAATCAAGTCAATTAGATTGAGTTGTACTCAATTCTAGCTAATCAAAGTTCATTCTATCAAACTCAATTCATTTGATTCGATTTCAATGCCTTTAAGGTCCTTCCTTGTCGTTCGAATGTAAATGAAATGAAGGGATTGATGTTGATTGTTGTTGATTGAAGTTCCTTTCGTTCGAATGAGTTGTTTTGAATCTATTGGAATGCGTTAAAGTTTACTCGTTCTCCTTAGAGTAGAATTAAGTCAATTAGATTGAGTTGTACTTAATTGTAGCTAATCAAAGTTCATTCTCTCAAACTCAATTCATTTGATTCGATTTGACTACCTTTAAGGTCTTCCCTTGTCGTTCGAATGTAAATGAAATGAAGGGATTGATGTTGATTGTTGTTGATTGAAGATCCTTTCGTCCGAATTAGTTGTTTTGAATCTATTGGAATGCATTAAAGTTTACTCGTTCTCATTACAGTCAAATCAAGTCAATTAGATTGAGTTGTACTCAATTCTTGCTAATCAAAGTTCATTCTATCAAACTCAATTCATTTGATTCGATTTCAATGCCTTTAAAGTCATTCCTTGTCGTTCGAATGTAAATGAAATCATGGGATTGATGTTGATTGTTGTTGATTGAAGATCCTTTCGTCCGAATTAGTTGTTTTGAATCTATTGGAATGCATTAAAGTTTACTCGTTCTCATTACAGTCAAATCAAGTCAATTAGATTGAGTTGTACTCAATTCTAGCTAATCAAAGTTCATTCTATCAAACTCAATTCATTTGATTCGATTTGACTACCTTTAAGGTCATCCCTTGTCGTTCGAATGTAAATGAAATGAAGGGATTGATGTTGATTGTTGTTGATTGAAGTTCCTTTCGTTCGAATTAGTTGTTTTGAATCTATTGGAATGCATTAAAGTTTACTCGTTCTATTTACAGTCAAATCAAGTCAATTAGATTGAGTTGTACTCAATTCTAGCTAATCAAAGTTCATTCCATCAAACTCAATTCATTTGATTCGATTTCAATGCCTTTAAGGTCATTCCTTGTCGTTCGAATGTAAATGAAATAAAGGGATTATTGTTAATTGTTGTTGATTGAAGTTCCTTTCCTCCGATTCAGTTGTTTTGAATCTATTGGAATGCGTTAAAGTTTACTCGTTCTCCTTAGAGTCAAATCAAGTCAATTAGATTGAGTTGTACTCAATTCTAGCTAATCAAAGTTCATTCTATCAAACTCAATTCATTTGATTCGATTTGACTACCTTTAAGGTCATCCCTTGTCGTTCGAATGTAAATGAAATGAAGGGATTGATGTTGATTGTTGTTGATTGAAGTTCCTTTCGTTCGAATTAGTTGTTTTGAATCTATTGGAATGCATTAAAGTTTACTCGTTCTATTTACAGTTAAATCAAGTCAATTAGATTGAGTTGTACTTAATTCTAACTAATCAAAGTTCATTCTATCAAACTCAATTCATTTGATTCGATTTCAACGCCTTTAAGCTCATCCGTTGTCGTTCGAATGTAGATTAAATCAAGGGATTGTTGTTCATTGTTGTTGATTGAAGTTCCTTTCGTCCGATTCAGTTGTTTTGAATCTATTGCAATGCGTTAAAGTTTACTCGTTCTCCTTACAGTCAAATCAAGTCAATTAGATTGAGTTGTACTCAATTCTAGCTAATCAAAGTTCATTCTATCAAACTCAATTCATTTGATTCGATTTGACTACCTTTAAGGTCATCCCTTGTCGTTCGAATGTAAATGAAATGAAGGGATTGATGTTGATTGTTGTTGATTGAAGTTCCTTTCGTTCGAATTAGTTGTTTTGAATCTATTGGAATGCATTAAAGTTTACTCGTTCTACTTACAGTCAAATCAAGTCATTTAGATTGAGTTTTACTCAATTCTATCTAATCAAAGTTCATTCTATCAAACTCAATGCATTTGATTTGATTTGAATGCCTTTAAGGTCGTCCCTTGTCGTTCGAATGTTAATGAAATCAAGGGATTGTTGTTCATTGTTGTTGATTGAAGTTCCTTTCCTCCGATTCAGTTGTTTTGAATCTTTTGGAATGTGTTAAAGTTTACTCGTTCTCATTACAGTCAAATCAAGTCAATGAGATTGCGTTGTACTGAATTCTAACTAATCAAAGTTCATTCTATCAAACTCAATTCATTTGATTCGATTTCAACGCCTTTAAGGTCATCCGTTGTCGTTCGAATGTAGATGAAATCAAGGGATTGTTGTTAATTGTTGTTCATTGAAGTTCCTTTCGTCAAATTCAGTTGTTTTGAATCTATTGGAATGGGTTAAAGTTTACGCGTACTCCTTACAGTCAAATCAAGTCAATTAGATTGAGTTGTACTCAATTCTAGCTAATGAAAGTTCATTCTATCAAACTCAATTCATTTGATTTGATTTGAATGCCTTTAAGGTCGTCCCTTGTCGTTCGAATGTTAATGAAATCAAGGGATTGTTGTTCATTGTTGTTGATTGAAGTTCCTTTCCTCCGATTCAGTTGTTTTGAATCTTTTGGAATGTGTTAAAGTTTACTCGTTCTCATTACAGTCAAATCAAGTCAATGAGATTGCGTTGTACTGAATTCTAACTAATCAAAGTTCATTCTATCAAACTCAATTCATTTGATTCGATTTCAACGCCTTTAAGGTCATCCGTTGTCGTTCGAATGTAGATGAAATCAAGGGATTGTTGTTAATTGTTGTTCATTGAAGTTCTTTTCGTCCGAATTAGTTGTTTTGAATCTATTGGAATGCATTAAAGTTTACTCCTTCTACTTACAGTCCAATCAAGTCAATTAGATTGAGTTGTACTCAATTCTAGCTAATCAAAGTTCATTCTATCAAACTCAATTCATTTGATTCGATTTCAATGCCTTTAAAGTCATTCCTTGTCGTTCGAATGTAAATGAAATCATGGGATTGATGTTGATTGTTGTTGATTGAAGATCCTTTCGTCCGAATTAGTTGTTTTGAATCTATTGGAATGGGTTAAAGTTTACGCGTACTCCTTACAGTCAAATCAAGTCAATTAGATTGAGTTGTACTCAATTATAGCTAATCAAAGTTCATTCTATCAAACTCAATTCATTTGATTCGATTTCAATGCCTTTAAAGTCATTCCTTGTCGTTCGAATGTAAATGAAATCATGGGATTGATGTTGATTGTTGTTGATTGAAGATCCTTTCGTCCGAATTAGTTGTTTTGAATCTATTGGAATGCATTAAAGTTTACTCGTTCTCATTACAGTCAAATCAAGTCAATTAGATTGAGTTGTACTCAATTCTAGCTAATCAAAGTTCATTCTATCAAACTCAATTCATTTGATTCGATTTGACTACTTTTAAGGTCATCCCTTGTCGTTCGAATGTAAATGAAATGAAGGGATTGATGTTGATTGTTGTTGATTGAAGTTCCTTTCGTTCGAATTAGGTTTTTTGAATCTATTGGAATGCATTAAAGTTTACTCGTTCTATTTACAGTCAAATCAAGTCAATTAGATTGAGTTGTACTTAATTCTAACTAATCAAAGTTCATTCTATCAAACTCAATTCATTTGATTCGATTTCAACGCCTTTAAGCTCATCCGTTGTCGTTCGAATGTAGATTAAATCAAGGGATTGTTGTTAATTGTTGTTCATTGAAGTTCCTTTCGTCAAATTCAGTTGTTTTGAATCTATGGGAATGCGTTAAAGTGTACTCGCACTCCTTAGAGTCAAATCAAGTCAATTAGATTGAGTTGTACTCAATTCTAGCTAATCAAAGTTCATTCCATCAAACTCAATTCATTTGATTCGATTTCAATGCCTTTAAGGTCATTCCTTGTCGTTCGAATGTAAATGAAATAAAGGGATTATTGTTAATTGTTGTTGATTGAAGTTCCTTTCCTCCGATTCAGTTGTTTTGAATCTATTGGAATGCGTTAAAGTTTACTCGTTCTCCTTAGAGTCAAATCAAGTCAATTAGATTGAGTTGTACTCAATTCTAGCTAATCAAAGTTCATTCTATCAAACTCAATTCATTTGATTCGATTTGAATACCTTTAAGGTCTTCCCTTGTCGTTCGAATGTAAATGAAATGAACGGATTGATGTTGATTGTTGTTGATTGAAGTTCCTTTCGTTCGAATTAGTTGTTTTGAATCTATTGGAATGCATTAAAGTTTACTCGTTCTACTTACAGTCAAATCAAGTCATTTAGATTGAGTTTTACTCAATTCTATCTAATCAAAGTTCATTCTATCAAACTCAATACATTTGATTTGATTTGAATGCCTTTAAGGTCGTCCCTTGTCGTTCGAATGTAAATGAAATCAAGGGATTGTTGTTCATTGTTGTTGATTGAAGTTCCTTTCGTCCGATTCAGTTGTTTTGAATCTATTGCAATGCGTTAAAGTTTACTCGTTCTCCTTACAGTCAAATCAAGTCAATTAGATTGAGTTGTACTCAATTCTAGCTAATCAAAGTTCATTCTATCAAACTCAATTCATTTGATTCGATTTGACTACCTTTAAGGTCATCCCTTGTCGTTCGAATGTAAATGAAATGAAGGGATTGATGTTGATTGTTGTTGATTGAAGTTCCTTTCGTTCGAATTAGTTGTTTTGAATCTATTGGAATGCATTAAAGTTTACTCGTTCTACTTACAGTCAAATCAAGTCATTTAGATTGAGTTTTACTCAATTCTATCTAATCAAAGTTCATTCTATCAAACTCAATGCATTTGATTTGATTTGAATGCCTTTAAGGTCGTCCCTTGTCGTTCGAATGTTAATGAAATCAAGGGATTGTTGTTCATTGTTGTTGATTGAAGTTCCTTTCCTCCGATTCAGTTGTTTTGAATCTTTTGGAATGTGTTAAAGTTTACTCGTTCTCATTACAGTCAAATCAAGTCAATGAGATTGCGTTGTACTGAATTCTAACTAATCAAAGTTCATTCTATCAAACTCAATTCATTTGATTCGATTTCAACGCCTTTAAGGTCATCCGTTGTCGTTCGAATGTAGATGAAATCAAGGGATTGTTGTTAATTGTTGTTCATTGAAGTTCCTTTCGTCAAATTCAGTTGTTTTGAATCTATTGGAATGGGTTAAAGTTTACGCGTACTCCTTACAGTCAAATCAAGTCAATTAGATTGAGTTGTACTCAATTCTAGCTAATGAAAGTTCATTCTATCAAACTCAATTCATTTGATTCGATTTCAACGCCTTTAAGGTCATCCGTTGTCGTTCGAATGTAGATGAAATCAAGGGATTGTTGTTAATTGTTGTTCATTGAAGTTCCTTTCGTCAAATTCAGTTGTTTTGAATCTATTAGAATGGGTTAAAGTTTACTCGTACTCCTTACAGTCAAATCAAGTCAATTAGATTGAGTTGTACTCAATTCTAGCTAATCAAAGTTCATTCTATCAAACTCAATTCATTTGATTCGATTTCAATGCCTTTAAGGTCCTTCCTTGTCGTTCGAATGTAAATGAAATGAAGGGATTGATGTTGATTGTTGTTGATTGAAGTTCCTTTCGTTCGAATGAGTTGTTTTGAATCTATTGGAATGCGTTAAAGTTTACTCGTTCTCCTTAGAGTAGAATCAAGTCAATTAGATTGAGTTGTACTTAATTGTAGCTAATCAAAGTTCATTCTCTCAAACTCAATTCATTTGATTCGATTTGACTACCTTTAAGGTCTTCCCTTGTCGTTCGAATGTAAATGAAATGAAGGGATTGATGTTGATTGTTGTTGATTGAAGATCCTTTCGTCCGAATTAGTTGTTTTGAATCTATTGGAATGCATTAAAGTTTACTCGTTCTCATTACAGTCAAATCAAGTCAATTAGATTGAGTTGTACTCAATTCTAGCTAATCAAAGTTCATTCTATCAAACTCAATTCATTTGATTCGATTTCAATGCCTTTAAAGTCATTCCTTGTCGTTCGAATGTAAATGAAATCATGGGATTGATGTTGATTGTTGTTGATTGAAGATCCTTTCGTCCGAATTAGTTGTTTTGAATCTATTGGAATGCATTAAAGTTTACTCGTTCTCATTACAGTCAAATCAAGTCAATTAGATTGAGTTGTACTCAATTCTAGCTAATCAAAGTTCATTCTATCAAACTCAATTCATTTGATTCGATTTGACTACCTTTAAGGTCATCCCTTGTCGTTCGAATGTAAATGAAATGAAGGGATTGATGTTGATTGTTGTTGATTGAAGTTCCTTTCGTTCGAATTAGTTGTTTTGAATCTATTGGAATGCATTAAAGTTTACTCGTTCTATTTACAGTCAAATCAAGTCAATTAGATTGAGTTGTACTTAATTCTAACTAATCAAAGTTCATTCTATCAAACTCAATTCATTTGATTCGATTTCAACGCCTTTAAGCTCATCCGTTGTCGTTCGAATGTAGATTAAATCAAGGGATTGTTGTTAATTGTTGTTCATTGAAGTTCCTTTCGTCAAATTCAGTTGTTTTGAATCTATGGGAATGCGTTAAAGTGTACTCGCACTCCTTAGAGTCAAATCAAGTCAATTAGATTGAGTTGTACTCAATTCTAGCTAATCAAAGTTCATTCCATCAAACTCAATTCATTTGATTCGATTTCAATGCCTTTAAGGTCATTCCTTGTCGTTCGAATGTAAATGAAATAAAGGGATTATTGTTAATTGTTGTTGATTGAAGTTCCTTTCCTCCGATTCAGTTGTTTTGAATCTATTGGAATGCGTTAAAGTTTACTCGTTCTCCTTAGAGTCAAATCAAGTCAATTAGATTGAGTTGTACTCAATTCTAGCTAATCAAAGTTCATTCTATCAAACTCAATTCATTTGATTCGATTTGAATACCTTTAAGGTCTTCCCTTGTCGTTCGAATGTAAATGAAATGAACGGATTGATGTTGATTGTTGTTGATTGAAGTTCCTTTCGTTCGAATTAGTTGTTTTGAATCTATTGGAATGCATTAAAGTTTACTCGTTCCACTTACAGTCAAATCAAGTCATTTAGATTGAGTTTTACTCAATTCTATCTAATCAAAGTTCATTCTATCAAACTCAATACATTTGATTTGATTTGAATGCCTTTAAGGTCGTCCCTTGTCGTTCGAATGTAAATGAAATCAAGGGATTGTTGTTCATTGTTGTTGATTGAAGTTCCTTTCGTCCGATTCAGTTGTTTTGAATCTATTGCAATGCGTTAAAGTTTACTCGTTCTCCTTACAGTCAAATCAAGTCAATTAGATTGAGTTGTACTCAATTCTAGCTAATCAAAGTTCATTCTATCAAACTCAATTCATTTGATTCGATTTGACTACCTTTAAGGTCATCCCTTGTCGTTCGAATGTAAATGAAATGAAGGGATTGATGTTGATTGTTGTTGATTGAAGTTCCTTTCGTTCGAATTAGTTGTTTTGAATCTATTGGAATGCATTAAAGTTTACTCGTTCTACTTACAGTCAAATCAAGTCATTTAGATTGAGTTTTACTCAATTCTATCTAATCAAAGTTCATTCTATCAAACTCAATGCATTTGATTTGATTTGAATGCCTTTAAGGTCGTCCCTTGTCGTTCGAATGTTAATGAAATCAAGGGATTGTTGTTCATTGTTGTTGATTGAAGTTCCTTTCCTCCGATTCAGTTGTTTTGAATCTTTTGGAATGTGTTAAAGTTTACTCGTTCTCATTACAGTCAAATCAAGTCAATGAGATTGCGTTGTACTGAATTCTAACTAATCAAAGTTCATTCTATCAAACTCAATTCATTTGATTCGATTTCAACTCCTTTAAGGTCATCCGTTGTCGTTCGAATGTAGATGAAATCAAGGGATTGTTGTTAATTGTTGTTCATTGAAGTTCCTTTCGTCAAATTCAGTTGTTTTGAATCTATTGGAATGGGTTAAAGTTTACGCGTACTCCTTACAGTCAAATCAAGTCAATTAGATTGAGTTGTACTCAATTCTAGCTAATGAAAGTTCATTCTATCAAACTCAATTCATTTGATTTGATTTGAATGCCTTTAAGGTCGTCCCTTGTCGTTCGAATGTTAATGAAATCAAGGGATTGTTGTTCATTGTTGTTGATTGAAGTTCCTTTCCTCCGATTCAGTTGTTTTGAATCTTTTGGAATGTGTTAAAGTTTACTCGTTCTCATTACAGTCAAATCAAGTCAATGAGATTGCGTTGTACTGAATTCTAACTAATCAAAGTTCATTCTATCAAACTCAATTCATTTGATTCGATTTCAACGCCTTTAAGGTCATCCGTTGTCGTTCGAATGTAGATGAAATCAAGGGATTGTTGTTAATTGTTGTTCATTGAAGTTCCTTTCGTCAAATTCAGTTGTTTTGAATCTATTAGAATGGGTTAAAGTTTACTCGTACTCCTTACAGTCAAATCAAGTCAATTAGATTGAGTTGTACTCAATTCTAGCTAATCAAAGTTCATTCTATCAAACTCAATTCATTTGATTCGATTTCAATGCCTTTAAGGTCCTTCCTTGTCGTTCGAATGTAAATGAAATGAAGGGATTGATGTTGATTGTTGTTGATTGAAGTTCCTTTCGTTCGAATGAGTTGTTTTGAATCTATTGGAATGCGTTAAAGTTTACTCGTTCTCCTTAGAGTAGAATCAAGTCAATTAGATTGAGTTGTACTTAATTGTAGCTAATCAAAGTTCATTCTCTCAAACTCAATTCATTTGATTCGATTTGACTACCTTTAAGGTCTTCCCTTGTCGTTCGAATGTAAATGAAATGAAGGCATTGATGTTGATTGTTGTTGATTGAAGATCCTTTCGTCCGAATTAGTTGTTTTGAATCTATTGGAATGCATTAAAGTTTACTCGTTCTCATTACAGTCAAATCAAGTCAATTAGATTGAGTTGTACTCAATTCTAGCTAATCAAAGTTCATTCTATCAAACTCAATTCATTTGATTCGATTTCAATGCCTTTAAAGTCATTCCTTGTCGTTCGAATGTAAATGAAATCATGGGATTGATGTTGATTGTTGTTGATTGAAGATCCTTTCGTCCGAATTAGTTGTTTTGAATCTATTGGAATGCATTAAAGTTTACTCGTTCTCATTACAGTCAAATCAAGTCAATTAGATTGAGTTGTACTCAATTCTAGCTAATCAAAGTTCATTCTATCAAACTCAATTCATTTGATTCGATTTGACTACCTTTAAGGTCATCCCTTGTCGTTCGAATGTAAATGAAATGAAGGGATTGATGTTGATTGTTGTTGATTGAAGTTCCTTTCGTTCGAATTAGTTGTTTTGAATCTATTGGAATGCATTAAAGTTTACTCGTTCTATTTACAGTCAAATCAAGTCAATTAGATTGAGTTGTACTTAATTCTAACTAATCAAAGTTCATTCTATCAAACTCAATTCATTTGATTCGATTTCAACGCCTTTAAGCTCATCCGTTGTCGTTCGAATGTAGATTAAATCAAGGGATTGTTGTTAATTGTTGTTCATTGAAGTTCCTTTCGTCAAATTCAGTTGTTTTGAATCTATGGGAATGCGTTAAAGTGTACTCGCACTCCTTAGAGTCAAATCAAGTCAATTAGATTGAGTTGTACTCAATTCTAGCTAATCAAAGTTCATTCCATCAAACTCAATTCATTTGATTCGATTTCAATGCCTTTAAGGTCATTCCTTGTCGTTCGAATGTAAATGAAATAAAGGGATTATTGTTAATTGTTGTTGATTGAAGTTCCTTTCCTCCGATTCAGTTGTTTTGAATCTATTGGAATGCGTTAAAGTTTACTCGTTCTCCTTAGAGTCAAATCAAGTCAATTAGATTGAGTTGTACTCAATTCTAGCTAATCAAAGTTCATTCTATCAAACTCAATTCATTTGATTCGATTTGAATACCTTTAAGGTCTTCCCTTGTCGTTCGAATGTAAATGAAATGAACGGATTGATGTTGATTGTTGTTGATTGAAGTTCCTTTCGTTCGAATTAGTTGTTTTGAATCTATTGGAATGCATTAAAGTTTACTCGTTCTACTTACAGTCAAATCAAGTCATTTAGATTGAGTTTTACTCAATTCTATCTAATCAAAGTTCATTCTATCAAACTCAATACATTTGATTTGATTTGAATGCCTTTAAGGTCGTCCCTTGTCGTTCGAATGTAAATGAAATCAAGGGATTGTTGTTCATTGTTGTTGATTGAAGTTCCTTTCGTCCGATTCAGTTGTTTTGAATCTATTGCAATGCGTTAAAGTTTACTCGTTCTCCTTACAGTCAAATCAAGTCAATTAGATTGAGTTGTACTCAATTCTAGCTAATCAAAGTTCATTCTATCAAACTCAATTCATTTGATTCGATTTGACTACCTTTAAGGTCATCCCTTGTCGTTCGAATGTAAATGAAATGAAGGGATTGATGTTGATTGTTGTTGATTGAAGTTCCTTTCGTTCGAATTAGTTGTTTTGAATCTATTGGAATGCATTAAAGTTTACTCGTTCTACTTACAGTCAAATCAAGTCATTTAGATTGAGTTTTACTCAATTCTATCTAATCAAAGTTCATTCTATCAAACTCAATGCATTTGATTTGATTTGAATGCCTTTAAGGTCGTCCCTTGTCGTTCGAATGTTAATGAAATCAAGGGATTGTTGTTCATTGTTGTTGATTGAAGTTCCTTTCCTCCGATTCAGTTGTTTTGAATCTTTTGGAATGTGTTAAAGTTTACTCGTTCTCATTACAGTCAAATCAAGTCAATGAGATTGCGTTGTACTGAATTCTAACTAATCAAAGTTCATTCTATCAAACTCAATTCATTTGATTCGATTTCAACGCCTTTAAGGTCATCCGTTGTCGTTCGAATGTAGATGAAATCAAGGGATTGTTGTTAATTGTTGTTCATTGAAGTTCCTTTCGTCAAATTCAGTTGTTTTGAATCTATTGGAATGGGTTAAAGTTTACGCGTACTCCTTACAGTCAAATCAAGTCAATTAGATTGAGTTGTACTCAATTCTAGCTAATGAAAGTTCATTCTATCAAACTCAATTCATTTGATTTGATTTGAATGCCTTTAAGGTCGTCCCTTGTCGTTCGAATGTTAATGAAATCAAGGGATTGTTGTTCATTGTTGTTGATTGAAGTTCCTTTCCTCCGATTCAGTTGTTTTAAATCTTTTGGAATGTGTTAAAGTTTACTCGTTCTCATTACAGTCAAATCAAGTCAATGAGATTGCGTTGTACTGAATTCTAACTAATCAAAGTTCATTCTATCAAACTCAATTCATTTGATTCGATTTCAACGCCTTTAAGGTCATCCGTTGTCGTTCGAATGTAGATGAAATCAAGGGATTGTTGTTAATTGTTGTTCATTGAAGTTCCTTTCGTCAAATTCAGTTGTTTTGAATCTATTAGAATGGGTTAAAGTTTACTCGTACTCCTTACAGTCAAATCAAGTCAATTAGATTGAGTTGTACTCAATTCTAGCTAATCAAAGTTCATTCTATCAAACTCAATTCATTTGATTCGATTTCAATGCCTTTAAGGTCATTCCTTGTCGTTGGAATGTAAATGAAATGAAGGGATTGATGTTGATTGTTGTTCATTGAAGTTCTTTTCGTCCGAATTAGTTGTTTTGAATCTATTGGAATGCATTAAAGTTTACTCGTTCTACTTACAGTCCAATCAAGTCAATTAGATTGAGTTGTACTCAATTCTAGCTAATCAAAGTTCATTCTATCAAACTCAATTCATTTGATTCGATTTGACTACCTTTAAAGTCATTCCTTGTCGTTCGAATGTAAATGAAATCATGGGATTGATGTTGATTGTTGTTGATTGAAGATCCTTTCGTCCGAATTAGTTGTTTTGAATCTATTGGAATGCATTAAAGTTTACTCGTTCTCATTACAGTCAAATCAAGTCAATTAGATTGAGTTGTACTCATTTCTAGCTAATCAAAGTTCATTCTATCAAACTCAATTCATTTGATTCGATTTCAATGCCTTTAAAGTCATTCCTTGTCGTTCGAATGTAAATGAAATCATGGGATTGATGTTGATTGTTGTTGATTGAAGTTCCTTTCGTCCGAATTAGTTGTTTTGAATCTATTGGAATGCATTAAAGTTTACTCGTTCTACTTACAGTCAAATCAAGTCAATTAGATTGAGTTGTACTCAATTCTAGCTAATCAAAGTTCATTCTATCAAACTCAATTCATTTGATTCGATTTGACTACCTTTAAGGTCATCCCTTGTCGTTCGAATGTAAATGAAATGAAGGGATTGATGTTGATTGTTGTTGATTGAAGTTCCTTTCGTCCGAATTAGTTGTTTTGAATCTATTGGAATGCATTAAAGTTTACTCGTTCTACTTACAGTCAAATCAAGTCAATTAGATTGAGTTGTACTCAATTCTAGCTAATCAAAGTTCATTCTATCAAACTCAATTCATTTGATTCGATTTGACTACCTTTAAGGTCATCCCTTGTCGTTCGAATGTAAATGAAATGAAGGGATTGATGTTGATTGTTGTTGATTGAAGTTCCTTTCGTTCGAATTAGTTGTTTTGAATCTATTGGAATGCATTAAAGTTTACTCGTTCTCATTACAGTCAAATCAAGTCAATTAGATTGAGTTGTACTTAATTCTAACTATTCAAAGTTCATTCTATCAAACTCAATTCATTTGATTCGATTTCAACGCCTTTAAGCTCATCCGTTGTCGTTCGAATGTAGATGAAATCAAGGGATTGTTGTTAATTGTTGTTCATTGAAGTTCCTTTCGTCAAATTCAGTTGTTTTGAATCTATGGGAATGCGTTAAAGTGTACTCGCACTCCTTAGAGTCAAATCAAGTCAATTAGATTGAGTTGTACTCAATTCTAGCTAATCAAAGTTCATTCCATCAAACTCAATTCATTTGATTCGATTTCAATGCCTTTAAGGTCATTCCTTGTCGTTCGAATGTAAATGAAATAAAGGGATTGTTGTTAATTGTTGTTGATTGAAGTTCCTTTCCTCCGATTCAGTTGTTTTGAATCTATTAGAATGCATTAAAGTTTACTCGTTCTACTTACAGTCAAATCAAGTCATTTAGATTGAGTTTTACTCAATTCTATCTAATCAAAGTTCATTCTATCAAACTCAATGCATTTGATTTGATTTGAATGCCTTTAAGGTCGTCCCTTGTCGTTCGAATGTTAATGAAATCAAGGGATTGTTGTTCATTGTTGTTGATTGAAGTTCCTTTCCTCCGATTCAGTTGTTTTGAATCTTTTGGAATGTGTTAAAGTTTACTCGTTCTCATTACAGTCAAATCAAGTCAATGAGATTGCGTTGTACTGAATTCTAACTAATCAAAGTTCATTCTATCAAACTCAATTCATTTGATTCGATTTCAACGCCTTTAAAGTCATCCGTTGTCGTTCGAATGTAGATGAAATCAAGGGATTGTTGTTAATTGTTGTTCATTGAAGTTCCTTTCGTCAAATTCAGTTGTTTTGAATCTATTGGAATGGGTTAAAGTTTACGCGTACTCCTTACAAACAAATCAAGTCAATTAGATTGAGTTGTACTCAATTCTAGCTAATGAAAGTTCATTCTATCAAACTCAATTCATTTGATTTGATTTGAATGCCTTTAAGGTCGTCCCTTGTCGTTCGAATGTTAATGAAATCAAGGGATTGTTGTTCATTGTTGTTGATTGAAGTTCCTTTCCTCTGATTCAGTTGTTTTGAATCTTTTGGAATGTGTTAAAGTTTACTCGTTCTCATTACAGTCAAATCAAGTCAATGAGATTGCGTTGTACTGAATTCTAACTAATCAAAGTTCATTCTATCAAACTCAATTCATTTGATTCGATTTCAACGCCTTTAAGGTCATCCGTTGTCGTTCGAATGTAGATGAAATCAAGGGATTGTTGTTAATTGTTGTTCATTGAAGTTCCTTTCGTCAAATTCAGTTGTTTTGAATCTATTAGAATGGGTTAAAGTTTACTCGTACTCCTTACAGTCAAATCAAGTCAATTAGATTGAGTTGTACTCAATTCTAGCTAATCAAAGTTCATTCTATCAAACTCAATTCATTTGATTCGATTTCAATGCCTTTAAGGTCATTCCTTGTCGTTGGAATGTAAATGAAATGAAGGGATTGATGTTGATTGTTGTTCATTGAAGTTCTTTTCGTCCGAATTAGTTGTTTTGAATCTATTGGAATGCATTAAAGTTTACTCGTTCTACTTACAGTCCAATCAAGTCAATTAGATTGAGTTGTACTCAATTCTAGCTAATCAAAGTTCATTCTATCAAACTCAATTCATTTGATTCGATTTGACTACCTTTAAAGTCATTCCTTGTCGTTCGAATGTAAATGAAATCATGGGATTGATGTTGATTGTTGTTGATTGAAGATCCTTTCGTCCGAATTAGTTGTTTTGAATCTATTGGAATGCATTAAAGTTTACTCGTTCTCATTACAGTCAAATCAAGTCAATTAGATTGAGTTGTACTCAATTCTAGCTAATCAAAGTTCATTCTATCAAACTCAATTCATTTGATTCGATTTCAATGCCTTTAAAGTCATTCCTTGTCGTTCGAATGTAAATGAAATCATGGGATTGATGTTGATTGTTGTTGATTGAAGTTCCTTTCGTCCGAATTAGTTGTTTTGAATCTATTGGAATGCATTAAAGTTTACTCGTTCTACTTACAGTCAAATCAAGTCAATTAGATTGAGTTGTACTCAATTCTAGCTAATCAAAGTTCATTCTATCAAACTCAATTCATTTGATTCGATTTGACTACCTTTAAGGTCATCCCTTGTCGTTCGAATGTAAATGAAATGAAGGGATTGATGTTGATTGTTGTTGATTGAAGTTCCTTTCGTCCGAATTAGTTGTTTTGAATCTATTGGAATGCATTAAAGTTTACTCGTTCTACTTACAGTCAAATCAAGTCAATTAGATTGAGTTGTACTCAATTCTAGCTAATCAAAGTTCATTCTATCAAACTCAATTCATTTGATTCGATTTGACTACCTTTAAGGTCATCCCTTGTCGTTCGAATGTAAATGAAATGAAGGGATTGATGTTGATTGTTGTTGATTGAAGTTCCTTTCGTTCGAATTAGTTGTTTTGAATCTATTGGAATGCATTAAAGTTTACTCGTTCTCATTAC
This sequence comes from Annona cherimola, assembly GCA_030490835.1. Classification (NCBI taxonomy): domain Eukaryota; kingdom Viridiplantae; phylum Streptophyta; class Magnoliopsida; order Magnoliales; family Annonaceae; genus Annona; species Annona cherimola. Next base: position 233,102 of record JASFXW010000015.1, on the reverse strand, counting down.
AGTCAAATCAAGTCAATTAGATTGAGTTGTACTTAATTCTAACTAATCAAAGTTCATTCTATCAAACTCAATTCATTTGATTCGATTTCAACGCCTTTAAGCTCATCCGTTGTCGTTCGAATGTAGATGAAATCAAGGGATTGTTGTTAATTGTTGTTCATTGAAGTTCCTTTCGTCAAATTCAGTTGTTTTGAATCTATGGGAATGCGTTAAAGTGTACTCGCACTCCTTAGAGTCAAATCAAGTCAATTAGATTGAGTTGTACTCAATTCTAGCTAATCAAAGTTCATTCCATCAAACTCAATTCATTTGATTCGATTTCAATGCCTTTAAGGTCATTCCTTGTCGTTCGAATGTAAATGAAATAAAGGGATTGTTGTTAATTGTTGTTGATTGAAGTTCCTTTCCTCCGATTCAGTTGTTTTGAATCTATTGGAATGCGTTAAAGTTTACTCGTTCTCCTTAGAGTCAAATCAAGTCAATTAGATTGAGTTGTACTCAATTCTAGCTAATCAAAGTTCATTCTATCAAACTCAATTCATTTGATTCGATTTGAATACCTTTAAGGTCTTCCCTTGTCGTTCGAATGTAAATGAAATGAACGGATTGATGTTGATTGTTGTTGATTGAAGTTCCTTTCGTTCGAATTAGTTGTTTTGAATCTATTGGAATGCATTAAAGTTTACTCGTTCTACTTACAGTCAAATCAAGTCATTTAGATTGAGTTTTACTCAATTCTATCTAATCAAAGTTCATTCTATCAAACTCAATACATTTGATTTGATTTGAATGCCTTTAAGGTCGTCCCTTGTCGTTCGAATGTAAATGAAATCAAGGGATTGTTGTTCATTGTTGTTGATTGAAGTTCCTTTCGTCCGATTCAGTTGTTTTGAATCTATTGCAATGCGTTAAAGTTTACTCGTTCTCCTTACAGTCAAATCAAGTCAATTAGATTGAGTTGTACTCAATTCTAGCTAATCAAAGTTCATTCTATCAAACTCAATTCATTTGATTCGATTTGACTACCTTTAAGGTCATCCCTTGTCGTTCGAATGTAAATGAAATGAAGGGATTGATGTTGATTGTTGTTGATTGAAGTTCCTTTCGTTCGAATTAGTTGTTTTGAATCTATTGGAATGCATTAAAGTTTACTCGTTCTACTTACAGTCAAATCAAGTCATTTAGATTGAGGTTTACTCAATTCTATCTAATCAAAGTTCATTCTATCAAACTCAATGCATTTGATTTGATTTGAATGCCTTTAAGGTCGTCCCTTGTCGTTCGAATGTTAATGAAATCAAGGGATTGTTGTTCATTGTTGTTGATTGAAGTTCATTTCCTCCGATTCAGTTGTTTTGAATCTTTTGGAATGTGTTAAAGTTTACTCGTTCTCATTACAGTCAAATCAAGTCAATGAGATTGCGTTGTACTGAATTCTAACTAATCAAAGTTCATTCTATCAAACTCAATTCATTTGATTCGATTTCAACGCCTTTAAGGTCATCCGTTGTCGTTCGAATGTAGATGAAATCAAGGGATTGTTGTTAATTGTTGTTCATTGAAGTTCCTTTCGTCAAATTCAGTTGTTTTGAATCTATTGGAATGGGTTAAAGTTTACGCGTACTCCTTACAGTCAAATCAAGTCAATTAGATTGAGTTGTACTCAATTCTAGCTAATGAAAGTTCATTCTATCAAACTCAATTCATTTGATTTGATTTGAATGCCTTTAAGGTCGTCCCTTGTCGTTCGAATGTTAATGAAATCAAGGGATTGTTGTTCATTGTTGTTGATTGAAGTTCCTTTCCTCCGATTCAGTTGTTTTGAATCTTTTGGAATGTGTTAAAGTTTACTCGTTCTCATTACAGTCAAATCAAGTCAATGAGATTGCGTTGTACTGAATTCTAACTAATCAAAGTTCATTCTATCAAACTCAATTCATTTGATTCGATTTCAACGCCTTTCAGGTCATCCGTTGTCGTTCGAATGTAGATGAAATCAAGGGATTGTTGTTAATTGTTGTTCATTGAAGTTCCTTTCGTCAAATTCAGTTGTTTTGAATCTATTGGAATGGGTTAAAGTTTACTCGTACTCCTTACAGTCAAATCAAGTCAATTAGATTGAGTTGTACTCAATTCTAGCTAATCAAAGTTCATTCTATCAAACTCAATTCATTTGATTCGATTTCAATGCCTTTAAGGTCCTTCCTTGTCGTTCGAATGTAAATGAAATGAAGGGATTGATGTTGATTGTTGTTGATTGAAGTTCCTTTCGTTCGAATGAGTTGTTTTGAATCTATTGGAATGCGTTAAAGTTTACTCGTTCTCCTTAGAGTAGAATCAAGTCAATTAGATTGAGTTGTACTTAATTGTAGCTAATCAAAGTTCATTCTCTCAAACTCAATTCATTTGATTCGATTTGACTACCTTTAAGGTCTTCCCTTGTCGTTCGAATGTAAATGAAATGAAGGGATTGATGTTGATTGTTGTTGATTGAAGATCCTTTCGTCCGAATTAGTTGTTTTGAATCTATTGGAATGCATTAAAGTTTACTCGTTCTCATTACAGTCAAATCAAGTCAATTAGATTGAGTTGTACTCAATTCTAGCTAATCAAAGTTCATTCTATCAAACTCAATTCATTTGATTCGATTTCAATGCCTTTAAAGTCATTCCTTGTCGTTCGAATGTAAATGAAATCATGGGATTGATGTTGATTGTTGTTGATTGAAGTTCCTTTCGTCCGAATTAGTTGTTTTGAATCTATTGGAATGCATTAAAGTTTACTCGTTCTACTTACAGTCAAATCAAGTCAATTAGATTGAGTTGTACTCAATTCTAGCTAATCAAAGTTCATTCCATCAAACTCAATTCATTTGATTCGATTTCAATGCCTTTAAGGTCATTCCTTGTCGTTCGAATGTAAATGAAATAAAGGGATTGTTGTTAATTGTTGTTGATTGAAGTTCCTTTCCTCCGATTCAGTTGTTTTGAATCTATTGGAATGCGTTAAAGTTTACTCGTTCTCCTTAGAGTCAAATCAAGTCAATTAGATTGAGTTGTACTCAATTCTAGCTAATCAAAGTTCATTCTATCAAACTCAATTCATTTGATTCGATTTGAATACCTTTAAGGTCATCCCTTGTCGTTCGAATGTAAATGAAATGAAGGGATTGATGTTGATTGTTGTTGATTGAAGTTCCTTTCGTTCGAATTAGTTGTTTTGAATCTATTGGAATGCATTAAAGTTTACTCGTTCTACTTACAGTCAAATCAAGTCATTTAGATTGAGTTTTACTCAATTCTATCTAATAAAAGTTCATTCTATCAAACTCAATGCATTTGATTTGATTTGAATGCCTTTAAGGTCGTCCCTTGTCGTTCGAATGTTAATGAAATCAAGGGATTGTTGTTCATTGTTGTTGATTGAAGTTCCTTTCCTCCGATTCAGTTGTTTTGAATCTTTTGGAATGTGTTAAAGTTTACTCGTTCTCATTACAGTCAAATCAAGTCAATGAGATTGCGTTGTACTGAATTCTAACTAATCAAAGTTCATTCTATCAAACTCAATTCATTTGATTCGATTTCAACGCCTTTAAGGTCATCCGTTGTCGTTCGAATGTAGATGAAATCAAGGGATTGTTGTTAATTGTTGTTCATTGAAGTTCCTTTCGTCAAATTCAGTTGTTTTGAATCTATTGGAATGGGTTAAAGTTTACTCGTACTCCTTACAGTCAAATCAAGTCAATTAGATTGAGTTGTACTCAATTCTAGCTAATCAAAGTTCATTCTATCAAACTCAATTCATTTGATTCGATTTCAATGCCTTTAAGGTCATTCCTTGTCGTTCGAATGTAAATGAAATGACGTGATTGATGTTGATTGTTGTTGATTGAAATTCCTTTCGTTCGAATTAGTTGTTTTGAATCTATTGGAATGCGTTAAAGTTTACTCGTTCTCCTTAGAGTAGGATCAAGTCAATTAGATTGAGTTGTACTTAATTCTAGCTAATCAAAGTTCATTCTCTCAAACTCAATTCATTTGATTCGATTTGACTACCTTTAAGGTCTTCCCTTGTCGTTCGAATGTAAATGAAATTAAGGGATTGATGTTGATTGTTGTTGATTGAAGATCCTTTCGTCCGAATTAGTTGTTTTGAATCTATTGGAATGCATTAAAGTTTACTCGTTCTCATTACAGTCAAATCAAGTCAATTAGATTGAGTTGTACTCAATTCTAGCTAATCAAAGTTCATTCTATCAAACTCAATTCATTTGATTCGATTTGACTACCTTTAAGGTCATCCCTTGTCGTTCGAATGTAAATGAAATGAAGGGATTGATGTTGATTGTTGTTGATTGAAGTTCCTTTCGTTCGAATTAGTTGTTTTGAATCTATTGGAATGCATTAAAGTTTACTCGTTCTATTTACAGTCAAATCAAGTCATTTAGATTGAGTTTTACTCAATTCTATCTAATCAAAGTTCATTCTATCAAACTCAATACATTTGATTTGATTTGAATACCTTTAAGGTCGTCCCTTGTCGTTCGAATGTAAATGAAATCAAGGGATTGTTGTTCATTGTTGTTGATTGAAGTTCCTTTGCTCCGATTCAGTTGTTTTGAATCTTTTGGAATGTGTTAAAGTTTACTCGTTCTCATTACAGTCAAATCAAGTCAATGAGATTGCGTTGTACTGAATTCTAAGTAATCAAAGTTCATTCTATCAAACTCAATTCATTTGATTCGATTTCAACGCCTTTAAGGTCATCCGTTGTCGTTCGAATGTAGATGAAATCAAGGGATTGTTGTTAATTGTTGTTCATTGAAGTTCCTTTCGTCAAATTCAGTTGTTTTGAATCTATTGGAATGGGTTAAAGTTTACGCGTACTCCTTACAGTCAAATCAAGTCAATTAGATTGAGTTGTACTCAATTCTAGCTAATGAAAGTTCATTCTATCAAACTCAATTCATTTGATTTGATTTGAATGCCTTTAAGGTCGTCCCTTGTCGTTCGAATGTAAATGAAATCAAGGGATTGTTGTTCATTGTTGTTGATTGAAGTTCCTTTCCTCCGATTCAGTTGTTTTGAATCTTTTGGAATGTGTTAAAGTTTACTCGTTCTCATTACAGTCAAATCAAGTCAATGAGATTGCGTTGTACTGAATTCTAACTAATCAAAGTTCATTCTATCAAACTCAATTCATTTGATTCGATTTCAACGCCTTTAAGGTCATCCGTTGTCGTTCGAATGTAGATGAAATCAAGGGATTGTTGTTAATTGTTGTTCATTGAAGTTCCTTTCGTCAAATTCAGTTGTTTTGAATCTATTGGAATGGGTTAAAGTTTACGCGTACTCCTTACAGTCAAATCAAGTCAATTAGATTGAGTTGTACTCAATTCTAGCTAATGAAAGTTCATTCTATCAAACTCAATTCATTTAATTTGATTTGAATGCCTTTAAGGTCGTCCCTTGTCGTTCGAATGTTAATGAAATCAAGGGATTGTTGTTCATTGTTGTTGATTGAAGTTCCTTTCCTCCGATTCAGTTGTTTTGAATCTTTTGGAATGTGTTAAAGTTTACTCGTTCTCATTACAGTCAAATCAAGTCAATGAGATTGCGTTGTACTGAATTCTAACTAATCAAAGTTCATTCTATCAAACTCAATTCATTTGATTCGATTTCAACGCCTTTAAGGTCATCCGTTGTCGTTCGAATGTAGATGAAATCAAGGGATTGTTGTTAATTGTTGTTCATTGAAGTTCCTTTCGTCAAATTCAGTTGTTTTGAATCTATTGGAATGGGTTAAAGTTTACGCGTACTCCTTACAGTCAAATCAAGTCAATTAGATTGAGTTGTACTCAATTCTAGCTAATGAAAGTTCATTCTATCAAACTCAATTCATTTGATTTGATTTGAATGCCTTTAAGGTCGTCCCTTGTCGTTCGAATGTTAATGAAATCAAGGGATTGTTGTTCATTGTTGTTGATTGAAGTTCCTTTCCTCCGATTCAGTTGTTTTGAATCTTTTGGAATGTGTTAAAGTTTACTCGTTCTCATTACAGTCAAATCAAGTCATTGAGATTGCGTTGTACTGAATTCTAACTAATCAAAGTTCATTCTATCAAACTCAATTCATTTGATTCGATTTCAACGCCTTTAAGGTCATCCGTTGTCGTTCGAATGTAGATGAAATCAAGGGATTGTTGTTAATTGTTGTTCATTGAAGTTCCTTTCGTCAAATTCAGTTGTTTTGAATCTATTGGAATGGGTTAAAGTTTACTCGTACTCCTTACAGTCAAATCAAGTCAATTAGATTGAGTTGTACTCAATTCTAGCTAATCAAAGTTCATTCTATCAAACTCAATTCATTTGATTCGATTTCAATGCCTTTAAGGTCCTTCCTTGTCGTTCGAATGTAAATGAAATGAAGGGATTGATGTTGATTGTTGTTCATTGAAGTTCTTTTCGTCCGAATTAGTTGTTTTGAATCTATTGGAATGCATTAAAGTTTACTCGTTCTACTTACAGTCCAATCAAGTCAATTAGATTGAGTTGTACTCAATTCTAGCTAATCAAAGTTCATTCTATCAAACTCAATTCATTTGATTCGATTTCAATGCCTTTAAAGTCATTCCTTGTCGTTCGAATGTAAATGAAATCATGGGATTGATGTTGATTGTTGTTGATTGAAGTTCCTTTCGTCCGAATTAGTTGTTTTGAATCTATTGGAATGCATTAAAGTTTACTCGTTCTACTTACAGTCAAATCAAGTCAATTAGATTGAGTTGTACTCAATTCTAGCTAATCAAAGTTCATTCTATCAAACTCAATTCATTTGATTCGATTTCAATGCCTTTAAAGTCATTCCTTGTCGTTCGAATGTAAATGAAATCATGGGATTGATGTTGATTGTTGTTGATTGAAGTTCCTTTCGTCCGAATTAGTTGTTTTGAATCTATTGAAATGCATTAAAGTTTACTCGTTCTACTTACAGTCAAATCAAGTCAATTAGATTGAGTTGTACTCAATTCTAGCTAATCAAAGTTCATTCTATCAAACTCAATTGATTTGATTCGATTTGACTACCTTTAAGGTCATCCCTTGTCGTTCGAATGTAAATGAAATGAAGGGATTGATGTTGATTGTTGTTGATTGAAGTTCCTTTCGTTCGAATTAGTTGTTTTGAATCTATTGGAATGCATTAAAGTTTACTCGTTCTATTTACAGTCAAATCAAGTCATTTAGATTGAGTTGTACTGAATTCTAACTAATCAAAGTTCATTCTATCAAACTCAATTCATTTGATTCGATTTCAACGCCTTTAAGCTCATCCGTTGTCGTTCGAATGTAGATTAAATCAAGGGATTATTGTTAATTGTTGTTCATTGAAGTTCCTTTCGTCAAATTCAGTTGTTTTGAATCTATGGGAATGCGTTAAAGTGTACTCGCACTCCTTACAGTCAAATCAAGTCAATTAGATTGAGTTGTACTCAATTCTAGCTAATGAAAGTTCATTCTATCAAACTCAATTCATTTGATTCGATTTGACTACCTTTAAGGTCATCCCTTGTCGTTCGAATGTAAATGAAATGAAAGGATTGATGTTGATTGTTGTTGATTGAAGTTCCTTTCGTTCGAATTAGTTGTTTTGAATCTATTGGAATGCATTAAAGTTTACTCGTTCTACTTACAGTCAAATCAAGTCATTTAGATTGAGTTTTACTCAATTCTATCTAATCAAAGTTCATTCTATCAAACTCAATGCATTTGATTTGATTTGAATGCCTTTAAGGTCGTCCCTTGTCGTTCGAATGTAAATGAAATCAAGGGATTGTTGTTCATTGTTGTTGATTGAAGTTCCTTTCGTCCGATTCAGTTGTTTTGAATCTATTGTAATGCGTTAAAGTTTACTCGTTCTCCTTACAGTCAAATCAAGTCAATTAGATTGAGTTGTACTCAATTCTAGCTAATCAAAGTTCATTCTATCAAACTCAATTCATTTGATTCGATTTCAACGCCTTTAAGGTCATCCGTTGTCGTTCGAATGTAGATGAAATCAAGGGATTGTTGTTAATTGTTGTTCATTGAAGTTCCTTTCGTCAAATTCAGTTGTTTTGAATCTATTGGAATGGGTTAAAGTTTACTCGTACTCCTTACAGTCAAATCAAGTCAATTAGATTGAGTTGTACTCAATTCTAGCTAATCAAAGTTCATTCTATCAAACTCAATTCATTTGATTCGATTTCAATGCCTTTAAGGTCATTCCTTGTCGTTCGAATGTAAATGAAATGACGGGATTGATGTTGATTGTTGTTGATTGAAGTTCCTTTCGTTCGAATTAGTTGTTTTGAATCTATTGGAATGCGTTAAAGTTTACTCGTTCTCCTTAGAGTAGGATCAAGTCAATTAGATTGAGTTGTACTTAATTCTATCTAATCAAAGTTCATTCTCTCAAACTCAATTCATTTGATTCGATTTGACTACCTTTAAGGTCTTCCCTTGTCGTTCGAATGTAAATGAAATGAAGGGATTGATGTTGATTGTTGTTGATTGAAGATCCTTTCGTCCGAATTAGTTGTTTTGAATCTATTGGAATGCATTAAAGTTTACTCGTTCTCATTACAGTCAAATCAAGTCAATTAGATTGAGTTGTACTCAATTCTAGCTAATCAAAGTTCATACTCAATTCATTTGATTCGATTTGACTATCTTTAAGGTCATCCCTTGTCGTTCGAATGTAAATGAAATGAAGGGATTGATGTTGATTGTTGTTGATTGAAGTTCCTTTCGTTCGAATTAGTTGTTTTGAATCTATTGGAATGCATTAAAGTTTACTCGTTCTATTTACAGTCAAATCAAGTCATTTAGATTGAGTTTTACTCAATTCTATCTAATCAAAGTTCATTCTATCAAACTCAATACATTTGATTTGATTTGAATACCTTTAAGGTCGTCCCTTATCGTTCGAATGTAAATGAAATCAAGGGATTGTTGTTCATTGTTGTTGATTGAAGTTCCTTTGCTCCGATTCAGTTGTTTTGAATCTTTTGGAATGTGTTAAAGTTTACTCGTTCTCATTACAGTCAAATCAAGTCAATGAGATTGCGTTGTACTGAATTCTAACTAATCAAAGTTCATTCTATCAAACTCAATTCATTTGATTCGATTTCAACGCCTTTAAGGTCATCCGTTGTCGTTCGAATGTAGATGAAATCAAGGGATTGTTGTTAATTTTTGTTCATTGAAGTTCCTTTCGTCAAATTCAGTTGTTTTGAATCTATTGGAATGGGTTAAAGTTTACGCGTACTCCTTACAGTCAAATCAAGTCAATTAGATTGAGTTGTACTCAATTCTAGCTAATGAAAGTTCATTCTATCAAACTCAATTCATTTGATTTGATTTGAATGCCTTTAAGGTCGTCCCTTGTCGTTCGAATGTTAATGAAATCAAGGGATTGTTGTTCATTGTTGTTGATTGAAGTTCCTTTCCTCCGATTCAATTGTTTTGAATCTTTTGGAATGTGTTAAAGTTTACTCGTTCTCATTACAGTCAAATCAAGTCAATGAGATTGCGTTGTACTGAATTGTAACTAATCAAAGTTCATTCTATCAAACTCAATTCATTTGATTCGATTTCAATGCCTTTAAGGTCATCCGTTGTCGTTCGAATGTATATGAAATCAAGGGATTGTTGTTAATTGTTGTTCATTGAAGTTCCTTTCGTCAAATTCAGTTGTTTTGAATCTATTGGAATGGGTTAAAGTTTACTCGTTCTCCTTACAGTCAAATCAAGTCAATTAGATTGAGTTGTACTCAATTCTAGCTAATGAAAGTTCATTCTATCAAACTCAATTCATTTGATTCGATTTCAATGCCTTTAAGGTCATTCCTTGTCGTTGGAATGTAAATGAAATGAAGGGATTGATGTTGATTGTTGTTCATTGAAGTTCTTTTCGTCCGAATTAGTTGTTTTGAATCTATTGGAATGCATTAAAGTTTACTCGTTCTACTTACAGTCCAATCAAGTCAATTAGATTGAGTTGTACTCAATTCTAGCTAATCAAAGTTCATTCTATCAAACTCAATTCATTTGATTCGATTTCAATGCCTTTAAAGTCATTCCTTGTCGTTCGAATGTAAATGAAATCATGGGATTGATGTTGATTGTTGTTGATTGAAGTTCCTTTCGTCCGAATTAGTTGTTTTGAATCTATGGGAATGCGTTAAAGTGTACTCGCACTCCTTAGAGTCAAATCAAGTCAATTAGATTGAGTTGTACTCAATTCTAGCTAATCAAAGTTCATTCTATCAAACTCAATTCATTTGATTCGATTTGAATACCTTTAAGGTCTTCCCTTGTCGTTCGAATGTAAATGAAATGAACGGATTGATGTTGATTGTTGTTGATTGAAGTTCCTTTCGTTCGAATTAGTTGTTTTGAATCTATTGGAATGCATTAAAGTTTACTTGTTCTACTTACAGTCAAATCAAGTCATTTAGATTGAGTTTTACTCAATTCTATCTAATCAAAGTTCATTCTATCAAACTCAATACATTTGATTTGATTTGAATGCCTTTAAGGTCGTCCCTTGTCGTTCGAATGTAAATGAAATCAAGGGATTGTTGTTCATTGTTGTTGATTGAAGTTCCTTTCGTCCGATTCAGTTGTTTTGAATCTATTGCAATGCGTTAAAGTTTACTCGTTCTCCTTACAGTCAAATCAAGTCAATTAGATTGAGTTGTACTCAATTCTAGCTAATCAAAGTTCATTCTATCAAACTCAATTCATTTGATTCAATTTGACTACCTTTAAGGTCATCCCTTGTCGTTCGAATGTAAATGAAATGAAGGGATTGATGTTGATTGTTGTTGATTGAAGTTCCTTTCGTTCGAATTAGTTGTTTTGAATCTATTGGAATGCATTAAAGTTTACTCGTTCTACTTACAGTCAAATCAAGTCATTTAGATTGAGTTTTACTCAATTCTATCTAATCAAAGTTCATTCTATCAAACTCAATACATTTGATTTGATTTGAATACCTTTAAGGTCGTCCCTTATCGTTCGAATGTACATGAAATCAAGGGATTGATGTTGATTGTTGTTGATTGAAGTTCCTTTCGTTCGAATTAGTTGTTTTGAATCTATTGGAATGCATTAAAGTTTACTCGTTCTATTTACAGTCAAATCAAGTCATTTAGATTGAGTTTTACTCAATTCTATCTAATCAAAGTTCATTCTATCAAACTCAATACATTTGATTTGATTTGAATACCTTTAAGGTCGTCCCTTATCGTTCGAATGTAAATGAAATCAAGGGATTGTTGTTCATTGTTGTTGATTGAAGTTCCTTTGCTCCGATTCAGTTGTTTTGAATCTTTTGGAATGTGTTAAAGTTTACTCGTTCTCATTACAGTCAAATCAAGTCAATGAGATTGCGTTGTACTGAATTCTAACTAATCAAAGTTCATTCTATCAAACTCAATTCATTTGATTCGATTTCAACGCCTTTAAGGTCATCCGTTGTCGTTCGAATGTAGATGAAATCAAGGGATTGTTGTTAATTGTTGTTCATTGAAGTTCCTTTCGTCAAATTCAGTTGTTTTGAATCTATTGGAATGGGTTAAAGTTTACGCGTACTCCTTACAGTCAAATCAAGTCAATTAGATTGAGTTGTACTCAATTCTAGCTAATGAAAGTTCATTCTATCAAACTCAATTCATTTGATTCGATTTCAATGCCTTTAAGGTCATTCCTTGTCGTTGGAATGTAAATGAAATGAAGGGATTGATGTTGATTGTTGTTCATTGAAGTTCTTTTCGTCCGAATTAGTTGTTTTGAATCTATTGGAATGCATTAAAGTTTACTCGTTCTACTTACAGTCCAATCAAGTCAATTAGATTGAGTTGTACTCAATTCTAGCTAATCAAAGTTCATTCTATCAAACTCAATTCATTTGATTCGATTTCAATGCCTTTAAAGTCATTCCTTGTCGTTCGAATGTAAATGAAATCATGGGATTGATGTTGATTGTTGTTGATTGAAGTTCCTTTCGTCCGAATTAGTTGTTTTGAATCTATGGGAATGCGTTAAAGTGTACTCGCACTCCTTAGAGTCAAATCAAGTCAATTAGATTGAGTTGTACTCAATTCTAGCTAATCAAAGTTCATTCTATCAAACTCAATTCATTTGATTCGATTTCAAAGCCTTTAAAGTCATTCCTTGTCGTTCGAATGTAAATGAAATCATGGGATTGATGTTGATTGTTGTTGATTGAAGTTCCTTTCGTCCGAATTAGTTGTTTTGAATCTATGGGAATGCGTTAAAGTGTACTCGCACTCCTTAGAGTCAAATCAAGTCAATTAGATTGAGTTGTACTCAATTCTAGCTAATCAAAGTTCATTCTATCAAACTCAATTCATTTGATTCGATTTGAATACCTTTAAGGTCTTCCCTTGTCGTTCGAATGTAAATGAAATGAACGGATTGATGTTGATTGTTGTTGATTGAAGTTCCTTTCGTTCGAATTAGTTGTTTTGAATCTATTGGAATGCATTAAAGTTTACTCGTTCTACTTACAGTCAAATCAAGTCATTTAGATTGAGTTTTACTCAATTCTATCTAATCAAAGTTCATTCTATCAAACTCAATACATTTGATTTGATTTGAATGCCTTTAAGGTCGTCCCTTGTCGTTCGAATGTAAATGAAATCAAGGGATTGTTGTTCATTGTTGTTCATTGAAGTTCCTTTCGTTCGAATTAGTTGTTTTGAATCTATTGGAATGCGTTAAAGTTTACTCGTTCTCCTTAGAGTAGGATCAAGTCAATTAGATTGAGTTGTACTTAATTCTATCTAATCAAAGTTCATTCTCTCAAACTCAATTCATTTGATTCGATTTGACTACCTTTAAGGTCTTCCCTTGTCGTTCGAATGTAAATGAAATGAAGGGATTGATGTTGATTGTTGTTGATTGAAGATCCTTTCGTCCGAATTAGTTGTTTTGAATCTATTGGAATGCATTAAAGTTTACTCGTTCTCATTAGAGTCAAATCAAGTCAATTAGATTGAGTTGTACTCAATTCTAGCTAATCAAAGTTCATTCTATCAAACTCAATTCATTTGATTCGATTTGACTACCTTTAAGGTCATCCCTTGTCGTTCGAATGTAAATGAAATGAAGGGATTGATGTTGATTGTTGTTGATTGAAGTTCCTTTCGTTCGAATTAGTTGTTTTGAATCTATTGGAATGCATTAAAGTTTACTCGTTCTACTTACAGTCAAATCAAGTCATTTAGATTGAGTTTTACTCAATTCTATCTAATCAAAGTTCATTCTATCAAACTCAATACATTTGATTTGATTTGAATGCCTTTAAGGTCGTCCCTTGTCGTTCGAATGTAAATGAAATCAAGGGATTGTTGTTCATTGTTGTTGATTGAAGTTCCTTTCGTCCGAATAAGTTGTTTTGAATCTATTGGAATGCATTAAAGTTTACTAGTTCTCATTACAGTCAAATCAAGTCAATTAGATTGAGTTGTACTCAATTCTAGCTAAGCAAAGTTCATTCTATCAAACTCAATTCATTTGATTCGATTTGACTACCTTTAAGGTCATTCCTTGTCGTTCGAATGTAAATGAAATGAAGGAATTGATGTTGATTGTTGTTGATTGAAGTTCCTTTCGTTCGAATTAGTTGTTTTGAATCTATTGGAATGCATTAAAGTTTACTCGTTCTACTTACAGTCAAATCAAGTCATTTAGATTGAGTTTTACTCAATTCTATCTAATAAAAGTTCATTCTATCAAACTCAATGCATTTGATTTGATTTGAATGCCTTTAAGGTCGTCCCTTGTCGTTCGAATGTTAATGAAATCAAGGGATTGTTGTTCATTGTTTTTGATTGAAGTTCCTTTCGTCAAATTCAGTTGTTTTGAATCTATTGGAATGGGTTAAAGTTTACTCGTACTCCTTACAGTCAAATCAAGTCAATTAGATTGAGTTGTACTCAATTCTAGCTAATCAAAGTTCATTCTATCAAACTCAATTCATTTGATTCGATTTCAATGCCTTTAAGGTCATTCCTTGTCGTTCGAATGTAAATGAAATGACGGGATTGATGTTGATTGTTGTTGATTGAAGTTCCTTTCGTTCGAATTAGTTGTTTTGAATCTATAGGAATGCGTTAAAGTTTACTCGTTCTCCTTAGAGTAGGATCAAGTCAATTAGATTGAGTTGTACTTAATTCTATCTAATCAAAGTTCATTCTCTCAAACTCAATTCATTTGATTCGATTTGACTACCTTTAAGGTCTTCCCTTGTCGTTCGAATGTAAATGAAATGAAGGGATTGATGTTGATTGTTGTTGATTGAAGATCCTTTCGTCCGAATTAGTTGTTTTGAATCTATTGGAATGCATTAAAGTTTACTCGTACTCCTTACAGTCAAATCAAGTCAATTAGATTGAGTTGTACTCAATTCTAGCTAATCAAAGTTCATTCTATCAAACTCAATTCATTTGATTCGATTTGACTACCTTTAAGGTCATCCCTTGTCGTTCGAATGTAAATGAAATGAAAGGATTGATGTTGATTGTTGTTGATTGAAGTTCCTTTCGTTCGAATTAGTTGTTTTGAATCTATTGGAATGCATTAAAGTTTACTCGTTCTACTTACAGTCAAATCAAGTCATTTAGATTGAGTTTTACTCAATTCTATCTAATCAAAGTTCATTCTATCAAACTCAATGCATTTGATTTGATTTGAATGCCTTTAAGGTCGTCCCTTGTCGTTCGAATGTTAATGAAATCAAGGGATTGTTGTTCATTGTTGTTGATTGAAGTTCCTTTCCTCCGATTCAGTTGTTTTGAATCTTTTGGAATTTGTTAAAGTTTACTCGTTCTCATTACAGTCAAATCAAGTCAATGAGATTGCGTTGTACTGAATTCTAACTAATCAAAGTTCATTCTATCAAACTCAATTCATTTGATTCGATTTCAACGCCTTTAAGGTCATCCGTTGTCGTTCGAATGTATATGAAATCAAGGGATTGTTGTTAATTGTTGTTCATTGAAGTTCCTTTCGTCAAATTCAGTTGTTTTGAATCTATTGGAATGGGTTAAAGTTTACGCGTACTCCTTACAGTCAAATCAAGTCAATTAGATTGAGTTGTACTCAATTCTAGCTAATGAAAGTTCATTCTATCAAACTCAATTCATTTGATTCGATTTCAATGCCTTTAAGGTCATTCCTTGTCGTTGGAATGTAAATGAAATGAAGGGATTGATGTTGATTGTTGTTCATTGAAGTTCTTTTCGTCCGAATTAGTTGTTTTGAATCTATTGGAATGCATTAAAGTTTACTCGTTCTACTTACAGTCCAATCAAGTCAATTAGATTGAGTTGTACTCAATTCTAGCTAATCAAAGTTCATTCTATCAAACTCAATTCATTTGATTCGATTTCAATGCCTTTAAAGTCATTCCTTGTCGTTCGAATGTAAATGAAATCATGGGATTGATGTTGATTGTTGTTGATTGAAGTTCCTTTCGTCCGAATTAGTTGTTTTGAATCTATTGGAATGCATTAAAGTTTACTCGTTCTAGTTACAGTCAAATCAAGTCAATTAGATTGAGTTGTACTCAATTCTAGCTAATCAAAGTTCATTCTATCAAACTCAATTCATTTGATTCGATTTCAATGCCTTTAAAGTCATTCCTTGTCGTTCGAATGTAAATGAAATCATGGGATTGATGTTGATTGTTGTTGATTGAAGTTCCTTTCGTCCGAATTAGTTGTTTTGAATCTATTGGAATGCATTAAAGTTTACTCGTTCTACTTACAGTCAAATCAAGTCAATTAGATTGAGTTGTACTCAATTCTAGCTAATCAAAGTTCATTCTATCAAACTCAATTGATTTGATTCGATTTGACTACCTTTAAGGTCATCCGTTGTCGTTCGAATGTAAATGAAATGAAGGGATTGATGTTGATTGTTGTTGATTGAAGTTCCTTTCGTTCGAATTAGTTGTTTTGAATCTATTGGAATGCATTAAAGTTTACTCGTTCTATTTACAGTCAAATCAAGTCAATTAGATTGAGTTGTACTTAATTCTAACTAATCAAAGTTCATTCTATCAAACTCAATTCATTTGATTCGATTTCAACGCCTTTAAGCTCATCCGTTGTCGTTCGAATGTAGATTAAATCAAGGGATTGTTGTTAATTGTTGTTCATTGAAGTTCCTTTCGTCAAATTCAGTTGTTTTGAATCTATGGGAATGCGTTAAAGTGTACTCGCACTCCTTAGAGTCAAATCAAGTCAATTAGATTGAGTTGTACTCAATTCTAGCTAATCAAAGTTCATTCCATCAAACTCAATTCATTTGATTCGATTTCAATGCCTTTAAGGTCATTCCTTGTCGTTCGAATGTAAATGAAATAAAGGGATTGTTGTTAATTGTTGTTGATTGAAGTTCCTTTCCTCCGATTCAGTTGTTTTGAATCTATTGGAATGCGTTAAAGTTTACTCGTTCTCCTTAGAGTCAAATCAAGTCAATTAGATTGAGTTTTACTCAATTCTATCTAATCAAAGTTCATTCTATCAAACTCAATACATTTGATTTGATTTGAATGCCTTTAAGGTCGTCCCTTGTCTTTCGAATGTAAATGAAATCAAGGGATTGTTGTTCATTGTTGTTGATTGAAGTTCCTTTCGTCCGATTCAGTTGTTTTGAATCTATTGCAATGCGTTAAAGTTTACTCGTTCTCCTTACAGTCAAATCAAGTCAATTAGATTGAGTTGTACTCAATTCTAGCTAATCAAAGTTCATTCTATCAAACTCAATTCATTTGATTCGATTTGACTACCTTTAAGGTCATCCCTTGTCGTTCGAATGTAAATGAAATGAAGGGATTGATGTTGATTGTTGTTGATTGAAGTTCCTTTCGTTCGAATTAGTTGTTTTGAATCTATTGGAATGCATTAAAGTTTACTCGTTCTATTTACAGTCAAATCAAGTCATTTAGATTGAGTTTTACTCAATTCTATCTAATCAAAGTTCATTCTATCAAACTCAATACATTTGATTTGATTTGAATACCTTTAAGGTCGTCCCTTCTCGTTCGAATGTAAATGAAATCAAGGGATTGTTGTTCATTGTTGTTGATTGAAGTTCCTTTGCTCCGATTCAGTTGTTTTGAATCTTTTGGAATGGGTTAAAGTTTACTCGTTCTCATTACAGTCAAATCAAGTCAATGAGATTGCGTTGTACTGAATTCTAACTAATCAAAGTTCATTCTATCAAACTCAATTCATTTGATTCGATTTCAACGCCTTTAAGGTCATCCGTTGTCGTTCGAATGTAGATGAAATCAAGGGATTGTTGTTAATTGTTGTTCATTGAAGTTCCTTTCGTCAAATTCAGTTGTTTTGAATCTATTGGAATGGGTTAAAGTTTACGCGTACTCCTTACAGTCAAATCAAGTCAATTAGATTGAGTTGTACTCAATTCTAGCTAATGAAAGTTCATTCTATCAAACTCAATTCATTTGATTCGATTTCAATGCCTTTAAGGTCATTCCTTGTCGTTGGAATGTAAATGAAATGAAGGGATTGATGTTGATTGTTGTTCATTGAAGTTCTTTTCGTCCGAATTAGTTGTTTTGAATCTATTGGAATGCATTAAAGTTTACTCGTTCTACTTACAGTCCAATCAAGTCAATTAGATTGAGTTGTACTCAATTCTAGCTAATCAAAGTTCATTCTATCAAACTCAATTCATTTGATTCGATTTGACTACCTTTAAGGTCATCCCTTGTCGTTCGAATGTAAATGAAATGAAGGGATTGATGTTGATTGTTGTTGATTGAAGTTCCTTTCGTTCGAATTAGTTGTTTTGAATCTATTGGAATGCATTAAAGTTTACTCGTTTTACTTACAGTCAAATCAAGTCATTTAGATTGAGTTTTACTCAATTCTATCTAATCAAAGTTCATTCTATCAAACTCAATACATTTGATTTGATTTGAATGCCTTTAAGGTCATCCCTTGTCGTTCGAATGTAAATGAAATCAAGGGATTGTTGTTCATTGTTGTTGATTGAAGTTCCTTTCGTCCGATTCAGTTGTTTTGAATCTATTGCAATGCGTTAAAGTTTACTCGTTCTCCTTACAGTCAAATCAAGTCAATTAGATTGAGTTGTACTCAATTCTAGCTAATCAAAGTTCATTCTATCAAACTCAATTCATTTGATTCGATTTGACTACCTTTAAGGTCATCCCTTGTCGTTCGAATGTAAATGAAATGAAGGGATTGATGTTGATTGTTGTTGATTGAAGTTCCTTTCGTTCGAATTAGTTGTTTTGAATCTATTGGAATGCATTAAAGTTTACTCGTTCTACTTACAGTCAAATCAAGTCATTTAGATTGAGTTTTACTCAATTCTATCTAATCAAAGTTCATTCTATCAAACTCAATGCATTTGATTTGATTTGAATGCCTTTAAGGTCGTCCCTTGTCGTTCGAATGTAAATGAAATGAACGGATTGATGTTGATTGTTGTTGATTGAAGTTCCTTTCGTTCGAATTAGTTGTTTTGAATCTTTTGGAATGGGTTAAAGTTTACTCGTTCTCATTACAGTCAAATCAAGTCAATGAGATTGCGTTGTACTGAATTCTAACTAATCAAAGTTCATTCTATCAAACTCAATTCATTTGATTCGATTTCAACGCCTTTAAGGTCATCCGTTGTCGTTCGAATGTAGATGAAATCAAGGGATTGTTGTTAATTGTTGTTCATTGAAGTTCCTTTCGTCAAATTCAGTTGTTTTGAATCTATTGGAATGGGTTAAAGTTTACGCGTACTCCTTACAGTCAAATCAAGTCAATTAGATTGAGTTGTACTCAATTCTAGCTAATGAAAGTTCATTCTATCAAACTCAATTCATTTGATTCGATTTCAATGCCTTTAAGGTCATTCCTTGTCGTTGGAATGTAAATGAAATGAAGGGATTGATGTTGATTGTTGTTCATTGAAGTTCTTTTCGTCCGAATTAGTTGTTTTGAATCTATTGGAATGCATTAAAGTTTACTCGTTCTACTTACAGTCCAATCAAGTCAATTAGATTGAGTTGTACTCAATTCTAGCTAATCAAAGTTCATTCTATCAAACTCAATTCATTTGATTCGATTTGACTACCTTTAAGGTCATCCCTTGTCGTTCGAATGTAAATGAAATGAAGGGATTGATGTTGATTGTTGTTGATTGAAGTTCCTTTCGTTCGAATTAGTTGTTTTGAATCTATTGGAATGCATTAAAGTTTACTCGTTCTACTTACAGTCAAATCAAGTCATTTAGATTGAGTTTTACTCAATTCTATCTAATCAAAGTTCATTCTATCAAACTCAATACATTTGATTTGATTTGAATGCCTTTAAGGTCATCCCTTGTCGTTCGAATGTAAATGAAATCAAGGGATTGTTGTTGATTGTTGTTGATTGAAGTTCCTTTCGTCCGATTCAGTTGTTTTGAATCTATTGCAATGCGTTAAAGTTTACTCGTTCTCCTTACAGTCAAATCAAGTCAATTAGATTGAGTTGTACTCAATTCTAGCTAATCAAAGTTCATTCTATCAAACTCAATTCATTTGATTCGATTTGACTACCTTTAAGGTCATCCCTTGTCGTTCGAATGTAAATGAAATGAAGGGATTGATGTTGATTGTTGTTGATTGAAGTTCCTTTCGTTCGAATTAGTTGTTTTGAATCTATTGGAATGCATTAAAGTTTACTCGTTCTACTTACAGTCAAATCAAGTCATTTAGATTGAGTTTTACTCAATTCTATCTAATCAAAGTTCATTCTATCAAACTCAATGCATTTGATTTGATTTGAATGCCTTTAAGGTCGTCCCTTGTCGTTCGAATGTAAATGAAATGAACGGATTGATGTTGATTGTTGTTGATTGAAGTTCCTTTCGTTCGAATTAGTTGTTTTGAATCTATTGGAATGCATTAAAGTTTACTCGTTCTACTTACAGTCAAATCAAGTCATTTAGATTGAGTTTTACTCAATTCTATCTAATCAAAGTTCATTCTATCAAACTCAATGCATTTGATTTGATTTGAATGCCTTTAAGGTCGTCCCTTGTCGTTCGAATGTAAATGAAATCAAGGGATTGTTGTTCATTGTTGTTGATTGAAGTTCCTTTCGTCCGATTCAGTTGTTTTGAATCTATTGTAATGCGTTAAAGTTTACTCGTTCTCCTTACAGTCAAATCAAGTCAATTAGATTGAGTTGTACTCAATTCTAGCTAATCAAAGTTCATTCTATCAAACTCAATTCATTTGATTCGATTTGACTACCTTTAAGGTCATCCCTTGTCGTTCGAATGTAAATGAAATGAAGGGATTGATGTTGATTGTTGTTGATTGAAGTTCCTTTCGTTCGAATTAGTTGTTTTGAATCTATTGGAATGCATTAAAGTTTACTCGTTCTACTTACAGTCAAATCAAGTCATTTAGATTGAGTTTTACTCAATTCTATCTAATCAAAGTTCATTCTATCAAACTCAATACATTTGATTTGATTTGAATACCTTTAAGGTCGTCCCTTCTCGTTCGAATGTAAATGAAATCAAGGGATTGTTGTTCATTGTTGTTGATTGAAGTTCCTTTGCTCCGATTCAGTTGTTTTGAATCTTTTGGAATGGGTTAAAGTTTACTCGTTCTCATTACAGTCAAATCAAGTCAATGAGATTGCGTTGTACTGAATTCTAACTAATCAAAGTTCATTCTATCAAACTCAATTCATTTGATTCGATTTCAAAGCCTTTAAAGTCATTCCTTGTCGTTCGAATGTAAATGAAATCATGGGATTGATGTTGATTGTTGTTGATTGAAGTTCCTTTCGTCCGAATTAGTTGTTTTGAATCTATGGGAATGCGTTAAAGTGTACTCGCACTCCTTAGAGTCAAATCAAGTCAATTAGATTGAGTTGTACTCAATTCTTGCTAATCAAAGTTCATTCTATCAAACTCAATTCATTTGATTCGATTTGAATACCTTTAAGGTCTTCCCTTGTCGTTCGAATGTAAATGAAATGAACGGATTGATGTTGATTGTTGTTGATTGAAGTTCCTTTCGTTCGAATTAGTTGTTTTGAATCTATTGGAATGCATTAAAGTTTACTCGTTCTACTTACAGTCAAATCAAGTCATTTAGATTGAGTTTTACTCAATTCTATCTAATCAAAGTTCATTCTATCAAACTCAATGCATTTGATTTGATTTGAATGCCTTTAAGGTCGTCCCTTGTCGTTCGAATGTAAATGAAATCAAGGGATTGTTGTTCATTGTTGTTGATTGAAGTTCCTTTCGTCCGATTCAGTTGTTTTGAATCTATTGTAATGCGTTAAAGTTTACTCGTTCTCCTTACAGTCAAATCAAGTCAATTAGATTGAGTTGTACTGAATTCTAACTAATCAAAGTTCATTCTATCAAACTCAATTCATTTGATTCGATTTCAACGCCTTTAAGGTCATCCGTTGTCGTTCGAATGTAGATGAAATCAAGGGATTGTTGTTAATTGTTGTTCATTGAAGTTCCTTTCGTCAAATTCAGTTGTTTTGAATCTATTGGAATGGGTTAAAGTTTACGCGTACTCCTTACAGTCAAATCAAGTCAATTAGATTGAGTTGTACTCAATTCTAGCTAATGAAAGTTCATTCTATCAAACTCAATTCATATGATTCGATTTCAATGCCTTTAAGGTCATTCCTTGTCGTTGGAATGTAAATGAAATGAAGGGATTGATGTTGATTGTTGTTCATTGAAGTTCTTTTCGTCCGAATTAGTTGTTTTGAATCTATTGGAATGCATTAAAGTTTACTCGTTCTACTTACAGTCCAATCAAGTCAATTAGATTGAGTTGTACTCAATTCTAGCTAATCAAAGTTCATTCTATCAAACTCAATTCATTTGATTCGATTTGACTACCTTTAAGGTCATCCCTTGTCGTTCGAATGTAAATGAAATGAAGGGATTGATGTTGATTGTTGTTGATTGAAGTTCCTTACGTTCGAATTAGTTGTTTTGAATCTATTGGAATGCATTAAAGTTTACTCGTTCTACTTACAGTCAAATCAAGTCATTTAGATTGAGTTTTACTCAATTCTATCTAATCAAAGTTCATTCTATCAAACTCAATACATTTGATTTGATTTGAATGCCTTTAAGGTCATCCCTTGTCGTTCGAATGTAAATGAAATCAAGGGATTGTTGTTCATTGTTGTTGATTGAAGTTCCTTTCGTCCGATTCAGTTGTTTTGAATCTATTGCAATGCGTTAAAGTTTACTCGTTCTCCTTACAGTCAAATCAAGTCAATTAGATTGAGTTGTACTCAATTCTAGCTAATCAAAGTTCATTCTATCAAACTCAATTCATTTGATTCGATTTGACTACCTTTAAGGTCATCCCTTGTCGTTCGAATGTAAATGAAATGAAGGGATTGATGTTGATTGTTGTTGATTGAAGTTCCTTTCGTTCGAATTAGTTGTTTTGAATCTATTGGAATGCATTAAAGTTTACTCGTTCTACTTACAGTCAAATCAAGTCATTTAGATTGAGTTTTACTCAATTCTATCTAATCAAAGTTCATTCTATCAAACTCAATGCATTTGATTTGATTTGAATGCCTTTAAGGTCGTCCCTTGTCGTTCGAATGTAAATGAAATGAACGGATTGATGTTGATTGTTGTTGATTGAAGTTCCTTTCGTTCGAATTAGTTGTTTTGAATCTATTGGAATGCATTAAAGTTTACTCGTTCTACTTACAGTCAAATCAAGTCATTTAGATTGAGTTTTACTCAATTCTATCTAATCAAAGTTCATTCTATCAAACTCAATGCATTTGATTTGATTTGAATGCCTTTAAGGTCGTCCCTTGTCGTTCGAATGTAAATGAAATCAAGGGATTGTTGTTCATTGTTGTTGATTGAAGTTCCTTTCGTCCGATTCAGTTGTTTTGAATCTATTGTAATGCGTTAAAGTTTACTCGTTCTCCTTACAGTCAAATCAAGTCAATTAGATTGAGTTGTACTCAATTCTAGCTAATCAAAGTTCATTCTATCAAACTCAATTCATTTGATTCGATTTGACTACCTTTAAGGTCATCCCTTGTCGTTCGAATGTAAATGAAATGAAGGGATTGATGTTGATTGTTGTTGATTGAAGTTCCTTTCGTTCGAATTAGTTGTTTTGAATCTATTGGAATGCATTAAAGTTTACTCGTTCTACTTACAGTCAAATCAAGTCATTTAGATTGAGTTTTACTCAATTCTATCTAATCAAAGTTCATTCTATCAAACTCAATGCATTTGATTTGATTTGAATGCCTTTAAGGTCGTCCCTTGTCGTTCGAATGTTAATGAAATCAAGGGATTGTTGTTCATTGTTGTTGATTGAAGTTCCTTTCCTCCGATTCAGTTGTTTTGAATCTTTTGGAATGTGTTAAAGTTTACTCGTTCTCATTACAGTCAAATCAAGTCAATGAGATTGCGTTGTACTGAATTCTAACTAATCAAAGTTCATTCTATCAAACTCAATTCATTTGATTCGATTTCAACGCCTTTAAGGTCATCCGTTGTCGTTCGAATGTAGATGAAATCATGGGATTGTTGTTAATTGTTGTTCATTGAAGTTCCATTCGTCAAATTCAGTTGTTTTGAATCTATTGGAATGGGTTAAAGTTTACGCGTACTCCTTACAGTCAAATCAAGTCAATTAGATTGAGTTGTACTCAATTCTAGCTAATGAAAGTTCATTCTATCAAACTCAATTCATTTGATTCGATTTCAATGCTTTTAAGGTCATTCCTTGTCGTTGGAATGTAAATGAAATGAAGGGATTGATGTTGATTGTTGTTGATTGAAGTTCTTTTCGTCCGAATTAGTTGTTTTGAATCTATTGGAATGCATTAAAGTTTACTCGTTCTACTTACAGTCCAATCAAGTCAATTAGATTGAGTTGTACTCAATTCTAGCTAATCAAAGTTCATTCTATCAAACTCAATTCATTTGATTCGATTTCAATGCCTTTAAAGTCATTCCTTGTCGTTCGAATGTAAATGAAATCATGGGATTGATGTTGATTGTTGTTGATTGAAGTTCCTTTCGTCCGAATTAGTTGTTTTGAATCTATTGGAATGCATTAAAGTTTACTCGTTCTACTTACAGTCAAATCAAGTCAATTAGATTGAGTTGTACTCAATTCTAGCTAATCAAAGTTCATTCTATCAAACTCAATTGATTTGATTCGATTTGACTACCTTTAAGGTCATCCGTTGTCGTTCGAATGTAAATGAAATGAAGGGATTGATGTTGATTGTTGTTGATTGAAGTTCCTTTCGTTCGAATTAGTTGTTTTGAATCTATTGGAATGCATTAAAGTTTACTCGTTCTATTTACAGTCAAATCAAGTCAATTAGATTGAGTTGTACTTAATTCTAACTAATCAAAGTTCATTCTATCAAACTCAATTCATTTGATTCGATTTCAACGCCTTTAAGCTCATCCGTTGTCGTTCGAATGTAGATTAAATCAAGGGATTGTTGTTAATTGTTGTTCATTGAAGTTCCTTTCGTCAAATTCAGTTGTTTTGAATCTATGGGAATGCGTTAAAGTGTACTCGCACTCCTTAGAGTCAAATCAAGTCAATTAGATTGAGTTGTACTCAATTCTAGCTAATCAAAGTTCATTCCATCAAACTCAATTCATTTGATTCGATTTCAATGCCTTTAAGGTCATTCCTTGTCGTTCGAATGTAAATGAAATAAAGGGATTGTTGTTAATTGTTGTTGATTGAAGTTCCTTTCCTCCGATTCAGTTGTTTTGAATCTATTGGAATGCGTTAAAGTTTACTCGTTCTCATTACAGTCAAATCAAGTCAATTAGATTGAGTTGTACTCAATTCTAGCTAATCAAAGTTCATTCTATCAAACTCAATTCATTTGATTCGATTTGACTACCTTTAAGGTCATCCCTTGTCGTTCGAATGTAAATGAAATGAAGGAATTGATGTTGATTGTTGTTGATTGAAGTTCCTTTCGTTCGAATTAGTTGTTTTGAATCTATTGGAATGCATTAAAGTTTACTCGTTCTATTTACAGTCAAATCAAGTCATTTAGATTGAGTTTTACTCAATTCTAGCTAATCAAAATTCATTCTATCAAACTCAATTCATTTGATTCGATTTGACTACCTTTAAGGTCATCCTTTGTCGTTCGAATGTAAATGAAATGAAGGGATTGATGTTGATTGTTGTTGATTGAAGTTCCTTTCGTTCGAATTAGTTGTTTTGAATCTATTGGAATGCATTAAAGTTTACTCGTTCTACTTACAGTCAAATCATGTCATTTAGATTGAGTTTTACTAAATTCTAGCTAATCAAAGTTCATTCTATCAAACTCAATTCATTTGATTCGATTTGACTACCTTTAAGGTCATCCCTTGTCGTTCGAATGTAAATGAAATGAAGGGATTGATGTTGATTGTTGTTGATTGAAGTTCCTTTCGTTCGAATTAGTTGTTTTGAATCTATTGGAATGCATTAAAGTTTACTCGTTCTACTTACAGTCAAATCAAGTCATTTAGATTGAGTTTTACTCAATTCTATCTAATCAAAGTTCATTCTATCAAACTCAATGCTTTTGATTTGATTTGAATGCCTTTAAGGTCGTCCCTTGTCGTTCGAATGTTAATGAAATCAAGGGATTGTTGTTCATGGTTGTTGATTGAAGTTCGTTTCCTCCGATTCAGTTGTTTTGAATCTATTGGAATGCATTAAAGTTTACTCGTACTCCTTACAGTCAAATCAAGTCAATTAGATTGAGTTGTACTCAATTCTAGCTAATCAAAGTTCATTCTATCAAACTCAATTCATTTGATTCGATTTGACTACCTTTAAGGTCATCCCTTGTCGTTCGAATGTAAATGAAATGAAAGGATTGATGTTGATTGTTGTTGATTGAAGTTCCTTTCGTTCGAATTAGTTGTTTTGAATCTATTGGAATGCATTAAAGTTTACTCGTTCTACTTACAGTCAAATCAAGTCATTTAGATTGAGTTTTACTCAATTCTATCTAATCAAAGTTCATTCTATCAAACTCAATGCATTTGATTTGATTTGAATGCCTTTAAGGTCGTCCCTTGTCGTTCGAATGTTAATGAAATCAAGGGATTGTTGTTCATTGTTGTTGATTGAAGTTCCTTTCCTCCGATTCAGTTGTTTTGAATCTTTTGGAATGTGTTAAAGTTTACTCGTTCTCATTACAGTCAAATCAAGTCAATGAGATTGCGTTGTACTGAATTCTAACTAATCAAAGTTCATTCTATCAAACTCAATTCATTTGATTCGATTTCAACGCCTTTAAGGTCATCCGTTGTCGTTCGAATGTAGATGAAATCAAGGGATTGTTGTTAATTGTTGTTCATTGAAGTTCCTTTCGTCAAATTCAGTTGTTTTGAATCTATTGGAATGGGTTAAAGTTTACGCGTACTCCTTACAGTCAGATCAAGTCAATTAGATTGAGTTGTACTCAATTCTAGCTAATGAAAGTTCATTCTATCAAACTCAATTCATTTGATTCGATTTCAATGCCTTTAAGGTCATTCCTTGTCGTTGGAATGTAAATGAAATGAAGGGATTGATGTTGATTGTTGTTCATTGAAGTTCTTTTCGTCCGAATTAGTGGTTTTGAATCTATTGGAATGCATTAAAGTTTACTCGTTCTCCTTAGAGTCAAATCAAGTCAATTAGATTCAGTTGTACTCAATTCTAGCTAATCAAAGTTCATTCTATCAAACTCAATTCATTTGATTTGATTTGAATACCTTTAAGGTCTTCCCTTGTCGTTCGAATGTAAATGAAATGAACGGATTGATGTTGATTGTTGTTGATTGAAGTTCCTTTCGTTCGAATTAGTTGTTTTGAATCTATTGGAATGCATTAAAGTTTACTCGTTCTACTTACAGTCAAATCAAGTCATTTAGATTGAGTTTTACTCAATTCTATCTAATCAAAGTTCATTCTATCAAACTCAATACATTTGATTTGATTTGAATGCCTTTAAGGTCGTCCCTTGTCGTTGGAATGTTAATGAAATCAAGGGATTGTTGTTCATTGTTGTTGATTGAATATCCTTTCGTCCGATTCAGTTGTTTTGAATCTATTGCAATGCGTTAAAGTTTACTCGTTCTCCTTACAGTCAAATCAAGTCAATTAGATTGAGTTGTACTCAATTCTAGCTAATCAAAGTTCATTCTATCAAACTCAATTCATTTGATTCGATTTCAACGCCTTTAAGGTCATCCGTTGTCGTTCGAATGTAGATGAAATCAAGGGATTGTTGGTAATTGTTGTTCATTGAAGTTCCCTTCGTCAAATTCAGTTGTTTTGAATCTATTGGAATGGGTTACAGTTTACTCGTACTCCTTACAGTCAAATCAAGTCAATTAGATTGAGTTGTACTCAATTCTAGCTAATCAAAGTTCATTCTATCAAACTCAATTCATTTGATTCGATTTGACTACCTTTAAGGTCATCCCTTGTCGTTCGAATGTAAATGAAATGAAAGGATTGATGTTGATTGTTGTTGATTGAAGTTCCTTTCGTTTGAATTAGTTGTTTTGAATCTATTGGAATGCATTAAAGTTTACTCGTTCTACTTACAGTCAAATCAAGTCATTTAGATTGAGTTTTACTCAATTCTATCTAATCAAAGTTCATTCTATCAAACTCAATGCATTTGATTTGATTTGAATGCCTTTAAGGTCGTCCCTTGTCGTTCGAATGTTAATGAAATCAAGGGATTGTTGTTCATTGTTGTTGATTGAAGTTCCTTTCCTCCGATTCAGTTGTTTTGAATCTTTTGGAATGTGTTAAAGTTTACTCGTTCTCATTACAGTCAAATCAAGTCAATGAGATTGCGTTGTACTGAATTCTAACTAATCAAAGTTCATTCTATCAAACTCAATTCATTTGATTCGATTTCAACGCCTTTAAGGTCATCCGTTGTCGTTCGAATGTAGATGAAATCAAGGGATTGTTGTTAATTGTTGTTCATTGAAGTTCCTTTCGTCAAATTCAGTTGTTTTGAATCTATTGGAATGGGTTAAAGTTTACGCGTACTCCTTACAGTCAAATCAAGTCAATTAGATTGAGTTGTACTCAATTCTAGCTAATCAAAGTTCATTCTATCAAACTCAATTCATTTGATTCGATTTGACTACCTTTAAGGTGATCCCTTGTCGTTCGAATGTAAATGAAATGAAAGGATTGATGTTGATTGTTGTTGATTGAAGTTCCTTTCGTTCGAATTAGTTGTTTTGAATCTATTGGAATGCATTAAAGTTTACTCGTTCTACTTACAGTCAAATCAAGTCATTTAGATTGAGTTTTACTCAATTCTATCTAATCAAAGTTCATTCTATCAAACTCAATGCATTTGATTTGATTTGAATGCCTTTAAGGTCGTCCCTTGTCGTTCGAATGTTAATGAAATCAAGGGATTGTTGTTCATTGTTGTTGATTGAAGTTCCTTTCCTCCGATTCAGTTGTTTTGAATCTTTTGGAATGTGTTAAAGTTTACTCGTTCTCATTACAGTCAAATCAAGTCAATGAGATTGCGTTGTACTGAATTCTAACTAATCAAAGTTCATTCTATCAAACTCAATTCATTTGATTCGATTTCAACGCCTTTAAGGTCATCCGTTGTCGTTCGAATGTAGATGAAATCAAGGGATTGTTGTTAATTGTTGTTCATTGAAGTTCCTTTCGTCAAATTCAGTTGTTTTGAATCTATTGGAATGGGTTAAAGTTTACGCGTACTCCTTACAGTCAGATCAAGTCAATTAGATTGAGTTGTACTCAATTCTAGCTAATGAAAGTTCATTCTATCAAACTCAATTCATTTGATTCGATTTCAATGCCTTTAAGGTCATTCCTTGTCGTTGGAATGTAAATGAAATGAAGGGATTGATGTTGATTGTTGTTCATTGAAGTTCTTTTCGTCCGAATTAGTTGTTTTGAATCTATTGGAATGAGTTAAAGTTTACTCGTTCTCCTTAGAGTCAAATCAAGTCAATTAGATTGAGTTGTACTCAATTCTAGCTAATCAAAGTTCATTCTATCAAACTCAATTCATTTGATTCGATTTGAATACCTTTAAGGTCTTCCCTTGTCGTTCGAATGTAAATGAAATGAAGTGATTGATGTTGATTGTTGTTGATTGAAGTTCCTTTCGTCCGAATTAGTTGTTTTGAATCTATTGGAATGCATTAAAGTTTACTCGTTCTCCTTAGAGTCAAATCAAGTCAATTAGATTGAGTTGTACTCAATTCTAGCTAATCAAAGTTCATTCTATCAAACTCAATTCATTTGATTTGATTTGAATACCTTTAAGGTCTTCCCTTGTCGTTCGAATGTAAATGAAATGAACGGATTGATGTTGATTGTTGTTGATTGAAGTTCCTTTCGTTCGAATTAGTTGTTTTGAATCTATTGAAATGTATTAAAGTTTACTCGTTCTACTTACAGTCAAATCAAGTCATTTAGATTGAGTTTTACTCAATTCTATCTAATCAAAGTTCATTCTATCAAACTCAATACATTTGACTTGATTTGAATGCCTTTAAGGTCGTCCCTTGTCGTTCGAATGTAAATGAAATCAAGGGATTGTTGTTCATTGTTGTTGATTGAAGTTCCTTTCGTCCGATTCAGTTGTTTTGAATCTATTGTAATGCGTTAAAGTTTACTCGTTCTCCTTACAGTCAAATCAAGTCAATTAGATTGAGTTGTACTCAATTCTAGCTAATCAAAGTTCATTCTATCAAACTCAATTCATTTGATTCGATTTGACTACCTTTAAGGTCATCCCTTGTCGTTCGAATGTAAATGAAATGAAGGGATTGATGTTGATTGTTGTTGATTGAAGTTCCTTTCGTTCGAATTAGTTGTTTTGAATCTATTGGAATGCATTAAAGTTTACTCGTTCTACTTACAGTCAAATCAAGTCATTTAGATTGAGTTTTACTCAATTCTATCTAATCAAAGTTCATTCTATCAAACTCAATGCATTTGATTTGATTTGAATGCCTTTAAGGTCGTCCCTTGTCGTTCGAATGTTAATGAAATCAAGGGATTGTTGTTCATTGTTGTTGATTGAAGTTCCTTTCCTCCGATTCAGTTGTTTTGAATCTTTTGGAATGTGTTAAAGTTTACTCGTTCTCATTACAGTCAAATCAAGTCAATGAGATTGCGTTGTACTGAATTCTAACTAATCAAAGTTCATTCTATCAAACTCAATTCATTTGATTCGATTTCAACGCCTTTAAGGTCATCCGTTGTCGTTCGAATGTAGATGAAATCAAGGGATTGTTGTTAATTGTTGTTCATTGAAGTTCCCTTCGTCAAATTCAGTTGTTTTGAATCTATTGGAATGGGTTACAGTTTACTCGTACTCCTTACAGTCAAATCAAGTAATTTAGATTGAGTTGTACTCAATTCTAGCTAATGAAAGTTCATTCTATCAAACTCAATTCATTTGATTCGATTTCAATGCCTTTAAGGTCATTCCTTGTCGTTCGAATGTAAATGAAATGAAGGGATTGATGTTGATTGTTGTTGATTGAAGTTCCTTTCGTTCGAATTAGTTGTTTTGAATCTATTGGAATGCGTTAAAGTTTACTCGTTCTCCTTAGAGTAGAATCAAGTCAATTAGATTGAGTTGTACTTAATTCTAGCTAATCAAAGTTCATTCTCTCAAACTCAATTCATTTGATTCGATTTGACTACCTTTAAGGTCTTCCCTTGTCGTTCGAATGTAAATGAAATGAAGGGATTGATGTTGATTGTTGTTGATTGAAGATCCTTTCGTCCGAATTAGTTGTTTTGAATCTATTGGAATGCATTAAAGTTTACTAGTTCTCATTACAGTCAAATGAAGTCAATTAGATTGAGTTGTACTCAATTCTAGCTAATCAAAGTTCATTCTATCAAACTCAATTCATTTGATTCGATTTGACTACCTTTAAGGTCATCCCTTGTCGTTCGAATGTAAATGAAATGAAGGAATTGATGTTGATTGTTGTTGATTGAAGTTCCTTTCGTTCGAATTAGTTGTTTTGAATCTATTGGAATGCATTAAAGTTTACTCGTTCTATTTACAGTCAAATCAAGTCATTTAGATTGAGTTTTACTCAATTCTAGCTAATCAAAGTTCATTCTATCAAACTCAATTCATTTGATTCGATTTGACTACCTTTAAGGTCATCCTTTGTCGTTCGAATGTAAATGAAATGAAGGGATTGATGTTGATTGTTGTTGATTGAAGTTCCTTTCATGCGAATTAGTTGTTTTGAATCTATTGGAATGCATTAAAGTTTACTCGTTCTACTTACAGTCAAATCAAGTCATTTAGATTGAGTTTTACTAAATTCTAGCTAATCAAAGTTCATTCTATCAAACTCAATTCATTTGATTCGATTTGACTACCTTTAAGGTCATCCCTTGTCGTTCGAATGTAAATGAAATGAAGGGATTGATGTTTATTGTTGTTGATTGAAGTTCCTTTCGTTCGAATTAGTTGTTTTGAATCTATTGGAATGCATTAAAGTTTACTCGTTCTACTTACAGTCAAATCAAGTCATTTAGATTGAGTTTTACTTAATTCTATCTAATCAAAGTTCATTCTATCAAACTCAATGCATTTGATTTGATTTGAATGCCTTTAAGGTCGTCCCTTGTCGTTCGAATGTTAATGAAATCAAGGGATTGTTGTTCATTGTTGTTGATTGAAGTTCCTTTCCTCCGATTCAGTTGTTTTGAATCTATTGGAATGCATTAAAGTTTACTCGTTCTACTTACAGTCAAATCAAGTCAATTAGATTGAGTTGTACTCAATTCTAGCTAATCAAAGTTCATTCTATCAAACTCAATTCATTTGATTCAATTTGACTACCTTTAAGGTCATCCCTTGTCGTTCGAATGTAAATGAAATGAAAGGATTGATGTTGATTGTTGTTGATTGAAGTTCCTTTCGTTCGAATTAGTTGTTTTGAATCTATTGGAATGCATTAAAGTTTACTCGTTCTACTTACAGTCAAATCAAGTCATTTAGATTGAGTTTTACTCAATTCTATCTAATCAAAGTTCATTCTATCAAACTCAATGCATTTGAT
This sequence comes from Annona cherimola, assembly GCA_030490835.1. Classification (NCBI taxonomy): domain Eukaryota; kingdom Viridiplantae; phylum Streptophyta; class Magnoliopsida; order Magnoliales; family Annonaceae; genus Annona; species Annona cherimola. Next base: position 200,875 of record JASFXW010000015.1, on the reverse strand, counting down.
TTGATTTGAATGCCTTTAAGGTCGTCCCTTGTCGTTCGAATGTTAATGAAATCAAGGGATTGTTGTTCATTGTTGTTGATTGAAGTTCCTTTCCTCCGATTCAGTTGTTTTGAATCTTTTGGAATGTGTTAAAGTTTACTCGTTCTCATTACAGTCAAATCAAGTCAATGAGATTGCGTTGTACTGAATTCTAACTAATCAAAGTTCATTCTATCAAACTCAATTCATTTGATTCGATTTCAACGCCTTTAAGGTCATCCGTTGTCGTTCGAATGTAGATGAAATCAAGGGATTGTTGTTAATTGTTGTTCATTGAAGTTCCCTTCGTCAAATTCAGTTGTTTTGAATCTATTGGAATGGGTTACAGTTTACTCGTACTCCTTACAGTCAAATCAAGTAATTTAGATTGAGTTGTACTCAATTCTAGCTAATGAAAGTTCATTCTATCAAACTCAATTCATTTGATTCGATTTCAATGCCTTTAAGGTCATTCCTTGTCGTTCGAATGTAAATGAAATGAAGGGATTGATGTTGATTGTTGTTGATTGAAGTTCCTTTCGTTCGAATTAGTTGTTTTGAATCTATTGGAATGCGTTAAAGTTTACTCGTTCTCCTTAGAGTAGAATCAAGTCAATTAGATTGAGTTGTACTTAATTCTAGCTAATCAAAGTTCATTCTCTCAAACTCAATTCATTTGATTCGATTTGACTACCTTTAAGGTCTTCCCTTGTCGTTCGAATGTAAATGAAATGAAGGGATTGATGTTGATTGTTGTTGATTGAAGATCCTTTCGTCCGAATTAGTTGTTTTGAATCTATTGGAATGCATTAAAGTTTACTAGTTCTCATTACAGTCAAATGAAGTCAATTAGATTGAGTTGTACTCAATTCTAGCTAATCAAAGTTCATTCTATCAAACTCAATTCATTTGATTCGATTTGACTACCTTTAAGGTCATCCCTTGTCGTTCGAATGTAAATGAAATGAAGGAATTGATGTTGATTGTTGTTGATTGAAGTTCCTTTCGTTCGAATTAGTTGTTTTGAATCTATTGGAATGCATTAAAGTTTACTCGTTCTATTTACAGTCAAATCAAGTCATTTAGATTGAGTTTTACTCAATTCTAGCTAATCAAAGTTCATTCTATCAAACTCAATTCATTTGATTCGATTTGACTACCTTTAAGGTCATCCTTTGTCGTTCGAATGTAAATGAAATGAAGGGATTGATGTTGATTGTTGTTGATTGAAGTTCCTTTCATGCGAATTAGTTGTTTTGAATCTATTGGAATGCATTAAAGTTTACTCGTTCTACTTACAGTCAAATCAAGTCATTTAGATTGAGTTTTACTAAATTCTAGCTAATCAAAGTTCATTCTATCAAACTCAATTCATTTGATTCGATTTGACTACCTTTAAGGTCATCCCTTGTCGTTCGAATGTAAATGAAATGAAGGGATTGATGTTTATTGTTGTTGATTGAAGTTCCTTTCGTTCGAATTAGTTGTTTTGAATCTATTGGAATGCATTAAAGTTTACTCGTTCTACTTACAGTCAAATCAAGTCATTTAGATTGAGTTTTACTTAATTCTATCTAATCAAAGTTCATTCTATCAAACTCAATGCATTTGATTTGATTTGAATGCCTTTAAGGTCGTCCCTTGTCGTTCGAATGTTAATGAAATCAAGGGATTGTTGTTCATTGTTGTTGATTGAAGTTCCTTTCCTCCGATTCAGTTGTTTTGAATCTATTGGAATGCATTAAAGTTTACTCGTTCTACTTACAGTCAAATCAAGTCAATTAGATTGAGTTGTACTCAATTCTAGCTAATCAAAGTTCATTCTATCAAACTCAATTCATTTGATTCAATTTGACTACCTTTAAGGTCATCCCTTGTCGTTCGAATGTAAATGAAATGAAAGGATTGATGTTGATTGTTGTTGATTGAAGTTCCTTTCGTTCGAATTAGTTGTTTTGAATCTATTGGAATGCATTAAAGTTTACTCGTTCTACTTACAGTCAAATCAAGTCATTTAGATTGAGTTTTACTCAATTCTATCTAATCAAAGTTCATTCTATCAAACTCAATGCATTTGATTTGATTTGAATGCCTTTAAGGTCGTCCCTTGTCGTTCGAATGTTAATGAAATCAAGGGATTGTTGTTCATTGTTGTTGATTGAAGTTCCTTTCCTCCGATTCAGTTGTTTTGAATCTTTTGGAATGTGTTAAAGTTTACTCGTTCTCATTACAGTCAAATCAAGTCAATGAGATTGCGTTGTACTGAATTCTAACTAATCAAAGTTCATTCTATCAAACTCAATTCATTTGATTCGATTTCAACGCCTTTAAGGTCGTCCGTTGTCGTTCGAATGTAGATGAAATCAAGGGATTGTTGTTAATTGTTGTTCATTGAAGTTCCTTTCGTCAAATTCAGTTGTTTTGAATCTATTGGAATGGGTTAAAGTTTACGCGTACTCCTTACAGTCAGATCAAGTCAATTAGATTGCGTTGTACTCAATTCTAGCTAATGAAAGTTCATTCTATCAAACTCAATTCATTTGATTCGATTTCAATGCCTTTAAGGTCATTCCTTGTCGTTGGAATGTAAATGAAATGAAGGGATTGATGTTGATTGTTGTTCATTGAAGTTCTTTTCGTCCGAATTAGTTGTTTTGAATCTATTGGAATGAGTTAAAGTTTACTCGTTCTCCTTAGAGTCAAATCAAGTCAATTAGATTGAGTTGTACTCAATTCTAGCTAATCAAAGTTCATTCTATCAAACTCAATTCATTTGATTCGATTTGAATACCTTTAAGGTCTTCCCTTGTCGTTCGAATGTAAATGAAATGAAGTGATTGATGTTGATTGTTGTTGATTGAAGTTCCTTTCGTCCGAATTAGTTGTTTTGAATCTATTGGAATGCATTAAAGTTTACTCGTTCTCCTTAGAGTCAAATCAAGTCAATTAGATTGAGTTGTACTCAATTCTAGCTAATCAAAGTTCATTCTATCAAACTCAATTCATTTGATTCGATTTGAATACCTTTAAGGTCTTCCCTTGTCGTTCGAATGTAAATGAAATGAACGGATTGATGTTGATTGTTGTTGATTGAAGTTCCTTTCGTTCGAATTAGTTGTTTTGAATCTATTGAAATGCATTAAAGTTTACTCGTTCTACTTACAGTCAAATCAAATCATTTAGATTGAGTTTTACTCAATTCTATCTAATCAAAGTTCATTCTATCAAACTCAATACATTTGACTTGATTTGAATGCCTTTAAGGTCGTCCCTTGTCGTTCGAATGTAAATGAAATCAAGGGATTGTTGTTCATTGTTGTTGATTGAAGTTCCTTTCGTCCGATTCAGTTGTTTTGAATCTATTGTAATGCGTTAAAGTTTACTCGTTCTCCTTACAGTCAAATCAAGTCAATTAGATTGAGTTGTACTCAATTCTAGCTAATCAAAGTTCATTCTATCAAACTCAATTCATTTGATTCGATTTGACTACCTTTAAGGTCATCCCTTGTCGTTCGAATGTAAATGAAATGAAGGGATTGATGTTGATTGTTGTTGATTGAAGTTCCTTTCGTTCGAATTAGTTGTTTTGAATCTATTGGAATGCATTAAAGTTTACTCGTTCTACTTACAGTCAAATCAAGTCATTTAGATTGAGTTTTACTCAATTCTATCTAATCAAAGTTCATTCTATCAAACTCAATGCATTTGATTTGATTTGAATGCCTTTAAGGTCGTCCCTTGTCGTTCGAATGTTAATGAAATCAAGGGATTGTTGTTCATTGTTGTTGATTGAAGTTCCTTTCCTCCGATTCAGTTGTTTTGAATCTTTTGGAATGTGTTAAAGTTTACTCGTTCTCATTACAGTCAAATCAAGTCAATGAGATTGCGTTGTACTGAATTCTAACTAATCAAAGTTCATTCTATCAAACTCAATTCATTTGATTCGATTTCAACGCCTTTAAGGTCATCCGTTGTCGTTCGAATGTAGATGAAATCAAGGGATTGTTGTTAATTGTTGTTCATTGAAGTTCCCTTCGTCAAATTCAGTTGTTTTGAATCTATTGGAATGGGTTACAGTTTACTCGTACTCCTTACAGTCAAATCAAGTAATTTAGATTGAGTTGTACTCAATTCTAGCTAATGAAAGTTCATTCTATCAAACTCAATTCATTTGATTCGATTTCAATGCCTTTAAGGTCATTCCTTGTCGTTCGAATGTAAATGAAATGAAGGGATTGATGTTGATTGTTATTGATTGAAGTTCCTTTCGTTCGAATTAGTTGTTTTGAATCTATTGGAATGCGTTAAAGTTTACTCGTTCTCCTTAGAGTAGAATCAAGTCAATTAGATTGAGTTGTACTTAATTCTAGCTAATCAAAGTTCATTCTCTCAAACTCAATTCATTTGATTCGATTTGACTACCTTTAAGGTCTTCCCTTGTCGTTCGAATGTAAATGAAATGAAGGGATTGATGTTGATTGTTGTTGATTGAAGATCCTTTCGTCCGAATTAGTTGTTTTGAATCTATTGGAATGCATTAAAGTTTACTCGTTCTACTTACAGTCCAATCAAGTCAATTAGATTGAGTTGTACTCAATTCTAGCTAATCAAAGTTCATTCTATCAAACTCAATTCATTTGATTCGATTTCAATGCCTTTAAAGTCATTCCTTGTCGTTCGAATGTAAATGAAATCATGGGATTGATGTTGATTGTTGTTGATTGAAGTTCCTTTCGTCCGAATTAGTTGTTTTGAATCTATTGGAATGCATTAAAGTTTACTCGTTCTACTTACAGTCAAATCAAGTCAATTAGATTGAGTTGTACTCAATTCTAGCTAATCAAAGTTCATTCTATCAAACTCAATTCATTTGATTCGATTTGACTACCTTTAAGGTCATCCCTTGTCGTTCGAATGTAAATGAAATGAAGGGATTGATGTTGATTGTTGTTGATTGAAGTTCCTTTCGTTCGAATTAGTTGTTTTGAATCTATTGGAATGCATTAAAGTTTACTCGTTCTACTTACAGTCAAATCAAGTCATTTAGATTGAGTTTTACCCAATTCTATCTAATCAAAGTTCATTCTATCAAACTCAATACATTTGACTTGATTTGAATGCCTTTAAGGTCGTCCCTTGTCGTTCGAATGTAAATGAAATCAAGGGATTGTTGTTCATTGTTGTTGATTGAAGTTCCTTTCGTCCGATTCAGTTGTTTTGAATCTATTGTAATGCGTTAAAGTTTACTCGTTCTCCTTACAGTCAAATCAAGTCAATTAGATTGAGTTGTACTCAATTCTAGCTAATCAAAGTTCATTCTATCAAACTCAATTCATTTGATTCGATTTGACTACCTTTAAGGTCATCCCTTGTCGTTCGAATGTAAATGAAATGAAGGGATTGATGTTGATTGTTGTTGATTGAAGTTCCTTTCGTTCGAATTAGTTGTTTTGAATCTATTGGAATGCATTAAAGTTTACTCGTTCTACTTACAGTCAAATCAAGTCATTTAGATTGAGTTTTACTCAATTCTATCTAATCAAAGTTCATTCTATCAAACTCAATGCATTTGATTTGATTTGAATGCCTTTAAGGTCGTCCCTTGTCGTTCGAATGTTAATGAAATCAAGGGATTGTTGTTCATTGTTGTTGATTGAAGTTCCTTTCCTCCGATTCAGTTGTTTTGAATCTTTTGGAATGTGTTAAAGTTTACTCGTTCTCATTACAGTCAAATCAAGTCAATGAGATTGCGTTGTACTGAATTCTAACTAATCAAAGTTCATTCTATCAAACTCAATTCATTTGATTCGATTTCAACGCCTTTAAGGTCATCCGTTGTCGTTCGAATGTAGATGAAATCAAGGGATTGTTGTTAATTGTTGTTCATTGAAGTTCCCTTCGTCAAATTCAGTTGTTTTGAATCTATTGGAATGGGTTACAGTTTACTCGTACTCCTTACAGTCAAATCAAGTAATTTAGATTGAGTTGTACTCAATTCTAGCTAATGAAAGTTCATTCTATCAAACTCAATTCATTTGATTCGATTTCAATGCCTTTAAGGTCATTCCTTGTCGTTCGAATGTAAATGAAATGAAGGGATTGATGTTGATTGTTGTTGATTGAAGTTCCTTTCGTTCGAATTAGTTGTTTTGAATCTATTGGAATGCGTTAAAGTTTACTCGTTCTCCTTAGAGTAGAATCAAGTCAATTAGATTGAGTTGTACTTAATTCTAGCTAATCAAAGTTCATTCTCTCAAACTCAATTCATTTGATTCGATTTGACTACCTTTAAGGTCTTCCCTTGTCGTTCGAATGTAAATGAAATGAAGGGATTGATGTTGATTGTTGTTGATTGAAGATCCTTTCGTCCGAATTAGTTGTTTTGAATCTATTGGAATGCATTATTAAAGTTTACTAGTTCTCATTACAGTCAAATGAAGTCAATTAGATTGAGTTGTACTCAATTCTAGCTAATCAAAGTTCATTCTATCAAACTCAATTCATTTAATTCGATTTGACTACCTTTAAGGTCATCCCTTGTCGATCGAATGTAAATGAAATGAAGGAATTGATGTTGATTGTTGTTGATTGAAGTTCCTTTCGTTCGAATTAGTTGTTTTGAATCTATTGGAATGCATTAAAGTTTACTCGTTCTATTTACAGTCAAATCAAGTCATTTAGATTGAGTTTTACTCAATTCTAGCTAATCAAAGTTCATTCTATCAAACTCAATTCATTTGATTCGATTTGACTACCTTTAAGGTCATCCTTTGTCGTTCGAATGTAAATGAAATGAAGGGATTGATGTTGATTGTTGTTGATTGAAGTTCCTTTCATGCGAATTAGTTGTTTTGAATCTATTGGAATGCATTAAAGTTTACTCGTTCTACTTACAGTCAAATCAAGTCATTTAGATTGAGTTTTACTAAATTCTAGCTAATCAAAGTTCATTCTATCAAACTCAATTCATTTGATTCGATTTGACTACCTTTAAGGTCATCCCTTGTCGTTCGAATATAAATGAAATGAAGGGATTGATGTTTATTGTTGTTGATTGAAGTTCCTTTCGTTCGAATTAGTTGTTTTGAATCTATTGGAATGCATTAAAGTTTACTCGTTCTACTTACAGTCAAATCAAGTCATTTAGATTGAGTTTTACTTAATTCTATCTAATCAAAGTTCATTCTATCAAACTCAATGCATTTGATTTGATTTGAATGCCTTTAAGGTCGTCCCTTGTCGTTCGAATGTTAATGAAATCAAGGGATTGTTGTTCATTGTTGTTGATTGAAGTTCCTTTCCTCCGATTCAGTTGTTTTGAATCTATTGGAATGCATTAAAGTTTACTCGTTCTACTTACAGTCAAATCAAGTCAATGAGATTGCGTTGTACTTAATTCTAACTAATCAAAGTTCATTCTATCAAACTCAATTCATTTGATTCGATTTCAACGCCTTTAAGGTCATCCGTTGTCGTTCGAATGTAGATGAAATCAAGGGATTGTTGTTAATTGTTGTTCATTGAAGTTCCCTTCGTCAAATTCAGTTGTTTTGAATCTATTGGAATGGGTTACAGTTTACTCGTACTCCTTACAGTCAAATCAAGTAATTTAGATTGAGTTGTACTCAATTCTAGCTAATGAAAGTTCATTCTATCAAACTCAATTCATTTGATTCGATTTCAATGCCTTTAAGGTCATTCCTTGTCGTTCGAATGTAAATGAAATGAAGGGATTGATGTTGATTGTTGTTGATTGAAGTTCCTTTCGTTCGAATTAGTTGTTTTGAATCTATTGGAATGCGTTAAAGTTTACTCGTTCTCCTTAGAGTAGAATCAAGTCAATTAGATTGAGTTGTACTTAATTCTAGCTAATCAAAGTTCATTCTCTCAAACTCAATTCATTTGATTCGATTTGACTACCTTTAAGGTCTTCCCTTGTCGTTCGAATGTAAATGAAATGAAGGGATTGATGTTGATTGTTGTTGATTGAAGATCCTTTCGTCCGAATTAGTTGTTTTGAATCTATTGGAATGCATTAAAGTTTACTCGTTCTACTTACAGTCCAATCAAGTCAATTAGATTGAGTTGTACTCAATTCTATCTAATCAAAGTTCATTCTATCAAACTCAATACATTTGACTTGATTTGAATGCCTTTAAGGTCGTCCCTTGTCGTTCGAATGTAAATGAAATCAAGGGATTGTTGTTCATTGTTGTTGATTGAAGTTCCTTTCGTCCGATTCAGTTGTTTTGAATCTATTGTAATGCGTTAAAGTTTACTCGTTCTCCTTACAGTCAAATCAAGTCAATTAGATTGAGTTGTACTCAATTCTAGCTAATCAAAGTTCATTCTATCAAACTCAATTCATTTGATTCGATTTGACTACCTTTAAGGTCATCCCTTGTCGTTCGAATGTAAATGAAATGAAGGGATTGATGTTGATTGTTGTTGATTGAAGTTCCTTTCGTTCGAATTAGTTGTTTTGAATCTATTGGAATGCATTAAAGTTTACTCGTTCTACTTACAGTCAAATCAAGTCATTTAGATTGAGTTTTACTCAATTCTATCTAATCAAAGTTCATTCTATCAAACTCAATGCATTTGATTTGATTTGAATGCCTTTAAGGTCGTCCCTTGTCGTTCGAATGTTAATGAAATCAAGGGATTGTTGTTCATTGTTGTTTATTGAAGTTCTTTTCCTCCGATTCAGTTGTTTTGAATCTTTTGGAATGTGTTAAAGTTTACTCGTTCTCATTACAGTCAAATCAAGTCAATGAGATTGCGTTGTACTGAATTCTAACTAATCAAAGTTCATTCTATCAAACTCAATTCATTTGATTCGATTTCAACGCCTTTAAGGTCATCCGTTGTCGTTCGAATGTAGATGAAATCAAGGGATTGTTGTTAATTGTTGTTCATTGAAGTTCCCTTCGTCAAATTCAGTTGTTTTGAATCTATTGGAATGGGTTACAGTTTACTCGTACTCCTTACAGTCAAATCAAGTAATTTAGATTGAGTTGTACTCAATTCTAGCTAATGAAAGTTCATTCTATCAAACTCAATTCATTTGATTCGATTTCAATGCCTTTAAGGTCATTCCTTGTCGTTCGAATGTAAATGAAATGAAGGGATTGATGTTGATTGTTATTGATTGAAGTTCCTTTCGTTCGAATTAGTTGTTTTGAATCTATTGGAATGCGTTAAAGTTTACTCGTTCTCCTTAGAGTAGAATCAAGTCAATTAGATTGAGTTGTACTTAATTCTAGCTAATCAAAGTTCATTCTCTCAAACTCAATTCATTTGATTCGATTTGACTACCTTTAAGGTCTTCCCTTGTCGTTCGAATGTAAATGAAATGAAGGGATTGATGTTGATTGTTGTTGATTGAAGATCCTTTCGTCCGAATTAGTTGTTTTGAATCTATTGGAATGCATTAAAGTTTACTCGTTCTACTTACAGTCCAATCAAGTCAATTAGATTGAGTTGTACTCAATTCTAGCTAATCAAAGTTCATTCTATCAAACTCAATTCATTTGATTCGATTTCAATGCCTTTAAAGTCATTCCTTGTCGTTCGAATGTAAATGAAATCATGGGATTGATGTTGATTGTTGTTGATTGAAGTTCCTTTCGTCCGAATTAGTTGTTTTGAATCTATTGGAATGCATTAAAGTTTACTCGTTCTACTTACAGTCAAATCAAGTCAATTAGATTGAGTTGTACTCAATTCTAGCTAATCAAAGTTCATTCTATCAAACTCAATTCATTTGATTCGATTTGACTACCTTTAAGGTCATCCCTTGTCGTTCGAATGTAAATGAAATGAAGGGATTGATGTTGATTGTTGTTGATTGAAGTTCCTTTCGTTCGAATTAGTTGTTTTGAATCTATTGGAATGCATTAAAGTTTACTCGTTCTACTTACAGTCAAATCAAGTCATTTAGATTGAGTTTTACTCAATTCTATCTAATCAAAGTTCATTCTATCAAACTCAATACATTTGACTTGATTTGAATGCCTTTAAGGTCGTCCCTTGTCGTTCGAATGTAAATGAAATCAAGGGATTGTTGTTCATTGTTGTTGATTGAAGTTCCTTTCGTCCGATTCAGTTGTTTTGAATCTATTGTAATGCGTTAAAGTTTACTCGTTCTCCTTACAGTCAAATCAAGTCAATTAGATTGAGTTGTACTCAATTCTAGCTAATCAAAGTTCATTCTATCAAACTCAATTCATTTGATTCGATTTGACTACCTTTAAGGTCATCCCTTGTCGTTCGAATGTAAATGAAATGAAGGGATTGATGTTGATTGTTGTTGATTGAAGTTCCTTTCGTTCGAATTAGTTGTTTTGAATCTATTGGAATGCATTAAAGTTTACTCGTTCTACTTACAGTCAAATCAAGTCATTTAGATTGAGTTTTACTCAATTCTATCTAATCAAAGTTCATTCTATCAAACTCAATGCATTTGATTTGATTTGAATGCCTTTAAGGTCGTCCCTTGTCATTCGAATGTTAATGAAATCAAGGGATTGTTGTTCATTGTTGTTGATTGAAGTTCCTTTCCTCCGATTCAGTTGTTTTGAATCTTTTGGAATGTGTTAAAGTTTACTCGTTCTCATTACAGTCAAATCAAGTCAATGAGATTGCGTTGTACTGAATTCTAACTAATCAAAGTTCATTCTATCAAACTCAATTCATTTGATTCGATTTCAACGCCTTTAAGGTCATCCGTTGTCGTTCGAATGTAGATGAAATCAAGGGATTGTTGTTAATTGTTGTTCATTGAAGTTCCCTTCGTCAAATTCAGTTGTTTTGAATCTATTGGAATGGGTTACAGTTTACTCGTACTCCTTACAGTCAAATCAAGTAATTTAGATTGAGTTGTACTCAATTCTAGCTAATGAAAGTTCATTCTATCAAACTCAATTCATTTGATTCGATTTCAATGCCTTTAAGGTCATTCCTTGTCGTTCGAATGTAAATGAAATGAAGGGATTGATGTTGATTGTTGTTGATTGAAGTTCCTTTCGTTCGAATTAGTTGTTTTGAATCTATTGGAATGCGTTAAAGTTTACTCGTTCTCCTTAGAGTAGAATCAAGTCAATTAGATTGAGTTGTACTTAATTCTAGCTAATCAAAGTTCATTCTCTCAAACTCAATTCATTTGATTCGATTTGACTACCTTTAAGGTCTTCCCTTGTCGTTCGAATGTAAATGAAATGAAGGGATTGATGTTGATTGTTGTTGATTGAAGATCCTTTCGTCCGAATTAGTTGTTTTGAATCTATTGGAATGCATTAAAGTTTACTAGTTCTCATTACAGTCAAATGAAGTCAATTAGATTGAGTTGTACTCAATTCTAGCTAATCAAAGTTCATTCTATCAAACTCAATTCATTTGATTCGATTTGACTACCTTTAAGGTCATCCCTTGTCGTTCGAATGTAAATGAAATGAAGGAATTGATGTAGATTGTTGTTGATTGAAGTTCCTTTCGTTCGAATTAGTTGTTTTGAATCTATTGGAATGCATTAAAGTTTACTCGTTCTATTTACAGTCAAATCAAGTCATTTAGATTGAGTTTTACTCAATTCTAGCTAATCAAAGTTCATTCTATCAAACTCAATTCATTTGATTCGATTTGACTACCTTTAAGGTCATCCTTTGTCGTTCGAATGTAAATGAAATGAAGGGATTGATGTTGATTGTTGTTGATTGAAGTTCCTTTCATGCGAATTAGTTGTTTTGAATCTATTGGAATGCATTAAAGTTTACTCGTTCTACTTACAGTCAAATCAAGTCATTTAGATTGAGTTTTACTAAATTCTAGCTAATCAAAGTTCATTCTATCAAACTCAATTCATTTGATTCGATTTGACTACCTTTAAGGTCATCCCTTGTCGTTCGAATGTAAATGAAATGAAGGGATTGATGTTTATTGTTGTTGATTGAAGTTCCTTTCGTTCGAATTAGTTGTTTTGAATCTATTGGAATGCATTAAAGTTTACTCGTTCTACTTACAGTCAAATCAAGTCATTTAGATTGAGTTTTACTTAATTCTATCTAATCAAAGTTCATTCTATCAAACTCAATGCATTTGATTTGATTTGAATGCCTTTAAGGTCGTCCCTTGTCATTCGAATGTTAATGAAATCAAGGGATTGTTGTTCATTGTTGTTGATTGAAGTTCCTTTCCTCCGATTCAGTTGTTTTGAATCTTTTGGAATGTGTTAAAGTTTACTCGTTCTCATTACAGTCAAATCAAGTCAATGAGATTGCGTTGTACTGAATTCTAACTAATCAAAGTTCATTCTATCAAACTCAATTCATTTGATTCGATTTCAACGCCTTTAAGGTCATCCGTTGTCGTTCGAATGTAGATGAAATCAAGGGATTGTTGTTAATTGTTGTTCATTGAAGTTCCCTTCGTCAAATTCAGTTGTTTTGAATCTATTGGAATGGGTTACAGTTTACTCGTACTCCTTACAGTCAAATCAAGTAATTTAGATTGAGTTGTACTCAATTCTAGCTAATGAAAGTTCATTCTATCAAACTCAATTCATTTGATTCGATTTCAATGCCTTTAAGGTCATTCCTTGTCGTTCGAATGTAAATGAAATGAAGGGATTGATGTTGATTGTTGTTGATTGAAGTTCCTTTCGTTCGAATTAGTTGTTTTGAATCTATTGGAATGCGTTAAAGTTTACTCGTTCTCCTTAGAGTAGAATCAAGTCAATTAGATTGAGTTGTACTTAATTCTAGCTAATCAAAGTTCATTCTCTCAAACTCAATTCATTTGATTCGATTTGACTACCTTTAAGGTCTTCCCTTGTCGTTCGAATGTAAATGAAATGAAGGGATTGATGTTGATTGTTGTTGATTGAAGATCCTTTCGTCCGAATTAGTTGTTTTGAATCTATTGGAATGCATTAAAGTTTACTAGTTCTCATTACAGTCAAATGAAGTCAATTAGATTGAGTTGTACTCAATTCTAGCTAATCAAAGTTCATTCTATCAAACTCAATTCATTTGATTCGATTTGACTACCTTTAAGGTCATCCCTTGTCGTTCGAATGTAAATGAAATGAAGGAATTGATGTTGATTGTTGTTGATTGAAGTTCCTTTCGTTCGAATTAGTTGTTTTGAATCTATTGGAATGCATTAAAGTTTACTCGTTCTATTTACAGTCAAATCAAGTCATTTAGATTGAGTTTTACTCAATTCTAGCTAATCAAAGTTCATTCTATCAAACTCAATTCATTTGATTCGATTTGACTACCTTTAAGGTCATCCTTTGTCGTTCGAATGTAAATGAAATGAAGGGATTGATGTTGATTGTTGTTGATTGAAGTTCCTTTCATGCGAATTAGTTGTTTTGAATCTATTGGAATGCATTAAAGTTTACTCGTTCTACTTACAGTCAAATCAAGTCATTTAGATTGAGTTTTACTAAATTCTAGCTAATCAAAGTTCATTCTATCAAACTCAATTCATTTGATTCGATTTGACTACCTTTAAGGTCATCCCTTGTCGTTCGAATGTAAATGAAATGAAGGGATTGATGTTTATTGTTGTTGATTGAAGTTCCTTTCGTTCGAATTAGTTGTTTTGAATCTATTGGAATGCATTAAAGTTTACTCGTTCTACTTACAGTCAAATCAAGTCATTTAGATTGAGTTTTACTTAATTCTATCTAATCAAAGTTCATTCTATCAAACTCAATGCATTTGATTTGATTTGAATGCCTTTAAGGTCGTCCCTTGTCGTTCGAATGTTAATGAAATCAAGGGATTGTTGTTCATTGTTGTTGATTGAAGTTCCTTTCCTCCGATTCAGTTGTTTTGAATCTTTTGGAATGTGTTAAAGTTTACTCGTTCTCATTACAGTCAAATCAAGTCAATGAGATTGCGTTGTACTGAATTCTAACTAATCAAAGTTCATTCTATCAAACTCAATTCATTTGATTCGATTTCAACGCCTTTAAGGTCATCCGTTGTCGTTCGAATGTAGATGAAATCAAGGGATTGTTGTTAATTGTTGTTCATTGAAGTTCCCTTCGTCAAATTCAGTTGTTTTGAATCTATTGGAATGGGTTACAGTTTACTCGTACTCCTTACAGTCAAATCAAGTAATTTAGATTGAGTTGTACTCAATTCTAGCTAATGAAAGTTCATTCTATCAAACTCAATTCATTTGATTCGATTTCAATGCCTTTAAGGTCATTCCTTGTCGTTCGAATGTAAATGAAATGAAGGGATTGATGTTGATTGTTGTTGATTGAAGTTCCTTTCGTTCGAATTAGTTGTTTTGAATCTATTGGAATGCGTTAAAGTTTACTCGTTCTCCTTAGAGTAGAATCAAGTCAATTAGATTGAGTTGTACTTAATTCTAGCTAATCAAAGTTCATTCTCTCAAACTCAATTCATTTGATTCGATTTGACTACCTTTAAGGTCTTCCCTTGTCGTTCGAATGTAAATGAAATGAAGGGATTGATGTTGATTGTTGTTGATTGAAGATCCTTTCGTCCGAATTAGTTGTTTTGAATCTATTGGAATGCATTAAAGTTTACTAGTTCTCATTACAGTCAAATGAAGTCAATTAGATTGAGTTGTACTCAATTCTAGCTAATCAAAGTTCATTCTATCAAACTCAATTCATTTGATTCGATTTGACTACCTTTAAGGTCATCCCTTGTCGTTCGAATGTAAATGAAATGAAGGAATTGATGTTGATTGTTGTTGATTGAAGTTCCTTTCGTTCGAATTAGTTGTTTTGAATCTATTGGAATGCATTAAAGTTTACTCGTTCTATTTACAGTCAAATCAAGTCATTTAGATTGAGTTTTACTCAATTCTAGCTAATCAAAGTTCATTCTATCAAACTCAATTCATTTGATTCGATTTGACTACCTTTAAGGTCATCCTTTGTCGTTCGAATGTAAATGAAATGAAGGGATTGATGTTGATTGTTGTTGATTGAAGTTCCTTTCGTTCGAATTAGTTGTTTTGAATCTATTGGAATGCGTTAAAGTTTACTCGTTCTCCTTAGAGTAGAATCAAGTCAATTAGATTGAGTTGTACTTAATTCTAGCTAATCAAAGTTCATTCTCTCAAACTCAATTCATTTGATTCGATTTGACTACCTTTAAGGTCATCCCTTGTCGTTCGAATGTAAATGAAATGAAGGGATTGATGTTTATTGTTGTTGATTGAAGTTCCTTTCGTTCGAATTAGTTGTTTTGAATCTATTGGAATGCATTAAAGTTTACTCGTTCTACTTACAGTCAAATCAAGTCATTTAGATTGAGTTTTACTTAATTCTATCTAATCAAAGTTCATTCTATCAAACTCAATGCATTTGATTTGATTTGAATGCCTTTAAGGTCGTCCCTTGTCGTTCGAATGTTAATGAAATCAAGGGATTGTTGTTCATTGTTGTTGATTGAAGTTCCTTTCCTCCGATTCAGTTGTTTTGAATCTTTTGGAATGTGTTAAAGTTTACTCGTTCTCATTACAGTCAAATCAAGTCAATGAGATTGCGTTGTACTGAATTCTAACTAATCAAAGTTCATTCTATCAAACTCAATTCATTTGATTCGATTTCAACGCCTTTAAGGTCATCCGTTGTCGTTCGAATGTAGATGAAATCAAGGGATTGTTGTTAATTGTTGTTCATTGAAGTTCCCTTCGTCAAATTCAGTTGTTTTGAATCTATTGGAATGGGTTACAGTTTACTCGTACTCCTTACAGTCAAATCAAGTAATTTAGATTGAGTTGTACTCAATTCTAGCTAATGAAAGTTCATTCTATCAAACTCAATTCATTTGATTCGATTTCAATGCCTTTAAGGTCATTCCTTGTCGTTCGAATGTAAATGAAATGAAGGGATTGATGTTGATTGTTGTTGATTGAAGTTCCTTTCGTTCGAATTAGTTGTTTTGAATCTATTGGAATGCGTTAAAGTTTACTCGTTCTCCTTAGAGTAGAATCAAGTCAATTAGATTGAGTTGTACTTAATTCTAGCTAATCAAAGTTCATTCTCTCAAACTCAATTCATTTGATTCGATTTGACTACCTTTAAGGTCATCCCTTGTCGTTCGAATGTAAATGAAATGAAGGGATTGATGTTTATTGTTGTTGATTGAAGTTCCTTTCGTTCGAATTAGTTGTTTTGAATCTATTGGAATGCATTAAAGTTTACTCGTTCTACTTACAGTCAAATCAAGTCATTTAGATTGAGTTTTACTTAATTCTATCTAATCAAAGTTCATTCTATCAAACTCAATGCATTTGATTTGATTTGAATGCCTTTAAGGTCGTCCCTTGTCGTTCGAATGTTAATGAAATCAAGGGATTGTTGTTCATTGTTGTTGATTGAAGTTCCTTTCCTCCGATTCAGTTGTTTTGAATCTTTTGGAATGTGTTAAAGTTTACTCGTTCTCATTACAGTCAAATCAAGTCAATGAGATTGCGTTGTACTGAATTCTAACTAATCAAAGTTCATTCTATCAAACTCAATTCATTTGATTCGATTTCAACGCCTTTAAGGTCATCCGTTGTCGTTCGAATGTAGATGAAATCAAGGGATTGTTGTTAATTGTTGTTCATTGAAGTTCCCTTCGTCAAATTCAGTTGTTTTGAATCTATTGGAATGGGTTACAGTTTACTCGTACTCCTTACAGTCAAATCAAGTAATTTAGATTGAGTTGTACTCAATTCTAGCTAATGAAAGTTCATTCTATCAAACTCAATTCATTTGATTCGATTTCAATGCCTTTAAGGTCATTCCTTGTCGTTCGAATGTAAATGAAATGAAGGGATTGATGTTGATTGTTGTTGATTGAAGTTCCTTTCGTTCGAATTAGTTGTTTTGAATCTATTGGAATGCGTTAAAGTTTACTCGTTCTCCTTAGAGTAGAATCAAGTCAATTAGATTGAGTTGTACTTAATTCTAGCTAATCAAAGTTCATTCTCTCAAACTCAATTCATTTGATTCGATTTGACTACCTTTAAGGTCTTCCCTTGTCGTTCGAATGTAAATGAAATGAAGGGATTGATGTTGATTGTTGTTGATTGAAGATCCTTTCGTCCGAATTAGTTGTTTTGAATCTATTGGAATGCATTAAAGTTTACTAGTTCTCATTACAGTCAAATGAAGTCAATTAGATTGAGTTGTACTCAATTCTAGCTAATCAAAGTTCATTCTATCAAACTCAATTCATTTGATTCGATTTGACTACCTTTAAGGTCATCCCTTGTCGTTCGAATGTAAATGAAATGAAGGAATTGATGTTGATTGTTGTTGATTGAAGTTCCTTTCGTTCGAATTAGTTGTTTTGAATCTATTGGAATGCATTAAAGTTTACTCGTTCTATTTACAGTCAAATCAAGTCATTTAGATTGAGTTTTACTCAATTCTAGCTAATCAAAGTTCATTCTATCAAACTCAATTCATTTGATTCGATTTGACTACCTTTAAGGTCATCCTTTGTCGTTCGAATGTAAATGAAATGAAGGGATTGATGTTGATTGTTGTTGATTGAAGTTCCTTTCATGCGAATTAGTTGTTTTGAATCTATTGGAATGCATTAAAGTTTACTCGTTCTACTTACAGTCAAATCAAGTCATTTAGATTGAGTTTTACTAAATTCTAGCTAATCAAAGTTCATTCTATCAAACTCAATTCATTTGATTCGATTTGACTACCTTTAAGGTCATCCCTTGTCGTTCGAATGTAAATGAAATGAAGGGATTGATGTTTATTGTTGTTGATTGAAGTTCCTTTCGTTCGAATTAGTTGTTTTGAATCTATTGGAATGCATTAAAGTTTACTCGTTCTACTTACAGTCAAATCAAGTCATTTAGATTGAGTTTTACTTAATTCTATCTAATCAAAGTTCATTCTATCAAACTCAATGCATTTGATTTGATTTGAATGCCTTTAAGGTCGTCCCTTGTCGTTCGAATGTTAATGAAATCAAGGGATTGTTGTTCATTGTTGTTGATTGAAGTTCCTTTCCTCCGATTCAGTTGTTTTGAATCTATTGGAATGCATTAAAGTTTACTCGTTCTACTTACAGTCAAATCAAGTCAATGAGATTGCGTTGTACTGAATTCTAACTAATCAAAGTTCATTCTATCAAACTCAATTCATTTGATTCGATTTCAACGCCTTTAAGGTCATCCGTTGTCGTTCGAATGTAGATGAAATCAAGGGATTGTTGTTAATTGTTGTTCATTGAAGTTCCCTTCGTCAAATTCAGTTGTTTTGAATCTATTGGAATGGGTTACAGTTTACTCGTACTCCTTACAGTCAAATCAAGTAATTTAGATTGAGTTGTACTCAATTCTAGCTAATGAAAGTTCATTCTATCAAACTCAATTCATTTGATTCGATTTCAATGCCTTTAAGGTCATTCCTTGTCGTTCGAATGTAAATGAAATGAAGGGATTGATGTTGATTGTTGTTGATTGAAGTTCCTTTCGTTCGAATTAGTTGTTTTGAATCTATTGGAATGCGTTAAAGTTTACTCGTTCTCCTTAGAGTAGAATCAAGTCAATTAGATTGAGTTGTACTTAATTCTAGCTAATCAAAGTTCATTCTCTCAAACTCAATTCATTTGATTCGATTTGACTACCTTTAAGGTCTTCCCTTGTCGTTCGAATGTAAATGAAATGAAGGGATTGATGTTGATTGTTGTTGATTGAAGATCCTTTCGTCCGAATTAGTTGTTTTGAATCTATTGGAATGCATTAAAGTTTACTAGTTCTCATTACAGTCAAATCAAGTCAATTAGATTGAGTTGTACTCAATTCTAGCTAATCAAAGTTCATTCTATCAAACTCAATTCATTTGATTCGATTTGACTACCTTTAAGGTCATCCCTTGTCGTTCGAATGTAAATGAAATGAAGGAATTGATGTTGATTGTTGTTGATTGAAGTTCCTTTCGTTCGAATTAGTTGTTTTGAATCTATTGGAATGCATTAAAGTTTACTCGTTCTATTTACAGTCAAATCAAGTCATTTAGATTGAGTTTTACTCAATTCTAGCTAATCAAAGTTCATTCTATCAAACTCAATTCATTTGATTCGATTTGACTACCTTTAAGGTCATCCTTTGTCGTTCGAATGTAAATGAAATGAAGGGATTGATGTTGATTGTTGTTGATTGAAGTTCCTTTCATTCGAATTAGTTGTTTTGAATCTATTGGAATGCATTAAAGTTTACTCGTTCTACTTACAGTCAAATCAAGTCATTTAGATTGAGTTTTACTAAATTCTAGCTAATCAAAGTTCATTCTATCAAACTCAATTCATTTGATTCGATTTGACTACCTTTAAGGTCATCCCTTGTCGTTCGAATGTAAATGAAATGAAGGGATTGATGTTGATTGTTGTTGATTGAAGTTCCTTTCGTTCGAATTAGTTGTTTTGAATCTATTGGAATGCATTAAAGTTTACTCGTTCTACTTACAGTCAAATCAAGTCATTTAGATTGAGTTTTACTTAATTCTATCTAATCAAAGTTCATTCTATCAAACTCAATGCATTTGATTTGATTTGAATGCCTTTAAGGTCGTCCCTTGTCGTTCGAATGTTAATGAAATCAAGGGATTGTTGTTCATTGTTGTTGATTGAAGTTCCTTTCCTCCGATTCAGTTGTTTTGAATCTATTGGAATGCATTAAAGTTTACTCGTTCTACTTACAGTCAAATCAAGTCAATTAGATTGAGTTGTACTCAATTCTAGCTAATCAAAGTTCATTCTATCAAACTCAATTCATTTGATTCGATTTGACTACCTTTAAGGTCATCCCTTGTCGTTCGAATGTAAATGAAATGAAAGGATTGATGTTGATTGTTGTTGATTGAAGTTCCTTTCGTTCGAATTAGTTGTTTTGAATCTATTGGAATGCATTAAAGTTTACTCGTTCTACTTACAGTCAAATCAAGTCATTTAGATTGAGTTTTACTCAATTCTATCTAATCAAAGTTCATTCTATCAAACTCAATGCATTTGATTTGATTTGAATGCCTTTAAGGTCGTCCCTTGTCGTTCGAATGTTAATGAAATCAAGGGATTGTTGTTCATTGTTGTTGATTGAAGTTCCTTTCCTCCGATTCAGTTGTTTTGAATCTTTTGGAATGTGTTAAAGTTTACTCGTTCTCATTACAGTCAAATCAAGTCAATGAGATTGCGTTGTACTGAATTCTAACTAATCAAAGTTCATTCTATCAAACTCAATTCATTTGATTCGATTTCAACGCCTTTAAGGTCATCCGTTGTCGTTCGAATGTAGATGAAATCAAGGGATTGTTGTTAATTGTTGTTCATTGAAGTTCCTTTCGTCAAATTCAGTTGTTTTGAATCTATTGGAATGGGTTAAAGTTTACGCGTACTCCTTACAGTCAAATCAAGTCAATTAGATTGAGTTGTACTCAATTCTAGCTAATAAAAGTTCATTCTATCAAACTCAATTCATTTGATTCGATTTCAATGCCTTTAAGGTCATTCCTTGTCGTTGGAATGTAAATGAAATGAAGGGATTGATGTTGATTGTTGTTGATTGAAGTTCTTTTCGTCCAAATTAGTTGTTTTGAATCTATTGGAATGCATTAAAGTTTACTCGTTCTACTTACAGTCCAATCAAGTCAATTAGATTGAGTTGTACTCAATTCTAGCTAATCAAAGTTCATTCTATCAAACTCAATTCATTTGATTCGATTTCAATGCCTTTAAAGTCATTCCTTGTCGTTCGAATGTAAATGAAATCATGGGATTGATGTTGATTGTTGTTGATTGAAGTTCCTTTCGTCCGAATTAGTTGTTTTGAATCTATTGGAATGCATTAAAGTTTACTCGTTCTACTTACAGTCAAATCAAGTCAATTAGATTGAGTTGTACTCAATTCTAGCTAATCAAAGTTCATTCTATCAAACTCAATTCATTTGATTCGATTTGACTACCTTTAAGGTCATCCCTTGTCGTTCGAATGTAAATGAAATGAAGGGATTGATGTTGATTGTTGTTGATTGAAGTTCCTTTCGTTCGAATTAGTTGTTTTGAATCTATTGGAATGCATTAAAGTTTACTCGTTCTCATTATAGTCAAATCAAGTCAATTAGATTGAGTTGTACTCAATTCTAGCTAATCAAAGTTCATTCTATCAAACTCAATTCATTTGATTCGATTTCAATGCCTTTAAGGTCATTCCTTGTCGTTCGAATGTAAATGAAATGACGGGATTGATGTTGATTGTTGTTGATTGAAGTTCCTTTCGTTCGAATTAGTTGTTTTGAATCTATTGGAATGCATTAAAGTTTACTCGTTCTACTTACAGTCAAATCAAGTCATTTAGATAGAGTTTTACTCAATTCTATCTAATCAAAGTTCATTCTATCAAACTCAATGCATTTGATTTGATTTGAATGCCTTTAAGGTCGTCCCTTGTCGTTCGAATGTTCATGAAATCAAGGGATTGTTGTTAATTGTTGTTCATTGAAGTTCCTTTCGTCAAATTCAGTTGTTTTGAATCTATTGGAATGGGTTAAAGTTTACGCGTACTCCTTACAGTCAAATCAAGTCAATTAGATTGAGTTGTACTCAATTCTAGCTAATGAAAGTTCATTCTATCAAACTCAATTCATTTGATTCGATTTCAATGCCTTTAAGGTCATTCCTTGTCGTTGGAATGTAAATGAAATGAAGGGATTGATGTTGATTGTTGTTGATTGAAGTTCTTTTCGTCCAAATTAGTTATTTTGAATCTATTGGAATGCATTAAAGTTTACTCGTTCTACTTACAGTCCAATCAAGTCAATTAGATTGAGTTGTACTCAATTCTAGCTAATCAAAGTTCATTCTATCAAACTCAATTCATTTGATTCGATTTCAATGCCTTTAAAGTCATTCCTTGTCGTTCGAATGTAAATGAAATCATGGGATTGATGTTGATTGTTGTTGATTGAAGTTCCTTTCGTCCGAATTAGTTGTTTTGAATCTATTGGAATGCATTAAAGTTTACTCGTTCTACTTACAGTCAAATCAAGTCAATTAGATTGAGTTGTACTCAATTCTAGCTAATCAAAGTTCATTCTATCAAACTCAATTCATTTGATTCGATTTGACTACCTTTAAGGTCATCCCTTGTCGTTCGAATGTAAATGAAATGAAGGGATTGATGTTGATTGTTGTTGATTGAAGTTCCTTTCGTTCGAATTAGTTGTTTTGAATCTATTGGAATGCATTAAAGTTTACTCGTTCTATTTACAGTCAAATCAAGTCAATTAGATTGAGTTGTACTGAATTCTAACTAATCAAAGTTCATTCTATCAAACTCAATTCATTTGATTCGATTTCAACGCCTTTAAGCTCATCCGTTGTCGTTCGAATGTAGATTAAATCAAGGGATTGTTGTTAATTGTTGTTCATTGAAGTTCCTTTCATCAAATTCAGTTGTTTTGAATCTATGCGAATGCGTTAAAGTGTA
Organism: Annona cherimola; assembly: GCA_030490835.1. Classification (NCBI taxonomy): domain Eukaryota; kingdom Viridiplantae; phylum Streptophyta; class Magnoliopsida; order Magnoliales; family Annonaceae; genus Annona; species Annona cherimola. The sequence continues at coordinate 178,366 of JASFXW010000015.1, read as the reverse complement.
CTCGCACTCCTTAGAGTCAAATCAAGTCAATTAGATTGAGTTGTACTCAATTCTAGCTAATCAAAGTTCATTCCATCAAACTCAATTCATTTGATTCGATTTCAATGCCTTTAAGGTCATTCCTTGTCGTTCGAATGTAAATGAAATAAAGGGATTGTTGTTAATTGTTGTTAATTGAAGTTCCTTTCCTCCGATTCAGTTGTTTTGAATCTATTGGAATGCGTTAAAGTTTACTCGTTCTCCTTAGAGTCAAATCAAGTCAATTAGATTGAGTTGTACTCAATTCTTGCTAATCAAAGTTCATTCTATCAAACTCAATTCATTTGATTTGATTTGAATACCTTTAAGGTCTTCCCTTGTCGTTCGAATGTAAATGAAATGAAGGGATTGATGTTGATTGTTGTTGATTGAAGTTCCTTTCGTTCGAATTAGTTGTTTTGAATCTATTGGAATGCATTAAAGTTTACTCGTTCTACTTACAGTCAAATCAAGTCATTTAGATTGAGTTTTACTCAATTCTATCTAATCAAAGTTCATTCTATCAAACTCAATACATTTGATTTGATTTGAATGCCTTTAAGGTCGTCCCTTGTCGTTCGAATGTAAATGAAATCAAGGGATTGTTGTTCATTGTTGTTGATTGAAGTTCCTTTCCTTCGATTCAGTTGTTTTGAATCTATTGGAATGCATTAAAGTTTACTCGTTCTACTTACAGTCAAATCAAGTCAATTAGATTGAGTTGTACTCAATTCTAGCTAATCAAAGTTCATTCTATCAAACTCAATTCATTTGATTCGATTTGACTACCTTTAAGGTCATCCCTTGTCGTTCGAATGTAAATGAAATGAAAGGATTGATGTTGATTGTTGTTGATTGAAGTTCCTTTCGTTCGAATTAGTTGTTTTGAATCTATTGGAATGCATTAAAGTTTACTCGTTCTACTTACAGTCAAATCAAGTCATTTAGATTGAGTTTTACTCAATTCTATCTAATCAAAGTTCATTCTATCAAACTCAATGCATTTGATTTGATTTGAATGCCTTTAAGGTCGTCCCTTGTCGTTCGAATGTTAATGAAATCAAGGGATTGTTGTTCATTGTTGTTGATTGAAGTTCCTTTCCTCCGATTCAGTTGTTTTGAATCTTTTGGAATGTGTTAAAGTTTACTCGTTCTCATTACAGTCAAATCAAGTCAATGAGATTGCGTTGTACTGAATTCTAACTAATCAAAGTTCATTCTATCAAACTCAATGCATTTGATTTGATTTGAATGCCTTTAAGGTCGTCCCTTGTCGTTCGAATGTTAATGAAATCAAGGGATTGTTGTTCATTGTTGTTGATTGAAGTTCCTTTCCTCCGATTCAGTTGTTTTGAATCTTTTGGAATGTGTTAAAGTTTACTCGTTCTCATTACAGTCAAATCAAGTCAATGAGATTGCGTTGTACTGAATTCTAACTAATCAAAGTTCATTCTATCAAACTCAATTCATTTGATTCGATTTCAACGCCTTTAAGGTCATCCGTTGTCGTTCGAATGTAGATGAAATCAAGGGATTGTTGTTAATTGTTGTTCATTGAAGTTCCTTTCGTCAAATTCAGTTGTTTTGAATCTATTGGAATGGGTTAAAGTTTACTCGTACTCCTTACAGTCAAATCAAGTCAATTAGATTGAGTTGTACTCAATTCTAGCTAATCAAAGTTCATTCTATCAAACTCAATTCATTTGATTCGATTTCAATGCCTTTAAGGTCATTCCTTGTCGTTCGAATGTAAATGAAATGAAGGGATTGATGTTGATTGTTGTTGATTGAAGTTCCTTTCGTTCGAATTAGTTGTTTTGAATCTATTGGAATGCGTTAAAGTTTACTCGTTCTCCTTAGAGTAGAATCAAGTCAATTAGATTGAGTTGTACTTAGTTCTAGCTAATCAAAGTTCATTCTCTCAAACTCAATTCATTTGATTCGATTTGACTACCTTTAAGGTCTTCCCTTGTCGTTCGAATGTAAATGAAATGAAGGGATTGATTGTTGTTGATTGAAGATCCTTTCGTCCGAATTAGTTGTTTTGAATCTATTGGAATGCATTAATGTTTACTCGTTCTCATTACAGTCAAATCAAGTCAATTAGATTGAGTTGTACTCAATTCTAGCTAATCAAAGTTCATTCTATCAAACTCAATTCATTTGATTCGATTGGACTACCTTTAAGGTCATCCCTTGTCGTTCGAATGTAAATGAAATGAAGGAATTGATGTTGATTGTTGTTGATTGAAGTTCCTTTCGTTCGAATTAGTTGTTTTGAATCTATTGGAATGCATTAAAGTTTACTCGTTCTATTTACAGTCAAATCAAGTCATTTAGATTGAGTTTTACTCAATTCTAGCTAATCAAAGTTCATTCTATCAAACTCAATTCATTTGATTCGATTTGACTACCTTTAAGGTCATCCCTTGTCGTTCGAATGTAAATGAAATGAAGGGATTGATGTTGATTGTTGTTGATTGAAGTTCCTTTCGTTCGAATCAGTTGTTTTGAATCTATTGGAATGCATTAAAGTTTACTCGTTCTACTTACAGTCAAATCAAGTCAATTAGATTGAGTTGTACTCAATTCTAGCTAATCAAAGTTCATTCTATCAAACTCAATTCATTTGATTCGATTTGACTACCTTTAAGGTCATCCCTTGTCGTTCGAATGTAAATGAAATGAAGGGATTGATGTTGATTGTTGTTGATTGAAGTTCCTTTCGTTCGAATTAGTTGTTTTGAATCTATTGGAATGCATTAAAGTTTACTCGTTCTACTTACAGTCAAATCAAGTCATTTAGATTGAGTTTTACTCAATTCTATCTAATCAAAGTTCATTCTATCAAACTCAATGCATTTGATTTGATTTGAATGCCTTTAAGGTCGTCCCTTGTCGTTCGAATGTTAATGAAATCAAGGGATTGTTGTTCATTGTTGTTGATTGAAGTTCCTTTCCTCCGATTCAGTTGTTTTGAATCTTTTGGAATGTGTTAAAGTTTACTCGTTCTCATTACAGTCAAATCAAGTCAATGAGATTGCGTTGTACTGAATTCTAACTAATCAAAGTTCATTCTATCAAACTCAATTCATTTGATTCGATTTCAACGCCTTTAAGGTCATCCGTTGTCGTTCGAATGTAGATGAAATCAAGGGATTGTTGTTAATTGTTGTTCATTGAAGTTCCTTTCGTCAAATTCAGTTGTTTTGAATCTATTGGAATGGGTTAAAGTTTACTCGTACTCCTTACAGTCAAATCAAGTCAATTAGATTGAGTTGTACTCAATTCTAGCTAATCAAAGTTCATTCTATCAAACTCAATTCATTTGATTCGATTTCAATGCCTTTAAGGTCATTCCTTGTCGTTCGAATGTAAATGAAATGAAGGGATTGATGTTGATTGTTGTTGATTGAAGTTCCTTTCGTTCGAATTAGTTGTTTTGAATCTATTGGAATGCATTAAAGTTTACTCGTTCTACTTACAGTCAAATCAAGTCATTTAGATTGAGTTTTACTTAATTCTATCTAATCAAAGTTCATTCTATCAAACTCAATGCATTTGATTTGATTTGAATGCCTTTAAGGTCGTCCCTTGTCGTTCGAATGTTAATGAAATCAAGGGATTGTTGTTCATTGTTGTTGATTGAAGTTCCTTTCCTCCGATTCAGTTGTTTTGAATCTATTGGAATGCATTAAAGTTTACTCGTTCTACTTACAGTCAAATCAAGTCAATTAGATTGAGTTGTACTCAATTCTAGCTAATCAAAGTTCATTCTATCAAACTCAATTCATTTGATTCGATTTGACTACCTTTAAGGTCATCCCTTGTCGTTCGAATGTAAATGAAATGAAAGGATTGATGTTGATTGTTGTTGATTGAAGTTCCTTTCGTTCGAATTAGTTGTTTTGAATCTATTGGAATGCATTAAAGTTTACTCGTTCTACTTACAGTCAAATCAAGTCATTTAGATTGAGTTTTACTCAATTCTATCTAATCAAAGTTCATTCTATCAAACTCAATGCATTTGATTTGATTTGATTCCTTTAAGGTCGTCCCTTGTCTTTCGAATGTAAATGAAATCAAGGGATTGTCATTCATTGTTGTTGATTGAAGTTCCTTTCCTCCGATTCAGTTGTTTTGAATCTTTTGGAATGCGTTAAAGTTTACTCGTTCTCATTACAGTCAAATCAAGTCAATTAGATTGGGTTGTACTGAATTCTAACTAATCAAAGTTCATTCTATCAAACTCAATTCATTTGATTCGATTTAAACGCCTTTAAGGTCATCCGTTGTCGTTCGAATGTAGATGAAATCAAGGGATTGTTGTTAATTGTTGTTCATTGATGTTCCTTTCGTCAAATTCATTTGTTTTGAATCTATTGGAATGCGTTAAAGTTTACTCGTTCTCCTTAGAGTCAAATCAAGTCAATTAGATTGAGTTGTACTCAATTCTAGCTAATCAAAGTTCATTCTATCAAACTCAATTCATTTGATTCCATTTCAATGCCTTTAAGGTCATTCCTTGTCGTTCGAATGTAAATGAAATGAAGGGATTGATGTTGATTGTAGTTGATTGAAGTTCCTTTCGTCCGAATTAGTTGTTTTGAATCTATTGGAATGCATTAAAGTTTACTCGTTCTACTTACAGTCAAATCAAGTCAATTAGATTGAGTTGTACTCAATTCTAGCAAATCAAAGTTCATTCTATCAAACTCAATTCATTTGATTCGATTTCAACGCCTTTAAGGTCATCCATTGTCGTTCGAATGTAGATGAAATCAAGGGATTGTTGTTAATTGTTGTTGATTGAAGTTCCTTTCGTCAAATTTAGTTGTTTTGAATCTATTGGAATGCGTTAAAGTTTACTCGTACTCCTTCCAGTCAAATCAAGTCAATTAGATTGAGTTGTACTCAATTCTAGCTAATCAAAGTTCAATCTATCAAACTCAATTCATTTGATTCGATTTCAATGCCTTTAAGGTCGTCCCTTGTCGTTCGAATGTAAATGAAATGAAGGGATGGATGTTGATTGTTGTTGATTGAAGTTCTTTTCGTCCGAATTAGTTGTTTTGAATCTATTGGAATGCATTAACGTTTACTCGTTCTACTTACAGTCAAATCAGGTCAATTAGATTGAGTTGTACTCAATTCTAGCTAATCAAAGTTCATTCTATCAAACTCAATTCATTTGATTCGATTTCAATGCCTTTAAGGTCATTCCTTGTCGTTCGAATGTAAATGAAATGAAGGGATTGATGTTGATTGTTGTTGATTGAAGTTCCTTTCGTCCGAATTAGTTGTTTTGAATCTATTGGAATGCATTAACGTTTACTCGTTCTACTTACAGTCAAATGAAGTCAATTAGATTGAGTTGTACTCAATTCTAGCTAATCAAAGTTCATTCTATCAAACTCAATTCATTTGATTCGATTTAAACGCCTTTAAGGTCATCCGTTGTCGTTCGAATGTAGATGAAATCAAGGGATTGTTGTTAATTGTTGTTCATTGATGTTCCTTTCGTCAAATTCAGATGTTTTGAATCTATCGGATTGCGTTAAAGTTTACTCGTACTCCTTACAGTCAAATCAAGTCAATTAGATTGAGTTGTACTCAATTCTAGCTAATCAAAGTTCATTCTATCAAACTCAATTCATTTGATTCGATTTCAATGCCTTTAAGGTCATTCCTTGTCGTTCGAATGTACATGAAATAAAGGGATTGTTGTTAATTGTTGTTGATTGAAGTTCCTTTCCTCCGATTCAGTTGTTTTGAATCTATTGGAATGCGTTAAAGTTTACTCGTTCTCCTTAGAGTCAAATCAAGTCAATTAGATTGAGTTGTACTCAATTCTAGCTAATCAAAGTTCATTCTATCAAACTCAATTCATTTGATTCTATTTCAATGCCTTTAAGGTCATTCCTTGTCGTTCGAATATAATTGAAATAAAGGGATTGTTGTTAATTGTTGTTGACTGAAGTTCCTTTCCTCCGATTCAGTTGTTTTGAATCTATTAGAATGCGTTAAAGTTTACTCGTTCTCCTTAGAGTCAAATCAAGTCAATTAGATTTAGTTGTACTCAATTCTAGCTAATTAAAGTTCATTCTATCAAACTGAATTCATTTGATTCGATTTTAATACCTTTAAGGTCATCCCTTGTCGTTCGAATGTAAATGAAATGAAGGGATTGATGTTGATTGTTGTTTATTGAAGTTCCTTTCCTCCGAATTAGTTGTTTTGAATCTATTGGAATGCATTAAAGTTTACTCGTTCTCATTACAGTCAAATCAAGTCAATTAGATTGAGTAGTACTCAATTCTAACTAATCAAAGTTGATTCTATCCAACTGAATTCATTTGATTCGATTTCAATGCCTTTAAGGTCATTCCTTGTCGTTCGAATGTAAATGAAATCATGGGATTGTTGTTAATTGTTGTTGATTGAAGTTCCTTTCGTCTAATTCAGTTGTTTTGAATCTATTGCAATGCGTTAAAGTTTACTCGTTCTCCTTACAGTCAAATCAAGTCAATTAGATTGAGTTGTACTCAATTCTAGCTAATCAAAGTTCATTCTATCAAACTCAATTCATTTGATTCGATTTGACTACCTTTAAGGTCATCCCTTGTCGTTCGAATGTAAATGAAATAAAGGGATTGTTGTTGATTGTTGTTGATTGAAGTTCCTTTCCTCCGATTCAGTTGTTTTGAATCTATTGGAATGCGTTAAAGTTTACTCGTTCTCCTTAGAGTCAAATCAAGTCAATTAGATTGAGTTGTACTCAATTCTAGCTAATCAAAGTTCATTCTATCAAACTCAATTCATTTGGTTCGATTTGGCTACCTTTAAAGTCATCCCATGTCGTTCGAATGTAAATGAAATGAAGGGATTGATGTTGATTGTTGTTGATTGAAGTTCCTTTCGTTCGAATTTGTTGTTTTGAATCTATTGGAATGCATTAAAGTTTACTCGTTCTACTTACAGTCAAATCATGTCAATTACATTGAGTTTTACTCAATTCTATCTAATCAAAGTTCATTCTATCAAACTCAATACATTTGATTTGATTTGAATGCCTTTAAGGTCGTCCTTTGTCGTTCGAATGTAAATGAAATCAAGGGATTGTTGTTCATTGTTGTTGATTGAAGTTCCTTTCCCCCGATTCAGTTGTTTTGAATCTTTTGGAATGCGTTAAAGTTTACTCGTTCTCATTACAGTCAAATCAAGTCAATTAGATTGAGTTGTACTGAATTCTAACTAATCAAAGTTCATTCTATCAAACTCAATTCATTTGATTCGATTTGACAACCTTTAAGGTCATCCCTTGTCGTTCGAATGTAAATGAAATAAAGGGATTGTTGTTGATTGTTGTTGATTGAAGTTCCTTTCCTCCGATTCAGTTGTTTTGAATCTATTGGAATGCATTAAAGTTTACTCGTTCTACTTACAGTCAAATCAAGTCAATTAGATTGAGTTGTACTGAATTCTAACTAATCAAAGTTCATTCTATCAAACTCAATTCATTTGATTCGATTTGACAACCTTTAAGGTCATCCCTTGTCGTTCGAATGTAAATGAAATAAAGGGATTGTTGTTGATTGTTGTTGATTGAAGTTCCTTTCCTCCGATTCAGTTGTTTTGAATCTATTGGAATGCGTTAAAGTTTGCTCGTATTCCTTACAGTCAAATCAAGTCAATTAGATTGAGTTGTACTCAATTCATTGAGTTGTAATCAATTCTAGCTGATCAAAGTTCATTCTATGAAGCTCAATTCATCTGATTCGATTTCAATGCCTTTAAGGTCATGCCTTGTCGTTCGAATGTAAATGAAATGAAGGGATTGATGTTGATTGTAGTTGATTGAAGTTCCTTTCGTCCGAATTAGTTGTTTTGAATCTATTGGAATGCATTAAAGTTTACTCGTTCTACTTACAGTCAAATCAAGTCAATTAGATTGAGTTGTAATCAATTCTAGCTGATCAAAGTTCATTCTATCAAGCTCAATTCATCTGATTCGATTTCAATGCCTTTAAGGTCATTCCTTGTCGTTCGAATGTAAATGAAATGAAGGGATTGATGTTGATTGTAGTTGATTGAAGTTCCTTTCGTCCGAATTAGTTGTTTTGAATCTATTGGAATGCATTAAAGTTTACTCGTTCGACTTACAGTCAAATAAAGTCAATTAGATTGAGTTGTACTCAATTCTAGCAAATCAAAGTTCATTCTATCAAACTCAATTCATTTGATTTGATTTGAATACCTTTAAGGTCTTCCCTTGTCGTTCGAATGTAAATGAAATGAACGGATTGATGTTGATTGTTGTTGATTGAAGTTTCTTTCGTTCGAATTAGTTGTTTTGAATCTATTGGAATGCATTAAAGTTTACTCGTTCTACTTACAGTCAAATCAAGTCATTTAGATTGAGTTTTACTCAATTCTATCTAATCAAAGTTCATTCTATCAAACTCAATACATTTGATTTGATTTGAATGCCTTTAAGGTCGTCCCTTGTCGTTCGAATGCAAATGAAATCAAGGGATTGTTGTTCGTTGTTGTTGATTGAAGTTCCTTTCCTCCGATTCAGTTGTTTTGAATCTTTTGGAATGCGTTAAAGTTTACTCGTTCTCATTACAGTCAAATCAAGTCAATTAGATTGGGTTGTACTTAATTCTAACTAATCAAAGTTCATTCTATCAAACTCAATTCATTTGATTCGATTTTAACGCCTTTAAGGTCATCCGTTGTCGTTCGAATGTAGATGAAATCAAGGGATTGTTGTTAATTGTTGTTCATTGATGTTCCTTTCGTCAAATTCAGTTGTTTTGAATCTATTGGAATGCGTTAAAGTTTACTCGTACTCCTTACAGTCAAATTAAGTCAATTAGATTGAGTTGTACTCAATTCTAGCTAATCAAAGTTCATTCTATCAAACTCAATTCATTTGATTCGATTTCAATGCCTTTAAGGTCATTCCTTGTCATTCGAATGTAAATGAAATAAAGGGATTGTTGTTAATTGTTGTTGATTGAAGTTCCTTTCCTCCGATTCAGTTTTTTGAATCTATTGGAATGAGTTAAAGTTTACTCGTTCTCCTTAGAGTCAAATCAAGTCAATTAGATTGAGTTGTACTCAATTCTAGCTAATCAAAGTTCATTCTATCAAACTCAATTCATTTGATTCGATTTCAACGCCTTTAAGGTCGTCCCTTGTCGTTCGAATGTAAATGAAATGAAGGGATTGATGTTGATTGTTGTTGATTGAAGTTCCTTTCGTCCGAATTAGTTGTTTTGAATCTATTGGAATGCATTAACGTTTACTCGTTCTACTTACAGTCAAATCAGGTCAATTAGATTGAGTTGTACTCAATTCTAGCTAATCAAAGTTCATTCTATCAAACTCAATTCATTTGATTCGATTTCAATGCCTTTAAGGTCATTCCTTGTCGTTCGAATGTAAATGAAATGAAGGGATTGATGTTGATTGTTGTTGATTGAAGTTCCTTTCGTCCGAATTAGTTGTTTTGAATCTATTGGAATGCATTAACGTTTACTCGTTCTACTTACAGTCAAATGAAGTCAATTAGATTGAGTTGTACTCAATTCTAGCTAATCAAAGTTCATTCTATCAAACTCAATTCATTTGATTCGATTTAAACGCCTTTAAGGTCATCCGTTGTCGTTCGAATGTAGATGAAATCAAGGGATTGTTGTTAATTGTTGTTCATTGATGTTCCTTTCGTCAAATTCAGATGTTTTGAATCTATCGGATTGCGTTAAAGTTTACTCGTACTCCTTACAGTCAAATCAAGTCAATTAGATTGAGTTGTACTCAATTCTAGCTAATCAAAGTTCATTCTATCAAACTCAATTCATTTGATTCGATTTCAATGCCTTTAAGGTCATTCCTTGTCGTTCGAATGTACATGAAATAAAGGGATTGTTGTTAATTGTTGTTGATTGAAGTTCCTTTCCTCCGATTCAGTTGTTTTGAATCTATTGGAATGCGTTAAAGTTTACTCGTTCTCCTTAGAGTCAAATCAAGTCAATTAGATTGAGTTGTACTCAATTCTAGCTAATCAAAGTTCATTCTATCAAACTCAATTCATTTGATTCTATTTCAATGCCTTTAAGGTCATTCCTTGTCGTTCGAATATAATTGAAATAAAGGGATTGTTGTTAATTGTTGTTGACTGAAGTTCCTTTCCTCCGATTCAGTTGTTTTGAATCTATTAGAATGCGTTAAAGTTTACTCGTTCTCCTTAGAGTCAAATCAAGTCAATTAGATTTAGTTGTACTCAATTCTAGCTAATTAAAGTTCATTCTATCAAACTGAATTCATTTGATTCGATTTTAATACCTTTAAGGTCATCCCTTGTCGTTCGAATGTAAATGAAATGAAGGGATTGATGTTGATTGTTGTTTATTGAAGTTCCTTTCCTCCGAATTAGTTGTTTTGAATCTATTGGAATGCATTAAAGTTTACTCGTTCTCATTACAGTCAAATCAAGTCAATTAGATTGAGTAGTACTCAATTCTAACTAATCAAAGTTGATTCTATCCAACTGAATTCATTTGATTCGATTTCAATGCCTTTAAGGTCATTCCTTGTCGTTCGAATGTAAATGAAATCATGGGATTGTTGTTAATTGTTGTTGATTGAAGTTCCTTTCGTCTAATTCAGTTGTTTTGAATCTATTGCAATGCGTTAAAGTTTACTCGTTCTCCTTACAGTCAAATCAAGTCAATTAGATTGAGTTGTACTCAATTCTAGCTAATCAAAGTTCATTCTATCAAACTCAATTCATTTGATTCGATTTGACTACCTTTAAGGTCATCCCTTGTCGTTCGAATGTAAATGAAATAAAGGGATTGTTGTTGATTGTTGTTGATTGAAGTTCCTTTCCTCCGATTCAGTTGTTTTGAATCTATTGGAATGCGTTAAAGTTTACTCGTTCTCCTTAGAGTCAAATCAAGTCAATTAGATTGAGTTGTACTCAATTCTAGCTAATCAAAGTTCATTCTATCAAACTCAATTCATTTGGTTCGATTTGGCTACCTTTAAAGTCATCCCATGTCGTTCGAATGTAAATGAAATGAAGGGATTGATGTTGATTGTTGTTGATTGAAGTTCCTTTCGTTCGAATTTGTTGTTTTGAATCTATTGGAATGCATTAAAGTTTACTCGTTCTACTTACAGTCAAATCATGTCAATTACATTGAGTTTTACTCAATTCTATCTAATCAAAGTTCATTCTATCAAACTCAATACATTTGATTTGATTTGAATGCCTTTAAGGTCGTCCTTTGTCGTTCGAATGTAAATGAAATCAAGGGATTGTTGTTCATTGTTGTTGATTGAAGTTCCTTTCCCCCGATTCAGTTGTTTTGAATCTTTTGGAATGCGTTAAAGTTTACTCGTTCTCATTACAGTCAAATCAAGTCAATTAGATTGAGTTGTACTGAATTCTAACTAATCAAAGTTCATTCTATCAAACTCAATTCATTTGATTCGATTTGACAACCTTTAAGGTCATCCCTTGTCGTTCGAATGTAAATGAAATAAAGGGATTGTTGTTGATTGTTGTTGATTGAAGTTCCTTTCCTCCGATTCAGTTGTTTTGAATCTATTGGAATGCATTAAAGTTTACTCGTTCTACTTACAGTCAAATCAAGTCAATTAGATTGAGTTGTACTGAATTCTAACTAATCAAAGTTCATTCTATCAAACTCAATTCATTTGATTCGATTTGACAACCTTTAAGGTCATCCCTTGTCGTTCGAATGTAAATGAAATAAAGGGATTGTTGTTGATTGTTGTTGATTGAAGTTCCTTTCCTCCGATTCAGTTGTTTTGAATCTATTGGAATGCGTTAAAGTTTGCTCGTATTCCTTACAGTCAAATCAAGTCAATTAGATTGAGTTGTACTCAATTCATTGAGTTGTAATCAATTCTAGCTGATCAAAGTTCATTCTATCAAGCTCAATTCATCTGATTCGATTTCAATGCCTTTAAGGTCATGCCTTGTCGTTCGAATGTAAATGAAATGAAGGGATTGATGTTGATTGTAGTTGATTGAAGTTCCTTTCGTCCGAATTAGTTGTTTTGAATCTATTGGAATGCATTAAAGTTTACTCGTTCTACTTACAGTCAAATCAAGTCAATTAGATTGAGTTGTAATCAATTCTAGCTGATCAAAGTTCATTCTATCAAGCTCAATTCATCTGATTCGATTTCAATGCCTTTAAGGTCATTCCTTGTCGTTCGAATGTAAATGAAATGAAGGGATTGATGTTGATTGTAGTTGATTGAAGTTCCTTTCGTCCGAATTAGTTGTTTTGAATCTATTGGAATGCATTAAAGTTTACTCGTTCGACTTACAGTCAAATCAAGTCAATTAGATTGAGTTGTACTCAATTCTAGCAAATCAAAGTTCATTCTATCAAACTCAATTCATTTGATTTGATTTGAATACCTTTAAGGTCTTCCCTTGTCGTTCGAATGTAAATGAAATGAACGGATTGATGTTGATTGTTGTTGATTGAAGTTTCTTTCGTTCGAATTAGTTGTTTTGAATCTATTGGAATGCATTAAAGTTTACTCGTTCTACTTACAGTCAAATCAAGTCATTTAGATTGAGTTTTACTCAATTCTATCTAATCAAAGTTCATTCTATCAAACTCAATACATTTGATTTGATTTGAATGCCTTTAAGGTCGTCCCTTGTCGTTCGAATGCAAATGAAATCAAGGGATTGTTGTTCGTTGTTGTTGATTGAAGTTCCTTTCCTCCGATTCAGTTGTTTTGAATCTTTTGGAATGCGTTAAAGTTTACTCATTCTCATTACAGTCAAATCAAGTCAATTAGATTGGGTTGTACTTAATTCTAACTAATCAAAGTTCATTCTATCAAACTCAATTCATTTGATTCGATTTTAACGCCTTTAAGGTCATCCGTTGTCGTTCGAATGTAGATGAAATCAAGGGATTGTTGTTAATTGTTGTTCATTGATGTTCCTTTCGTCAAATTCAGTTGTTTTGAATCTATTGGAATGCGTTAAAGTTTACTCGTACTCCTTACAGTCAAATTAAGTCAATTAGATTGAGTTGTACTCAATTCTAGCTAATCAAAGTTCATTCTATCAAACTCAATTCATTTGATTCGATTTCAATGCCTTTAAGGTCATTCCTTGTCATTCGAATGTAAATGAAATAAAGGGATTGTTGTTAATTGTTGTTGATTGAAGTTCCTTTCCTCCGATTCAGTTTTTTGAATCTATTGGAATGAGTTAAAGTTTACTCGTTCTCCTTAGAGTCAAATCAAGTCAATTAGATTGAGTTGTACTCAATTCTAGCTAATCAAAGTTCATTCTATCAAACTCAATTCATTTGATTCGATTTGAATACCTTTAAGGTCTTCCCTTGTCGTTCGAATGTAAATGAAATGAAGTGATTGATGTTGATTGTTGTTGATTGAAGTTCCTTTCGTCCGAATTAGTTGTTTTGAATCTATTGGAATGCATTAACGTTTACTCGTTCGACTTACAGTCAAATCAAGTCAATTAGATTGAGTTGTACTCAATTCTAGCTAATCAAAGTTCATTCTATCAAACTCAATTCATTTGATTCGATTTCAATGCCTTTAAGGTCATTCCTTGTCGTTCGAATGTAAATGAAATCATGGGATTGATGTTGATTGTTGTTGATTGAAGTTCCTTTCGTCCGAATTAGTTGTTTTGAATCTATTGGAATGCATTAAAGTTTACTCGTTCTACTTACAGTCAAATAAAGTCAATTAGATTGAGTTGTACTCAATTCTAGCTAATCAAAGTTCATTCTATCAAACTCAATTCATTTGATTCGATTTCAATGCCTTTAAAGTCATTTCTTGTCGTTCGAATGTAAATGAAATCAAGGGATTGTTGTTAATTGTTGTTGATTGAAGTTCCTTTCGTCCGAATTAGTTGTTTTGAATCTATTGGAATGCATTAAAGTTTACTCGTTCTACTTACAGTCAAATCAAGTCAATTAGATTGAGTTGTACTCAATTCTAGCTTATCAAAGTTCATTCTATCAAACTCAATTCATTTGATTCGATTTCAATGCCTTTAAGGTCATACCTTGTCGTTCGAATGTAAATGAAATAAAGGGATTGTTCATTCTATCAAACTCAATTCATTTGATTCGATTTGAATACCTTTAAGGTCTTCCCTTGTCGTTCGAATGTAAATGAAAGGAAGGGATTGATGTCGATTGTTGTTGATTGAAATTCCTTTCGTCCGAATTAGTTGTTTTGAATCTATTGGAATGCATTAAAGTTTACTCGTTCTACATACAGTCAAATCAAGTCAATTAGATTGAGTTGTACTCATTTCTAGCTTATCAAAGTTCATTCTATCAAACTCAATTCATTTGATTCGATTTCAAGGCCTTTAAGGTCTTCCCTTGTCGTTCGAATGTAAATGAAATGAAGGGATTGATGTTGATTGTTGTTGATTGAAGATCCTTTCGTCCGAATTAGTTGTGTTGAATCTATTGGAATGCATTAAAGTTTACTCATTCTTATTACAGTCAAATCAAGTCAATTAGATTGAGTTGTACTCAATTCTAGCTAATCAAAGTTCATTTTATCAAACTCAATTCATTTGATTCGATTTGACTACCTTTAAGGTCATCCCTTGTCGTTCGAATGTAAATGAAATGAAGGGATTGATGTTGATTGTTGTTGATTGAAGTTCCTTTCGTTCGAATTAGTTGTTTTGAATCTATTGGAATGCATTAAAGTTTACTCGTTCTATTTACAGTCAAATCAAGTCATTTAGATTGAGTTGTACTCAATTCTAGCTAATCAAAGTTCATTCTATCAAACTCAATTCATTTGATTCGATTTCAATGCCTTTAAGGTCATTCCTTGTCGTTCGAATGTAAATGAAATGAAGGGATTGATGTTGATTGTTGTTGATTGAAGTTCCTTTCGTCCGAATTAGTTGTTTTGAATCTATTGGAATGCATTAACGTTTACTCGTTTTACTTACAGTCAAATCAAGTCAATTAGATTGAGTTGTACTCAATTCTAGCTAATCAAAGTTCATTCTATCAAACTCAATTCATTTGATTCGATTTCAATTCCTTTAAGGTCATTCCTTGTCGTTCGAATGTAAATGAAATCATGGGATTGATGTTGATGGTTGTTGATTGAAGTTCCTTTCGTCCGAATTAGTTTTTTTGAATCTATTGGAATGCATTAAAGTTTACTCGTTCTACTTACAGTCAAATAAAGTCAATTAGATTGAGTTGTACTCAATTCTAGCTAATCAAAGTTCTTTCTATCAAACTCAATTCATTTGATTCGATTTCAATGCCTTTAAAGTCATTTCTTGTCGTTCGAATGTAAATGAAATCAAGGGATTGTTGTTAATTGTTGTTGATTGAAGTTCCTTTCGTCCGAATTAGTTATTTTGAATCTATTGGAATGCATTAAAGTTTACTCGTTCTACTTACAGTCAAATCAAGTCAATTAGATTGAGTTGTACTCAATTCTAGCTTATCAAAGTTCATTCTATCTAACTCAATTCATTTGATTCGATTTCAATGCCTTTAAGGTCATACCTTGTCGTTCGAATGTAAATGAAATAAAGGGATTGTTCATTCTATCAAACTCAAATCATTTGATTCGATTTGAATACCTTTAAGGTCTTCCCTTGTCGTTCGAATGTAAATGAAAGGAAGGGATTGATGTTGATTGTTGTTGATTGAAGATCCTTTCGTCCGAATTAGTTGTGTTGAATCTATTGGAATGCATTAAAGTTTACTCGTTCTCATTACAGTCAAATCAAGTCAATTAGATTGAGTTGTACTCAATTCTAGCTAATCAAAGTTCATTCTATCAAACTCAATTCATTTGATTCGATTTGACTACCTTTAAGGTCATCCCTTGTCGTTCGAATGTAAATGAAATGAAGGGATTGATATTGATTGTTGTTGATTGAAGTTCCTTTCGTTCGAATTAGTTGTTTTGAATCTAAAGTTTACTCGTTCTATTTACAGTCAAATCAAGTCATTTAGATTGAGTTGTACTCAATTCTAGCTAATCAAAGTTCATTCTATCAAACTCAATTCATTTGATTCGATTTGACTACCTTTAAGGTCATCCCTTGTCGTTCGAATGCAAATGAAATGAAGGGATTGATGTTGATTATTGTTGATTGAAGTTCCTTTCGTCCGAATTAGTTGTTTTGAATCTATTGGAATGCATTAACGTTTACTCGTTCTACTTACAGTCAAATCAAGTCAATTAGATTGAGTTGTACTCAATTCTAGCTAATCAAAGTTCATTCTATCAAACTCAATTCATTTGATTCGATTTCAATGCCTTTAAGGTCATTCCTTGTCGTTCGAATGTAAATGAAATCATGGGATTGATGTTGATTGTTGTTGATTGAAGTTCCTTTCGCCCGAATTAGTTGTTTTGAATCTATTGGAATGCATTAAAGTTTACTCGTTCTACTTACAGTCAAATAAAGTCAATTAGATTGAGTTGTACTCAATTCTAGCTAATCAAAGTTCATTCTATCAAACTCAATTCATTTGATTCGATTTCAATGCCTTTAAAGTCATTTCTTGTCGTTCGAATGTAAATGAAATCAAGGGATTGTTGTTAATTGTTGTTGATTGAAGTTCCTTTCGTCCGAATTAGTTGTTTTGAATCTATTGGAATGCATTAAAGTTTACTCGTTCTACTTACAGTCAAATCAAGTCAATTAGATTGAGTTGTACTCAATTCTAGCTTATCAAAGTTCATTCTATCAAACTCAATTCATTTGATTCGATTTCAATGCCTTTAAGGTCATACCTTGTCGTTCGAATGTAAATGAAATAAAGGGATTGTTCATTCTATCAAACTCAATTCATTTGATTCGATTTGAATACCTTTAAGGTCTTCCCTTGTCGTTCGAATGTAAATGAAATGAAGGGATTGATGTTGATTGTTGTTGATTGAAGATCCTTTCGTCCGAATTAGTTGTGTTGAATCTATTGGAATGCATTAAAGTTTACTCGTTCCTATTACAGTCAAATCAAGTCAATTAGATTGAGTTGTACTCAATTCTAGCTAATCAAAGTTCATTCTATCAAACTCAATTCATTTGATTCGATTTCAATGCCTTTAAGGTCATACCTTGTCGTTCGAATGTAAATGAAATAAAGGGATTGTTCATTCTATCAAACTCAATTCATTTGATTCGATTTGAATACCTTCAAGGTCTTCCTTTGTCGTTCGAATGTAAATGAAATAAAGGGATTGATGTTGATTGTTGTTGATTGAAGTTCCTTTCGCCCGAATTAGTTGTTTTGAATCTATTGGAATGCATTAAAGTTTACTCGTTCTACTTACAGTCAAATAAAGTCAATTAGATTGAGTTGTACTCAATTCTAGCTAATCAAAGTTCATTCTATCAAACTCAATTCATTTGATTCGATTTCAATGCCTTTAAAGTCATTTCTTGTCGTTCGAATGTAAATGAAATCAAGGGATTGTTGTTAATTGTTGTTGATTGAAGTTCCTTTCGTCCGAATTAGTTGTTTTGAATCTATTGGAATGCATTAAAGTTTACTCGTTCTACTTACAGTCAAATCAAGTCAATTAGATTGAGTTGTACTCAATTCTAGCTTATCAAAGTTCATTCTATCAAGCTCAATTCATTTGATTCGATTTCAATGCCTTTAAGGTCATACCTTGTCGTTCGAATGTAAATGAAATAAAGGGATTGTTCATTCTATCAAACTCAATTCATTTGATTCGATTTGAATACCTTTAAGGTCTTCCCTTGTCGTTCGAATGTAAATGAAAGGAAGGGATTGATGTTGATTGTTGTTGATTGAAGTTCCTTTCGTTCGAATTAGTTGTTTTGAATCTATTGGAATGCGTTAAAGTTTACTCGTTCTCCTTAGAGTAGGATCAAGTCAATTAGATTGAGTTGTACTTAATTCTATCTAATCAAAGTTCATTCTCTCAAACTCAATTCATTTGATTCGATTTGAATACCTTCAAGGTCTTCCCTTGTCGTTCGAATGTAAATGAAATAATGGGATTGATGTTGATTGTTGTTGATTGAAGTTCCTTTCGTCCGAATTAGTTGTGTTGAATCTATTGGAATGCATTAAAGTTTACTCGTTCTCATTACAGTCAAATCAAGTCAATTAGATTGAGTTGTACTCAATTCTAGCTAATCAAAGTTCATTCTATCAAACTCAATTCATTTGATTCGATTTGACTACCTTTAAGGTCATCCCTTGTCGTTCGAATGTAAATGAAATGAAGGGATTGATATTGATTGTTGTTGATTGAAGTTCCTTTCGTTCGAATTAGTTGTTTTGAATCTAAAGTTTACTCGTTCTATTTACAGTCAAATCAAGTCATTTAGATTGAGTTGTACTCAATTCTAGCTAATCAAAGTTCATTCTATCAAACTCAATTCATTTGATTCGATTTGGCTACCTTTAAGGTCATCCCTTGTCGTTCGAATGCAAATGAAATGAAGGGATTGATGTTGATTATTGTTGATTGAAGTTCCTTTCGTCCGAATTAGTTGTTTTGAATCTATTGGAATGCATTAACGTTTACTCGTTCTACTTACAGTCAAATCAAGTCAATTAGATTGAGTTGTACTCAATTCTAGCTAATCAAAGTTCATTCTATCAAACTCAATTCATTTGATTCGATTTCAATGCCTTTAAGGTCATTCCTTGTCGTTCGAATGTAAATGAAATCATGGGATTGATGTTGATTGTTGTTGATTGAAGTTCCTTTCGCCCGAATTAGTTGTTTTGAATCTATTGGAATGCATTAAAGTTTACTCGTTCTACTTACAGTCAAATCAAGTCAATTAGATTGAGTTGTACTCAATTCTAGCTTATCAAAGTTCATTCTATCAAGCTCAATTCATTTGATTCGATTTCAATGCCTTTAAGGTCATACCTTGTCGTTCGAATGTAAATGAAATAAAGGGATTGTTCATTCTATCAAACTCAATTCATTTGATTCGATTTGAATACCTTTAAGGTCTTCCCTTGTCGTTCGAATGTAAATGAAAGGAAGGGATTGATGTTGATTGTTGTTGATTGAAGTTCCTTTCGTTCGAATTAGTTGTTTTGAATCTATTGGAATGCGTTAAAGTTTACTCGTTCTCCTTAGAGTAGGATCAAGTCAATTAGATTGAGTTGTACTTAATTCTATCTAATCAAAGTTCATTCTCTCAAACTCAATTCATTTGATTCGATTTGACTACCTTTAAGGTCTTCCCTTGTCGTTCGAATGTAAATGAAATGAAGGGATTGATGTTGATTGTTGTTGATTGAAGATCCTTTCGTCCGAATTAGTTGTTTTGAATCTATTGGAATGCATTAAAGTTTACTCGTTCTACTTACAGTCAAATCAAGTCAATTAAATATGAGTTGTACTCAATTCTAGCTAATCAAAGTTCGTTCTATCAAACTCAATTCATTTGATTCGATTTGACTACCTTTAAGGTCATCCCTTGTCGTTCGAATGTAAATGAAATGAAGGGATTGATGTTGATTGTTGTTGATTGAAGTTCCTTTCGTTCGAATTAGTTGTTTTGAATCTATTGGAATGCATTAAAGTTTACTCGTTCTATTTACAGTCAAATCAAGTCATTTAGATTGAGTTGTACTCAATTCTAGCTAATCAAAGTTCATTCTATCAAACTCAATTCATTTGATTCGATTTCAATGCCTTTAAGGTCATTCCTTGTCGTTCGAATGTAAATGAAATGAAGGGATTGATGTTGATTGTTGTTGATTGAAGTTCCTTTCGTCCGAATTAGTTGTTTTGAATCTATTGGAATGCATTAACGTTTACTCGTTTTACTTACAGTCAAATCAAGTCAATTAGATTGAGTTGTACTCAATTCTAGCTAATCAAAGTTCATTCTATCAAACTCAATTCATTTGATTCGATTTCAATTCCTTTAAGGTCATTCCTTGTCGTTCGAATGTAAATGAAATCATGGGATTGATGTTGATGGTTGTTGATTGAAGTTCCTTTCGTCCGAATTAGTTTTTTTGAATCTATTGGAATGCATTAAAGTTTACTCGTTCTACTTACAGTCAAATAAAGTCAATTAGATTGAGTTGTACTCAATTCTAGCTAATCAAAGTTCTTTCTATCAAACTCAATTCATTTGATTCGATTTCAATGCCTTTAAAGTCATTTCTTGTCGTTCGAATGTAAATGAAATCAAGGGATTGTTGTTAATTGTTGTTGATTGAAGTTCCTTTCGTCCGAATTAGTTATTTTGAATCTATTGGAATGCATTAAAGTTTACTCGTTCTACTTACAGTCAAATCAAGTCAATTAGATTGAGTTGTACTCAATTCTAGCTTATCAAAGTTCATTCTATCTAACTCAATTCATTTGATTCGATTTCAATGCCTTTAAGGTCATACCTTGTCGTTCGAATGTAAATGAAATAAAGGGATTGTTCATTCTATCAAACTCAAATCATTTGATTCGATTTGAATACCTTTAAGGTCTTCCCTTGTCGTTCGAATGTAAATGAAAGGAAGGGATTGATGTTGATTGTTGTTGATTGAAGATCCTTTCGTCCGAATTAGTTGTGTTGAATCTATTGGAATGCATTAAAGTTTACTCGTTCTCATTACAGTCAAATCAAGTCAATTAGATTGAGTTGTACTCAATTCTAGCTAATCAAAGTTCATTCTATCAAACTCAATTCATTTGATTCGATTTGACTACCTTTAAGGTCATCCCTTGTCGTTCGAATGTAAATGAAATGAAGGGATTGATATTGATTGTTGTTGATTGAAGTTCCTTTCGTTCGAATTAGTTGTTTTGAATCTAAAGTTTACTCGTTCTATTTACAGTCAAATCAAGTCATTTAGATTGAGTTGTACTCAATTCTAGCTAATCAAAGTTCATTCTATCAAACTCAATTCATTTGATTCGATTTGACTACCTTTAAGGTCATCCCTTGTCGTTCGAATGCAAATGAAATGAAGGGATTGATGTTGATTATTGTTGATTGAAGTTCCTTTCGTCCGAATTAGTTGTTTTGAATCTATTGGAATGCATTAACGTTTACTCGTTCTACTTACAGTCAAATCAAGTCAATTAGATTGAGTTGTACTCAATTCTAGCTAATCAAAGTTCATTCTATCAAACTCAATTCATTTGATTCGATTTCAATGCCTTTAAGGTCATTCCTTGTCGTTCGAATGTAAATGAAATCATGGGATTGATGTTGATTGTTGTTGATTGAAGTTCCTTTCGCCCGAATTAGTTGTTTTGAATCTATTGGAATGCATTAAAGTTTACTCGTTCTACTTACAGTCAAATAAAGTCAATTAGATTGAGTTGTACTCAATTCTAGCTAATCAAAGTTCATTCTATCAAACTCAATTCATTTGATTCGATTTCAATGCCTTTAAAGTCATTTCTTGTCGTTCGAATGTAAATGAAATCAAGGGATTGTTGTTAATTGTTGTTGATTGAAGTTCCTTTC
This sequence comes from Annona cherimola, assembly GCA_030490835.1. Lineage (NCBI taxonomy): Eukaryota > Viridiplantae > Streptophyta > Magnoliopsida > Magnoliales > Annonaceae > Annona > Annona cherimola. The sequence goes on along the minus strand of JASFXW010000015.1, from coordinate 156,813 downwards.
GTCCGAATTAGTTGTTTTGAATCTATTGGAATGCATTAAAGTTTACTCGTTCTACTTACAGTCAAATCAAGTCAATTAGATTGAGTTGTACTCAATTCTAGCTTATCAAAGTTCATTCTATCAAACTCAATTCATTTGATTCGATTTCAATGCCTTTAAGGTCATACCTTGTCGTTCGAATGTAAATGAAATAAAGGGATTGTTCATTCTATCAAACTCAATTCATTTGATTCGATTTGAATACCTTTAAGGTCTTCCCTTGTCGTTCGAATGTAAATGAAATGAAGGGATTGATGTTGATTGTTGTTGATTGAAGATCCTTTCGTCCGAATTAGTTGTGTTGAATCTATTGGAATGCATTAAAGTTTACTCGTTCCTATTACAGTCAAATCAAGTCAATTAGATTGAGTTGTACTCAATTCTAGCTAATCAAAGTTCATTCTATCAAACTCAATTCATTTGATTCGATTTCAATGCCTTTAAGGTCATACCTTGTCGTTCGAATGTAAATGAAATAAAGGGATTGTTCATTCTATCAAACTCAATTCATTTGATTCGATTTGAATACCTTCAAGGTCTTCCCTTGTCGTTCGAATGTAAATGAAATGAAGGGATTGATGTTGATTGTTGTTGATTGAAGTTCCTTTCGCCCGAATTAGTTGTTTTGAATCTATTGGAATGCATTAAAGTTTACTCGTTCTACTTACAGTCAAATAAAGTCAATTAGATTGAGTTGTATTCAATTCTAGCTAATCAAAGTTCATTCTATCAAACTCAATTCATTTGATTCGATTTCAATGCCTTTAAAGTCATTTCTTGTCGTTCGAATGTAAATGAAATCAAGGGATTGTTGTTAATTGTTGTTGATTGAAGTTCCTTTCGTCCGAATTAGTTGTTTTGAATCTATTGGAATGCATTAAAGTTTACTCGTTCTACTTACAGTCAAATCAAGTCAATTAGATTGAGTTGTACTCAATTCTAGCTTATCAAAGTTCATTCTATCAAGCTCAATTCATTTGATTCGATTTCAATGCCTTTAAGGTCATACCTTGTCGTTCGAATGTAAATGAAATAAAGGGATTGTTCATTCTATCAAACTCAATTCATTTGATTCGATTTGAATACCTTTAAGGTCTTCCCTTGTCGTTCGAATGTAAATGAAAGGAAGGGATTGATGTTGATTGTTGTTGATTGAAGTTCCTTTCGTTCGAATTAGTTGTTTTGAATCTATTGGAATGCGTTAAAGTTTACTCGTTCTCCTTAGAGTAGGATCAAGTCAATTAGATTGAGTTGTACTTAATTCTATCTAATCAAAGTTCATTCTCTCAAACTCAATTCATTTGATTCGATTTGACTACCTTTAAGGTCTTCCCTTGTCGTTCGAATGTAAATGAAATGAAGGGATTGATGTTGATTGTTGTTGATTGAAGATCCTTTCGTCCGAATTAGTTGTTTTGAATCTATTGGAATGCATTAAAGTTTACTCGTTCTACTTACAGTCAAATCAAGTCAATTAAATATGAGTTGTACTCAATTCTAGCTAATCAAAGTTCGTTCTATCAAACTCAATTCATTTGATTCGATTTGACTACCTTTAAGGTCATCCCTTGTCGTTCGAATGTAAATGAAATGAAGGGATTGATGTTGATTGTTGTTGATTGAAGTTCCTTTTGTTCGAATTAGTTGTTTTGAATCTATTGGAATGCATTAAAGTTTACTCGTTCTATTTACAGTCAAATCAAGTCATTTAGATTGAGTTTTACTCAATTCTATCTAATCAAAGTTCATTCTATCAAATTCAATACATTTGATTTGATTTGAATCCTTTAAGGTCGTCCCTTGTCGTTCGAATGTAAATGAAATCAAGGGATTGTTGTTCATTGTTGTTGATTGAAGTTACTTTCCTCCGATTCAGTTGTTTTGAATCTTTTGGAATTCGTTAAAGTTTACTCGTTCTCATTACAGTCAAATCAAGTCAATTAGATTGAGTTGTACTTAATTCTAACTAATAAAAGTTCATTCTATCAAACTCAATTCATTTGATTCGATTTCAACGCCTTTAAGGTCATCCGTTGTCGTTCGAATGTAGATGAAATCAAGGGATTGTTGTTAATTGTTGTTCATTGAAGTTCCTTTCGTCAAATTCAGTTGTTTTGAATCTATGGGAATGCGTTAAAGTTTACTCGTACTCCTTACAGTCAAATCAAGTCAATTAGATTGAGTTGTACTCAATTCTAGCTAATCAAAGTTCATTCTATCAAACTCAATTCATTTGATTCGATTTCAACGCCTTTAAGGTCATCCGTTGTCGTTCGAATGTAGATGAAATCAAGGGATTGTTGTTAATTGTTGTTCATTGATGTTCCTTTCGTCAAATTCAGATGTTTTGAATCTATCGGATTGCGTTAAAGTTTACTCGTACTCCTTACAGTCAAATCAAGTCAATTAGATTGAGTTGTACTCAATTCTAGCTAATCAAAGTTCATTCTATCAAACTCAATTCATTTGATTCGATTTCAATGCCTTTAAGGTCATTCCTTGTCGTTCGAATGTAAATGAAATAAAGGGATTGTTGTTAATTGTTGTTGATTGAAGTTCCTTTCCTCTGATTCAGTTGTTTTGAATCTATTGGAATGCGTTAAAGTTTACTCATTCTCCTTAGAGTCAAATCAAGTCAATTAGATTCAGTTGTACTCAATTCTAGCTAATCAAAGTTCATTCTATCAAACTCAATTCATTTGATTCTATTTCAATGCCTTTAAGGTCATTCCTTGTCGTTCGAATATAATTGAAATAAAGGGATTGTTGTCAATTATTGTTGACTGAAGTTCCTTTCCTCCGATTCAGTTGTTTTGAATCTATTGGAATGCGTTAAAGTTTACTCGTTCTCCTTAGAGTCAAATCAAGTCAATTAGATTGAGTTGTACTCAATTCTAGCTAATTAAAGTTCATTCTATCAAACACAATTCATTTGATTCGATTTTAATACCTTTAAGGTCATCCCTTGTCGTTCGAATGTAAATGAAATGAAGGGATTGATGTTGATTGTTGTTTATTGAAGTTCCTTTCGTCCGAATTAGTTGTTTTGAATCTATTGGAATGCATTAAAGTTTACTCGTTCTACTTACAGTCAAATCAAGTCATTTAGATTGAGTTTTACTCAATTCTATCTAATCAAAGTTCATTCTATCAAACTCAATACATTTGATTTGATTTGAATGCCTTTAAGGTCGTCCCTTGTTGTTCGAATGCAAATGAAATCAAGGGATTGTTGTTCGTTGTTGTTGATTGAAGTTCCTTTCCTCCGATTCAGTTGTTTTGAATCTTTTGGAATGCGTTAAAGTTTACTCGTTCTCATTACAGTCAAATCAAGTCAATTAGATTGGGTTGTACTTAATTCTAACTAATCAAAGTTCATTCTATCAAACTCAATTCATTTGATTCGATTTAAGCGCCTTTAAGGTCATCCGTTGTCGTTCGAATGTAGATGAAATCAAGGGATTGTTGTTAATTGTTGTTCATTGATGTTCCTTTCGTCAAATTCAGTTGTTTTGAATCTATTGGAATGCGTTAAAGTTTACTCGTACTCCTTACAGTCAAATCAAGTCAATTAGATTTAGTTGTACTCAATTCTAGCTAATCAAATTTCATTCTATGAAACTCAATTCATTTGATTCGATTTCAATGCCTTTAAGGTCATTCCTTGTCGTTCGAATGTAAATGAAATAAATGGATTGTTGTTAATTGTTGTTGATTGAAGTTCCTTTCCTCCGATTCAGTTGTTTTGAATCTATTGGAATGCGTTAAAGTTTACTCGTTCTCCTTAGAGTCAAATCAAGTCAATTAGATTGAGTTGTACTCAATTCTAGCTAATCAAAGTTCATTCTATCAAACTCAATTCATTTGATTCGATTTCAACGCCTTTAAGGTCATCCGTTGTCGTTCGAATGTAGATGAAATCAAGGGATTGTTGTTAATTGTTGTTTATTGATGTTCCTTTCGTCAAATTCAGTTGTTTTGAATCTATCGGAATGCGTTAAAGTTTACTCGTACTCCTTACAGTCAAATCAAGTCAATTAGATTGAGTTGTACTCAATTCTAGCTAATCAAAGTTCATTCTATCAAACTCAATTCATTTGATTCGATTTAAACGCCTTTAAGGTCATCCGTTGTCGTTCGAATGTAGATGAAATCAAGGGATTGTTGTTAATTGTTGTTTATTGATGTTCCTTTCGTCAAATTCAGTTGTTTTGAATCTATCGGAATGCGTTAAAGTTTACTCGTACTCCTTACAGTCAAATCAAGTCAATTAGATTGAGTTGTACTCAATTCTAGCTAATCAAAGTTCATTCTATCAAACTCAATTCATTTGATTCGATTTGAAGACCTTTAAGGTCTTCCCTTGTCGTTCGAATGTAAATGAAATGAAGGGATTGATGTTGATTGTTGTTGATTGAAGTTCCTTTCGTCCGAATTAGTTGTTTTGAATCTATTGGAATGCATTAAAGTTTACTCGTTCTACTTACAGTCAAATCAAGTCATTTAGATTGAGTTTTACTCAATTCTATCTAATCAAAGTTCATTCTATCAAACTCAATACATTTGATTTGATTTGAATGCCTTTAAGGTCGTCCCTTGTTGTTCGAATGCAAATGAAATCAAGGGATTGTTGTTCGTTGTTGTTGATTGAAGTTCCTTTCCTCCGATTCAGTTGTTTTGAATCTTTTGGAATGCGTTAAAGTTTACTCGTTCTCATTACAGTCAAATCAAGTCAATTAGATTGGGTTGTACTTAATTCTAACTAATCAAAGTTCATTCTATCAAACTCAATTCATTTGATTCGATTTAAGCGCCTTTAAGGTCATCCGTTGTCGTTCGAATGTAGATGAAATCAAGGGATTGTTGTTAATTGTTGTTCATTGATGTTCCTTTCGTCAAATTCAGTTGTTTTGAATCTATTGGAATGCGTTAAAGTTTACTCGTACTCCTTACAGTCAAATCAAGTCAATTAGATTTAGTTGTACTCAATTCTAGCTAATCAAATTTCATTCTATGAAACTCAATTCATTTGATTCGATTTCAATGCCTTTAAGGTCATTCCTTGTCGTTCGAATGTAAATGAAATAAATGGATTGTTGTTAATTGTTGTTGATTGAAGTTCCTTTCCTCCGATTCAGTTGTTTTGAATCTATTGGAATGCGTTAAAGTTTACTCGTTCTCCTTAGAGTCAAATCAAGTCAATTAGATTGAGTTGTACTCAATTCTAGCTAATCAAAGTTCATTCTATCAAACTCAATTCATTTGATTCGATTTCAACGCCTTTAAGGTCATCCGTTGTCGTTCGAATGTAGATTAAATCAAGGGATTGTTGTTAATTGTTGTTCATTGAAGTTCCTTTCGTCAAATTCAGTTGTTTTGAATCTATGGGAATGCGTTAAAGTTTACTCGTACTCCTTACAGTCAAATCAAGTAAATTAGATTGAGTTGTACTTAATTCTAACTAATCAAAGTTCATTCTATCAAACTCAATTCATTTGATTCGATTTCAACGCATTTAAGGTCATCCGTTGTCGTTCGAATGTAGATGAAATCAAGGGATTGTTGTTAATTGTTGTTCATTGAAGTTCCTTTCGTCAAATTGAGTTGTTTTGAATCTATTGGAATGCGTTAAAGTTTACTCGTACTCCTTCCAGTCAAATCAAGTCAATTAGATTGAGTTGTACTCAATTCTAGCTAATCAAAGTTCATTCTATCAAACTCAATTCATTTGATTCGATTTCAACGCCTTTAAGGTCGTCCCTTGTCGTTCGAATGTAAATGAAATGAAGGGATTGATGTTGATTGTTGTTGATTGAAGTTCCTTTCGTCCGAATTAGTTGTTTTGAATCTATTGGAATGCATTAACGTTTACTCGTTCTACTTACAGTCAAATCAAGTCAATTAGATTGAGTTGTACTCAATTCTAGCTAATCAAAGTTCATTCTATCAAACTCAATTCATTTGATTCGATTTCAATGCCTTTAAGGTCATTCCTTGTCGTTCGAATGTAAATGAAATGAAGGGATTGATGTTGATTGTTGTTGATTGAAGTTCCTTTCGTCCGAATTAATTGTTTTGAATCTATTGGAATGCATTAACGTTTACTCGTTCTACTTACAGTCAAATCAAGTCAATTAGATTGAGTTGTACTCAATTCTAGCTAATCAAAGTTCATTCTATCAAACTCAATTCATTTGATTCTATTTCAATGCCTTTAAGGTCATTCCTTGTCGTTCGAATGTAAATGAAATCATGGGATTGATGTTGATTGTTGTTGATTGAAGTTCCTTTCGTCCGAATTAGTTGTTTTGAATCTATTGGAATGCATTAAAGTTTACTCGTTCTACTTACAGTCAAATAAAGTCAAATAGATTGAGTTGTACTCAATTCTAGCTAATCAAAGTTCATTCTATCAAACTCAATTCATTTGATTCGATTTCAATGCCTTTAAAGTCATTTCTTGTCGTTCGAATGTAAATGAAATCAAGAGATTGTTGTTAATTGTTGTTGATTGAAGTTCCTTTCGTCCGAATTAGTTGTTTTGAATCTATTGGAATGCATTAAAGTTTACTCGTTCTACTTACAGTCAAATCAAGTCAATTAGATTGAGTTGTACTCAATTCTAGCTTATCAAAGTTCATTCTATCAAACTCAATTCATTTGATTCGATTTCAATGCCTTTAAGGTCATACCTTGTCGTTCGAATGTAAATGAAATAAAGGGATTGTTCATTCTATCAAACTCAATTCATTTGATTCGATTTGAATACCTTTAAGGTCTTCCCTTGTCGTTCGAATGTAAATGAAAGGAAGGGATTGATGTTGATTGTTGTTGATTGAAATTCCTTTCGTCCGAATTAGTTGTTTTGAATCTATTGGAATGCATGAAAGTTTACTCGTTCTCATTACAGGCAAATCAAGTCAATTAGATTGAGTAGTACCAATTCTAACTAATCGAAGTTCATTCTATCAAACTCAATTCATTTGATTTGATTTGAATGCCTTTAAGGTCGTCCCTTGTCGTTCGAATGTAAATGAAATCAAGGGATTGTTGTTCATTGTTGTTGATTGAAGTTCCTTTTCTTTAAGGTCATCCGTTGTCGTTCGAATGTAGATGAAATCCAGGGATTGTTGTTAATTGTTCATTGAAGTTCCTTTCGTCAAATTCAGTTGTTTTGAATCTATGGGAATGCGTTAAAGTTTACTCGTACTCCTTACAGTCAAATCAAGTCAATTAGATTGAGTTGTACTCAATTCTAGCTAATCAAAGTTCATTGTATCAAACTCAATTCATTTGATTCGATTTCAACGCCTTTAAGGTCATCCGTTGTCGTTCGAATGTAGATGAAATCAAGGGATTGTTGTTAATTGTTGTTCATTGAAGTTCCTTTCGTCAAATTCAGTTGTTTTGAATCTATCGGAATGCGTTAAAAGTTTACTCGTACTCCTTACAGTCAAATCAAGTCAATTAGATTGAGTTGTACTCAATTCTAGCTAATCAAAGTTCATTCTATCAAACTCAATTCATTTGATTCGATTTCAATGCCTTTAAGGTCATTCCTTGTCGTTCGAATGCGAATGAAATGAAGGGATTGATGTTGATTGTTGTTGATTGAAGTTCCTTTCCTCCGAATTAGTTGTTTTGAATCTATTGGAATGCATTAAAGTTTACTCGTTCTACTTACAGTCAAATCAAGTCAATTAGATTGAGTTGTACTCAATTCTAGCTAATCAAAGTTCATTCTATCAAACTCAATTCATTTTATTCGATTTAAACGCCTTTAAGGTCATCCGTTGTCGTTCGAATGTAGATGAAATCAAGGGATTGTTGTTAATTGTTGTTCATTGATGTTCCTTTCGTCAAATTCAGTTGTTTTGAATCTATCGGAATGCGTTAAAGTTTACTCGTACTCCTTACAGTCAAATCAAGTCAATTAGATTGAGTTGTACTCAATTCTAGCTAATCAAAGTTCATTCTATCAAACTCAATTCATTTGATTCGATTTGAATACCTTTAAGGTCTTCCCTTGTCGTTCGAATGTAAATGAAATGAAGTGATTGATGTTGATTGTTGTTGATTGAAGTTCCTTTCGTCCGAATTAGTTGTTTTGAATCTATTGGAATGCATTAAAGTTTACTCGTTCTCATTACAGTCAAATCAAGTCAATTAGATTGAGTTGTACTTAATTCTCACTAATCAAAGTTCATTCTATCAAACTCAATTCATTTGATTCGATTTCAATGCCTTTAAGGTCATTCCTTGTCGTTCGAATGTAAATGAAATCATGGGATTGATGTTGATTGTTGTTGATTGAAGTTCCTTTCGTCCGAATTAGTTGTTTTGAATCTATTGGAATGCATTAAAGTTTACTCGTTCTACTTACAGTCAAATAAAGTCAATTAGATTGAGTTGTACTCAATTCTAGCTAATCAAAGTTCATTCTATCAAACTTAATTCATTTGATTCGATTTCAATGCCTTTAAAGTCATTTCTTGTCGTTCGAATGTAAATGAAATCAAGGGATTGTTGTTAATTGTTGTTGATTGAAGTTCCTTTCGTCCGAATTAGTTGTTTTGAATCTTTTGGAATGCATTAAAGTTTACTCGTTCTACTTACAGTCAAATCAAGTCAATTAGATTGAGTTGTACTCAATTCTAGCTTATCAAAGTTCATTCTATCAAACTCAATTCATTTGATTCGATTTCAATGCCTTTAAGGTCATACCTTGTCGTTCGAATGTAAATGAAATAAAGGGATTGTTCATTCTATCAAACTCAATTCATTTGATTCGATTTGAATACCTTTAAGGTCTTCCCTTGTCGTTCGAATGTAAATGAAAGGAAGGGATTGATGTTGATTGTTGTTGATTGAAATTCCTTTCGTCCGAATTAGTTGTTTTGAATCTATTGGAATGCATTAAAGTTTATTCGTTCTACATACAGTCAAATCAAGTCAATTAGATTGAGTTGTACTCAATTCTAGCTTATCAAAGTTCATTCTATCAAACTCAATTCATTTGATTCGATTTCAATGCCTTTAAGGTCTTCCCTTGTCGTTCGAATGTAAATGAAATGAAGGGATTGATGTTGATTGTTGTTGATTGAAGATCCTTTCGTCCGAATTAGTTGTGTTGAATCTATTTGAATGCATTAAAGTTTACTCATTCTCATTACAGTCAAATCAAGTTAATTAGATTGAGTTGTACTCAATTCTAACTAATCGAAGTTCATTCTATCAAACTCAATTCATTTGATTTGATTTGAATGCCTTTAAGGTCGTCCCTTGTCGTTCGAATGTAAATGAAATCAAGGGATTGTTGTTAATTGTTGTTCATTGAAGTTCCTTTCGTCAAATTCAGTTGTTTTGAATCTATCGGAATGCGTTAAAAGTTTACTCGTACTCCTTACAGTCAAATCAAGTCAATTAGATTGAGTTGTACTCAATTCTAGCTAATCAAAGTTCATTCTATCAAACTCAATTCATTTGATTCGATTTCAATGCCTTTAAGGTCATTCCTTGTCGTTCGAATGCGAATGAAATGAAGGGATTGATGTTGATTGTTGTTAATTGAAGTTCCTTTCCTCCGAATTAGTTGTTTTGAATCTATTGGAATGCATTAAAGTTTACTCGTTCTACTTACAGTCAAATCAAGTCAATTAGATTGAGTTGTACTCAATTCTAGCTAATCAAAGTTCATTCTATCAAACTCAATTCATTTGATTCGATTTAAACGCCTTTAAGGTCATCCGTTGTCGTTCGAATGTAGATGAAATCAAGGGATTGTTGTTAATTGTTGTTTATTGATGTTCCTTTCGTCAAATTCAGTTGTTTTGAATCTATCGGAATGCGTTAAAGTTTACTCGTACTCCTTACAGTCAAATCAAGTCAATTAGATTGAGTTGTACTCAATTCTAGCTAATCAAAGTTCATTCTATCAAACTCAATTCATTTGATTCGATTTGAAGACCTTTAAGGTCTTCCCTTGTCGTTCGAATGTAAATGAAATGAAGGGATTGATGTTGATTGTTGTTGATTGAAGTTCCTTTCGTCCGAATTAGTTGTTTTGAATCTATTGGAATGCATTAAAGTTTACTCGTTCTACTTACAGTCAAATCAAGTCATTTAGATTGAGTTTTACTCAATTCTATCTAATCAAAGTTCATTCTATCAAACTCAATACATTTGATTTGATTTGAATGCCTTTAAGGTCGTCCCTTGTTGTTCGAATGCAAATGAAATCAAGGGATTGTTGTTCGTTGTTGTTGATTGAAGTTCCTTTCCTCCGATTCAGTTGTTTTGAATCTTTTGGAATGCGTTAAAGTTTACTCGTTCTCATTACAGTCAAATCAAGTCAATTAGATTGGGTTGTACTTAATTCTAACTAATCAAAGTTCATTCTATCAAACTCAATTCATTTGATTCGATTTAAGCGCCTTTAAGGTCATCCGTTGTCGTTCGAATGTAGATGAAATCAAGGGATTGTTGTTAATTGTTGTTCATTGATGTTCCTTTCGTCAAATTCAGTTGTTTTGAATCTATTGGAATGCGTTAAAGTTTACTCGTACTCCTTACAGTCAAATCAAGTCAATTAGATTTAGTTGTACTCAATTCTAGCTAATCAAATTTCATTCTATGAAACTCAATTCATTTGATTCGATTTCAATGCCTTTAAGGTCATTCCTTGTCGTTCGAATGTAAATGAAATAAATGGATTGTTGTTAATTGTTGTTGATTGAAGTTCCTTTCCTCCGATTCAGTTGTTTTGAATCTATTGGAATGCGTTAAAGTTTACTCGTTCTCCTTAGAGTCAAATCAAGTCAATTAGATTGAGTTGTACTCAATTCTAGCTAATCAAAGTTCATTCTATCAAACTCAATTCATTTGATTCGATTTCAACGCCTTTAAGGTCATCCGTTGTCGTTCGAATGTAGATTAAATCAAGGGATTGTTGTTAATTGTTGTTCATTGAAGTTCCTTTCGTCAAATTCAGTTGTTTTGAATCTATGGGAATGCGTTAAAGTTTACTCGTACTCCTTACAGTCAAATCAAGTAAATTAGATTGAGTTGTACTTAATTCTAACTAATCAAAGTTCATTCTATCAAACTCAATTCATTTGATTCGATTTCAACGCATTTAAGGTCATCCGTTGTCGTTCGAATGTAGATGAAATCAAGGGATTGTTGTTAATTGTTGTTCATTGAAGTTCCTTTCGTCAAATTGAGTTGTTTTGAATCTATTGGAATGCGTTAAAGTTTACTCGTACTCCTTCCAGTCAAATCAAGTCAATTAGATTGAGTTGTACTCAATTCTAGCTAATCAAAGTTCATTCTATCAAACTCAATTCATTTGATTCGATTTCAACGCCTTTAAGGTCGTCCCTTGTCGTTCGAATGTAAATGAAATGAAGGGATTGATGTTGATTGTTGTTGATTGAAGTTCCTTTCGTCCGAATTAGTTGTTTTGAATCTATTGGAATGCATTAACGTTTACTCGTTCTACTTACAGTCAAATCAAGTCAATTAGATTGAGTTGTACTCAATTCTAGCTAATCAAAGTTCATTCTATCAAACTCAATTCATTTGATTCGATTTCAATGCCTTTAAGGTCATTCCTTGTCGTTCGAATGTAAATGAAATGAAGGGATTGATGTTGATTGTTGTTGATTGAAGTTCCTTTCGTCCGAATTAATTGTTTTGAATCTATTGGAATGCATTAACGTTTACTCGTTCTACTTACAGTCAAATCAAGTCAATTAGATTGAGTTGTACTCAATTCTAGCTAATCAAAGTTCATTCTATCAAACTCAATTCATTTGATTCTATTTCAATGCCTTTAAGGTCATTCCTTGTCGTTCGAATGTAAATGAAATCATGGGATTGATGTTGATTGTTGTTGATTGAAGTTCCTTTCGTCCGAATTAGTTGTTTTGAATCTATTGGAATGCATTAAAGTTTACTCGTTCTACTTACAGTCAAATAAAGTCAAATAGATTGAGTTGTACTCAATTCTAGCTAATCAAAGTTCATTCTATCAAACTCAATTCATTTGATTCGATTTCAATGCCTTTAAAGTCATTTCTTGTCGTTCGAATGTAAATGAAATCAAGAGATTGTTGTTAATTGTTGTTGATTGAAGTTCCTTTCGTCCGAATTAGTTGTTTTGAATCTATTGGAATGCATTAAAGTTTACTCGTTCTACTTACAGTCAAATCAAGTCAATTAGATTGAGTTGTACTCAATTCTAGCTTATCAAAGTTCATTCTATCAAACTCAATTCATTTGATTCGATTTCAATGCCTTTAAGGTCATACCTTGTCGTTCGAATGTAAATGAAATAAAGGGATTGTTCATTCTATCAAACTCAATTCATTTGATTCGATTTGAATACCTTTAAGGTCTTCCCTTGTCGTTCGAATGTAAATGAAAGGAAGGGATTGATGTTGATTGTTGTTGATTGAAATTCCTTTCGTCCGAATTAGTTGTTTTGAATCTATTGGAATGCATGAAAGTTTACTCGTTCTCATTACAGGCAAATCAAGTCAATTAGATTGAGTAGTACCAATTCTAACTAATCGAAGTTCATTCTATCAAACTCAATTCATTTGATTTGATTTGAATGCCTTTAAGGTCGTCCCTTGTCGTTCGAATGTAAATGAAATCAAGGGATTGTTGTTCATTGTTGTTGATTGAAGTTCCTTTTCTTTAAGGTCATCCGTTGTCGTTCGAATGTAGATGAAATCCAGGGATTGTTGTTAATTGTTCATTGAAGTTCCTTTCGTCAAATTCAGTTGTTTTGAATCTATGGGAATGCGTTAAAGTTTACTCGTACTCCTTACAGTCAAATCAAGTCAATTAGATTGAGTTGTACTCAATTCTAGCTAATCAAAGTTCATTGTATCAAACTCAATTCATTTGATTCGATTTCAACGCCTTTAAGGTCATCCGTTGTCGTTCGAATGTAGATGAAATCAAGGGATTGTTGTTAATTGTTGTTCATTGAAGTTCCTTTCGTCAAATTCAGTTGTTTTGAATCTATCGGAATGCGTTAAAAGTTTACTCGTACTCCTTACAGTCAAATCAAGTCAATTAGATTGAGTTGTACTCAATTCTAGCTAATCAAAGTTCATTCTATCAAACTCAATTCATTTGATTCGATTTCAATGCCTTTAAGGTCATTCCTTGTCGTTCGAATGCGAATGAAATGAAGGGATTGATGTTGATTGTTGTTGATTGAAGTTCCTTTCCTCCGAATTAGTTGTTTTGAATCTATTGGAATGCATTAAAGTTTACTCGTTCTACTTACAGTCAAATCAAGTCAATTAGATTGAGTTGTACTCAATTCTAGCTAATCAAAGTTCATTCTATCAAACTCAATTCATTTTATTCGATTTAAACGCCTTTAAGGTCATCCGTTGTCGTTCGAATGTAGATGAAATCAAGGGATTGTTGTTAATTGTTGTTCATTGAAGTTCCTTTCGTCAAATTGAGTTGTTTTGAATCTATTGGAATGCGTTAAAGTTTACTCGTACTCCTTCCAGTCAAATCAAGTCAATTAGATTGAGTTGTACTCAATTCTAGCTAATCAAAGTTCATTCTATCAAACTCAATTCATTTGATTCGATTTCAACGCCTTTAAGGTCGTCCCTTGTCGTTCGAATGTAAATGAAATGAAGGGATTGATGTTGATTGTTGTTGATTGAAGTTCCTTTCGTCCGAATTAGTTGTTTTGAATCTATTGGAATGCATTAACGTTTACTCGTTCTACTTACAGTCAAATCAAGTCAATTAGATTGAGTTGTACTCAATTCTAGCTAATCAAAGTTCATTCTATCAAACTCAATTCATTTGATTCGATTTCAATGCCTTTAAGGTCATTCCTTGTCGTTCGAATGTAAATGAAATGAAGGGATTGATGTTGATTGTTGTTGATTGAAGTTCCTTTCGTCCGAATTAATTGTTTTGAATCTATTGGAATGCATTAACGTTTACTCGTTCTACTTACAGTCAAATCAAGTCAATTAGATTGAGTTGTACTCAATTCTAGCTAATCAAAGTTCATTCTATCAAACTCAATTCATTTGATTCTATTTCAATGCCTTTAAGGTCATTCCTTGTCGTTCGAATGTAAATGAAATCATGGGATTGATGTTGATTGTTGTTGATTGAAGTTCCTTTCGTCCGAATTAGTTGTTTTGAATCTTTTGGAATGCATTAAAGTTTACTCGTTCTACTTACAGTCAAATAAAGTCAAATAGATTGAGTTGTACTCAATTCTAGCTAATCAAAGTTCATTCTATCAAACTCAATTCATTTGATTCGATTTCAATGCCTTTAAAGTCATTTCTTGTCGTTCGAATGTAAATGAAATCAAGAGATTGTTGTTAATTGTTGTTGATTGAAGTTCCTTTCGTCCGAATTAGTTGTTTTGAATCTATTGGAATGCATTAAAGTTTACTCGTTCTACTTACAGTCAAATCAAGTCAATTAGATTGAGTTGTACTCAATTCTAGCTTATCAAAGTTCATTCTATCAAACTCAATTCATTTGATTCGATTTCAATGCCTTTAAGGTCATACCTTGTCGTTCGAATGTAAATGAAATAAAGGGATTGTTCATTCTATCAAACTCAATTCATTTGATTCGATTTGAATACCTTTAAGGTCTTCCCTTGTCGTTCGAATGTAAATGAAAGGAAGGGATTGATGTTGATTGTTGTTGATTGAAATTCCTTTCGTCCGAATTAGTTGTTTTGAATCTATTGGAATGCATGAAAGTCTACTCGTTCTCATTACAGGCAAATCAAGTCAATTAGATTGAGTAGTACCAATTCTAACTAATCGAAGTTCATTCTATCAAACTCAATTCATTTGATTTGATTTGAATGCCTTTAAGGTCGTCCCTTGTCGTTCGAATGTAAATGAAATCAAGGGATTGTTGTTCATTGTTGTTGATTGAAGTTCCTTTTCTTTAAGGTCATCCGTTGTCGTTCGAATGTAGATGAAATCCAGGGATTGTTGTTAATTGTTCATTGAAGTTCCTTTCGTCAAATTCAGTTGTTTTGAATCTATGGGAATGCGTTAAAGTTTACTCGTACTCCTTACAGTCAAATCAAGTCAATTAGATTGAGTTGTACTCAATTCTAGCTAATCAAAGTTCATTGTATCAAACTCAATTCATTTGATTCGATTTCAACGCCTTTAAGGTCATCCGTTGTCGTTCGAATGTAGATGAAATCAAGGGATTGTTGTTAATTGTTGTTCATTGAAGTTCCTTTCGTCAAATTCAGTTGTTTTGAATCTATCGGAATGCGTTAAAAGTTTACTCGTACTCCTTACAGTCAAATCAAGTCAATTAGATTGAGTTGTACTCAATTCTAGCTAATCAAAGTTCATTCTATCAAACTCAATTCATTTGATTCGATTTCAATGCCTTTAAGGTCATTCCTTGTCGTTCGAATGCGAATGAAATGAAGGGATTGATGTTGATTGTTGTTGATTGAAGTTCCTTTCCTCCGAATTAGTTGTTTTGAATCTATTGGAATGCATTAAAGTTTACTCGTTCTACTTACAGTCAAATCAAGTCAATTAGATTGAGTTGTACTCAATTCTAGCTAATCAAAGTTCATTCTATCAAACTCAATTCATTTTATTCGATTTAAACGCCTTTAAGGTCATCCGTTGTCGTTCGAATGTAGATGAAATCAAGGGATTGTTGTTAATTGTTGTTCATTGATGTTCCTTTCGTCAAATTCAGTTGTTTTGAATCTATCGGAATGCGTTAAAGTTTACTCGTACTCCTTACAGTCAAATCAAGTCAATTAGATTGAGTTGTACTCAATTCTAGCTAATCAAAGTTCATTCTATCAAACTCAATTCATTTGATTCGATTTGAATACCTTTAAGGTCTTCCCTTGTCGTTCGAATGTAAATGAAATGAAGTGATTGATGTTGATTGTTGTTGATTGAAGTTCCTTTCGTCCGAATTAGTTGTTTTGAATCTATTGGAATGCATTAAAGTTTACTCGTTCTCATTACAGTCAAATCAAGTCAATTAGATTGAGTTGTACTTAATTCTCACTAATCAAAGTTCATTCTATCAAACTCAATTCATTTGATTCGATTTCAATGCCTTTAAGGTCGTCCCTTGTCGTTCGAATGTAAATGAAATCAAGGGATTGGTTTTCATTGTAGTTGATTGAAGTTACTTTCCTCCGATTCAGTTGTTTTGAATCTTTTGGAATGCGTTAAAGTTTACTCGTTCTCATTACAGTCAAATCAAGTCAATTAGATTGAGTTGTACTTAATTCTAACTAATCAAAGTTTATTCTATCAAACTCAATTCATTTGATTCGATTTCAACGACTTTAAGCTCATCCGTTGTCGTTTGAATGTAGATTAAATCAAGGGACTGTTGTTAATTGTTGTTCATTGAAGTTCCTTTCGTCAAATTCAGTTGTTTTGAATTTATGGGAATGCGTTAAAGTGTACTTGTACTCCTTACAGTCAAATCAAGTCAATTTGATTGAGTTGTACTCAATTCTAGCTAATCAAAGTTCATTCCATCAAACTCAATTCATTTGATTCGATTTCAATGCCTTTAAGGTCATTCCTTGTCGTTCGAATGTAAATGAAATAAAGGGATTGTTGTTAATTGTTGTTGATTGAAGTTCCTTTCCTCCGATTTAGTTGTTTTGAATCTATTGGAATACAAGTTTACTCGCACTCCTTAGAGTCAAATCAAGTCAATTAGATTGAGTTGTACTCAATTCTAGCTAATCAAAGTTCATTCTATCAAACTCAATTCATTTGATTCGATTTGAATACCTTTAAGGTCTTCCCTTGTCGTTCGAATGTAAATGAAATGAACGGATTGATGTTGATTGTTGTTGATAGAAGTTCCTTTCGTTCGAATTAGTTGTTTTGAATCTATTGGAATGCATTAAAGTTTACTCGTTCTACTTACAGTCAAATCAAGTCATTTATATTGAGTTTTACTCAATTCTATCTAATCAAAGTTCATTCTATCAAAGTCAATTCATTTGATTCGATTTCAACGCCTTTAAGGTCATCCGTTGTCGTTCGAATGTAGATGAAATCAAGGGATTGTTGTTAATTGTTGTTCATTGAAGTTCCTTTCGTCAAATTCAGTTGTTTTGAATCTATCGGAATGCGTTAAAAGTTTACTCGTACTCCTTACAGTCAAATCAAGTCAATTAGATTGAGTTGTACTCAATTCTAGCTAATCAAAGTTCATTCTATCAAACTCAATTCATTTGATTCGATTTCAATGCCTTTAAGGTCATTCCTTGTCGTTCGAATGCGAATGAAATGAAGGGATTGATGTTGATTGTTGTTGATTGAAGTTCCTTTCGTCCGAATTAGTTGTTTTGAATCTATTGGAATGCATTAAAGTTTACTCGTTCTACTTACAGTCAAATCAAGTCAATTAGATTGAGTTGTACTCAATTCTAGCTTATCAAAGTTCATTCTATCAAACTCAATTCATTTGATTCGATTTCAATGCCTTTTAAGTCATTTCCTGTCGTTCGAATGTAAATGAAATCAAGGGATTGATGTTGATTGTTGTTGATTGAAGTTCCTTTCGTCCGAATTAGTTGTTTTGAATCTATTGGAATGCATTAACGTTTACTCGTTCTACTTACAGTCAAATCAAGTCAATTAGATTGAGTTGTACTCAATTCTAGCTAATCAAAGTTCATTCTATCAAACTCAATTCATTTGATTCGATTTCAATGCCTTTAAGGTCATTCCTTGTCGTTCGAATGTAAATGAAATGAAGGGATTGATGTTGATTGTTGTTGATTGAAGTTCCTTTCCTCCGAATTAGTTGTTTTGAATCTATTGGAATGCATTAACGTTTACTCGTTCTACTTACAGTCAAATCAAGTCAATTAGATTGAGTTGTACTCAATTCTAGCTAATCAAAGTTCATTCTATCAAACTCAATTCATTTGATTCGATTTCAATGCCTTTAAGGTCATTCCTTGTCGTTCGAATGTAAATGAAATCATGGGATTGATGTTGATTGTTGTTGATTGAAGTTCCTTTCGTCCGAATTAGTTGTTTTGAATCTATTGGAATGCATTAAAGTTTACTCGTTCTACTTACAGTCAAATAAAGTCAATTAGATTGAGTTGTACTCAATTCTAGCTAATCAAAGTTCATTCTATCAAACTCAATTCATTTGATTCGATTTCAATGCCTTTAAAGTCATTTCTTGTCGTTCGAATGTAAACGAAATCAAGGGATTGTTGTTAATTGTTGTTGATTGAAGTTCCTTTCGTCCGAATTAGTTGTTTTGAATCTATTGGAATGCATTAAAGTTTACTCGTTCTACTTACAGTCAAATCAAGTCAATTAGATTGAGTTGTACTCAATTCTAGCTTATCAAAGTTCATTCTATCAAACTCAATTCATTTGATTCGATTTCAATGCCTTTAAGGTCATACCTTGTCGTTCGAATGTAAATGAAATAAAGGGATTGTTCATTCTATCAAACTCAATTCATTTGATTCGATTTGAATACCTTTAAGGTCTTCCCTTGTCGTTCGAATGTAAATGAAAGGAAGGGATTGATGTTGATTGTTGTTGATTGAAATTCCTTTCGTCCGAATTAGTTGTTTTGAATCTATTGGAATGCATCAAAGTTTATTCGTTCTACATACAGTCAAATCAAGTCAATTAGATTGAGTTGTACTCAATTCTAGCTTATCAAAGTTCATTCTATCAAACTCAATTCATTTGATTCGATTTCAATGCCTTTAAGGTCTTCCCTTGTCGTTCGAATGTAAATGAAATGAAGGGATTGATGTTGATTGTTGTTGATTGAAGATCCTTTCGTCCGAATTAGTTGTGTTGAATCTATTTGAATGCATTAAAGTTTACTCATTCTCATTACAGTCAAATCAAGTTAATTAGATTGAGTTGTACTCAATTCTAACTAATCGAAGTTCATTCTATCAAACTCAATTCATTTGATTTGATTTGAATGCCTTTAAGGTCGTCCCTTGTCGTTCGAATGTAAATGAAATCAAGGGATTGTTGTTAATTGTTGTTCATTGAAGTTCCTTTCGTCAAATTCAGTTGTTTTGAATCTATCGGAATGCGTTAAAAGTTTACTCGTACTCCTTACAGTCAAATCAAGTCAATTAGATTGAGTTGTACTCAATTCTAGCTAATCAAAGTTCATTCTATCAAACTCAATTCATTTGATTCGATTTCAATGCCTTTAAGGTCATTCCTTGTCGTTCGAATGTAAATGAAATGAAGGGATTGATGTTGATTGTTGTTGATTGAAGTTCCTTTCCTCCGAATTAGTTGTTTTGAATCTATTGGAATGCATTAACGTTTACTCGTTCTACTTACAGTCAAATCAAGTCAATTAGATTGAGTTGTACTCAATTCTAGCTAATCAAAGTTCATTCTATCAAACTCAATTCATTTGATTCGATTTCAATGCCTTTAAGGTCATTCCTTGTCGTTCGAATGTAAATGAAATCATGGGATTGATGTTGATTGTTGTTGATTGAAGTTCCTTTCGTCCGAATTAGTTGTTTTGAATCTATTGGAATGCATTAAAGTTTACTCGTTCTACTTACAGTCAAATAAAGTCAATTAGATTGAGTTGTACTCAATTCTAGCTAATCAAAGTTCATTCTATCAAACTCAATTCATTTGATTCGATTTCAATGCCTTTAAAGTCATTTCTTGTCGTTCGAATGTAAATGAAATCAAGGGATTGTTGTTAATTGTTGTTGATTGAAGTTCCTTTCGTCCGAATTAGTTGTTTTGAATCTATTGGAATGCATTAAAGTTTACTCGTTCTACTTACAGTCAAATCAAGTCAATTAGATTGAGTTGTACTCAATTCTAGCTTATCAAAGTTCATTCTATCAAACTCAATTCATTTGATTCGATTTCAATGCCTTTAAGGTCATACCTTGTCGTTCGAATGTAAATGAAATAAAGGGATTGTTCATTCTATCAAACTCAATTCATTTGATTCGATTTGAATACCTTTAAGGTCTTCCCTTGTCGTTCGAATGTAAATGAAAGGAAGGGATTGATGTTGATTGTTGTTGATTGAAATTCCTTTCGTCCGAATTAGTTGTTTTGAATCTATTGGAATGCATCAAAGTTTATTCGTTCTACATACAGTCAAATCAAGTCAATTAGATTGAGTTGTACTCAATTCTAGCTTATCAAAGTTCATTCTATCAAACTCAATTCATTTGATTCGATTTCAATGCCTTTAAGGTCTTCCCTTGTCGTTCGAATGTAAATGAAATGAAGGGATTGATGTTGATTGTTGTTGATTGAAGATCCTTTCGTCCGAATTAGTTGTGTTGAATCTATTTGAATGCATTAAAGTTTACTCATTCTCATTACAGTCAAATCAAGTTAATTAGATTGAGTTGTACTCAATTCTAACTAATCGAAGTTCATTCTATCAAACTCAATTCATTTGATTTGATTTGAATGCCTTTAAGGTCGTCCCTTGTCGTTCGAATGTAAATGAAATCAAGGGATTGTTGTTAATTGTTGTTCATTGAAGTTCCTTTCGTCAAATTCAGTTGTTTTGAATCTATCGGAATGCGTTAAAAGTTTACTCGTACTCCTTACAGTCAAATCAAGTCAATTAGATTGAGTTGTACTCAATTCTAGCTAATCAAAGTTCATTCTATCAAACTCAATTCATTTGATTCGATTTCAATGCCTTTAAGGTCATTCCTTGTCGTTCGAATGCGAATGAAATGAAGGGATTGATGTTGATTGTTGTTGATTGAAGTTCCTTTCCTCCGAATTAGTTGTTTTGAATCTATTGGAATGCATTAAAGTTTACTCGTTCTACTTACAGTCAAATCAAGTCAATTAGATTGAGTTGTACTCAATTCTAGCTAATCAAAGTTCATTCTATCAAACTCAATTCATTTGATTCGATTTAAACGCCTTTAAGGTCATCCGTTGTCGTTCGAATGTAGATGAAATCAAGGGATTGTTGTTAATTGTTGTTTATTGATGTTCCTTTCGTCAAATTCAGTTGTTTTGAATCTATCGGAATGCGTTAAAGTTTACTCGTACTCCTTACAGTCAAATCAAGTCAATTAGATTGAGTTGTACTCAATTCTAGCTAATCAAAGTTCATTCTATCAAACTCAATTCATTTGATTCGATTTGAAGACCTTTAAGGTCTTCCCTTGTCGTTCGAATGTAAATGAAATGAAGTGATTGATGTTGATTGTTGTTGATTGAAGTTCCTTTCGTCCGAATTAGTTGTTTTGAATCTATTGGAATGCATTAAAGTTTACTCGTTCTACTTACAGTCAAATCAAGTCAATTAGATTGAGTTGTACTTAATTCTCACTAATCAAAGTTCATTCTATCAAACTCAATTCATTTGATTCGATTTCAACGCCTTTAAGGTCATCCGTTGTCGTTCGAATGTAGATGAAATCAAGGGATTGTTGTTAATTGTTGTTCATTGAAGTTCCTTTCGTCAAATTTAGTTGTTTTGAATCTATTAGAATGCGTTAAAGTTTACTCGTACTCCTTCCAGTCAAATCAAGTCAATTAGATTGAGTTGTACTCAATTCTAGCTAATCAAAGTTCATTCTATCAAACTCAATTCATTTGATTCGATTTCAACGCCTTTAAGGTCGTCCCTTGTCGTTCGAATGTAAATGAAATGAAGGGATTGATGTTGATTGTTGTTGATTGAAGTTCCTTTCGTCCGAATTAGTTGTTTTGAATCTATTGGAATGCATTAACGTTTACTCGTTCTACTTACAGTCAAATCAAGTCAATTAGATTGAGTTGTACTCAATTCTAGCTAATCAAAGTTCATTCTATCAAACTCAATTCATTTGATTCGATTTCAATGCCTTTAAGGTCATTCCTTGTCGTTCGAATGTAAATGAAATCATGGGATTGATGTTGATTGTTGTTGATTGAAGTTCCTTTCGTCCGAATTAGTTGTTTTGAATCTATTGGAATGCATTAAAGTTTACTCGTTCTACTTACAGTCAAATAAAGTCAATTAGATTGAGTTGTACTCAATTCTAGCTAATCAAAGTTCATTCTATCAAACTCAATTCATTTGATTCGATTTCAATGCCTTTAAAGTCATTTCTTGTCGTTCGAATGTAAATGAAATCAAGGGATTGATGTTGATTGTTGTTGATTGAAGTTCCTTTCGTCCGAATTAGTTGTTTTGAATCTATTGGAATGCATTAAAGTTTACTCGTTCTACTTACAGTCAAATCAAGTCAATTAGATTGAGTTGTACTCAATTCTAGCTTATCAAAGTTCATTCTATCAAACTCAATTCATTTGATTCGATTTCAATGCCTTTAAGGTCATACCTTGTCGTTCGAATGTAAATGAAATAAAGGGATTGTTCATTCTATCAAACTCAATTCATTTGATTCGATTTGAATACCTTTAAGGTCTTCCCTTGTCGTTCGAATGTAAATGAAAGGAAGGGATTGATGTTGATTGTTGTTGATTGAAATTCCTTTCGTCCGAATTAGTTGTTTTGAATCTATTGGAATGCATTAAAGTTTATTCGTTCTACATACAGTCAAATCAAGTCAATTAGATTGAGTTGTACTCAATTCTAGCTTATCAAAGTTCATTCTATCAAACTCAATTCATTTGATTCGATTTCAATGCCTTTAAGGTCTTCCCTTGTCGTTCGAATGTAAATGAAATGAAGGGATTGATGTTGATTGTTGTTGATTGAAGATCCTTTCGTCCGAATTAGTTGTGTTGAATCTATTTGAATGCATTAAAGTTTACTCATTCTCATTACAGTCAAATCAAGTTAATTAGATTGAGTTGTACTCAATTCTAACTAATCGAAGTTCATTCTATCAAACTCAATTCATTTGATTTGATTTGAATGCCTTTAAGGTCGTCCCTTGTCGTTCGAATGTAAATGAAATCAAGGGATTGTTGTTAATTGTTGTTCATTGAAGTTCCTTTCGTCAAATTCAGTTGTTTTGAATCTATCGGAATGCGTTAAAAGTTTACTCGTACTCCTTACAGTCAAATCAAGTCAATTAGATTGAGTTGTACTCAATTCTAGCTAACCAAAGTTCATTCTATCAAACTCAATTCATTTGATTCGATTTCAATGCCTTTAAGGTCATTCCTTGTCGTTCGAATGCGAATGAAATGAAGGGATTGATGTTGATTGTTGTTGATTAAAGTTCCTTTCCTCCGAATTAGTTGTTTTGAATCTATTGGAATGCATTAAAGTTTACTCGTTCTACTTACAGTCAAATCAAGTCAATTAGATTGAGTTGTACTCAATTCTAGCTAATCAAAGTTCATTCTATCAAACTCAATTCATTTGATTCGATTTAAACGCCTTTAAGGTCATCCGTTGTCGTTCGAATGTAGATGAAATCAAGGGATTGTTGTTAATTGTTGTTTATTGATGTTCCTTTCGTCAAATTCAGTTGTTTTGAATCTATCGGAATGCGTTAAAGTTTACTCGTACTCCTTACAGTCAAATCAAGTCAATTAGATTGAGTTGTACTCAATTCTAGCTAATCAAAGTTCATTCTATCAAACTCAATTCATTTGATTCGATTTGAAGACCTTTAAGGTCTTCCCTTGTCGTTCGAATGTAAATGAAATGAAGTGATTGATGTTGATTGTTGTTGATTGAAGTTCCTTTCGTCCGAATTAGTTGTTTTGAATCTATTGGAATGCATTAAAGTTTACTCGTTCTACTTACAGTCAAATCAAGTCAATTAGATTGAGTTGTACTTAATTCTCACTAATCAAAGTTCATTCTATCAAACTCAATTCATTTGATTCGATTTCAACGCCTTTAAGGTCATCCGTTGTCGTTCGAATGTAGATGAAATCAAGGGATTGTTGTTAATTGTTGTTCATTGAAGTTCCTTTCGTCAAATTTAGTTGTTTTGAATCTATTAGAATGCGTTAAAGTTTACTCGTACTCCTTCCAGTCAAATCAAGTCAATTAGATTGAGTTGTACTCAATTCTAGCTAATCAAAGTTCATTCTATCAAACTCAATTCATTTGATTCGATTTCAACGCCTTTAAGGTCGTCCCTTGTCGTTCGAATGTAAATGAAATGAAGGGATTGATGTTGATTGTTGTTGATTGAAGTTCCTTTCGTCCGAATTAGTTGTTTTGAATCTATTGGAATGCATTAACGTTTACTCGTTCTACTTACAGTCAAATCAAGTCAATTAGATTGAGTTGTACTCAATTCTAGCTAATCAAAGTTCATTCTATCAAACTCAATTCATTTGATTCGATTTCAATGCCTTTAAGGTCATTCCTTGTCGTTCGAATGCGAATGAAATGAAGGGATTGATGTTGATTGTTGTTGATTGAAGTTCCTTTCGTCCGAATTAGTTGTTTTGAATCTATTGGAATGCATTAACGTTTACTCGTTCTACTTACAGTCAAATCAAGTCAATTAGATTGAGTTGTACTCAATTCTAGCTAATCAAAGTTCATTCTATCAAACTCAATTCATTTGATTCGATTTCAACGCCTTTAAGGTCGTCCCTTGTCGTTCGAATGTAAATGAAATGAAGGGATTGATGTTGATTGTTGTTGATTGAAGTTCCTTTCGTCCGAATTAGTTGTTTTGAATCTATTGGAATGCATTAACGTTTACTCGTTCTACTTACAGTCAAATCAAGTCAATTAGATTGAGTTGTACTCAATTCTAGCTAATCAAAGTTCATTCTATCAAACTCAATTCATTTGATTCTATTTCAATGCCTTTAAGGTCGTCCGTTGTCGTTCGAATGTAGATGAAATCAAGGGATTGTTGTTAATTGTTGTTCATTGAAGTTCCTTTCGTCCAATTCAGTTGTTTTGAATCTATCGGAATGCGTTAAAAGTTTACTCGTACTCCTTACAGTCAAATCAAGTCAATTAGATTGAGTTGTACTCAATTCTAGCTAATCAAAGTTCATTCTATCAAACTCAATTCATTTGATTCGATTTCAATGCCTTTAAGGTCATTCCTTGTCGTTCGAATGCGAATGTAATGAAGGGATTGATGTTGATTGTTGTTGATTGAAGTTCCTTTCGTCCGAATCAGTTGTTTTGAATCTATTGGAATGGATTAAAGTTTACTCGTTCTACTTACAGTCAAATCAAGTCAATTAGATTGAGTTGTACTCAATTCTAGCCAATCAAAGTTCATTCTATCAATCTCAATTCATTTGATTCGATTTCAATGCCTTTAAGGTCATACCTTGTCGTTCGAATGTAAATGAAATAAAGGGATTGTTCATTCTATCAAACTCAATTCATTTGATTCGATTTGAATACCTTTAAGGTCTTCCCTTGTCGTTCGAATGTAAATGAAAGGAAGGGATTGATGTTGATTGTTGTTGATTGAAATTCCTTTCGTCCGAATTAGTTGTTTTGAATCTATTGGAATGCATTAAAGTTTACTCGTTCTACATACAGTCAAATCAAGTCAATTAGATTGAGTTGTACTCAATTCTAGCTTATCAAAGTTCATTCTATCAAACTCAATTCATTTGATTCGATTTCAATGCCTTTAAGGTCTTCCCTTGTCGTTCGAATGTAAATGAAAGGAAGGGATTGATGTTGATTGTTGTTGATTGAAATTCCTTTCGTCCGAATTAGTTGTTTTGAATCTATTGGAATGCATGAAAGTTTACTCGTTCTCATTACAGGCAAATCAAGTCAATTAGATTGAGTAGTACTCAATTCTAACTAATCGAAGTTCATTCTATCAAACTCAATTCATTTGATTTGATTTGAATGCCTTTAAGGTCGTCCCTTGTCGTTCGAATGTAAATGAAATCAAGGGATTGTTGTTCATTGTTGTTGATTGAAGTTCCTTTTCTTTAAGGTCATCCGTTGTCGTTCGAATGTAGATGAAATCCAGGGATTGTTGTTAATTGTTCATTGAAGTTCCTTTCGTCAAATTCAGTTGTTTTGAATCTATGGGAATGCGTTAAAGTTTACTCGTACTCCTTACAGTCAAATCAAGTCAATTAGATTGAGTTGTACTCAATTCTAGCTAATCAAAGTTCATTGTATCAAACTCAATTCATTTGATTCGATTTCAACGCCTTTAAGGTCATCCGTTGTCGTTCGAATGTAAATCAAGGGATTGTTGTTAATTGTTGTTCATTGAAGTTCCTTTCGTCAAATTCAGTTGTTTTGAATCTATCGGAATGCGTTAAAAGTTTACTCGTACTCCTTACAGTCAAATCAAGTCAATTAGATTGAGTTGTACTCAATTCTAGCTAATCAAAGTTCATTCTATCAAACTCAATTCATTTGATTCGATTTCAATGCCTTTAAGGTCATTCCTTGTCGTTCGAATGCGAATGTAATGAAGGGATTGATGTTGATTGTTGTTGATTGAAGTTCCTTTCGTCCGAATCAGTTGTTTTGAATCTATTGGAATGGATTAAAGTTTACTCGTTCTACTTACAGTCAAATCAAGTCAATTAGATTGAGTTGTACTCAATTCTAGCCAATCAAAGTTCATTCTATCAATCTCAATTCATTTGATTCGATTTCAATGCCTTTAAGGTCATTCCTTGTCGTTCGAATGTAAATGAAATGAAGGGATTGATGTTGATTGTTGTTGATTGAAGTTCCATTCGTCCGAATTAATTGTTTTGAATCTATTGGAATGCATTAAAGTTTACTTGTTCTACCTACAGTCAAATCATGTCAATTAGATTGAGTTGTACTCAATTCTAGCTAATCAAAGTTCATTCTATCAAACTCAATTCATTTGATTCGATTTGGCTACCTTTAAGGTCATCCCTTGTCGTTCGAATGTAAATGAAATGAAGGGATTGATGTTGATTGTTGTTGATTGAAGTTCCTTTCGTTCGAATTAGTTGTTTTGAATCTATTGGAATGCATTAAAGTTTACTCGTTCTACTTACAGTCAAATCAAGTCATTTAGATTGAGTTTTACTCAATTCTATCTAATCAAAGTTCGTTCTATCAAACTCAATCCATTTGATTTGATTTGAATGCCTTTAAGGTCGTCCCTTGTCGTTCGAATGCAAATGAAATCAAGGGATTGTTGTTCGTTGTTGTTGATTGAAGTTCCTTTCCTCCGATTCAGTTGTTTTGAATCTTTTGGAATGCGTTAAAGTTTACTCGTTCTCATTACAGTCAAATCAAGTCAATTAGATTGAGTTGTACTTAATTCTAACTAATCAAAGTTCATTCTATCAAACTGAATTCCTTTGATTCGATTTCAACGCCTTTAAGGTCATCCGTTGTCGTTCGAATGTAGATGAAATCAAGGGATTGTTGTTAATTGTTGTTCATTGATGTTCCTTTCCTCAAATTCAGTTGTTTTGAATCTATGGGAATGCGTTAAAGTTTACTCGTACTCCTTACAGTCAAATCAAGTCATTTAGATTGAGTTGTAATCAATTCTATCTAATCAAAGTTCATTCTATCAACCTCAATACATTTGATTTGATTTGAATGCCTTTAAGGTCGTCCCTTGTCGTTCGAATGTAAATGAAATCAAGGGATTGTTGTTCGTTGTTGTTGATTGAAGTTCCTTTCCTCCGATTCAGTTGTTTTGAATCTTTTGGAATGCATTAAAGTTTACTCGTTTTCATTACAGTCAAATCAAGTCAATTAGATTGAGTTGTACTTAATTCTAACTAATCAAAGTTCATTCTATCAAACTGAATTCATTTGATTCGATTTCAACGCCTTTAAGGTCATCCGTTGTCGTTCGAATGTAGATGAAATCAAGGGATTGTTGTTAATTGTTGTTCATTGAAGTTCCTTTCTTCAAATTCAGTTGTTTTGAATCTATGGGAATGCGTTAAAGTTTACTCGTACTCCTTACAGTCAAATCAAGTCATTTAGATTGAGTTGTAATCAATTCTATCTAATCAAAGTTCATTCTATCAACCTCAATACATTTGATTTGATTTGAATGCCTTTAAGGTCGTCCCTTGTCGTTCGAATGTAAATGAAATCAAGGGATTGTTGTTCGTTGTTGTTGATTGAAGTTCCTTTCCTCCGATTCAGTTGTTTTGAATCTTTTGGAATGCGTTAAAGTTTACTCGTTTTCATTACAGTCAAATCAAGTCAATTAGATTGAGTTGTACTTAATTCTAACTAATCAAAGTTCATTCTATCAAACTGAATTCATTTGATTCGATTTCAACGCCTTTAAGGTCATCCGTTGTCGTTCGAATGTAGATGAAATCAAGGGATTGTTGTTAATTGTTGTTCATTGAAGTTCCTTTCCTCAAATTCAGTTGTTTTGAATCTATGGGAATGCGTTAAAGTTTACTCGTACTCCTTACAGTCAAATCAAGTCATTTAGATTGAGTTTTACTCAATTCTATCTAATCAAAGTGCATTCTATCAACCTCAATACATTTGATTGGATTTGAATGCCTTTAAGGTTGTCCCTTGTCGTTCGAATGTAAATGAAATCAAGGGATTGGTTTTCATTGTAGTTGATTGAAGTTACTTTCCTCCGATTCAGTTGTTTTGAATCTTTTGGAATGCGTTAAAGTTTACTCGTTCTCATTACAGTCAAATCAAGTCAATTAGATTGAGTTGTACATAATTCTAACTAATCAAAGTTTATTCTATCAAACTCAATTCATTTGATTCGATTTCAACGCCTTTAAGCTCATCCGTTGTCGTTTGAATGTAGATTAAATCAAGGGACTGTTGTTAATTGTTGTTCATTGAAGTTCCTTTCGTCAAATTCAGTTGTTTTGAATCTATGGGAATGCGTTAAAGTGTACTCGTACTCCTTACAGTCAAATCAAGTCAATTTGATTGAGTTGTACTCAATTCTAGCTAATCAAAGTTCATTCCATCAAACTCAATTCATTTGATTCGATTTCAATGCCTTTAAGGTCATTCCTTGTCGTTCGAATGTAAATGAAATAAAGGGATTGTTGTTAATTGTTGTTGATTGAAGTTCCTTTCCTCCGATTCAGTTGTTTTGAATCTATTGGAATGCGTTAAAGTTTACTCGTTCTCATTACAGTCAAATCAAGTCAATTAGATTGAGTTGTACTGAATTCTACTAATCAAAGTTCATTCTATCAAACTGAATTCATTTGATTCGATTTCAACGCCTTTAAGGTCATCCGTTGTCGTTCGAATGTAGATGAAATAAAGAGATTGTTGTTAATTGTTGTTCATTGAAGTTCCTTTCGTCAAATTCAGTAGTTTTGAATCTATTGGAATGCGTTAAAGTTTACTCGTACTCCTTACAGTCAAATCAAGTCAATTAGATTGAGTTGTAATCAATTCTAGCTGATCAAAGTTCATTCTTTCAAGCTCAATTCATTTGATTCGATTTCAATGCCTTTAAGGTCATTCCTTGTCGTTCGAATGTAAATGAAATGAAGGGATTGATGTTGATTGTTGTTGATTGAAGTTCCTTTCGTCAGAATTAGTTGTTTTGAATCTACTGGAATGCATTAAAGTTTACTCGTTCTACTTACAGTCAAATCAAGTCAATTAGATTGAGTTGTACT
This sequence comes from Annona cherimola, assembly GCA_030490835.1. Lineage (NCBI taxonomy): Eukaryota > Viridiplantae > Streptophyta > Magnoliopsida > Magnoliales > Annonaceae > Annona > Annona cherimola. The sequence goes on along the minus strand of JASFXW010000015.1, from coordinate 127,222 downwards.
CAATTCTAGCAAATCAAAGTTCATTCTATCAAAGTCAATTCATTTGATTCGATTTCAATGCCTTTAAGGTCCTTCCTTGTCGTTCGAATGTAAATGAAATCAAGGGATTGTTGTTCATTGTTGTTGATTGAAGTTCCTTTCCTCCGATTCAGTTGTTTTGAATCTTTTGGAATGCGTTAAAGTTTACTCGTTCGCATTACAGTCAAATCAAGTCAATTAGATTAAGTTGTGCTTAATTCTAACTAATCAAAGTTCATTCTATCAAACTAAATTCATTTGATTCGATTTCAACGCCATTAAGGTCATCCGTTGTCGTTCGAATGTAGATGAAATCAAGGGATTGTTGTTAATTGTTGTTCATTGAAGTTCCTTTCGTCAAATTCAGTTGTTTTGAATCTATCGGAATGCGTTAAAGTTTACTCGTACCCCGTACAGTCAAATCAAGTCAATTAGATTGAGTTGTACTCAATTCTAGCTAATCAAAGTTCATTCTATCAAACTCAATTCATTTGATTCGATTTGACTACCTTTCCCTTGTCGTTCGAATGTAAATGAAATGAAGGGATTGATGTTGATTGTTGTTGATTGAAGTTCGTTTCGTCCGAATCAGTTGTTTTGAATCTATTGGAATGCATTAAAGTTTACTCGTTCTACCTACAGTCAAATCATGTCAATTAGATTGAGTTGTACTCAATTCTAGCTAATCAAAGTTCATTCTATCAAACTCAATTCATTTGATTCGATTTGGCTACCTTTAAGGTCATCCGTTGTCGTTCGAATGTAAATGAAATGAAGGGATTGATGTTGATTGTTGTTGATTGAAGATCCTTTCGTTCGAATTAGTTGTTTTGAATCTATCGGAATGCGTTAAAGTTTACTCGTACTCCTTACAGTCAAATCAAGTCAATTAGATTGAGTTGTACTCAATTCTAGCTAATCAAAGTTCATTCTATCAAACTCAATTCATTTGATTCGATTTCAATGCCTTTAAGGTCATTCCTTGTCGTTCGAATGCGAATGTAATGAAGGGATTGATGTTGATTGTTGTTGATTGAAGTTCCTTTCGTCCGAATCAGTTGTTTTGAATCTATTGGAATGCATTAAAGTTTACTCGTTCTACTTACAGTCAAATCAAGTCAATTAGATTGAGTTGTACTCAATTCTAGCCAATCAAAGTTCATTCTATCCAACTCAATTCATTTGATTCGATTTCAATGCCTTTAAGGTCATTCCTTGTCGTTCGAATGTAAATGAAATCATGGGATTGATGTTGATTGTTGTTGATTGAAGTTCCATTCGTCCGAATTAATTGTTTTGAATCTATTGGAATGCATTAAAATTTACTCGTTCTACCTACAGTCAAATCATGTCAATTAGATTGAGTTGTACTCAATTCTAGCTAATCAAAGTTCATTCTATCAAACTCAATTCATTTGATTCGATTTGGCTACATTTAAGGTCATCCCTTGTCGTTCGAATGTAAATGAAATGAAGGGATTGATGTTGATTGTTGTTGATTGAAGTTCCTTTCGTTCGAATTAGTTGTTTTGAATCTATTGGAATGCATTAAAGTTTACTCGTTCTACTTACAGTCAAATCAAGTCATTTAGATTGAGTTTTACTCAATTCTATCTAATCAAAGTTCGTTCTATCAAACTCAATCCATTTGATTTGATTTGAATGCCTTTAAGGTCGTCCCTTGTCGTTCGAATGCAAATGAAATCAAGGGATTGTTGTTCGTTGTTGTTGATTGAAGTTCCTTTCCTCCGATTCAGTTGTTTTGAATCTTTTGGAATGCGTTAAAGTTTACTCGTTCTCATTACAGTCAAATCAAGTCAATTAGATTGAGTTGTACTTAATTCTAACTAATCAAAGTTCATTCTATCAAACTGAATTCCTTTGATTCGATTTCAACGCCTTTAAGGTCATCCGTTGTCGTTCGAATGTAGATGAAATCAAGGGATTGTTGTTAATTGTTGTTCATTGATGTTCCTTTCCTCAAATTCAGTTGTTTTGAATCTATGGGAATGCGTTAAAGTTTACTCGTACTCCTTACAGTCAAATCAAGTCATTTAGATTGAGTTGTAATCAATTCTATCTAATCAAAGTTCATTCTATCAACCTCAATACATTTGATTTGATTTGAATGCCTTTAAGGTCGTCCCTTGTCGTTCGAATGTAAATGAAATCAAGGGATTGTTGTTCGTTGTTGTTGATTGAAGTTCCTTTCCTCCGATTCAGTTGTTTTGAATCTTTTGGAATGCGTTAAAGTTTACTCATTTTCATTACAGTCAAATCAAGTCAATTAGATTGAGTTGTACTTAATTCTAACTAATCAAAGTTCATTCTATCAAACTGAATTCATTTGATTCGATTTCAACGCCTTTAAGGTCATCCGTTGTCGTTCGAATGTAGATGAAATCAAGGGATTGTTGTTAATTGTTGTTCATTGAAGTTCCTTTCCTCAAATTCAGTTGTTTTGAATCTATGGGAATGCGTTAAAGTTTACTCGTACTCCTTACAGTCAAATCAAGTCATTTAGATTGAGTTGTAATCAATTCTATCTAATCAAAGTTCATTCTATCAACCTCAATACATTTGATTTGATTTGAATGCCTTTAAGGTCGTCCCTTGTCGTTCGAATGTAAATGAAATCAAGGGATTGTTGTTCGTTGTTGTTGATTGAAGTTCCTTTCCTCCGATTCAGTTGTTTTGAATCTTTTGGAATGCGTTAAAGTTTACTCGTTTTCATTACAGTCAAATCAAGTCAATTAGATTGAGTTGTACATAATTCTAACTAATCAAAGTTTATTCTATCAAACTCAATTCATTTGATTCGATTTCAACGCCTTTAAGCTCATCCGTTGTCGTTTGAATGTAGATTAAATCAAGGGACTGTTGTTAATTGTTGTTCATTGAAGTTCCTTTCGTCAAATTCAGTTGTTTTGAATCTATGGGAATGCGTTAAAGTGTACTCGTACTCCTTACAGTCAAATCAAGTCAATTTGATTGAGTTGTACTCAATTCTAGCTAATCAAAGTTCATTCCTTCAAACTCAATTCATTTGATTCGATTTCAATGCCTTTAAGGTCATTCCTTGTCGTTCGAATGTAAATGAAATAAAGGGATTGTTGTTAATTGTTGTTGATTGAAGTTCCTTTCGTCCGATTCAGTTGTTTTGAATCTATTGGAATGCGTTAAAGTTTACTCGTTCTCCTTACAGTCAAATCAAGTCAATTAGATTGAGTTGTACTCAATTCTAGCTAATCAAAGTTCATTCTATCCAACTGAATTCATTTGATTCGATTTCAACGCCTTTAAGGTCATCCGTTGTCGTTCGAATGTAGATGAAATAAAGAGATTGTTGTTAATTGTTGTTCATTGAAGTTCCTTTCGTCAAATTCAGTAGTTTTGAATCTATTGGAATGCGTTAAAGTTTACTCGTACTCCTTACAGTCAAATCAAGTCAATTAGATTGAGTTGTAATCAATTCTAGCTGATCAAAGTTCATTCTATCAAGCTCAATTCATTTGATTCGATTTCAATGCCTTTAAGGTCATTCCTTGTCGTTCGAATGTAAATGAAATGAAGGGATTGATGTTGATTGTTGTTGATTGAAGTTCCTTTCGTCAGAATTAGTTGTTTTGAATCTACTGGAATGCATTAAAGTATACTCGTACTCCTTACAGTCAAATCAAGTCATTTAGATTGAGTTTTACTCAATTCTATCTAATCAAAGTTCATTCTATCAACCTCAATACATTTGATTTGATTTGAATGTCTTTAAGGTCGTCCCTTGTCGTTCGAATGTAAATGAAATCAAGGGATTGTTGCTCATTGTTGTTGATTGAAGTTCCTTTCCTCCGATTCAGTTGTTTTGAATCTTTTGGAATGCGTTAAAGTTTACTCGTTCGCATTACAGTCAAATCAAGTCAATTAGATTGAGTTGTGCTTAATTCTAACTAATCAAAGTTCATTCTATCAAACTCAATTCATTTGATTCGATTTCAACGCCTTTAAGGTCATCCGTTGTCGTTCGAATGTAGAAGAAATCAAGGGATTGTTGTTAATTGTTGTTCATTGAAGTTCCTTTCGTCAAATTCAGTTGTTTTGAATCTATCGGAATGCGTTAAAGTTTACTCGTACCCCTTACAGTCAAATCAAGTCAATTAGATTGAGTTGTACTCAATTCTAGCTAATCAAAGTTCATTCTATCAAACTCAATTCATTTGATTCGATTTGACTACCTTTAAGGTCATCCCTTGTCGTTCGAATGTAAATGAAATGAAGGGATTGATGTTGATTGTTGTTGATTGAAGTTCGTTTCGTCCGAATCAGTTGTTTTGAATCTATTGGAATGCATTAAAGTTTACTCGTTCTACCTACAGTCAAATCATGTCAATTAGATTGAGTTGTACTCAATTCTAGCTAATCAAAGTTCATTCTATCAAACTCAATTCATTTGATTCGATTTGGCTACCTTTAAGGTCATCCGTTGTCGTTCGAATGTAAATGAAATGAAGGGATTGATGTTGATTGTTGTTGATTGAAGATCCTTTCGTTCGAATTAGTTGTTTTGAATCTATCGGAATGCGTTAAAGTTTACTCGTACTCCTTACAGTCAAATCAAGTCAATTAGATTGAGTTGTACTCAATTCTAGCTAATCAAAGTTCATTCTATCAAACTCAATTCATTTGATTCGATTTCAATGCCTTTAAGGTCATTCCTTGTCGTTCGAATGCGAATGTAATGAAGGGATTGATGTTGATTGTTGTTGATTGAAGTTCCTTTCGTCCGAATCAGTTGTTTTGAATCTATTGGAATGCATTAAAGTTTACTCGTTCTACTTACAGTCAAATCAAGTCAATTAGATTGAGTTGTACTCAATTCTAGCCAATCAAAGTTCATTCTATCCAACTCAATTCATTTGATTCGATTTCATTGCCTTTAAGGTCATTCCTTGTCGTTCGAATGTAAATGAAATCATGGGATTGATGTTGATTGTTGTTGATTGAAGTTCCATTCGTCCGAATTAATTGTTTTGAATCTATTGGAATGCATTAAAATTTACTCGTTCTACCTACAGTCAAATCATGTCAATTAGATTGAGTTGTACTCAATTCTAGCTAATCAAAGTTCATTCTATCAAACTCAATTCATTTGATTCGATTTGGCTACATTTAAGGTCATCCCTTGTCGTTCGAATGTAAATGAAATGAAGGGATTGATGTTGATTGTTGTTGATTGAAGTTCCTTTCGTTCGAATTAGTTGTTTTGAATCTATTGGAATGCATTAAAGTTTACTCGTTCTACTTACAGTCAAATCAAGTCATTTAGATTGAGTTTTACTCAATTCTATCTAATCAAAGTTCGTTCTATCAAACTCAATTCATTTGATTCGATTTCAATGCCTTTAAAGTCATTCCTTGTCGTTCGAATGTAAATGAAATCAAGGGATTGTTGTTCATTGTTGTTGATTGAAGTTCCTTTCGTCCGAATTAGTTGTTTTGAATCTATTGGAATGCATTAAAGTTTACTCGTTCTACTTACAGTCAAATCAAGTCAATTAGATTTAGTTGTACTCAATTCTAGCTAATCAAAGTTCATTCTATCAAACTCAATTCATTTGGTTCGATTTGGCTACCTTTAAAGTCATCCCATGTCGTTCGAATGTAAATGAAATGAAGGGATTGATGTTGATTGTTGTTGATTGAAGTTCCTTTCGTTCGAATTAGTTGTTTTGAATCAATTTGAATGCATTAAAGTTTACTCGTTCTACTTACAGTCAAATCAAGTCATTTAGATTGAGTTTTACTCAATTCTATCTAATCGAAGTTCATTCTATCAAACTCAATACATTTGATTTGATTTGAATGCCTTTAAGGTCGTCCCTTGTCGTTCGAATGCAAATGAAATCAAGGGATTGTTGTTCGTTGTTGTTGATTGAAGTTCCTTTCCTCCGATTCAGTTGTTTTGAATCTTTTGGAATGCGTTAAAGTTTACTCGTTCTCATTACAGTCAAATCATGTCAATTAGATTGAGTTGTACTTAATTCTAACTAATCAATGTTCCTTCTATCAAACTGAATTCATTTGATTCGATTTCAACGCCTTTAAGGTCATCCGTTGTCGTTCGAATGTAGATGAAATCAAGGGATTGTTGTTAATTGTTGTTCATTGAAGTTCCTTTCCTCAAATTCAGTTGTTTTGAATCTATGGGAATGCGTTAAAGTATACTCGTACTCCTTACAGTCAAATCAAGTCATTTAGATTGAGTTTTACTCAATTCTATCTAATCAAAGTTCATTCTATCAACCTCAATACATTTGATTTGATTTGAATGTCTTTAAGGTCGTCCCTTGTCGTTCGAATGTAAATGAAATCAAGGGATTGTTGCTCATTGTTGTTGATTGAAGTTCCTTTCCTCCGATTCAGTTGTTTTGAATCTTTTGGAATGCGTTAAAGTTTACTCGTTCGCATTACAGTCAAATCAAGTCAATTAGATTGAGTTGTGCTTAATTCTAACTAATCAAAGTTCATTCTATCAAACTCAATTCATTTGATTCGATTTCAACGCCTTTAAGGTCATCCGTTGTCGTTCGAATGTAGAAGAAATCAAGGGATTGTTGTTAATTGTTGTTCATTGAAGTTCCTTTCGTCAAATTCAGTTGTTTTGAATCTATCGGAATGCGTTAAAGTTTACTCGTACCCCTTACAGTCAAATCAAGTCAATTAGATTGAGTTGTACTCAATTCTAGCTAATCAAAGTTCATTCTATCAAACTCAATTCATTTGATTCGATTTGACTACCTTTAAGGTCATCCCTTGTCGTTCGAATGTAAATGAAATGAAGGGATTGATGTTGATTGTTGTTGATTGAAGTTCGTTTCGTCCGAATCAGTTGTTTTGAATCTATTGGAATGCATTAAAGTTTACTCGTTCTACCTACAGTCAAATCATGTCAATTAGATTGAGTTGTACTCAATTCTAGCTAATCAAAGTTCATTCTATCAAACTCAATTCATTTGATTCGATTTGGCTACCTTTAAGGTCATCCGTTGTCGTTCAAATGTAAATGAAATGAAGGGATTGATGTTGATTGTTGTTGATTGAAGATCCTTTCGTTCGAATTAGTTGTTTTGAATCTATTGGAATGCATTAAAGTTTACTCGTTCTACTTACAGTCAAATCAAGTCATTTAGATTGAGTTTTACTCAATTCTATCTAATCAAAGTTCATTCTATCAAACTCAATACATTTGATTTGATTTGAATGCCTTTAAGGTCGTCCCTTGTCGTTCGAATGGAAATGAAATCAAGGGATTGTTGTTCATTGTTGTTGATTGTAGTTCCTTTCCTCTGATTCAGTTGTTTTGAATCTTTTCGAATGCGTAAAAGTTTACTCGTTCTCATTACAGTCAAATCAAGTCAATTAGATTGAGTTGTACTCAATTCTAGCTAATCAAAGTTCATTCTATCAAACTCAATTCATTTGATTCGATTTGGCTACCTTTAAGGTCATCCGTTGTCGTTCGAATGTAAATGAAATGAAGGGATTGATGTTGATTGTTGTTGATTGAAGTTCCTTTCGTTCGAATTAGTTGTTTTCAATCTATTGGAATGCATTAAAGTTTACTCGTTCTACTTACAGTCAAATCAAGTTATTTAGATTGAGTCGTACTCAATTCTAGCTAATCAAAGTTCATTCTATCAAACTCAATTCATTTGATTCGATTTGACTACCTTTAAGGTCATCCCTTGTCGTTCGAATGTAAATGAAATGAAGGGATTGATGTTGATTGTTGTTGATTGAAGTTCCTTTCGTTCGAATTAGTTGTTTTGAATCTATTGGAATGCATTAAAGTTTACTCGTTCTACTTACAGTCAAATCAAGTCAATTAGATTGAGTTTTACTCAATTCTATCTAATCAAAGTTCATTCTATCAAACTCAATACATTTGATTTGATTTGAATGTCTTTAAGGTCATCCCTTGTCGTTTGAATGTAAATGAAATCAAGGGATTGTTGTTCATTGTTGTTGATTGAAGTTCCTTTCCTCCGATTCAGTTGTTTTGAATCTTTTGGAATGCGTTAAAGTTTACTCGTTCTCATTACAGTCAAATCAAGTCAATTAGATTGAGTTGTACTGAATTCTAACTAATCAAAGTTCATTCTATCAAACTGAATTCATTTGATTCGATTTCAACGCCTTTAAGGTCATCCGTTGTCGTTCGAATGTAGATGAAATAAAGAGATTGTTGTTAATTGTTGTTCATTGAAGTTCCTTTCGTCAAATTCAGTAGTTTTGAATCTATTGGAATGCGTTAAAGTTTACTCGTACTCCTTACAGTCAAATAAAGTCAATTAGATTAAGTTGTAATCAATTCTAGCTGATCAAAGTTCATTCTATCAAGCTCAATTCATTTGATTCGATTTCAATGCCTTTAAGGTCATTCCTTGTCGTTCGAATGTAAATGAAATGAAGGGATTGATGTTGATTGTTGTTGATTGAAGTTCCTTTCGTCAGAATTAGTTGTTTTGAATCTACTGGAATGCATTAAAGTTTACTCGTTCTACTTACAGTCAAATCAAGTCAATTAGATTGAGTTGTACTCAATTCTAGCAAATCAAAGTTCATTCTATCAAACTCAATTCATTTGATTCGATTTCAATGCCTTTAAGGTCATTCCTTGTCGTTCGAATGTAAATGAAATCAAGGGATTGTTGTTCATTGTTGTTGATTGAAGTTCCTTTCCTCCGATTCAGTTTTTTTGAATCTTTTGGAATGCGTTAAAGTTTACTCGTTCGCATTACAGTCAAATCAAGTCAATTAGATTGAGTTGTGCTTAATTCTAACTAATCAAAGTTCATTCTATCAAACTGAATTCATTTGATTCGATTTCAACGCCTTTAAGGTCATCCGTTGTCGTTCGAATGTAGATGAAATAAAGAGATTGTTGTTAATTGTTGTTCATTGAAGTTCCTTTCGTCAAATTCAGTAGTTTTGAATCTATTGGAATGCGTTAAAGTTTACTCGTACTCCTTACAGTCAAATCAAGTCAATTAGATTGAGTTGTAATCAATTCTAGCTGATCAAAGTTCATTCTATCAAGCTCAATTCATTTGATTCGATTTCAATGCCTTTAAGGTCATTCCTTGTCGTTCGAATGTAAATGAAATGAAGGGATTGATGTTGATTGTTGTTGATTGAAGTTCCTTTCGTCAGAATTAGTTGTTTTGAATCTACTGGAATGCATTAAAGTTTACTCGTTCTACTTACAGTCAAATCAAGTCAATTAGATTGAGTTGTACTCAATTCTAGCAAATCAAAGTTCATTCTATCAAAGTCAATTCATTTGATTCGATTTCAATGCCTTTAAGGTCCTTCCTTGTCGTTCGAATGTAAATGAAATCAAGGGATTGTTGTTCATTGTTGTTGATTGAAGTTCCTTTCCTCCGATTCAGTTGTTTTGAATCTTTTGGAATGCGTTAAAGTTTACTCGTTCGCATTACAGTCAAATCAAGTCAATTAGATTAAGTTGTGCTTAATTCTAACTAATCAAAGTTCATTCTATCAAACTAAATTCATTTGATTCGATTTCAACGCCATTAAGGTCATCCGTTGTCGTTCGAATGTAGATGAAATCAAGGGATTGTTGTTAATTGTTGTTCATTGAAGTTCTTTTCGTCAAATTCAGTTGTTTTGAATCTATCGGAATGCGTTAAAGTTTACTCGTACCCCTTACAGTCAAATCAAGTCAATTAGATTGAGTTGTACTCAATTCTAGCTAATCAAAGTTCATTCTATCAAACTGAATTCATTTGATTCGATTTGACTACCTTTCCCTTGTCGTTCGAATGTAAATGAAATGAAGGGATTGATGTTGATTGTTGTTGATTGAAGTTCGTTTCGTCCGAATCAGTTGTTTTGAATCTATTGGAATGCATTAAAGTTTACTCGTTCTACCTACAGTCAAATCATGTCAATTAGATTGAGTTGTACTCAATTCTAGCTAATCAAAGTTCATTCTATCAAACTCAATTCATTTGATTCGATTTGGCTACCTTTAAGGTCATCCGTTGTCGTTCGAATGTAAATGAAATGAAGGGATTGATGTTGATTGTTGTTGATTGAAGATCCTTTCGTTCGAATTAGTTGTTTTGAATCTATCGGAATGCGTTAAAGTTTACTCGTACTCCTTACAGTCAAATCAAGTCAATTAGATTGAGTTGTACTCAATTCTAGCTAATCAAAGTTCATTCTATCAAACTCAATTCATTTAAGGTCATTCCTTGTCGTTCGAATGCGAATGTAATGAAGGGATTGATGTTGATTGTTGTTGATTGAAGTTCCTTTCGTCCGAATCAGTTGTTTTGAATCTATTGGAATGCATTAAAGTTTAGTCGTTCTACTTACAGTCAAATCAAGTCAATTAGATTGAGTTGTACTCAATTCTAGCCAATCAAAGTTCATTCTATCCAACTCAATTCATTTGATTCGATTTCAATGCCTTTAAGGTCATTCCTTGTCGTTCGAATGTAAATGAAATCATGGGATTGATGTTGATTGTTGTTGATTGAAGTTCCATTCGTCCGAATTAATTGTTTTGAATCTATTGGAATGCATTAAAATTTACTCGTTCTACCTACAGTCAAATCATGTCAATTAGATTGAGTTGTACTCAATTCTAGCTAATCAAAGTTCATTCTATCAAACTCAATTCATTTGATTCGATTTGGCTACATTTAAGGTCATCCCTTGTCGTTCGAATGTAAATGAAATGAAGGGATTGATGTTGATTGTTGTTGATTGAAGTTCCTTTCGTTCGAATTAGTTGTTTTGAATCTATTGGAATGCATTAAAGTTTACTCGTTCTACTTACAGTCAAATCAAGTCATTTAGATTGAGTTTTACTCAATTCTATCTAATCAAAGTTCGTTCTATCAAACTCAATCCATTTGATTTGATTTGAATGCCTTTAAGGTCGTCCCTTGTCGTTCGAATGCAAATGAAATCAAGGGATTGTTGTTCGTTGTTGTTGATTGAAGTTCCTTTCCTCCGATTCAGTTGTTTTGAATCTTTTGGAATGCGTTAAAGTTTACTCGTTCTACTTACAGTCAAATCAAGTCAATTAGATTGAGTTGTACTCAATTCTAGCAAATCAAAGTTCATTCTATCAAAGTCAATTCATTTGATTCGATTTCAATGCCTTTAAGGTCCTTCCTTGTCGTTCGAATGTAAATGAAATCAAGGGATTGTTGTTCATTGTTGTTGATTGAAGTTCCTTTCCTCCGATTCAGTTGTTTTGAATCTTTTGGAATGCGTTAAAGTTTACTCGTTCGCATTACAGTCAAATCAAGTCAATTAGATTAAGTTGTGCTTAATTCTAACTAATCAAAGTTCATTCTATCAAACTAAATTCATTTGATTCGATTTCAACGCCATTAAGGTCATCCGTTGTCGTTCGAATGTAGATGAAATCAAGGGATTGTTGTTAATTGTTGTTCATTGAAGTTCCTTTCGTCAAATTCAGTTGTTTTGAATCTATCGGAATGCGTTAAAGTTTACTCGTACCCCTTACAGTCAAATCAAGTCAATTAGATTGAGTTGTACTCAATTCTAGCTAATCAAAGTTCATTCTATCAAACTCAATTCATTTGATTCGATTTGACTACCTTTCCCTTGTCGTTCGAATGTAAATGAAATGAAGGGATTGATGTTGATTGTTGTTGATTGAAGTTCGTTTCGTCCGAATCAGTTGTTTTGAATCTATTGGAATGCATTAAAGTTTACTCGTTCTACCTACAGTCAAATCATGTCAATTAGATTGAGTTGTACTCAATTCTAGCTAATCAAAGTTCATTCTATCAAACTCAATTCATTTGATTCGATTTGGCTACCTTTAAGGTCATCCGTTGTCGTTCGAATGTAAATGAAATGAAGGGATTGATGTTGATTGTTGTTGATTGAAGATCCTTTCGTTCGAATTAGTTGTTTTGAATCTATCGGAATGCGTTAAAGTTTACTCGTACTCCTTACAGTCAAATCAAGTCAATTAGATTGAGTTGTACTCAATTCTAGCTAATCAAAGTTCATTCTATCAAACTCAATTCATTTGATTCGATTTCAATGCCTTTAAGGTCATTCCTTGTCGTTCGAATGCGAATGTAATGAAGGGATTGATGTTGATTGTTGTTGATTGAAGTTCCTTTCGTCCGAATCAGTTGTTTTGAATCTATTGGAATGCATTAAAGTTTACTCGTTCTACTTACAGTCAAATCAAGTCAATTAGATTGAGTTGTACTCAATTCTAGCCAATCAAAGTTCATTCTATCCAACTCAATTCATTTGATTCGATTTCAATGCCTTTAAGGTCATTCCTTGTCGTTCGAATGTAAATGAAATCATGGGATTGATGTTGATTGTTGTTGATTGAAGTTCCATTCGTCCGAATTAATTGTTTTGAATCTATTGGAATGCATTAAAATTTACTCGTTCTACCTACAGTCAAATCATGTCAATTAGATTGAGTTGTACTCAATTCTAGCTAATCAAAGTTCATTCTATCAAACTCAATTCATTTGATTCGATTTGGCTACATTTAAGGTCATCCCTTGTCGTTCGAATGTAAATGAAATGAAGGGATTGATGTTGATTGTTGTTGATTGAAGTTCCTTTCGTTCGAATTAGTTGTTTTGAATCTATTGGAATGCATTAAAGTTTACTCGTTCTACTTACAGTCAAATCAAGTCATTTAGATTGAGTTTTACTCAATTCTATCTAATCAAAGTTCGTTCTATCAAACTCAATCCATTTGATTTGATTTGAATGCCTTTAAGGTCGTCCCTTGTCGTTCGAATGCAAATGAAATCAAGGGATTGTTGTTCGTTGTTGTTGATTGAAGTTCCTTTCCTCCGATTCAGTTGTTTTGAATCTTTTGGAATGCGTTAAAGTTTACTCGTTCTCATTACAGTCAAATCAAGTCAATTAGATTGAGTTGTACTTAATTCTAACTAATCAAAGTTCATTCTATCAAACTGAATTCCTTTGATTCGATTTCAACGCCTTTAAGGTCATCCGTTGTCGTTCGAATGTAGATGAAATCAAGGGATTGTTGTTAATTGTTGTTCATTGATGTTCCTTTCCTCAAATTCAGTTGTTTTGAATCTATGGGAATGCGTTAAAGTTTACTCGTACTCCTTACAGTCAAATCAAGTCATTTAGATTGAGTTGTAATCAATTCTATCTAATCAAAGTTCATTCTATCAACCTCAATACATTTGATTTGATTTGAATGCCTTTAAGGTCGTCCCTTGTCGTTCGAATGTAAATGAAATCAAGGGATTGTTGTTCGTTGTTGTTGATTGAAGTTCCTTTCCTCCGATTCAGTTGTTTTGAATCTTTTGGAATGCGTTAAAGTTTACTCATTTTCATTACAGTCAAATCAAGTCAATTAGATTGAGTTGTACTTAATTCTAACTAATCAAAGTTCATTCTATCAAACTGAATTCATTTGATTCGATTTCAACGCCTTTAAGGTCATCCGTTGTCGTTCGAATGTAGATGAAATCAAGGGATTGTTGTTAATTGTTGTTCATTGAAGTTCCTTTCCTCAAATTCAGTTGTTTTGAATCTATGGGAATGCGTTAAAGTTTACTCGTACTCCTTACAGTCAAATCAAGTCATTTAGATTGAGTTGTAATCAATTCTATCTAATCAAAGTTCATTCTATCAACCTCAATACATTTGATTTGATTTGAATGCCTTTAAGGTCGTCCCTTGTCGTTCGAATGTAAATGAAATCAAGGGATTGTTGTTCGTTGTTGTTGATTGAAGTTCCTTTCCTCCGATTCAGTTGTTTTGAATCTTTTGGAATGCGTTAAAGTTTACTCGTTTTCATTACAGTCAAATCAAGTCAATTAGATTGAGTTGTACATAATTCTAACTAATCAAAGTTTATTCTATCAAACTCAATTCATTTGATTCGATTTCAACGCCTTTAAGCTCATCCGTTGTCGTTTGAATGTAGATTAAATCAAGGGACTGTTGTTAATTGTTGTTCATTGAAGTTCCTTTCGTCAAATTCAGTTGTTTTGAATCTATGGGAATGCGTTAAAGTGTACTCGTACTCCTTACAGTCAAATCAAGTCAATTTGATTGAGTTGTACTCAATTCTAGCTAATCAAAGTTCATTCCTTCAAACTCAATTCATTTGATTCGATTTCAATGCCTTTAAGGTCATTCCTTGTCGTTCGAATGTAAATGAAATAAAGGGATTGTTGTTAATTGTTGTTGATTGAAGATCCTTTCGTTCGAATTAGTTGTTTTGAATCTATCGGAATGCGTTAAAGTTTACTCGTACTCCTTACAGTCAAATCAAGTCAATTAGATTGAGTTGTACTCAATTCTAGCTAATCAAAGTTCATTCTATCAAACTCAATTCATTTGATTCGATTTCAATGCCTTTAAGGTCATTCCTTGTCGTTCGAATGCGAATGTAATGAAGGGATTGATGTTGATTGTTGTTGATTGAAGTTCCTTTCGTCCGAATCAGTTGTTTTGAATCTATTGGAATGCATTAAAGTTTACTCGTTCTACTTACAGTCAAATCAAGTCAATTAGATTGAGTTGTACTCAATTCTAGCCAATCAAAGTTCATTCTATCCAACTCAATTCATTTGATTCGATTTCAATGCCTTTAAGGTCATTCCTTGTCGTTCGAATGTAAATGAAATCATGGGATTGATGTTGATTGTTGTTGATTGAAGTTCCATTCGTCCGAATTAATTGTTTTGAATCTATTGGAATGCATTAAAATTTACTCGTTCTACCTACAGTCAAATCATGTCAATTAGATTGAGTTGTACTCAATTCTAGCTAATCAAAGTTCATTCTATCAAACTCAATTCATTTGATTCGATTTGGCTACATTTAAGGTCATCCCTTGTCGTTCGAATGTAAATGAAATGAAGGGATTGATGTTGATTGTTGTTGATTGAAGTTCCTTTCGTTCGAATTAGTTGTTTTGAATCTATTGGAATGCATTAAAGTTTACTCGTTCTACTTACAGTCAAATCAAGTCATTTAGATTGAGTTTTACTCAATTCTATCTAATCAAAGTTCGTTCTATCAAACTCAATCCATTTGATTTGATTTGAATGCCTTTAAGGTCGTCCCTTGTCGTTCGAATGCAAATGAAATCAAGGGATGTTCGTTGTTGTTGATTGAAGTTCCTTTCCTCCGATTCAGTTGTTTTGAATCTTTTGGAATGCGTTAAAGTTTACTCGTTCTACTTACAGTCAAATCAAGTCAATTAGATTGAGTTGTACTCAATTCTAGCAAATCAAAGTTCATTCTATCAAAGTCAATTCATTTGATTCGATTTCAATGCCTTTAAGGTCCTTCCTTGTCGTTCGAATGTAAATGAAATCAAGGGATTGTTGTTCATTGTTGTTGATTGAAGTTCCTTTCCTCCGATTCAGTTGTTTTGAATCTTTTGGAATGCGTTAAAGTTTACTCGTTCGCATTACAGTCAAATCAAGTCAATTAGATTAAGTTGTGCTTAATTCTAACTAATCAAAGTTCATTCTATCAAACTAAATTCATTTGATTCGATTTCAACGCCATTAAGGTCATCCGTTGTCGTTCGAATGTAGATGAAATCAAGGGATTGTTGTTAATTGTTGTTCATTGAAGTTCCTTTCGTCAAATTCAGTTGTTTTGAATCTATCGGAATGCGTTAAAGTTTACTCGTACCCCTTACAGTCAAATCAAGTCAATTAGATTGAGTTGTACTCAATTCTAGCTAATCAAAGTTCATTCTATCAAACTCAATTCATTTGATTCGATTTGACTACCTTTCCCTTGTCGTTCGAATGTAAATGAAATGAAGGGATTGATGTTGATTGTTGTTGATTGAAGTTCGTTTCGTCCGAATCAGTTGTTTTGAATCTATTGGAATGCATTAAAGTTTACTCGTTCTACCTACAGTCAAATCATGTCAATTAGATTGAGTTGTACTCAATTCTAGCTAATCAAAGTTCATTCTATCAAACTCAATTCATTTGATTCGATTTGGCTACCTTTAAGGTCATCCGTTGTCGTTCGAATGTAAATGAAATGAAGGGATTGATGTTGATTGTTGTTGATTGAAGATCCTTTCGTTCGAATTAGTTGTTTTGAATCTATCGGAATGCGTTAAAGTTTACTCGTACTCCTTACAGTCAAATCAAGTCAATTAGATTGAGTTGTACTCAATTCTAGCTAATCAAAGTTCATTCTATCAAACTCAATTCATTTGATTCGATTTCAATGCCTTTAAGGTCATTCCTTGTCGTTCGAATGCGAATGTAATGAAGGGATTGATGTTGATTGTTGTTGATTGAAGTTCCTTTCGTCCGAATCAGTTGTTTTGAATCTATTGGAATGCATTAAAGTTTACTCGTTCTACTTACAGTCAAATCAAGTCAATTAGATTGAGTTGTACTCAATTCTAGCCAATCAAAGTTCATTCTATCCAACTCAATTCATTTGATTCGATTTCAATGCCTTTAAGGTCATTCCTTGTCGTTCGAATGTAAATGAAATCATGGGATTGATGTTGATTGTTGTTGATTGAAGTTCCATTCGTCCGAATTAATTGTTTTGAATCTATTGGAATGCATTAAAATTTACTCGTTCTACCTACAGTCAAATCATGTCAATTAGATTGAGTTGTACTCAATTCTAGCTAATCAAAGTTCATTCTATCAAACTCAATTCATTTGATTCGATTTGGCTACATTTAAGGTCATCCCTTGTCGTTCGAATGTAAATGAAATGAAGGGATTGATGTTGATTGTTGTTGATTGAAGTTCCTTTCGTTCGAATTAGTTGTTTTGAATCTATTGGAATGCATTAAAGTTTACTCGTTCTACTTACAGTCAAATCAAGTCATTTAGATTGAGTTTTACTCAATTCTATCTAATCAAAGTTCGTTCTATCAAACTCAATCCATTTGATTTGATTTGAATGCCTTTAAGGTCGTCCCTTGTCGTTCGAATGCAAATGAAATCAAGGGATTGTTGTTCGTTGTTGTTGATTGAAGTTCCTTTCCTCCGATTCAGTTGTTTTGAATCTTTTGGAATGCGTTAAAGTTTACTCGTTCTCATTACAGTCAAATCAAGTCAATTAGATTGAGTTGTACTTAATTCTAACTAATCAAAGTTCATTCTATCAAACTGAATTCCTTTGATTCGATTTCAACGCCTTTAAGGTCATCCGTTGTCGTTCGAATGTAGATGAAATCAAGGGATTGTTGTTAATTGTTGTTCATTGATGTTCCTTTCCTCAAATTCAGTTGTTTTGAATCTATGGGAATGCGTTAAAGTTTACTCGTACTCCTTACAGTCAAATCAAGTCATTTAGATTGAGTTGTAATCAATTCTATCTAATCAAAGTTCATTCTATCAACCTCAATACATTTGATTTGATTTGAATGCCTTTAAGGTCGTCCCTTGTCGTTCGAATGTAAATGAAATCAAGGGATTGTTGTTCGTTGTTGTTGATTGAAGTTCCTTTCCTCCGATTCAGTTGTTTTGAATCTTTTGGAATGCGTTAAAGTTTACTCATTTTCATTACAGTCAAATCAAGTCAATTAGATTGAGTTGTACTTAATTCTAACTAATCAAAGTTCATTCTATCAAACTGAATTCATTTGATTCGATTTCAACGCCTTTAAGGTCATCCGTTGTCGTTCGAATGTAGATGAAATCAAGGGATTGTTGTTAATTGTTGTTCATTGAAGTTCCTTTCCTCAAATTCAGTTGTTTTGAATCTATGGGAATGCGTTAAAGTTTACTCGTACTCCTTACAGTCAAATCAAGTCATTTAGATTGAGTTGTAATCAATTCTATCTAATCAAAGTTCATTCTATCAACCTCAATACATTTGATTTGATTTGAATGCCTTTAAGGTCGTCCCTTGTCGTTCGAATGTAAATGAAATCAAGGGATTGTTGTTCGTTGTTGTTGATTGAAGTTCCTTTCCTCCGATTCAGTTGTTTTGAATCTTTTGGAATGCGTTAAAGTTTACTCGTTTTCATTACAGTCAAATCAAGTCAATTAGATTGAGTTGTACATAATTCTAACTAATCAAAGTTTATTCTATCAAACTCAATTCATTTGATTCGATTTCAACGCCTTTAAGCTCATCCGTTGTCGTTTGAATGTAGATTAAATCAAGGGACTGTTGTTAATTGTTGTTCATTGAAGTTCCTTTCGTCAAATTCAGTTGTTTTGAATCTATGGGAATGCGTTAAAGTGTACTCGTACTCCTTACAGTCAAATCAAGTCAATTTGATTGAGTTGTACTCAATTCTAGCTAATCAAAGTTCATTCCTTCAAACTCAATTCATTTGATTCGATTTCAATGCCTTTAAGGTCATTCCTTGTCGTTCGAATGTAAATGAAATAAAGGGATTGTTGTTAATTGTTGTTGATTGAAGTTCCTTTCCTCCGATTCAGTTGTTTTGAATCTATTGGAATGCGTTAAAGTTTACTCGTTCTCATTACAGTCAAATCAAGTCAATTAGATTGAGTTGTACTGAATTCTAACTAATCAAAGTTCATTCTATCAAACTGAATTCATTTGATTCGATTTCAACGCCTTTAAGGTCATCCGTTGTCGTTCGAATGTAGATGAAATAAAGAGATTGTTGTTAATTGTTGTTCATTGAAGTTCCTTTCGTCAAATTCAGTAGTTTTGAATCTATTGGAATGCGTTAAAGTTTACTCGTACTCCTTACAGTCAAATCAAGTCAATTAGATTGAGTTGTAATCAATTCTAGCTGATCAAAGTTCATTCTATCAAGCTCAATTCATTTGATTCGATTTCAATGCCTTTAAGGTCATTCCTTGTCGTTCGAATGTAAATGAAATGAAGGGATTGATGTTGATTGTTGTTGATTGAAGTTCCTTTCGTCAGAATTAGTTGTTTTGAATCTACTGGAATGCATTAAAGTTTACTCGTTCTACTTACAGTCAAATCAAGTCAATTAGATTGAGTTGTGCTTAATTCTAACTAATCAAAGTTCATTCTATCAAACTAAATTCATTTGATTCGATTTCAACGCCATTAAGGTCATCCGTTGTCGTTCGAATGTAGATGAAATCAAGGGATTGTTGTTAATTGTTGTTCATTGAAGTTCTTTTCGTCAAATTCAGTTGTTTTGAATCTATCGGAATGCGTTAAAGTTTACTCGTACCCCTTACAGTCAAATCAAGTCAATTAGATTGAGTTGTACTCAATTCTAGCTAATCAAAGTTCATTCTATCAAACTCAATTCATTTGATTCGATTTGACTACCTTTCCCTTGTCGTTCGAATGTAAATGAAATGAAGGGATTGATGTTGATTGTTGTTGATTGAAGTTCGTTTCGTCCGAATCAGTTGTTTTGAATCTATTGGAATGCATTAAAGTTTACTCGTTCTACCTACAGTCAAATCATGTCAATTAGATTGAGTTGTACTCAATTCTAGCTAATCAAAGTTCATTCTATCAAACTCAATTCATTTGATTCGATTTGGCTACCTTTAAGGTCATCCGTTGTCGTTCGAATGTAAATGAAATGAAGGGATTGATGTTGATTGTTGTTGATTGAAGATCCTTTCGTTCGAATTAGTTGTTTTGAATCTATCGGAATGCGTTAAAGTTTACTCGTACTCCTTACAGTCAAATCAAGTCAATTAGATTGAGTTGTACTCAATTCTAGCTAATCAAAGTTCATTCTATCAAACTCAATTCATTTGATTCGATTTCAATGCCTTTAAGGTCATTCCTTGTCGTTCGAATGCGAATGTAATGAAGGGATTGATGTTGATTGTTGTTGATTGAAGTTCCTTTCGTCCGAATCAGTTGTTTTGAATCTATTGGAATGCATTAAAGTTTACTCGTTCTACTTACAGTCAAATCAAGTCAATTAGATTGAGTTGTACTCAATTCTAGCCAATCAAAGTTCATTCTATCCAACTCAATTCATTTGATTCGATTTCAATGCCTTTAAGGTCATTCCTTGTCGTTCGAATGTAAATGAAATCATGGGATTGATGTTGATTGTTGTTGATTGAAGTTCCATTCGTCCGAATTAATTGTTTTGAATCTATTGGAATGCATTAAAATTTACTCGTTCTACCTACAGTCAAATCATGTCAATTAGATTGAGTTGTACTCAATTCTAGCTAATCAAAGTTCATTCTATCAAACTCAATTCATTTGATTCGATTTGGCTACATTTAAGGTCATCCCTTGTCGTTCGAATGTAAATGAAATGAAGGGATTGATGTTGATTGTTGTTGATTGAAGTTCCTTTCGTTCGAATTAGTTGTTTTGAATCTATTGGAATGCATTAAAGTTTACTCGTTCTACTTACAGTCAAATCAAGTCATTTAGATTGAGTTTTACTCAATTCTATCTAATCAAAGTTCGTTCTATCAAACTCAATCCATTTGATTTGATTTGAATGCCTTTAAGGTCGTCCCTTGTCGTTCGAATGCAAATGAAATCAAGGGATTGTTGTTCGTTGTTGTTGATTGAAGTTCCTTTCCTCCGATTCAGTTGTTTTGAATCTTTTGGAATGCGTTAAAGTTTACTCGTTCTACTTACAGTCAAATCAAGTCAATTAGATTGAGTTGTACTCAATTCTAGCAAATCAAAGTTCATTCTATCAAAGTCAATTCATTTGATTCGATTTCAATGCCTTTAAGGTCATTCCTTGTCGTTCGAATGTAAATGAAATCATGGGATTGATGTTGATTGTTGTTGATTGAAGTTCCATTCGTCCGAATTAATTGTTTTGAATCTATTGGAATGCATTAAAATTTACTCGTTCTACCTACAGTCAAATCATGTCAATTAGATTGAGTTGTACTCAATTCTAGCTAATCAAAGTTCATTCTATCAAACTCAATTCATTTGATTCGATTTGGCTACATTTAAGGTCATCCCTTGTCGTTCGAATGTAAATGAAATGAAGGGATTGATGTTGATTGTTGTTGATTGAAGTTCCTTTCGTTCGAATTAGTTGTTTTGAATCTATTGGAATGCATTAAAGTTTACTCGTTCTACTTACAGTCAAATCAAGTCATTTAGATTGAGTTTTACTCAATTCTATCTAATCAAAGTTCGTTCTATCAAACTCAATCCATTTGATTTGATTTGAATGCCTTTAAGGTCGTCCCTTGTCGTTCGAATGCAAATGAAATCAAGGGATTGTTGTTCGTTGTTGTTGATTGAAGTTCCTTTCCTCCGATTCAGTTGTTTTGAATCTTTTGGAATGCGTTAAAGTTTACTCGTTCTCATTACAGTCAAATCAAGTCAATTAGATTGAGTTGTACTTAATTCTAACTAATCAAAGTTCATTCTATCAAACTGAATTCCTTTGATTCGATTTCAACGCCTTTAAGGTCATCCGTTGTCGTTCGAATGTAGATGAAATCAAGGGATTGTTGTTAATTGTTGTTCATTGATGTTCCTTTCCTCAAATTCAGTTGTTTTGAATCTATGGGAATGCGTTAAAGTTTACTCGTACTCCTTACAGTCAAATCAAGTCATTTAGATTGAGTTGTAATCAATTCTATCTAATCAAAGTTCATTCTATCAACCTCAATACATTTGATTTGATTTGAATGCCTTTAAGGTCGTCCCTTGTCGTTCGAATGTAAATGAAATCAAGGGATTGTTGTTCGTTGTTGTTGATTGAAGTTCCTTTCCTCCGATTCAGTTGTTTTGAATCTTTTGGAATGCGTTAAAGTTTACTCATTTTCATTACAGTCAAATCAAGTCAATTAGATTGAGTTGTACTTAATTCTAACTAATCAAAGTTCATTCTATCAAACTGAATTCATTTGATTCGATTTCAACGCCTTTAAGGTCATCCGTTGTCGTTCGAATGTAGATGAAATCAAGGGATTGTTGTTAATTGTTGTTCATTGAAGTTCCTTTCCTCAAATTCAGTTGTTTTGAATCTATGGGAATGCGTTAAAGTTTACTCGTACTCCTTACAGTCAAATCAAGTCATTTAGATTGAGTTGTAATCAATTCTATCTAATCAAAGTTCATTCTATCAACCTCAATACATTTGATTTGATTTGAATGCCTTTAAGGTCGTCCCTTGTCGTTCGAATGTAAATGAAATCAAGGGATTGTTGTTCGTTGTTGTTGATTGAAGTTCCTTTCCTCCGATTCAGTTGTTTTGAATCTTTTGGAATGCGTTAAAGTTTACTCGTTTTCATTACAGTCAAATCAAGTCAATTAGATTGAGTTGTACATAATTCTAACTAATCAAAGTTTATTCTATCAAACTCAATTCATTTGATTCGATTTCAACGCCTTTAAGCTCATCCGTTGTCGTTTGAATGTAGATTAAATCAAGGGACTGTTGTTAATTGTTGTTCATTGAAGTTCCTTTCGTCAAATTCAGTTGTTTTGAATCTATGGGAATGCGTTAAAGTGTACTCGTACTCCTTACAGTCAAATCAAGTCAATTTGATTGAGTTGTACTCAATTCTAGCTAATCAAAGTTCATTCCTTCAAACTCAATTCATTTGATTCGATTTCAATGCCTTTAAGGTCATTCCTTGTCGTTCGAATGTAAATGAAATAAAGGGATTGTTGTTAATTGTTGTTGATTGAAGTTCCTTTCCTCCGATTCAGTTGTTTTGAATCTATTGGAATGCGTTAAAGTTTACTCGTTCTCATTACAGTCAAATCAAGTCAATTAGATTGAGTTGTACTGAATTCTAACTAATCAAAGTTCATTCTATCAAACTGAATTCATTTGATTCGATTTCAACGCCTTTAAGGTCATCCGTTGTCGTTCGAATGTAGATGAAATAAAGAGATTGTTGTTAATTGTTGTTCATTGAAGTTCCTTTCGTCAAATTCAGTAGTTTTGAATCTATTGGAATGCGTTAAAGTTTACTCGTACTCCTTACAGTCAAATCAAGTCAATTAGATTGAGTTGTAATCAATTCTAGCTGATCAAAGTTCATTCTATCAAGCTCAATTCATTTGATTCGATTTCAATGCCTTTAAGGTCATTCCTTGTCGTTCGAATGTAAATGAAATGAAGGGATTGATGTTGATTGTTGTTGATTGAAGTTCCTTTCGTCAGAATTAGTTGTTTTGAATCTACTGGAATGCATTAAAGTTTACTCGTTCTACTTACAGTCAAATCAAGTCAATTAGATTGAGTTGTACTCAATTCTAGCAAATCAAAGTTCAGTCTATCAAAGTCAATTCATTTGATTCGATTTCAATGCCTTTAAGGTCCTTCCTTGTCGTTCGAATATAAATGAAATCAAGGGATTGTTGTTCATTGTTGTTGATTGAAGTTCCTTTCCTCCGATTCAGTTGTTTTGAATCTTTTGGAATGCGTTAAAGTTTACTCGTTCGCATTACAGTCAAATCAAGTCAATTAGATTAAGTTGTGCTTAATTCTAACTAATCAAAGTTCATTCTATCAAACTAAATTCATTTGATTCGATTTCAACGCCATTAAGGTCATCCGTTGTCGTTCGAATGTAGATGAAATCAAGGGATTGTTGTTAATTGTTGTTCATTGAAGTTCCTTTCGTCAAATTCAGTTGTTTTGAATCTATCGGAATGCGTTAAAGTTTACTCGTACCCCTTACAGTCAAATCAAGTCAATTAGATTGAGTTGTACTCAATTCTAGCTAATCAAAGTTCATTCTATCAAACTCAATTCATTTGATTCGATTTGACTACCTTTAAGGTCATCCCTTGTCGTTCGAATGTAAATGAAATGAAGGGATTGATGTTGATTGTTGTTGATTGAAGTTCGTTTCGTCCGAATCAGTTGTTTTGAATCTATTGGAATGCATTAAAGTTTACTCGTTCTACCTACAGTCAAATCATGTCAATTAGATTGAGTTGTACTCAATTCTAGCTAATCAAAGTTCATTCTATCAAACTCAATTCATTTGATTCGATTTGGCTACCTTTAAGGTCATCCGTTGTCGTTCGAATGTAAATGAAATGAAGGGATTGATGTTGATTGTTGTTGATTGAAGATCCTTTCGTTCGAATTAGTTGTTTTGAATCTATCGGAATGCGTTAAAGTTTACTCGTACTCCTTACAGTCAAATCAAGTCAATTAGATTGAGTTGTACTCAATTCTAGCTAATCAAAGTTCATTCTATCAAACTCAATTCATTTGATTCGATTTCAATGCCTTTAAGGTCATTCCTTGTCGTTCGAATGCGAATGTAATGAAGGGATTGATGTTGATTGTTGTTGATTGAAGTTCCTTTCGTCCGAATCAGTTGTTTTGAATCTATTGGAATGCATTAAAGTTTACTCGTTCTACTTACAGTCAAATCAAGTCAATTAGATTGAGTTGTACTCAATTCTAGCCAATCAAAGTTCATTCTATCCAACTCAATTCATTTGATTCGATTTCATTGCCTTTAAGGTCATTCTTGTCGTTCGAATGTAAATGAAATCATGGGATTGATGTTGATTGTTGTTGATTGAAGTTCCATTCGTCCGAATTAATTGTTTTGAATCTATTGGAATGCATTAAAATTTACTCGTTCTACCTACAGTCAAATCATGTCAATTAGATTGAGTTGTACTCAATTCTAGCTAATCAAAGTTCATTCTATCAAACTCAATTCATTTGATTCGATTTGGCTACATTTAAGGTCATCCCTTGTCGTTCGAATGTAAATGAAATGAAGGGATTGATGTTGATTGTTGTTGATTGAAGTTCCTTTCGTTCGAATTAGTTGTTTTGAATCTATTGGAATGCATTAAAGTTTACTCATTCTACTTACAGTCAAATCAAGTCATTTAGATTGAGTTTTACTCAATTCTATCTAATCAAAGTTCGTTCTATCAAACTCAATTCATTTGATTCGATTTCAATGCCTTTAAAGTCATTCCTTGTCGTTCGAATGTAAATGAAATCAAGGGATTGTTGTTCATTGTTGTTGATTGAAGTTCCTTTCGTCCGAATTAGTTGTTTTGAATCTATTGGAATGCATTAAAGTTTACTCGTTCTACTTACAGTCAAATCAAGTCAATTAGATTTAGTTGTACTCAATTCTAGCTAATCAAAGTTCATTCTATCAAACTCAATTCATTTGGTTCGATTTGGCTACCTTTAAAGTCATCCCATGTCGTTCGAATGTAAATGAAATGAAGGGATTGATGTTGATTGTTGTTGATTGAAGTTCCTTTCGTTCGAATTAGTTGTTTTGAATCAATTTGAATGCATTAAAGTTTACTCGTTCTACTTACAGTCAAATCAAGTCATTTAGATTGAGTTTTACTCAATTCTATCTAATCGAAGTTCATTCTATCAAACTCAATACATTTGATTTGATTTGAATGCCTTTAAGGTCGTCCCTTGTCGTTCGAATGCAAATGAAATCAGGGGATTGTTGTTCGTTGTTGTTGATTGAAGTTCCTTTCCTCCGATTCAGTTGTTTTGAATCTTTTGGAATGCGTTAAAGTTTACTCGTTCTCATTACAGTCAAATCATGTCAATTAGATTGAGTTGTACTTAATTCTAACTAATCAATGTTCATTCTATCAAACTGAATTCATTTGATTCGATTTCAACGCCTTTAAGGTCATCCGTTGTCGTTCGAATGTAGATGAAATCAAGGGATTGTTGTTAATTGTTGTTCATTGAAGTTCCTTTCCTCAAATTCAGTTGTTTTGAATCTATGGAAATGCGTTAAAGTATACTCGTACTCCTTACAGTCAAATCAAGTCATTTAGATTGAGTTTTACTCAATTCTATCTAATCAAAGTTCATTCTATCAACCTCAATACATTTGATTTGATTTGAATGTCTTTAAGGTCGTCCCTTGTCGTTCGAATGTAAATGAAATCAAGGGATTGTTGCTCATTGTTGTTGATTGAAGTTCCTTTCCTCCGATTCAGTTGTTTTGAATCTTTTGGAATGCGTTAAAGTTTACTCGTTCGCATTACAGTCAAATCAAGTCAATTAGATTGAGTTGTGCTTAATTCTAACTAATCAAAGTTCATTCTATCAAACTCAATTCATTTGATTCGATTTCAACGCCTTTAAGGTCATCCGTTGTCGTTCGAATGTAGAAGAAATAAAGGGATTGTTGTTAATTGTTGTTCATTGAAGTTCCTTTCGTCAAATTCAGTTGTTTTGAATCTATCGGAATGCGTTAAAGTTTACTCGTACCCCTTACAGTCAAATCAAGTCAATTAGATTGAGTTGTACTCAATTCTAGCTAATCAAAGTTCATTCTATCAAACTCAATTCATTTGATTCGATTTGACTACCTTTAAGGTCATCCCTTGTCGTTCGAATGTAAATGAAATGAAGGGATTGATGTTGATTGTTGTTGATTGAAGTTCGTTTCGTCCGAATCAGTTGTTTTGAATCTATTGGAATGCATTAAAGTTTACTCGTTCTACCTACAGTCAAATCATGTCAATTAGATTGAGTTGTACTCAATTCTAGCTAATCAAAGTTCATTCTATCAAACTCAATTCATTTGATTCGATTTGGCTACCTTTAAGGTCATCCGTTGTCGTTCGAATGTAAATGAAATGAAGGGATTGATGTTGATTGTTGTTGATTGAAGATCCTTTCGTTCGAATTAGTTGTTTTGAATCTATTGGAATGCATTAAAGTTTACTCGTTCTACTTACAGTCAAATCAAGTCATTTAGATTGAGTTTTACTCAATTCTATCTAATCAAAGTTCATTCTATCAAACTCAATACATTTGATTTGATTTGAATGCCTTTAAGGTCGTCCCTTGTCGTTCGAATGGAAATGAAATCAAGGGATTGTTGTTCATTGTTGTTGATTGTAGTTCCTTTCCTCTGATTCAGTTGTTTTGAATCTTTTCGAATGCGTAAAAGTTTACTCGTTCTCATTACAGTCAAATCAAGTCAATTAGATTGAGTTGTACTCAATTCTAGCTAATCAAAGTTCATTCTATCAAACTCAATTCATTTGATTCGATTTGGCTACCTTTAAGGTCATCCGTTGTCGTTCGAATGTAAATGAAATGAAGGGATTGATGTTGATTGTTGTTGATTGAAGTTCCTTTCGTTCGAATTAGTTGTTTTCAATCTATTGGAATGCATTAAAGTTTACTCGTTCTACTTACAGTCAAATCAAGTTATTTAGATTGAGTCGTACTCAATTCTAGCTAATCAAAGTTCATTCTATCAAACTCAATTCATTTGATTCGATTTGACTACCTTTAAGGTCATCCCTTGTCGTTCGAATGTAAATGAAATGAAGGGATTGATGTTGATTGTTGTTGATTGAAGTTCCTTTCGTTCGAATTAGTTGTTTTGAATCTATTGGAATGCATTAAAGTTTACTCGTTCTACTTACAGTCAAATCAAGTCAATTAGATTGAGTTTTACTCAATTCTATCTAATCAAAGTTCATTCTATCAAACTCAATACATTTGATTTGATTTGAATGCCTTTAAGGTCATCCCTTGTCGTTTGAATGTAAATGAAATCAAGGGATTGTTGTTCATTGTTGTTGATTGAAGTTCCTTTCCTCCGATTCAGTTGTTTTGAATCTTTTGGAATGCGTTAAAGTTTACTCGTTCTCATTACAGTCAAATCAAGTCAATTAGATTGAGTTGTACTGAATTCTAACTAATCAAAGTTCATTCTATCAAACTGAATTCATTTGATTCGATTTCAACGCCTTTAAGGTCATCCGTTGTCGTTCGAATGTAGATGAAATAAAGAGATTGTTGTTAATTGTTGTTCATTGAAGTTCCTTTCGTCAAATTCAGTAGTTTTGAATCTATTGGAATGCGTTAAAGTTTACTCGTACTCCTTACAGTCAAATAAAGTCAATTAGATTAAGTTGTAATCAATTCTAGCTGATCAAAGTTCATTCTATCAAGCTCAATTCATTTGATTCGATTTCAATGCCTTTAAGGTCATTCCTTGTCGTTCGAATGTAAATGAAATGAAGGGATTGATGTTGATTGTTGTTGATTGAAGTTCCTTTCGTCAGAATTAGTTGTTTTGAATCTACTGGAATGCATTAAAGTTTACTCGTTCTACTTACAGTCAAATCAAGTCAATTAGATTGAGTTGTACTCAATTCTAGCAAATCAAAGTTCATTCTATCAAACTCAATTCATTTGATTCGATTTCAATGCCTTTAAGGTCATTCCTTGTCGTTCGAATGTAAATGAAATCAAGGGATTGTTGTTCATTGTTGTTGATTGAAGTTCCTTTCCTCCGATTCAGTTTTTTTGAATCTTTTGGAATGCGTTAAAGTTTACTCGTTCGCATTACAGTCAAATCAAGTCAATTAGATTGAGTTGTGCTTAATTCTAACTAATCAAAGTTCATTCTATCAAACTCAATTCATTTGATTCGATTTGAATACCTTTAAGGTCATTCCTTGTCGTTCGAATGTAAATGAAATAAAGGGATTGTTGTTCATTGTTGTTGATTGAAGTTCCTTTCCCCTGATTCAGTTGTTTTGATTCTTTTGGAATGCGTTAAAGTTTACTCGTTCTCATTACAGTCAAATCAAGTCAATTAGATTGAGTTGTACTCAATTCTAGCTAATCAAAGTTCATTCTATCAAACTCAATTCATTTGATTCGATTTGAATACCTTTAAGGTCGTCCCTTGTCGTTCGAATGTAAATGAAATGAAGGGATTGATGTTGATTGTTGTTGATTGAAGTTCCTTTCGTTCGAATTAGTTGTTTTGAATCTATTGGAATGCGTTAAAGTTTACTCGTTCTCATTACAGTCAAATCAAGTCAATTAGATTGAGTTGTACTGAATTCTAACTAATCAAAGTTCATTCTATCAAACTCAATTCATTTGATTCGATTTGACTACCTTTAAGGTCATCCCTTGTCGTTCGAATGCAAATGAAATGAAGGAATTGATGTTGATTGTTGTTGATTGAAGTTCCTTTCGTCCGAATTAGTTGTTTCGAATCAATTGGAATGCATTAAAGTTTACTCGTTCTCATTACAGTCAAATCAAGTCATTTAGATTGAGGTTTACTCAATTCTATCTAATCAAAGTTCGTTCTATCAAACTCAATACATTTGATTGGATTTGAATGCCTTTAAGGTCGTCCCTTGTCGTTCGAATGTAAATGAAATCAAGGGATTGTTGTTGATTGAAGTTCCTTTCCTCCGATTCAGTTGTGTTGAATCTTTCGGAATGCGTTAAAGTTTACTCGTTCTCATTACAGTCAAATCAAGTCAATTAGATTGAGTTGTACTTAATTCTAACTAACCAAAGTTCATTCTATCAAACTGAATTCATTTGATTCGATTTCAACGCCTTTAAGGTCATCCGTTGTCGTTCGAATGTAGATGAAATCAAGGGATTGTTGTTAATTGTTGTTCATTGAAGTTCCTTTCGTCAAATTCAGTTGTTTTGAATCTATCGGAATGCGTTAAAGATTACTCGTACTCCTTCCAGTCAAATCAAGTCAATTAGATTGAGTTGTACTCAATTCTAGCAGATCAAAGTTCATTCTATTAAACTCAATTCATTTGATTCGATTTCAATGCCTTTAAGGTCATTCCTTGTCGTTCGAATGTAAATGAAATAAAGAGATTGTTGGTGATTGTTGTTGATTGAAGTTCCTTTCCTCCGATTCAGTTGTTTTGAATCTATTGGAATGCGTTAAAGTTTACTCGTTCTCATTACAGTCAAATCAAGTCAATTAGATTGAGTTGTACTGAATTCTAACTAATCAAAGTTGATTCTATCAAACTCAATTCATTTGATTCGATTTCAACGCCTTTAAGGTCATCCGTTGTCGTTCGAATGTAGATGAAATCAAGGGATTGTTGTTAATTGTTGTTCATTGAAGTTCCTTTCGTCAAATTCAGTTGTTTTGAATCTATTGGAATGCGTTAAAGTTTACTCGTACTCCTTCCAGTCAAATCAAGTCAATTAGATTGAGTTGTACTCAATTCTAGCTAATCAAAGTTCATTCTATCAAACTCAATTCATTTGATTCGATTTGAATACCTTTAAGGTCATCCCTTGTCGTTCGAATGTAAATGAAATGAAGGGATCGATGTTGATAGTTGTTGATTGAAGTTCCTTTCGTCCGAATTAGTTGTTTTGAATCTATTGGAATGCATTAAAGTTTACTCGTTCTCATTACAGTCAAATCAAGTCAATTAGATTGAGTAGTACTCAATTCTAACTAATCAAAGTTCATTCAATCCAACTGAATTCAGTTGATTCGATTTCAATGCCTTTAAGGTCCTTCCTTGTCGTTCGAATGTAAATGAAATCATGAGATTGTTGTTAATTGTTGTTGATTGAAGTTCCTTTCGTCCAATTCAAGTGTTTTGAATCTATTGCAATGCGTTAAAGTATACTCGTTCTCCTTACAGTCAAATCAAGTCAATTAGATTGAGTTGTACTAAATTCTAGCCAATCAAAGTTCATTCTATTAAACTCAATTCATTTGATTCGATTTCAATGCCTTTAAGGTCATTCCTTGTCGTTCGAATGTAAATGAAATCATGGGATTGCTGTTGATTGTTGTTGATTAAAGTTCCTTTCGTCCGAATTAGTTGTTTTGAATCTATTGGAAAGCATTAAAGTTTACTCGTTCTACCTACAATCAAATCAAGTCAATTAGATTGAGTTGTACTCAATTCTAGCTAATCAAAGTTCATTCTATCAAACTCAATTCATTTGATTCGATTTGGCTACCTTTAAGGTCATCCCTTGTCGTTCGAATGTAAATGAAATGAAGGGATTGATGTTGATTGTTGTTGATTGAAGATCCTTTCGTTCGAATTAGTTGTTTTGAATCTATCGGAATGCGTTAAAGTTTACTCGTACTCCTTACAGTCAAATCAAGTCATTTAGATTGAGTTGTACTCAATTATAGCTAATCAAAGTTCATTCTATCAAACTCAATTCATTTGATTCGATTTGAAGACCTTTAAGGTCCGCCCTTGTCATTCGAATGTAAATGAAATGAAGGGATTGAAGTTGATTGTTGTTGATTGAAGTTCCTTTCGTTCGAATTAGTTGTTTTGAATCTATTGGAATGCGTTAAAGTTTACTCGTTCTACTTACAGTCAAATCAAGTCATTTAGATTGAGTTTTACTCAATTCTATCTAATCAAAGTTCATTCTATCAAACTCAATACATTTGATTTGATTTGAATGCCTTTAAGGTCGTCCCTTGTCGTTCGAATGGAAATGAAATCAAGGGATTGTTGTTCATTGTTGTTGATTGTAGTTCCTTTCCTCTGATTCAGTTGTTTTGAATCTTTTCGAATGCGTAAAAGTTTACTCGTTCTCATTACAGTCAAATCAAGTCAATTAGATTGAGTTGTACTCAATTCTAGCTAATCAAAGTTCATTCTATCAAACTCAATTCATTTGATTCGATTTGGCTACCTTTAAGGTCATCCGTTGTCGTTCGAATGTAAATGAAATGAAGGGATTGATGTTGATTGTTGTTGATTGAAGTTCCTTTCGTTCGAATTAGTTGTTTTCAATCTATTGGAATGCATTAAAGTTTACTCGTTCTACTTACAGTCAAATCAAGTTATTTAGATTGAGTCGTACTCAATTCTAGCTAATCAAAGTTCATTCTATCAAACTCAATTCATTTGATTCGATTTGACTACCTTTAAGGTCATCCCTTGTCGTTCGAATGTAAATGAAATGAAGGGATTGATGTTGATTGTTGTTGATTGAAGTTCCTTTCGTTCGAATTAGTTGTTTTGAATCTATTGGAATGCATTAAAGTTTACTCGTTCTACTTACAGTCAAATCAAGTCAATTAGATTGAGTTTTACTCAATTCTATCTAATCAAAGTTCATTCTATCAAACTCAATACATTTGATTTGATTTGAATGCCTTTAAGGTCATCCCTTGTCGTTTGAATGTAAATGAAATCAAGGGATTGTTGTTCATTGTTGTTGATTGAAGTTCCTTTCCTCCGATTCAGTTGTTTTGAATCTTTTGGAATGCGTTAAAGTTTACTCGTTCTCATTACAGTCAAATCAAGTCAATTAGATTGAGTTGTACTGAATTCTAACTAATCAAAGTTCATTCTATCAAACTGAATTCATTTGATTCGATTTCAACGCCTTTAAGGTCATCCGTTGTCGTTCGAATGTAGATGAAATAAAGAGATTGTTGTTAATTGTTGTTCATTGAAGTTCCTTTCGTCAAATTCAGTAGTTTTGAATCTATTGGAATGCGTTAAAGTTTACTCGTACTCCTTACAGTCAAATAAAGTCAATTAGATTAAGTTGTAATCAATTCTAGCTGATCAAAGTTCATTCTATCAAGCTCAATTCATTTGATTCGATTTCAATGCCTTTAAGGTCATTCCTTGTCGTTCGAATGTAAATGAAATGAAGGGATTGATGTTGATTGTTGTTGATTGAAGTTCCTTTCGTCAGAATTAGTTGTTTTGAATCTACTGGAATGCATTAAAGTTTACTCGTTCTACTTACAGTCAAATCAAGTCAATTAGATTGAGTTGTACTCAATTCTAGCAAATCAAAGTTCATTCTATCAAACTCAATTCATTTGATTCGATTTCAATGCCTTTAAGGTCATTCCTTGTCGTTCGAATGTAAATGAAATCAAGGGATTGTTGTTCATTGTTGTTGATTGAAGTTCCTTTCCTCCGATTCAGTTTTTTTGAATCTTTTGGAATGCGTTAAAGTTTACTCGTTCGCATTACAGTCAAATCAAGTCAATTAGATTGAGTTGTGCTTAATTCTAACTAATCAAAGTTCATTCTATCAAACTCAATTCATTTGATT
This sequence comes from Annona cherimola, assembly GCA_030490835.1. Lineage (NCBI taxonomy): Eukaryota > Viridiplantae > Streptophyta > Magnoliopsida > Magnoliales > Annonaceae > Annona > Annona cherimola. The sequence continues at coordinate 94,395 of JASFXW010000015.1, read as the reverse complement.
CGATTTGAATACCTTTAAGGTCATTCCTTGTCGTTCGAATGTAAATGAAATCAAGGGATTGTTGTTCATTGTTGTTGATTGAAGTTCCATTCCTCTGATTCAGTTGTTTTGATTCTTTTGGAATGCGTTAAAGTTTACTCGTTCTCATTACAGTCAAATCAAGTCAATTAGATTGAGTTGTACTCAATTCTAGCTAATCAAAGTTCATTCTATCAAACTCAATTCATTTGATTCGATTTGAATACCTTTAAGGTCGTCCCTTGTCGTTCGAATGTAAATGAAATGAAGGGATTGATGTTGATTGTTGTTGATTGAAGTTCCTTTCGTTCGAATTAGTTGTTTTGAATCTATTGGAATGCGTTAAAGTTTACTCGTTCTCATTACAGTCAAATCAAGTCAATTAGATTGAGTTGTACTGAATTCTAACTAATCAAAGTTCATTCTATCAAACTCAATTCATTTGATTCGATTTGACTACCTTTAAGGTCATCCCTTGTCGTTCGAATGCAAATGAAATGAAGGAATTGATGTTGATTGTTGTTGATTGAAGTTCCTTTCGTCCGAATTAGTTGTTTCGAATCAATTGGAATGCATTAAAGTTTACTCGTTCTCATTACAGTCAAATCAAGTCATTTAGATTGAGGTTTACTCAATTCTATCTAATCAAAGTTCGTTCTATCAAACTCAATACATTTGATTGGATTTGAATGCCTTTAAGGTCGTCCCTTGTCGTTCGAATGTAAATGAAATCAAGGGATTGTTGTTGATTGAAGTTCCTTTCCTCCGATTCAGTTGTGTTGAATCTTTCGGAATGCGTTAAAGTTTACTCGTTCTCATTACAGTCAAATCAAGTCAATTAGATTGAGTTGTACTTAATTCTAACTAACCAAAGTTCATTCTATCAAACTGAATTCATTTGATTCGATTTCAACGCCTTTAAGGTCATCCGTTGTCGTTCGAATGTAGATGAAATCAAGGGATTGTTGTTAATTGTTGTTCATTGAAGTTCCTTTCGTCAAATTCAGTTGTTTTGAATCTATCGGAATGCGTTAAAGATTACTCGTACTCCTTCCAGTCAAATCAAGTCAATTAGATTGAGTTGTACTCAATTCTAGCTGATCAAAGTTCATTCTATTAAACTCAATTCATTTGATTCGATTTCAATGCCTTTAAGGTCATTCCTTGTCGTTCGAATGTAAATGAAATAAAGAGATTGTTGGTGATTGTTGTTGATTGAAGTTCCTTTCCTCCGATTCAGTTGTTTTGAATCTATTGGAATGCGTTAAAGTTTACTCGTTCTCATTACAGTCAAATCAAGTCAATTAGATTGAGTTGTACTGAATTCTAACTAATCAAAGTTGATTCTATCAAACTCAATTCATTTGATTCGATTTCAACGCCTTTAAGGTCATCCGTTGTCGTTCGAATGTAGATGAAATCAAGGGATTGTTGTTAATTGTTGTTCATTGAAGTTCCTTTCGTCAAATTCAGTTGTTTTGAATCTATTGGAATGCGTTAAAGTTTACTCGTACTCCTTCCAGTCAAATCAAGTCAATTAGATTGAGTTGTACTCAATTCTAGCTAATCAAAGTTCATTCTATCAAACTCAATTCATTTGATTCGATTTGAATACCTTTAAGGTCATCCCTTGTCGTTCGAATGCAAATGAAATGAAGGAATTGATGTTGATTGTTGTTGATTGAAGTTCCTTTCGTCCGAATTAGTTGTTTCGAATCAATTGGAATGCATTAAAGTTTACTCGTTCTCATTACAGTCAAATCAAGTCAATTAGATTGAGTAGTACTCAATTCTAACTAATCAAAGTTCATTCTATCCAACTGAATTCAGTTGATTCGATTTCAATGCCTTTAAGGTCCTTCCTTGTCGTTCGAATGTAAATGAAATCATGGGATTGTTGTTAATTATTGTTGATTGAAGTTCCTTTCGTCCAATTCAGTTGTTTTGAATCTATTGCAATGCGTTAAAGTTTACTCGTTCTCCTTACAGTCAAATCAAGTCAATTAGATTGAGTTGTACTCAATTCTAGCTAATCAAAGTTCATTCTATCAAACTCAATTCATTTGATTCGATTTGAATACCTTTAAGGTCGTCCCTTGTCGTTCGAATGTAAATGAAATGAAGGGATTGATGTTGATTGTTGTTGATTGAAGTTCCTTTCGTTCGAATTAGTTGTTTTGAATCTATTGGAATGCGTTAAAGTTTACTCGTTCTCATTACAGTCAAATCAAGTCAATTAGATTGAGTTGTACTGAATTCTAACTAATCAAAGTTCATTCTATCAAACTCAATTCATTTGATTCGATTTGACTACCTTTAAGGTCATCCCTTGTCGTTCGAATGCAAATGAAATGAAGGAATTGATGTTGATTGTTGTTGATTGAAGTTCCTTTCGTCCGAATTAGTTGTTTCGAATCAATTGGAATGCATTAAAGTTTACTCGTTCTCATTACAGTCAAATCAAGTCATTTAGATTGAGGTTTACTCAATTCTATCTAATCAAAGTTCGTTCTATCAAACTCAATACATTTGATTGGATTTGAATGCCTTTAAGGTCGTCCCTTGTCGTTCGAATGTAAATGAAATCAAGGGATTGTTGTTGATTGAAGTTCCTTTCCTCCGATTCAGTTGTGTTGAATCTTTCGGAATGCGTTAAAGTTTACTCGTTCTCATTACAGTCAAATCAAGTCAATTAGATTGAGTTGTACTTAATTCTAACTAACCAAAGTTCATTCTATCAAACTGAATTCATTTGATTCGATTTCAACGCCTTTAAGGTCATCCGTTGTCGTTCGAATGTAGATGAAATCAAGGGATTGTTGTTAATTGTTGTTCATTGAAGTTCCTTTCGTCAAATTCAGTTGTTTTGAATCTATCGGAATGCGTTAAAGATTACTCGTACTCCTTCCAGTCAAATCAAGTCAATTAGATTGAGTTGTACTCAATTCTAGCTGATCAAAGTTCATTCTATTAAACTCAATTCATTTGATTCGATTTCAATGCCTTTAAGGTCATTCCTTGTCGTTCGAATGTAAATGAAATAAAGAGATTGTTGGTGATTGTTGTTGATTGAAGTTCCTTTCCTCCGATTCAGTTGTTTTGAATCTATTGGAATGCGTTAAAGTTTACTCGTTCTCATTACAGTCAAATCAAGTCAATTAGATTGAGTTGTACTGAATTCTAACTAATCAAAGTTGATTCTATCAAACTCAATTCATTTGATTCGATTTCAACGCCTTTAAGGTCATCCGTTGTCGTTCGAATGTAGATGAAATCAAGGGATTGTTGTTAATTGTTGTTCATTGAAGTTCCTTTCGTCAAATTCAGTTGTTTTGAATCTATTGGAATGCGTTAAAGTTTACTCGTACTCCTTCCAGTCAAATCAAGTCAATTAGATTGAGTTGTACTCAATTCTAGCTAATCAAAGTTCATTCTATCAAACTCAATTCATTTGATTCGATTTGAATACCTTTAAGGTCATCCCTTGTCGTTCGAATGCAAATGAAATGAAGGAATTGATGTTGATTGTTGTTGATTGAAGTTCCTTTCGTCCGAATTAGTTGTTTCGAATCAATTGGAATGCATTAAAGTTTACTCGTTCTCATTACAGTCAAATCAAGTCAATTAGATTGAGTAGTACTCAATTCTAACTAATCAAAGTTCATTCTATCCAACTGAATTCAGTTGATTCGATTTCAATGCCTTTAAGGTCCTTCCTTGTCGTTCGAATGTAAATGAAATCATGGGATTGTTGTTAATTATTGTTGATTGAAGTTCCTTTCGTCCAATTCAGTTGTTTTGAATCTATTGCAATGCGTTAAAGTTTACTCGTTCTCCTTACAGTCAAATCAAGTCAATTAGATTGAGTTGTACTCAATTCTAGCTAATCAAAGTTCATTCTATCAAACTGAATTCATTTGATTCGATTTGACTACCTTTAAGGTCATCCATTGTCGTTCGAATGTAAATGAAATGAAGGGATTAATGTTGATTGTTGTTGATTGAAGTTCCTTTCGTTCGAATTAGTTGTTTTGAATCTATTGGAATGCATTAAAGTTTACTAGTTCTACTTACAGTCAAATCAAGTCATTTAGATTGAGTTTTACTCAATTCTATCTAATCAAAGTTCATTCAATCAAACTCGATACATTTGATTTGATTTGAATGCCTTTAAGGTCGTCCCTTGTCGTTCGAATGTAAATGAAATCAATTCATTGTGGTTGATTGAAGTTCCTTTCCTCCGATTCAGTTGTTTTGAATCTTTTGAAATGCGTTAAAGTTTACTCGTTCTCATTGCAGTCAAATCAAGTCAATTAGATTGAGTTGTACTGAATTCTAACCAATCAAAGTTCATTCTATCAAACTGAATTCATTTGATTCGATTTCAACGCCTTTAAGTTCATCCGTTGTCGTTCGAATGTAGATGAAATCAAGGAATTGTTGTTAATTGTTGTTCATTGAAGTTCCTTTCGTCAAATTCAGTTGTTTTGAATCTATTGGAATGCGTTAAAGTTTACTCGTACTCCTTACAGTCAAATCAAGTCAATTAGATTGAGTTGTACTGAATTCTAACTAATCAAAGTTCATTCTATTAAACTCAATTCATTTGATTCGATTTCAACGCCTTTAAGGTCATCCGTTGTCGTTCGAATGTAGATGAAATCAAGGGATTATTGTTAATTGTTGTTCATTGAAGTTCCTTTCGTCAAATTCAGTTGTTTTGAATCTATTGGAATGCGTTAAAGTTTACTCGTAGTCCTTCCATTTAAATCAAGTCAATTAGATTGAGTTGAACTCAATTCTAGCTAATCAAAGTTCATTCTATCAAGCTCAATTCATTTGATTCGATTTCAATGCCTTTAAGGTCATTCCTTGTCGTTCGAATGTAAATGAAATGAAGGGATTGATGTTGATTGTTGTTGATTGAAGTTCCTTTCGTCCGAATTAGTTGTTTTGAATCTATTGGAATGCATTAAAGTTTACTCGTTCTACTTACAGTCAAATCAAGTCAGTTAGATTGAGTTGTACTAAATTCTAGCTAATCAAAGTTCATTCTATCAAACTCAATTCATTTGATTCGATTTCAATGCCTTTAAGGTCATTCCTTGTCATTCGAATGTAAATGAAATAAAGGGAATGTTGTTAATTGTTGTTGATTGAAGTTCCTTTACTCCGATTCAGTTGTTTTGAATCTATTGGAATGCGTTAAAGTTTACTCGTTCTCATTAGAGTCAAATCAAGTCAATTAGATTGAGTTGTACTCAATTCTAGCTAATCAAAGTTCATTCTATCAAACTCAATTCATTTGATTCGATTTGAATACCTTTATGGTCTTCCCTTGTCGTTCGAATGTAAATGAAATGAAGGGATTGATGTTGATTGTTGTTGATTGAAGGTCCTTTCGTTCGAATTAGTTGTTTTAACTCTATTGGAATGCATTAAAGTTTACTCGTTCTACTTACAGTCAAATCAAGTCATTTAGATTGAGTTTTACTCAATTCTATCTAATCAAAGTTCATTCAATCAAACTCGATACATTTGATTTGATTTGAATGCCTTTAAGGTCGTCCCTTGTCGTTCGAATGTAAATGAAATCAAGGGATTGTTGGTCATTGTTGTTGATTGAAGTTCCTTTCGTTCGAATTAGTTGTTTTGAATCTATTGGAATGCATTAAAGTTTACTCGTTCTACTTACAGTCAAATCAAGTCAATTAGATTGAGTTTTACTCAATTCTATCTAATCAAAGTTCATTCTATCAAACTCAATACATTTGATTTGATTTGAATGCCTTTAAGGTCATCCCTTGTCGTTTGAATGTAAATGAAATCAAGGGATTGTTCTTCAATGTTGTTGATTGAAGTTCCTTTCCTCCGATTCAGTTGTTTTGAATCTATTGGAATGCGTTAAAGTTTACTCGTACTCCTTCCAGTCAAATCAAGTCAATCAGATTGAGTTGTACTCAATTCTAGCTAATCAAAGTTCATTCTATCAAACTCAATTCATTTGATTCGATTTGAATACCTTTAAGGTCATCCCTTGTCGTTCGAATGTAAATAAAATGAAGGGATTGATGTTGATTGTTGTTGATTGATGTTCCTTTCGTCCGAATTAGTTGTTTTGAATCTATTGGAATGCATTAAAGTTTACTCGTTCTACCTACAATCAAATCAAGTCAATTAGATTGAGTTGTACTCAATTCTAGCTAATCAAAGTTCATTCTATCAAACTCAATTCAATTGATTCGATTTGGCTACCTTTACGGTCATCCCATGTCGTTCGAATGTAAATGAAATGAAGGGGTTGATGTTGATTGTTGTTGATTGAAGTTCCTTTCGTTCGAATTAGTTGTTTTGAATCTATTGGAATGCATTAAAGTTTACTCGTTCTACTTACAGTCAAATGAAGTCATTTAGATTGAGTTTTACTCAATTCTATCTAATCAAAGTTCATTCTATCAAATTCAATACATTTTATTTGATTTGAATGCCTTTAAGGTCGTCCCTTGTCGTTCGAATGTAAATGAAATCAAGGGATTGTTGTTCATTGTTGTTGATTGAAGTTTCTTTCCTCCGATTCAGTTGTTTTGAATCTTTTGGAATGCGTTAAAGTTTACTCGTTCTCATTACAGTCAAATCAAGTCAATTAGATTGAGTTGTACTTAATTCTAACTAATCAAAGTTCATTCTATCAAACTGAATTCATTTGATTCGATTTCAACGCCTTTAAGGTCATCCGTTGTCGTTCGAATGTAGATGAAATCAAGGGATTGTTGTTCATTGTTGTTCATTAAAGTTCCTTTCGTCAAATTCAGTTGTTTCGAATCTCTTAGAATGCGTTAAAGTTTACTCGTACTCCTACCAGTCAAATCAAGTCAATTAGATTGAGTTGTACTCAATTCTAGCTAATCAAAGTTCATTCTATCAAACTCAATTCATTTGATTCGATTTGAATACCTTTAAGGTCATCCCTTGTCGTTCGAATGTAAATGAAATGAAGGGATTGATGTTGATTGTTGTTGATTGAAGTTCCTTTCGTTCGAATTAGTTGTTTTGAATCTATTGGAATGCATTAAAGTTTACTCGTTCTACTTACAGTCAAATCAAGTCATTTAGATTGAGTTTTACTCAATTCTATCTAATCAAAGTTCATTCAATCAAACTCAATACATATGATTTGATTTGAATGCCTTTAAGGTCGTCCCTTGTCGTTCGAATGTAAATGAAATCAAGGGATTGTTGTTCATTGTTGTTGATTGAAGTTCCTTTCCTCCGATTCAGTTGTTTTGAATCTTTTGGAATGCGTTAAAGTTTACTCGTTCTCATTACAGTCAAATCAAGTCAATTAGATTGAGTTGTACTTAATTCTAACTAATCAAAGTTCATTCTATCAAACTGAATTCATTTGATTCGATTTCAACGCCTTTAAGGTCATCCGTTGTCGTTCGAATGTCGATGAAATCAAGGGATTGTTGTTAATTGTTGTTCATTGAAGTTCCTTTCGTCAAATTCAGTTTTTTGAATCTATTGGAATGCGTTAAAGTTTACTCGTACTCCTTCCAGTCAAATCAAGTCAATTAGATTGAGTTGTACTCAATTCTAGCTAATCAAAGTTCATTCTATCAAACTCAATTCATTTGATTCGATTTGAATACCTTTAAGGTCATCCCTTGTCGTTCGAATGTAAATGAAATGAAGGGATTGATGTTGATTGTTGTTGATTGAAGTTCCTTTCGTTCGAATTAGTTGTTTTGAATCTATTGGAATGCATTAAAGTTTACTCGTTCTACTTACAGTCAAATCAAGTCATTTAGATTGAGTTTTACTCAATTCTATCTAATCAAAGTTCATTCTGTCAAACTCAATTCATTTGATTCGATTTGAATACCTTTAAGGTCATCCCTTGTCGTTCGAATGTAAATGAAATGAAGGGATTGATGTTGATTGTTGTTGATTGAAGTTCCTTTCGTTCGAATTAGTTGTTTTGAATCTATTGGAATGCATTAAAGTTTACTCGTTCTACTTACAGTCAAATCAAGTCATTTAGATTGAGTTTTACTCAATTCTATCTAACCAAAGTTCATTCTATCAAACTCAATACATTTGATTTGATTTGAATGCCTTTAAGGTCGTCCCTTGTTGTTCGAATGCAAATGAAATCAAGGGATTGTTGTTCGTTGTTGTTGATTGAAGTTCCTTTCCTCCGATTCAGTTGTTTTGAATCTTTTGGAATGCGTTAAAGTTTACTCGTTCTCATTACAGTCAAATCAAGTCAATTAGATTGAGTTGTGCTTAATTCTAACTAATCAAAGTTCATTCTATCAAACTCAATTCATTTGATTCGATTTCAACGCGTTTAAGGTCATCCGTTGTCGTTCGAATGTAGATGAAATCAAGGGATTGTTGTTAATTGTTGTTCATTGAAGTTCCTTTCGTCAAATTCAGTTGTTTTGAATCTATCGGAATGCGTTAAAGTTTACTCGTACTCCTTACAGTCAAATCAAGTCAATTAGATTGAGTTGTACTCAATTCTAGCTAATCAAACTTCATTCTATCAAACTCAATTCATTTGATTCGATTTCAATGCCTTTAAGGTCATTCCTTGTCGTTCGAATGTAAATGAAATAAAGGGATTGTTGTTGATTGTTGTTGATTGAAGTTCCTTTCCTCCGATTCAGTTGTTTTGAATCTATTGGAATGCGTTAAAGTTTACTCGTTCTCCTTAGAGTCAAATCAAGTCAATTAGATTGAGTTGTACTCAATTCTAGCTAATCAAAGTTCATTATATCAAACTCAATTCATTTGATTCGATTTGAATACCTTTAAGGTCATCCCTTGTCGTTCGAATGTAAATGAAATGAAGTGATTGATGTTGATTGTTGTTGATTGAAGTTCCTTTCGTCCGAATTAGTTGTTTTGAATCTATTGGAATGCATTAAAGTTTACTCGTTCTACCTACAATCAAATCAAGTCAATTAGATTGAGTTGTACTCAATTCTAGCTAATCAAAGTTCATTCTATCAAACTCAATTCATTTGATTCGATTTGGCTACCTTTAAGGTCATCTCTTGTCGTTCGAATGTAAATGAAATGAAGGGATTGATGTTGATTGTTGTTGATTGAAGTTCCTTTCGTTCGAATTAGTTGTTTTGAATCTATTGGAATGCATTAAAGTTTACTCGTTCTACTTACAGTCAAATCAAGTCATTTAGATTGAGTTTTACTCAATTCTATCTAATCAAAGTTCGTTCTATCAAACTCAATACATTTGATTTGATTTGAATGCCTTTTAGGCCGTCCCTTGTCGTTCGAATGTAAATGAAATCAAGGGATTGTTGTTCATTGTTGTTGATTGAAGTTCCTTTCCTCTGATTCAGTTGTTTTGAATCTTTTGGAATGCGTTAAAGTTTACTCGTTCTCGTTACAGTCAAATCAAGTCAATTAGATTGAGTTGTACTTAATTCTAACTAATCAAAGTTCATTTTATCAAACTCAATTCGTTTGAATCGATTTCGACGCCTTTAAGGTCATCCGTTGTCGTTCGAATGTAGATGAAATAAAGGGATTGTTGTTAATTGTTGTTGATTGAAGTTCCTTTCCTCCGATTCAGTTGTTTTGAATCTATTGGAAAGCGTTAAAGTTTACTCGTACTCCTTACAGTCAAATCAAGTCAATTAGATTGAGTTGTACTCAATTCTAGCTAATCAAAGTTCATTCTATCAAACTCAATACATTTGATTTGATTTGAATGCTTTTAAGGTCGTCCCTTGTCGTTCGAATGTAAATGAAATCAAGGGATTGTTGTTCATTGTTGTTGATTGAAGTTCCTTTCCTCCGATTCAGTTGTTTTGAATCTTTTGGATTGCGTTAAAGTTTACTTGTTCGCATTACAGTCAAATCAAGTCAATTAGATTGAGTTGTGCTTAATTCTAACTAATCAAAGTTCATTCTATCAAACTCAATTCATTTGATTCGATTTCAACGCCTTTAAGGTCATCCGTTGTCGTTCGAATGTAGATGAAATCAAGGGATTGTTGTTAATTGTTGTTCATTGAAGTTCCTTTCGTCAAATTCAGTTGTTTTGAATCTATCGGAATGCGTTAAAGTTTACTCGTACTCCTTACAGTCAAATCAAGTCAATTAGATTGAGTTGTACTCATTTCTAGCTAATCAAAGTTCATTCTATCAAACTCAATTCATTTGATTCGATATCAATGCCTTTAAGGTCATTCCTTGTCGTTCGAATGTAAATGAAATCAAGGGATTGTTGTTAATTGTTGTTGATTGAAGTTCCTTTCCTCCGATTCAGTTGTTTTGAATCTCTTGGAATGCGTTAAAGTTTACTCGTTCTCCTTAGAGTCAAATCAAGTCAATTAGATTGAGTTGTACTCAATTCTAGCTAATCAAAGTTCATTCTATCAAACTCAATTCATTTGATTCGATTTGAATACCTTTAAGGTCATCCCTTGTCGTTCGAATGTAAATGAAATGAAGGGATTGATGTTGATTGTTGTTGATTGAAGTTCCTTTCGTTCGAATTAGTTGTTTTGAATCTATTGGAATGCATTAAAGTTTACTCGTTCTACTTACAGTCAAATCAAGTCATTTAGATTGAGTTTTACTCAATTCTATCTAATCAAAGTTCATTCAATCAAACTCAATACATATGATTTGATTTGAATGCCTTTAAGGTCGTCCCTTGTCGTTCGAATGTAAATGAAATCAAGGGATTGTTGTTCATTGTTGTTGATTGAAGTTCCTTTCCTCCGATTCAGTTGTTTTGAATCTTTTGGAATGCGTTAAAGTATACTCGTACTCCTTCCAGTCAAATCAAGTCAATTAGATTGAGTTGAACTCAATTCTAGCTAATCAAAGTTCATTCTATCAAGGTCAATTCATTTGATTCGATTTCAATGCCTTTAAGGTCATTCCTTGTCTTTCGAATGTAAATGAAATGAAGGGATTGATGTTGATTGTTGTTGATTGATGTTCCTTTCGTCCGAATTAGTTGTTTTGAATCTATTGGAATGCATTAAAGTTCACTCGTTCTACTTACAGTCAAATCAAGTCATTTAGATTGCGTTTTACTCAATTCTATCTAATCAAAGTTCATTCTATCAAACTCAATTCATTTGATTCGATTTGAATACCTTTAAGGTCATCCCTTGTCGTTCGAATGTAAATGAAATGAAGGGATTGATGTTGATTGTTGTTGATTGAAGTTCCTTTCGTTCGAATTAGTTGTTTTGAATCTATTGGAATGCATTAAAGTTTACTCGTTCTACTTACAGCCAAATCAAGTCATTTAGATTGAGTTTTACTCAATTCTATCTAATCAAAGTTCATTCTATCAAACTCAATACATTTTAATTGATTTGAATGCCTTTAAGGTCGTCCCTTGTCGTTCGAATGTAAATGAAATCAAGGGATTGATGTTGATTGTTGTTGATTGAAGTTCCTTTCGTTCGAATTAGTTGTTTTGAATCTATTGGAATGCATTAAAGTTTACTCGTTCTACTTACAGTCAAATCAAGTCATTTAGATTGAGTTTTACTCAATTCTATCTAACCAAAGTTCATTCTATCAAACTCAATACATTTGATTTGATTTGAATGCCTTTAAGGTCGTCCCTTGTTGTTCGAATGCAAATGAAATCAAGGGATTGTTGTTCGTTGTTGTTGATTGAAGTTCCTTTCCTCCGATTCAGTTGTTTTGAATCTTTTGGAATGCGTTAAAGTTTACTCGTTCTCATTACAGTCAAATCAAGTCAATTAGATTGAGTTGTGCTTAATTCTAACTAATCAAAGTTCATTCTATCAAACTCAATTCATTTGATTCGATTTCAACGCGTTTAAGGTCATCCGTTGTCGTTCGAATGTAGATGAAATCAAGGGATTGTTGTTAATTGTTGTTCATTGAAGTTCCTTTCGTCAAATTCAGTTGTTTTGAATCTATCGGAATGCGTTAAAGTTTACTCGTACTCCTTACAGTCAAATCAAGTCAATTAGATTGAGTTGTACTCAATTCTAGCTAATCAAACTTCATTCTATCAAACTCAATTCATTTGATTCGATTTCAATGCCTTTAAGGTCATTCCTTGTCGTTCGAATGTAAATGAAATAAAGGGATTGTTGTTGATTGTTGTTGATTGAAGTTCCTTTCCTCCGATTCAGTTGTTTTGAATCTATTGGAATGCGTTAAAGTTTACTCGTTCTCCTTAGAGTCAAATCAAGTCAATTAGATTGAGTTGTACTCAATTCTAGCTAATCAAAGTTCATTATATCAAACTCAATTCATTTGATTCGATTTGAATACCTTTAAGGTCATCCCTTGTCGTTCGAATGTAAATGAAATGAAGTGATTGATGTTGATTGTTGTTGATTGAAGTTCCTTTCGTCCGAATTAGTTGTTTTGAATCTATTGGAATGCATTAAAGTTTACTCGTTCTACCTACAATCAAATCAAGTCAATTAGATTGAGTTGTACTCAATTCTAGCTAATCAAAGTTCATTCTATCAAACTCAATTCATTTGATTCGATTTGGCTACCTTTAAGGTCATCCCTTGTCGTTCGAATGTAAATGAAATGAAGGGATTGATGTTGATTGTTGTTGATTGAAGTTCCTTTCGTTCGAATTAGTTGTTTTGAATCTATTGGAATGCATTAAAGTTTACTCGTTCTACTTACAGTCAAATCAAGTCATTTAGATTGAGTTTTACTCAATTCTATCTAATCAAAGTTCGTTCTATCAAACTCAATACATTTGATTTGATTTGAATGCCTTTTAGGCCGTCCCTTGTCGTTCGAATGTAAATGAAATCAAGGGATTGTTGTTGATTGAAGTTCCTTTCTTCCGATTCAGTTGTGTTGAATCTTTTGGAATGCGTTAAAGTTTACTCGTTCTCATTACAGTCAAATCAAGTCAATTAGATTGAGTTGTACTTAATTCTAACTAATCAAAGTTCATTCTATCAAACTGAATTCATTTGATTCGATTTCAACGCCTTTAAGGTCATCCGTTGTCGTTCGAATGTAGATGAAATCAAGGGATTGTTGTTAATTGTTGTTCATTGAAGTTCCTTTCGTCAAATTCAGTTGTTTTGAATCTATCGGAATACGTTAAAGATTACTCGTACTCCTTCCAGTCAAATCAAGTCAATTAGATTGAGTTGTACTCAATTCTAGCTGATCAAAGTTCATTCTATCAAACTCAATTCATTTGATTCGATTTCAATGCCTTTTAGGTCATTCCTTGTCGTTCGAATGTAAATGAAATAAAGGGATTGTTGTTGATTGTTGTTGATTGAAGTTCCTTTACTCCGATTCAGTTGTTTTGAATCTATTGGAATGCGTTAAAGTTTACTCGTTCTCCTTAGAGTCAAATCAAGTCAATTAGATTGAGTTGTACTCAATTCTAGCTAATCAAAGTTAATTCTATCCAACTGAATTCACTTGATTCGATTTCAATGCCTTTAAGGTCATTCCTTGTCGTTCGAATGTAAATGAAATCATGGGATTGTTGTTAATTGTTGTTGATTGAAGTTCCTTTCGTCCAATTCAGTTGTTTTGAATCTATTGCAATGCGTTAAAGTTTACTCGTTCTCCTTACAGTCAAATCAAGTCAATTAGATTGAGTTGTACTCAATTCTAGCTAATCAAAGTTCATTCTATCAAACTCAATTCATTTGATTCGATTTGACTCCCTTTAAGGTCATCCCTTGTCGTTCGAATGTAAATGAAATGAAGGGATTGATGTTGATTGTTGTTGATTGAAGTTCCTTTCGTTCGAATTAGTTGTTTTGAATCTATTGGAATGCATTAAAGTTTACTCTTTCTACTTACAGTCAAATCAAGTCATTTAGATTGAGTTTTACTCAATTCTATCTAATCAAAGTTCGTTCTATCAAACTCAATACATTTGATTTGATTTGAATTCCTTTAAGGTCGTCCCTTGTCGTTGGAATGTAAATGAAATCAAGGGATTGTTGTTCATTGTTGTTGATTGAAGTTCCTTTCCTCTGATTCAGTTGTTTTGAATCTTTTGGAATGCGTTAAAGTTTACTCGTTCTCATTACAGTCAAATCAAGTCAATTAGATTGAGTTGTACTTAATTCTAACTAATCAAAGTTCATTTTATCAAACTCAATTCGTTTGAATCGATTTCAACGCCTTTAAGGTCATCCGTTGTCGTTCGAATGTAGATGAAATAAAGGGATTGTTGTTAATTGTTGTTGATTGAAGTTCCTTTCCTCCGATTCAGTTGTTTTGAATCTATTGGAAAGCGTTAAAGTTTACTCGTACTCCTTACAGTCAAATCAAGTCAATTAGATTGAGTTGTACTCAATTCTAGCTAATCAAAGTTCATTCTATCAAACTCAATACATTTGATTTGATTTGAATGCTTTTAAGGTCGTCCCTTGTCGTTCGAATGTAAATGAAATCAAGGGATTGTTGTTCATTGTTGTTGATTGAAGTTCCTTTCCTCCGATTCAGTTGTTTTGAATCTTTTGGAATGCGTTAAAGTTTACTTGTTCGCATTACAGTCAAATCAAGTCAATTAGATTGAGTTGTGCTTAATTCTAACTAATCAAAGTTCATTCTATCAAACTCAATTCATTTGATTCGATTTCAACGCCTTTAAGGTCATCCGTTGTCGTTCGAATGTAGATGAAATCAAGGGATTGTTGTTAATTGTTGTTCATTGAAGTTCCTTTCGTCAAATTCAGTTGTTTTGAATCTATCGGAATGCGTTAAAGTTTACTCGTACTCCTTACAGTCAAATCAAGTCAATTAGATTGAGTTGTACTCATTTCTAGCTAATCAAAGTTCATTCTATCAAACTCAATTCATTTGATTCGATATCAATGCCTTTAAGGTCATTCCTTGTCGTTCGAATGTAAATGAAATAAAGGGATTGTTGTTAATTGTTGTTGATTGAAGTTCCTTTCCTCCGATTCAGTTGTTTTGAATCTATTGGAATGCGTTAAAGTTTACTCGTTCTCCTTAGAGTCAAATCAAGTCAATTAGATTGAGTTGTACTCAATTCTAGCTAATCAAAGTTCATTCTATCAAACTCAATTCATTTGATTCGATTTGAATACCTTTAAGGTCATCCCTTGTCGTTCGAATGTAAATGAAATGAAGGGATTGATGTTGATTGTTGTTGATTGAAGTTCCTTTCGTCCGAATTAGTTGTTTTGAATCTATTGGAATGCATTAAAGTTTACTCGTTCTCATTATAGTCAAATCAAGTCAATTAGATTGAGTAGTACTCAATTCTAACTAATCAAAGTTAATTCTATCCAACTGAATTCATTTGATTCGATTTCAATGCCTTTAAGGGCATTCCTTGTCGTTCGAATGTAAATGAAATGAAGGGATTGATGTTGATTGTTGTTGATTGAAGTTCCTTTCGTTCGAATTAGTTGTTTTGAATCTATTGGAATGCATTAAAGTTTACTCATTCTACTTACAGTCAAATCAAGTCATTTAGATTGAGTTTTACTCAATTCTATCTAATCAAAGTTCTTTCAATCAAACTCAATACATTTGATTTGATTTGAATGCCTTTAAGGTCGTCCCTTGTCGTTCGAATGTAAATGAAATCAAGGGATTGTTGTTCATTGTTGTTGATTGAAGTTCCTTTCCTCCGATTCAGTTGTTTTGAATCTTTTGGAATGCGTTAAAGTTTACTCGTTCTCATTACAGTCAAATCAAGTCAATTAGATTGAGTTGTACTTAATTCTAACTAATCAAAGTTCATTCTATCAAACTGAATTCATTTGATTCGATTTCAACGCCTTTAAGGTCATCCGTTGTCGTTCGAATGTAGATGAAATCAAGGGATTGTTGTTAATTGTTGTTCATTGAAGTTCCTTTCGTCAAATTCAGTTGTTTTGAATCTATTGGAATGCGTTAAAGTTTACTCGTACTCCTTCCAGTCAAATCAAGTCAATTAGATTGAGTTGTACTCAATTCTAGCTAATCAAAGTTCATTCTATCAAACTCAATTCATTTGATTCGATTTGACTACCTTTAAGGTCATCCCTTGTCGTTCGAATGTAAATGAAATGAAGGGATTGATGTTGATTGTTGTTGATTGAAGTTCCTTTCGTTCGAATTAGTTGTTTTGAATCTATTGGAATGCATTAAAGTTTACTCGTTCTACTTACAGTCAAATCAAGTCATTTAGATTGAGTTTTACTCAATTCTATCTAATCAAAGTTCGTTCTATCAAACTCAAAATATTTGATTCGATTTGAATGCCTTTAAGGTCGTCCCTTGTCGTTCGAATGTAAACGAAATCAAGGGATTGTTGTTCATTGTTCTTGATTGAAGTTCCTTTCCTCGGATTCAGTTGTTTTGAATCTTTTGTAATGCGTTAAAGTTTACTCGTTCTCATTATAGTCAAATCAAGTCAATTAGATTGAGTTGTACTGAATTCTAACTAATCAAAGTTCATTCTATCAAACTCAATTCATTTGATTCGATTTCAACGCCTTTAAGGTCATCCGTTGTCGTTCGAATGTAGATGAAATCAAGGGATTGTAGTTAATTGTTGTTCATTGAAGTTCCTTTCGTCAAATTCAGTTGTTTTGAATCTATTGGAATGCGTTAAAGTATACTCGTACTCCTTCCAGTCAAATCAAGTCAATTAGATTGAGTTGAACTCAATTATAGCTAATCAAACTTCATTCTATCAAGGTCAATTCATTTGATTCGATTTCAATGCCTTTAAGGTCATTCCTTGTCTTTCGAATGTAAATGAAATGAAGGGATTGATGTTGATTGTTGTTGATTGATGTTCCTTTCGTCCGAATTAGTTGTTTTGAATCTATTGGAATGCATTAAAGTTCACTCGTTCTACTTACAGTCAAATCAAGTCAATTAGATTGAGTCGTACTCAATTCTAGCTAATCAAAGTTCATTCTATCAAACTCAATTCATTTGATTCGATTTGGCTACCTTTAAGGTCATCCCATGTCGTTCGAATGTAAATGAAATGAAGGGATTGATGTTGATTGTTGTTGATTGAAGTTCCTTTCGTTCGAATTAGTTGTTTTGAATCTATTGGAATGCATTAAAGTTTACTCGTTCTACTTACAGTCAAATCAAGTCATTTAGATTGAGTTTTACTCAATTCTATCTAATCAAAGTTCATTCTATCAAACTCAATACATTTTATTTGATTTGAATGCCTTTAAGGTCGTCCCTTGTCGTTCGAATGTAAATGAAATCAAGGGATTGTTGTTCATCGTTGTTGATTGAAGTTTCTTTCCTCCGATTCAGTTGTTTTGAATATTTTGGAATGCGTTAAAGTTTACTCGTTCTCATTACAGTCAAATCAAGTCAATTAGATTGAGTTGTACTTAATTCTAACTAATCAAAGTTCATTCTATCAAACTGAATTCATTTGATTCGATTTCAACGCCTTTAAGGTCATCCGTTGTCGTTCGAATGTAGATGAAATCAAGGGATTGTTGTTAATTGTTGTTCATTAAAGTTCCTTTCGTCAAATTCAGTTGTTTTGAATCTGTTGGAATGCGTTAAAGTTTACTCGTAGTCCTACCAGTCAAATCAAGTCAATTAGATTGAGTTGTACTCAATTCTAGCTAATCAAAGTTCATTCTATCAAACTCAATTCATTTGATTCGATTTGAATACCTTTAAGGTCATCCCTTGTCGTTCGAATGTAAATGAAATGAAGGGATTGATGTTGATTGTTGTTGATTGAAGTTCCTTTCGTTCGAATTAGTTGTTTTGAATCTATTGGAATGCATTAAAGTTTACTCATTCTACTTACAGTCAAATCAAGTCATTTAGATTGAGTTTTACTCAATTCTATCTAATCAAAGTTCTTTCAATCAAACTCAATACATTTGATTTGATTTGAATGCCTTTAAGGTCGTCCCTTGTCGTTCGAATGTAAATGAAATCAAGGGATTGTTGTTCATTGTTGTTGATTGAAGTTCCTTTCCTCCGATTCAGTTGTTTTGAATCTTTTGGAATGCGTTAAAGTTTACTCGTTCTCATTACAGTCAAATCAAGTCAATTAGATTGAGTTGTACTTAATTCTAACTAATCAAAGTTCATTCTATCAAACTGAATTCATTTGATTCGATTTCAACGCCTTTAAGGTCATCCGTTGTCGTTCGAATGTAGATGAAATCAAGGGATTGTTGTTAATTGTTGTTCATTGAAGTTCCTTTCGTCAAATTCAGTTGTTTTGAATCTATTGGAATGCGTTAAAGTTTACTCGTACTCCTTCCAGTCAAATCAAGTCAATTAGATTGAGTTGTACTCAATTCTAGCTAATCAAAGTTCATTCTATCAAACTCAATTCATTTGATTCGATTTGACTACCTTTAAGGTCATCCCTTGTCGTTCGAATGTAAATGAAATGAAGGGATTGATGTTGATTGTTGTTGATTGAAGTTCCTTTCGTTCGAATTAGTTGTTTTGAATCTATTGGAATGCATTAAAGTTTACTCGTTCTACTTACAGTCAAATCAAGTCATTTAGATTGAGTTTTACTCAATTCTATCTAATCAAAGTTCGTTCTATCAAACTCAAAATATTTGATTCGATTTGAATGCCTTTAAGGTCGTCCCTTGTCGTTCGAATGTAAACGAAATCAAGGGATTGTTGTTCATTGTTCTTGATTGAAGTTCCTTTCCTCGGATTCAGTTGTTTTGAATCTTTTGTAATGCGTTAAAGTTTACTCGTTCTCATTATAGTCAAATCAAGTCAATTAGATTGAGTTGTACTGAATTCTAACTAATCAAAGTTCATTCTATCAAACTCAATTCATTTGATTCGATTTCAACGCCTTTAAGGTCATCCGTTGTCGTTCGAATGTAGATGAAATCAAGGGATTGTTGTTAATTGTTGTTCATTGAAGTTCCTTTCGTCAAATTCAGTTGTTTTGAATCTATTGGAATGCGTTAAAGTATACTCGTACTCCTTCCAGTCAAATCAAGTCAATTAGATTGAGTTGAACTCAATTCTAGCTAATCAAAGTTCATTCTATCAAGGTCAATTCATTTGATTCGATTTCAATGCCTTTAAGGTCATTCCTTGTCTTTCGAATGTAAATGAAATGAAGGGATTGATGTTGATTGTTGTTGATTGATGTTCCTTTCGTCCGAATTAGTTGTTTTGAATCTATTGGAATGCATTAAAGTTCACTCGTTCTACTTACAGTCAAATCAAGTCAATTAGATTGAGTCGTACTCAATTCTAGCTAATCAAAGTTCATTCTATCAAACTCAATTCATTTGATTCGATTTGGCTACCTTTAAGGTCATCCCATGTCGTTCGAATGTAAATGAAATGAAGGGATTGATGTTGATTGTTGTTGATTGAAGTTCCTTTCGTTCGAATTAGTTGTTTTGAATCTATTGGAATGCATTAAAGTTTACTCGTTCTACTTACAGTCAAATCAAGTCATTTAGATTGAGTTTTACTCAATTCTATCTAATCAAAGTTCATTCTATCAAACTCAATACATTTTATTTGATTTGAATGCCTTTAAGGTCGTCCCTTGTCGTTCGAATGTAAATGAAATCAAGGGATTGTTGTTCATCGTTGTTGATTGAAGTTTCTTTCCTCCGATTCAGTTGTTTTGAATATTTTGGAATGCGTTAAAGTTTACTCGTTCTCATTACAGTCAAATCAAGTCAATTAGATTGAGTTGTACTTAATTCTAACTAATCAAAGTTCATTCTATCAAACTGAATTCATTTGATTCGATTTCAACGCCTTTAAGGTCATCCGTTGTCGTTCGAATGTAGATGAAATCAAGGGATTGTTGTTAATTGTTGTTCATTAAAGTTCCTTTCGTCAAATTCAGTTGTTTTGAATCTGTTGGAATGCGTTAAAGTTTACTCGTAGTCCTACCAGTCAAATCAAGTCAATTAGATTGAGTTGTACTCAATTCTAGCTAATCAAAGTTCATTCTATCAAACTCAATTCATTTGATTCGATTTGAATACCTTTAAGGTCATCCCTTGTCGTTCGAATGTAAATGAAATGAAGGGATTGATGTTGATTGTTGTTGATTGAAGTTCCTTTCGTTCGAATTAGTTGTTTTGAATCTATTGGAATGCATTAAAGTTTACTCATTCTACTTACAGTCAAATCAAGTCATTTAGATTGAGTTTTACTCAATTCTATCTAATCAAAGTTCTTTCAATCAAACTCAATACATTTGATTTGATTTGAATGCCTTTAAGGTCGTCCCTTGTCGTTCGAATGTAAATGAAATCAAGGGATTGTTGTTCATTGTTGTTGATTGAAGTTCCTTTCCTCCGATTCAGTTGTTTTGAATCTTTTGGAATGCGTTAAAGTTTACTCGTTCTCATTACAGTCAAATCAAGTCAATTAGATTGAGTTGTACTTAATTCTAACTAATCAAAGTTCATTCTATCAAACTGAATTCATTTGATTCGATTTCAACGCCTTTAAGGTCATCCGTTGTCGTTCGAATGTAGATGAAATCAAGGGATTGTTGTTAATTGTTGTTCATTGAAGTTCCTTTCGTCAAATTCAGTTGTTTTGAATCTATTGGAATGCGTTAAAGTTTACTCGTACTCCTTCCAGTCAAATCAAGTCAATTAGATTGAGTTGTACTCAATTCTAGCTAATCAAAGTTCATTCTATCAAACTCAATTCATTTGATTCGATTTGACTACCTTTAAGGTCATCCCTTGTCGTTCGAATGTAAATGAAATGAAGGGATTGATGTTGATTGTTGTTGATTGAAGTTCCTTTCGTTCGAATTAGTTGTTTTGAATCTATTGGAATGCATTAAAGTTTACTCGTTCTACTTACAGTCAAATCAAGTCATTTAGATTGAGTTTTACTCAATTCTATCTAATCAAAGTTCGTTCTATCAAACTCAAAATATTTGATTCGATTTGAATGCCTTTAAGGTCGTCCCTTGTCGTTCGAATGTAAACGAAATCAAGGGATTGTTGTTCATTGTTCTTGATTGAAGTTCCTTTCCTCGGATTCAGTTGTTTTGAATCTTTTGTAATGCGTTAAAGTTTACTCGTTCTCATTATAGTCAAATCAAGTCAATTAGATTGAGTTGTACTGAATTCTAACTAATCAAAGTTCATTCTATCAAACTCAATTCATTTGATTCGATTTCAACGCCTTTAAGGTCATCCGTTGTCGTTCGAATGTAGATGAAATCAAGGGATTGTTGTTAATTGTTGTTCATTGAAGTTCCTTTCGTCAAATTCAGTTGTTTTGAATCTATTGGAATGCGTTAAAGTATACTCGTACTCCTTCCAGTCAAATCAAGTCAATTAGATTGAGTTGAACTCAATTCTAGCTAATCAAAGTTCATTCTATCAAGGTCAATTCATTTGATTCGATTTCAATGCCTTTAAGGTCATTCCTTGTCTTTCGAATGTAAATGAAATGAAGGGATTGATGTTGATTGTTGTTGATTGATGTTCCTTTCGTCCGAATTAGTTGTTTTGAATCTATTGGAATGCATTAAAGTTAACTCGTTCTACTTACAGTCAAATCAAGTCATTTAGATTGCGTTTTACTCAATTCTATCTAATCAAAGTTCATTCTATCAAACTCAATTCATTTGATTCGATTTGAATACCTTTAAGGTCATCCCTTGTCGTTCGAATGTAAATGAAATGAAGGGATTGATGTTGATTGTTGTTGATTGAAGTTCCTTTCGTTCGAATTACTTGTTTTGAATCTATTGGAATGCATTAAAGTTTACTCGTTCTACTTACAGTCAAATCAAGTCATTTAGATTGAGTTTTACTCAATTCTATCTAATCAAAGTTCATTCTATCAAACTCAATACATTTTATTTGATTTGAATGCCTTTAAGGTCGTCCCTTGTCGTTCGAATGTAAATGAAATCAAGGGATTGTTGTTCATCGTTGTTGATTGAAGTTTCTTTCCTCCGATTCAGTTGTTTTGAATATTTTGGAATGCGTTAAAGTTTACTCGTTCTCATTACAGTCAAATCAAGTCAATTAGATTGAGTTGTACTTAATTCTAACTAATCAAAGTTCATTCTATCAAACTGAATTCATTTGATTCGATTTCAACGCCTTTAAGGTCATCCGTTGTCGTTCGAATGTAGATGAAATCAAGGGATTGTTGTTAATTGTTGTTCATTAAAGTTCCTTTCGTCAAATTCAGTTGTTTTGAATCTGTTGGAATGCGTTAAAGTTTACTCGTAGTCCTACCAGTCAAATCAAGTCAATTAGATTGAGTTGTACTCAATTCTAGCAAATCAAAGTTCATTCTATCAAACTCAATTCATTTGATTCGATTTGAATACCTTTAAGGTCATCCCTTGTCGTTCGAATGTAAATGAAATGAAGGGATTGATGTTGATTGTTGTTGATTGAAGTTCCTTTCGTTCGAATTAGTTGTTTTGAATCTATTGGAATGCATTAAAGTTTACTCATTCTACTTACAGTCAAATCAAGTCATTTAGATTGAGTTTTACTCAATTCTATCTAATCAAAGTTCTTTCAATCAAACTCAATACATTTGATTTGATTTGAATGCCTTTAAGGTCGTCCCTTGTCGTTCGAATGTAAATGAAATCAAGGGATTGTTGTTCATTGTTGTTGATTGAAGTTCCTTTCCTCCGATTCAGTTGTTTTGAATCTTTTGGAATGCGTTAAAGTTTACTCGTTCTCATTACAGTCAAATCAAGTCAATTAGATTGAGTTGTACTTAATTCTAACTAATCAAAGTTCATTCTATCAAACTGAATTCATTTGATTCGATTTCAACGCCTTTAAGGTCATCCGTTGTCGTTCGAATGTAGATGAAATCAAGGGATTGTTGTTAATTGTTGTTCATTGAAGTTCCTTTCGTCAAATTCAGTTGTTTTGAATCTATTGGAATGCGTTAAAGTTTACTCGTACTCCTTCCAGTCAAATCAAGTCAATTAGATTGACTTGTACTCAATTCTAGCTAATCAAAGTTCATTCTATCAAACTCAATTCATTTGATTCGATTTGACTACCTTTAAGGTCATCCCTTGTCGTTCGAATGTAAATGAAATGAAGGGATTGATGTTGATTGTTGTTGATTGAAGTTCCTTTCGTTCGAATTAGTTGTTTTGAATCTATTGGAATGCATTAAAGTTTACTCGTTCTACTTACAGTCAAATCAAGTCATTTAGATTGAGTTTTACTCAATTCTATCTAATCAAAGTTCGTTCTATCAAACTCAAAATATTTGATTCGATTTGAATGCCTTTAAGGTCGTCCCTTGTCGTTCGAATGTAAACGAAATCAAGGGATTGTTGTTCATTGTTCTTGATTGAAGTTCCTTTCCTCGGATTCAGTTGTTTTGAATCTTTTGTAATGCGTTAAAGTTTACTCGTTCTCATTATAGTCAAATCAAGTCAATTAGATTGAGTTGTACTGAATTCTAACTAATCAAAGTTCATTCTATCAAACTCAATTCATTTGATTCGATTTTAACGCCTTTAAGGTCATCCGTTGTCGTTCGAATGTAGATGAAATCAAGGAATTGTTGTTAATTGTTGTTCATTGAAGTTCCTTTCGTCAAATTCAGTTGTTTTGAATCTGTTGGAATGCGTTAAAGTATACTCGTACTCCTTCCAGTCAAATCAAGTCAATTAGATTGAGTTGAACTCAATTCTAGCTAATCAAAGTTCATTCTATCAAGGTCAATTCATTTGATTCGATTTCAATGCCTTTAAGGTCATTCCTTGTCTTTCGAATGTAAATGAAATGAAGGGATTGATGTTGATTGTTGTTGATTGATGTTCCTTTCGTCCGAATTAGTTGTTTTGAATCTATTGGAATGCATTAAAGTTCACTCGTTCTACTTACAGTCAAATCAAGTCATTTAGATTGCGTTTTACTCAATTCTATCTAATCAAAGTTCATTCTATCAAACTCAATTCATTTGATTCGATTTGAATACCTTTAAGGTCATCCCTTGTCGTTCGAATGTAAATGAAATGAAGGGATTGATGTTGATTGTTGTTGATTGAAGTTCCTTTCGTTCGAATTAGTTGTTTTGAATCTATTGGAATGCATTAAAGTTTACTCGTTCTACTTACAGTCAAATCAAGTCATTTAGATTGAGTTTTACTCAATTCTATCTAATCAAAGTTCATTCTATCAAACTCAATACATTTTAATTGATTTGAATGCCTTTAAGGTCGTCCCTTGTCGTTCGAATGTAAATGAAATCAAGGGATTGTTGTTCATCGTTGTTGATTGAAGTTTCTTTCCTCCGATTCAGTTGTTTTGAATATTTTGGAATGCGTTAAAGTTTACTCGTTCTCATTACAGTCAAATCAAGTCAATTAGATTGAGTTGTACTTAATTCTAACTAATCAAAGTTCATTCTATCAAACTGAATTCATTTGATTCGATTTCAACGCCTTTAAGGTCATCCGTTGTCGTTCGAATGTAGATGAAATCAAGGGATTGTTGTTAATTGTTGTTCATTAAAGTTCCTTTCGTCAAATTCAGTTGTTTTGAATCTGTTGGAATGCGTTAAAGTTTACTCGTAGTCCTACCAGTCAAATCAAGTCAATTAGATTGAGTTGTACTCAATTCTAGCTAATCAAAGTTCATTCTATCAAACTCAATTCATTTGATTCGATTTGAATACCTTTAAGGTCATCCCTTGTCGTTCGAATGTAAATGAAATGAAGGGATTGATGTTGATTGTTGTTGATTGAAGTTCCTTTCGTTCGAATTAGTTGTTTTGAATCTATTGGAATGCATTAAAGTTTACTCATTCTACTTACAGTCAAATCAAGTCATTTAGATTGAGTTTTACTCAATTCTATCTAATCAAAGTTCTTTCAATCAAACTCAATACATTTGATTTGATTTGAATGCCTTTAAGGTCGTCCCTTGTCGTTCGAATGTAAATGAAATCAAGGGATTGTTGTTCATTGTTGTTGATTGAAGTTCCTTTCCTCCGATTCAGTTGTTTTGAATCTTTTGGAATGCGTTAAAGTTTACTCGTTCTCATTACAGTCAAATCAAGTCAATTAGATTGAGTTGTACTTAATTCTAACTAATCAAAGTTCATTCTATCAAACTGAATTCATTTGATTCGATTTCAACGCCTTTAAGGTCATCCGTTGTCGTTCGAATGTAGATGAAATCAAGGGATTGTTGTTAATTATTGTTCATTGAAGTTCCTTTCGTCAAATTCAGTTGTTTTGAATCTATTGGAATGCGTTAAAGTTTACTCGTACTCCTTCCAGTCAAATCAAGTCAATTAGATTGAGTTGTACTCAATTCTAGCTAATCAAAGTTCATTCTATCAAACTCAATTCATTTGATTCGATTTGACTACCTTTAAGGTCATCCCTTGTCGTTCGAATGTAAATGAAATGAAGGGATTGATGTTGATTGTTGTTGATTGAAGTTCCTTTCGTTCGAATTAGTTGTTTTGAATATATTGGAATGCATTAAAGTTTACTCGTTCTACTTACAGTCAAATCAAGTCATTTAGATTGAGTTTTACTCAATTCTATCTAATCAAAGTTCGTTCTATCAAACTCAAAATATTTGATTCGATTTGAATGCCTTTAAGGTCGTCCCTTGTCGTTCGAATGTAAACGAAATCAAGGGATTGTTGTTCATTGTTCTTGATTGAAGTTCCTTTCCTCGGATTCAGTTGTTTTGAATCTTTTGTAATGCGTTAAAGTTTACTCGTTCTCATTATAGTCAAATCAAGTCAATTAGATTGAGTTGTACTGAATTCTAACTAATCAAAGTTCATTCTATCAAACTCAATTCATTTGATTCGATTTCAACGCCTTTAAGGTCATCCGTTGTCGTTCGAATGTAGATGAAATCAAGGGATTGTTGTTAATTGTTGTTCATTGAAGTTCCTTTCGTCAAATTCAGTTGTTTTGAATCTGTTGGAATGCGTTAAAGTATACTCGTACTCCTTCCAGTCAAATCAAGTCAATTAGATTGAGTTGAACTCAATTCTAGCTAATCAAAGTTCATTCTATCAAGGTCAATTCATTTGATTCGATTTCAATGCCTTTAAGGTCATTCCTTGTCTTTCGAATGTAAATGAAATGAAGGGATTGATGTTGATTGTTGTTGATTGATGTTCCTTTCGTCCGAATTAGTTGTTTTGAATCTATTGGAATGCATTAAAGTTCACTCGTTCTACTTACAGTCAAATCAAGTCAATTAGATTGAGTCGTACTCAATTCTAGCTAATCAAAGTTCATTCTATCAAACTCAATTCATTTGATTCGATTTGGCTACCTTTAAGGTCATCCCATGTCGTTCGAATGTAAATGAAATGAAGGGATTGATGTTGATTGTTGTTGATTGAAGTTCCTTTCGTTCGAATTAGTTGTTTTGAATCTATTGGAATGCATTAAAGTTTACTCGTTCTACTTACAGTCAAATCAAGTCATTTAGATTGAGTTTTACTCAATTCTATCTAATCAAAGTTCATTCTATCAAACTCAATACATTTTAATTGATTTGAATGCCTTTAAGGTCGTCCCTTGTCGTTCGAATGTAAGTGAAATCAAGGGATTGTTGTTCATTGTTGTTGA
Source organism: Annona cherimola (assembly GCA_030490835.1). NCBI lineage: Eukaryota > Viridiplantae > Streptophyta > Magnoliopsida > Magnoliales > Annonaceae > Annona > Annona cherimola. The sequence continues at coordinate 67,796 of JASFXW010000015.1, read as the reverse complement.
TTGAAGTTTCTTTCCTCCGATTCAGTTGTTTTGAATATTTTGGAATGCGTTAAAGTTTACTCGTTCTCATTACAGTCAAATCAAGTCAATTAGATTGAGTTGTACTTAATTCTAACTAATCAAAGTTCATTCTATCAAACTGAATTCATTTGATTCGATTTCAACGCCTTTAAGGTCATCCGTTGTCGTTCGAATGTAGATGAAATCAAGGGATTGTTGTTAATTGTTGTTCATTAAAGTTCCTTTCGTCAAATTCAGTTGTTTTGAATCTGTTGGAATGCGTTAAAGTTTACTCGTAGTCCTACCAGTCAAATCAAGTCAATTAGATTGAGTTGTACTCAATTCTAGCTAATCAAAGTTCATTCTATCAAACTCAATTCATTTGATTCGATTTGAATACCTTTAAGGTCATCCCTTGTCGTTCGAATGTAAATGAAATGAAGGGATTGATGTTGATTGTTGTTGATTGAAGTTCCTTTCGTTCGAATTAGTTGTTTTGAATCTATTGGAATGCATTAAAGTTTACTCGTTCTACTTACAGTCAAATCAAGTCATTTAGATTGAGTTTTACTCAATTCTATCTAATCAAAGTTCTTTCAATCAAACTAAATACATTTGATTTGATTTGAATGCCTTTAAGGTCGTCCCATGTCGTTCGAATGTAAATGAAATGAAGGGATTGATGTTGATTGTTGTTGATTGAAGTTCCTTTCGTTCGAATTAGTTGTTTTGAATCTATTGGAATGCATTAAAGTTTACTCGTTCTACTTACAGTCAAATCAAGTCATTTAGATTGAGTTTTACTCAATTCTATCTAATCAAAGTTCATTCTATCAAACTCAATACATTTTATTTGATTTGAATGCCTTTAAGGTCGTCCCTTGTCGTTCGAATGTAAATGAAATCAAGGGATTGTTGTTCATCGTTGTTGATTGAAGTTTCTTTCCTCCGATTCAGTTGTTTTGAATATTTTGGAATGCGTTAAAGTTTACTCGTTCTCATTACAGTCAAATCAAGTCAATTAGATTGAGTTGTACTTAATTCTAACTAATCAAAGTTCATTCTATCAAACTGAATTCATTTGATTCGATTTCAACGCCTTTAAGGTCATCCGTTGTCGTTCGAATGTAGATGAAATCAAGGGATTGTTGTTAATTGTTGTTCATTAAAGTTCCTTTCGTCAAATTCAGTTGTTTTGAATCTGTTGGAATGCGTTAAAGTTTACTCGTAGTCCTACCAGTCAAATCAAGTCAATTAGATTGAGTTGTACTCAATTCTAGCTAATCAAAGTTCATTCTATCAAACTCAATTCATTTGATTCGATTTGAATACCTTTAAGGTCATCCCTTGTCGTTCGAATGTAAATGAAATGAAGGGATTGATGTTGATTGTTGTTGATTGAAGTTCCTTTCGTTCGAATTAGCTGTTTTGAATCTATTGGAATGCATTAAAGTTTACTCATTCTACTTACAGTCAAATCAAGTCATTTAGATTGAGTTTTACTCAATTCTATCTAATCAAAGTTCTTTCAATCAAACTCAATACATTTGATTTGATTTGAATGCTTTTAAGGTCGTCCCTTGTCGTTCGAATGTAAATGAAATCAAGGGATTGTTGTTCATTGTTGTTGATTGAAGTTCCTTTCCTCCGATTCAGTTGTTTTGAATCTTTTGGAATGCGTTAAAGTTTACTCGTTCTCATTACAGTCAAATCAAGTCAATTAGATTGAGTTGTACTTAATTCTAACTAATCAAAGTTCATTCTATCAAACTGAATTCATTTGATTCGATTTCAACGCCTTTAAGGTCATCCGTTGTCGTTCGAATGTAGATGAAATCAAGGGATTGTTGTTAATTGTTGTTCATTAAAGTTCCTTTCGTCAAATTCAGTTGTTTTGAATCTATTGGAATGCGTTAAAGTTTACTCGTAGTCCTACCAGTCAAATTAAGTCAATTAGATTGAGTTGTACTCAATTCTAGCTAATCAAAGTTAATTCTATCCAACTGAATTCATTTGATTCGATTTCAATGCCTTTAAGGGCATTCCTTGTCGTTCGAATGTAAATGAAATCATGGGATTGTTTTTAATTGTTGTTGATTGAAGTTCCTTTCGTCCAATTCAGTTGTTTTGAATCTATTGCAATGCGTTAAAGTTTACTCGTTCTCCTTACAGTGAAATAAAGTCAATTAGATTGAGTTGTACTCAATTCTAGCTAATCAAAGTTCATTCTATCAAACTCAATTCATTTGATTCGATTTGAATGCCTTTAAGGTCGTCCCTTGTCGTTCGAATGTAAACGAAATCAAGGGATTGTTGTTCATTGTTCTTGATTGAAGTTCCTTTCCCCGGATTCAGTTGTTTTGAATCTTTTGTAATGCGTTAAAGTTTACTCGTTCTCATTATAGTCAAATCAAGTCAATTAGATTGAGTTGTACTGAATTCTAACTAATCAAAGTTCATTCTATCAAACTCAATTCATTTGATTCGATTTCAACGCCTTTAAGGTCATCCGTTGTCGTTCGAATGTAGATGAAATCAAGGGATTGTTGTTAATTGTTGTTCATTGAAGTTCCTTTCGTCAAATTCAGTTGTTTTGAATCTGTTGGAATGCGTTAAAGTATACTCGTACTCCTTCCAGTCAAATCAAGTCAATTAGATTGAGTTGAACTCAACTCTAGCTAATCAAAGTTCATTCTATCAAGGTCAATTCATTTGATTCGATTTCAATGCCTTTAAGGTCATTCCTTGTCTTTCGAATGTAAATGAAATGAAGGGATTGATGTTGATTGTTGTTGATTGATGTTCCTTTCGTCCGAATTAGTTGTTTTGAATCTATTGGAATGCATTAAAGTTCACTCGTTCTACTTACAGTCAAATCAAGTCAATTAGATTGAGTCGTACTCAATTCTAGCTAATCAAAGTTCATTCTATCAAACTCAATTCATTTGATTCGATTTGGCTACCTTTAAGGTCATCCCATGTCGTTCGAATGTAAATGAAATGAAGGGATTGATGTTGATTGTTGTTGATTGAAGTTCCTTTCGTTCGAATTAGTTGTTTTGAATCTATTGGAATGCATTAAAGTTTACTCGTTCTACTTACAGTCAAATCAAGTCATTTAGATTGAGTTTTACTCAATTCTATCTAATCAAAGTTCATTCTATCAAACTCAATACATTTTAATTGATTTGAATGCCTTTAAGGTCGTCCCTTGTCGTTCGAATGTAAGTGAAATCAAGGGATTGTTGTTCATTGTTGTTGATTGAAGTTTCTTTCCTCCGATTCAGTTGTTTTGAATATTTTGGAATGCGTTAAAGTTTACTCGTTCTCATTACAGTCAAATCAAGTCAATTAGATTGAGTTGTACTTAATTCTAACTAATCAAAGTTCATTCTATCAAACTGAATTCATTTGATTCGATTTCAACGCCTTTAAGGTCATCCGTTGTCGTTCGAATGTAGATGAAATCAAGGGATTGTTGTTAATTGTTGTTCATTAAAGTTCCTTTCGTCAAATTCAGTTGTTTTGAATCTGTTGGAATGCGTTAAAGTTTACTCGTAGTCCTACCAGTCAAATCAAGTCAATTAGATTGAGTTGTACTCAATTCTAGCTAATCAAAGTTCATTCTATCAAACTCAATTCATTTGATTCGATTTGAATACCTTTAAGGTCATCCCTTGTCGTTCGAATGTAAATGAAATGAAGGGATTGATGTTGATTGTTGTTGATTGAAGTTCCTTTCGTTCGAATTAGTTGTTTTGAATCTATTGGAATGCATTAAAGTTTACTCATTCTACTTACAGTCAAATCAAGTCATTTAGATTGAGTTTTACTCAATTCTATCTAATCAAAGTTCTTTCAATCAAACTCAATACATTTGATTTGATTTGAATGCCTTTAAGGTCGTCCCTTGTCGTTCGAATGTAAACGAAATCAAGGGATTGTTGTTCATTGTTGTTGATTGAAGTTCCTTTCCTCCGATTCAGTTGTTTTGAATCTTTTGGAATGCGTTAAAGTTTACTCGTTCTCATTACAGTCAAATCAAGTCAATTAGATTGAGTTGTACTTAATTCTAACTAATCAAAGTTCATTCTATCAAACTGAATTCATTTGATTCGATTTCAACGCCTTTAAGGTCATCCGTTGTCGTTCGAATGTAGATGAAATCAAGGGATTGTTGTTAATTGTTGTTCATTGAAGTTCCTTTCGTCAAATTCAGTTGTTTTGAATCTATTGGAATGCGTTAAAGTTTACTCGTACTCCTTCCAGTCAAATCAAGTCAATTAGATTGAGTTGTACTCAATTCTAGCTAATCAAAGTTCATTCTATCAAACTCAATTCATTTGATTCGATTTGAATACCTTTAAGGTCATCCCTTGTCGTTCGAATGTAAATGAAATGAAGGGATTGATGTTGATTGTTGTTGATTGAAGTTCCTTTCGTTCGAATTAGTTGTTTTCAATCTATTGGAATGCATTAAAGTTTACTCGTTCTACTTACAGTCAACTCAAGTCATTTAGATTGAGTTTTACTCAATTCTATCTAATCAAAGTTCATTCTATCAAACTCAATTCATTTGATTCGATTTGAATACCTTTAAGGTCATCCCTTGTCGTTCGAATGTAAATGAAATGAAGGGATTGATGTTGATTGTTGTTGATTGAAGTTCCTTTCGTTCGAATTAGTTGTTTTGAATCTATTGGAATGCATTAAAGTTTACTCGTTCTACTTACAGTCAAATCAAGTCATTTAGATTGAGTTTTACTCAATTCTATCTAATCAAAGTTCATTCTATCAAACTCAATACATTTGATTTGATTTGAATGCCTTTAAGGTCGTCCCTTGTTGTTCGAATGCAAATGAAATCAAGGGATTGTTGTTCGTTGTTGTTGATTGAAGTTCCTTTCCTCCGATTCAGTTGTTTTGAATCTTTTGGAATGCATTAAAGTTTACTCGTTCTCATTACAGTCAAATCAAGTCAATTAGATTGAGTTGTACTTAATTCTAACTAATCAAAGTTCATTCTATCAAACTCAATTCATTTGATTCGATTTCAACGCGTTTAAGGTCATCCGTTGTCGTTCGAATGTAGATGAAATCAAGGGATTGTTGTTAATTGTTGTTCATTGAAGTTCCTTTCGTCAAATTCAGTTGTTTTGAATCTATCGGAATGCGTTAAAGTTTACTCGTACTCCTTACAGTCAAATCAAGTCAATTAGATTGAGTTGTACTCAATTCTAGCTAATCAAAGTTCATTATATCAAACTCAATTCATTTGATTCGATTTCAATGCCTTTAATGTCATTCCTTGTCGTTCGAATGTAAATGAAATAAAGGGTTTGTTGTTGATTGTTGTTGATTGAAGTTCCTTTCCTCCGATTCAGCTGTTTTGAATCTATTGGAATGCGTTAAAGTTTACTCGTTCTCCTTAGAGTCAAATCAAGTCAATTAGATTGAGTTGTACTCAATTCTAGCTAATCAAAGTTCATTATATCAAACTCAATTCATTTGATTCGATTTGAATACCTTTAAGGTCATCCCTTGTCGTTCGAATGTAAATGAAATGAAGGGATTGATGTTGATTGTTGTTGATTGAAGTTACTTTTGTCCGAATTAGTTGTTTTGAATCTATTGGAATGCATTAAAGTTTACTCGTTCTACCTACAATCAAATCAAGTCAATTAGATTGAGTTGTACTCAATTCTAGCTAATCAAAGTTCATTCTATCAAACTCAATTCATTTGATTCGATTTGGCAACCTTTAAGGTCATCCCTTGTCGTTCGAATGTAAATGAAATGAAGGGATTGATGTTGATTTGTTGTTGATTGAAGTTCCTTTCGTTCGAATTAGTTGTTTTGAATCTATTGGAATGCATTAAAGTTTACTCGTTCTACTTACAGTCAAATCAAGTCATTTAGATTGAGTTTTACTCAATTCTATCTAATCAAAGTTCGTTCTATCAAACTCAATACATTTGATTTGATTTGAATGCCTTTAAGGTCGTCCCTTGTCGTTCGAATGTAAATGAAATCAAGGGATTGTTGCCGATTGAAGTTCCTTTCCTCCGATTCAGTTGTGTTGAATCTTTTGGAATGCGTTAAAGTTTACTCGTTCTCATTACAGTCAAATCAAGTCAATTAGATTGAGTTGTACTTAATTCTAACTAATCAAAGTTCATTCTATGAAACTGAATTCATTTGATTCGATTTCAACGCCTTTAAGGTCATCCGTTGTCGTTCGAATGTAGATGAAATCAAGGGATTGTTGTTAATTGTTGTTCATTGAAGTTCCTTTCGTCAAATTCAGTTGTTTTGAATCTATCGGAATGCGTTAAAGATTACTCGTACTCCTTCCAGTCAAATCAAGTCAATTAGATTGAGTTGTACTCAATTCTAGCTAATCAAAGTTCATTATATCAAACTCAATACATTTGATTTGATTTGAATGCTTTTAAGGTCGTCCCTTGTCGTTCGAATGTAAATGAAATCAAGGGATTGTTGTTCATTGTTGTTGATTGAAGTTCCTTTCCTCCGATTCAGTTGTTTTGAATCTTTTGGAATGCGTTAAAGTTTACTCGTTCTCATTACAGTCAAATCAAGTCAATTAGATTGAGTAGTAGTCAATTCTAACTAATCAAAGTTCATTTTATTCAACTGAATTCATTTGATTCGATTTCAATGCCTTTAAGGTCATTCCTTGTCGTTCGAATGTAAATGAAATCATGGGATTGTTGTTCATTGTTGTTGATTGAAGTTCCTTTCCTCCGATTCAGTTGTTTTGAATATTTTGGAATGCGTTAAAGTTTACTCGTAGTCCTACCAGTCAAATCAAGTCAATTAGATTGAGTTGTACTCAATTCTAGCTAATCAAAGTTCATTCTATCAAACTCAATTCATTTGATTCGATTTGAATACCTTTAAGGTCATCCCTTGTCGTTCGAATGTAAATGAAATGAAGGGATTGATGTTGATTGTTGTTGATTGAAGTTCCTTTCGTTCGAATTAGTTGTTTTGAATCTATTGGAATGCATTAAAGTTTACTCGTTCTACTTACAGTCAAATCAAGTCATTTAGATTGTGTTTTACTCAATTCTATCTAATCAAAGTTCATTCTATCAAACTCAATTCATTTGATTCGATTTGAATACCTTTAAGGTCATCCCTTGTCGTTCGAATGTAAATGAAATGAAGGGATTGATGTTGATTGTTGTTGATTGAAGTTCCTTTCGTTCGAATTAGTTGTTTTGAATCTATTGGAATGCATTAAAGTTTACTCGTTCTACTTACAGTCAAATCAAGTCATTTAGATTGAGTTTTACTCAATTCTATCTAATCAAAGTTCATTCTATCAAACTCAATACATTTGATTTGATTTGAATGCCTTTAAGGTCGTCCCTTGTCGTTCGAATGCAAATGAAATCAAGGGATTGTTGTTCGTTGTTGTTGATTGAAGTTCCTTTCCTCCGATTCAGTTGTTTTGAATCTTTTGGAATGCGTTAAAGTTTACTCGTTCTCATACCAGTCAAATCAAGTCAATTAGATTGAGTTGTACTCAATTCTAGCTAATCAAAGTTCATTCTATCAAACTCAATTCATTTGATTCGATTTGAATACCTTTAAGGTCATCCCTTGTCGTTCGAATGTAAATGAAATGAAGGGATTGATGTTGATTGTTGTTGATTGAAGTTCCTTTCGTTCGAATTAGTTGTTTTGAATCTATTGGAATGCATTAAAGTTTACTCGTTCTACTTACAGTCAAATCAAGTCATTTAGATTGAGTTTTACTCAATTCTATCTAATCAAAGTTCATTCAATCAAACTCAATACATTTGATTTGATTTGAATGCCTTTAAGGTCGTCCCTTGTCGTTCGAATGTAAATGAAATCAAGGGACTGTTGTTCATTGTTGTTGATTGAAGTTCCTTTCCTCCGATTCAGTTGTTTTGAATCTTTTGGAATGCGTTAAAGTTTACTCGTTCTCATTACAGTCAAATCAAGTCAATTAGATTGAGTTGTACTTAATTCTAACTAATCAAAGTTCATTCTATCAAACTGAATTCATTTGATTCGATTTCAACGCCTTTAAGGTCATCCGTTGTCGTTCGAATGTAGATGAAATCAAGGGATTGTTGTTAATTGTTGTTCATTGAAGTTCCTTTCGTCAAATTCAGTTGTTTTGAATCTATCGGAATGCGTTAAAGATTACTCGTACTCCTTCCAGTCAAATCAAGTCAATTAGATTGAGTTGTACTCAATTCTAGCTAATCAAAGTTCATTGTATCAAACTCAATACATTTGATTTGATTTGAATGCTTTTAAGGTCGTCCCTTGTCGTTCGAATGTAAATGAAATCAAGGGATTGTTGTTCATTGTTGTTGATTGAAGTTCCTTTCCTCCGATTCAGTTGTTTTGAATCTTTTGGAATGCGTTAAAGTTTACTCGTTCTCATTACAGTCAAATCAAGTCAATTAGATTGAGTAGTAGTCAATTCTAACTAATCAAAGTTCATTTTATTCAACTGAATTCATTTGATTCGATTTCAATGCCTTTAAGGTCATTCCTTGTCGTTCGAATGTAAATGAAATCATGGGATTGTTGTTCATTGTGGTTGATTGAAGTTCCTTTCCTACGATTCAGTTGTTTTGAATATTTTGGAATGCGTTAAAGTTTACTCGTTCTCATTACAGTCAAATCAAGTCAATTAGATTGAGTAGTAGTCAATTCTAATTAATCAAAGTTCATTTTATCCAACTGAATTCATTTGATTCGATTTCAATGCCTTTAAGGTCATTCCTTGTCGTTCGAATGTAAATGAAATCATGGGATTGTTGTTCATTGTTGTTGATTGAAGTTCCTTTCCTCCGATTCAGTTGTTTTGAATATTTTGGAAAGCGTTAAAGTTTACTCGTTCTCATTACAGTCAAATCAAGTCAATTAGATTGAGTTGTACTCAATTCTAGCTAATCAAAGTTCATTCTATCAAACTCAATTCATTTGATTTGATTTGAATACCTTTAAGGTCATCCCTTGTCGTTCGAATGTACATGAAATGAAGGGATTGATGTTGATTGTTGTTGATTGAAGTTCCTTTCGTTCGAATTAGTTGTTTTGAATCTATTGGAATGCATTAAAGTTTACTCGTTCTACTTACAGTCAAATCAAGTCATTTAGATTGAGTTTTACTCAATTCTATCTAATCAAAGTTCATTCTATCAAACTCAATTCATTTGATTCGATTTGAATACCTTTAAGGTCGTCCCTTGTCGTTCGAATGTAAATGAAATGAAGGGATTGATGTTGATTGTTGTTGATTGAAGTTCCTTTCGTTCGAATTAGTTGTTTTGAATCTATTGGAATGCATTAAAGTTTACTCGTTCTACTTACAGTCAAATCAAGTCAATTAGATTGAGTTGTACTCAATTCTAGCTAATCAAAGTTCATTCTATCAAACTCAATTCATTTGATTCGATTTGAATACCTTTAAGGTCATCCCTTGTCGTTCGAATGTAAATGAAATGAAGGGATTGATGTTGATTGTTGTTGATTGAAGTTCCTTTCGTTCGAATTAGTTGTTTTGAATCTATTGGAATGCATTAAAGTTTACTCGTTCTACTTACAGTCAAATCAAGTCATTTAGATTGAGTTTTACTCAATTCTATCTAATCAAAGTTCGTTCTATCAAACTCAATACATTTGATTTGATTTGAATGCCTTTAAGGTCGTCCCTTGTCGTTCGAATGTAAATGAAATCAAGGGATTGTTGTTGATTGAAGTTCCTTTCCTCCGATTCAGTTGTGTTGAATCTTTTGGAATGCGTTAAAGTTTACTCGTTCTCATTACAGTCAAATCAAGTCAATTAGATTGAGTTGTACTTAATTCTAACTAATCAAAGTTCATTCTATCAAACTGAATTCATTTGATTCGATTTCAACGCCTTTAAGGTCATCCGTTGTCGTTCGAATGTAGATGAAATCAAGGGATTGTTGTTAATTGTTGGTCATTGAAGTTCCTTTCGTCAAATTCAGTTGTTTTGAATCTATCGGAATGCGTTAAAGATTACTCGTACTCCTTCCAGTCAAATCAAGTCAATTAGATTGAGTTGTACTCAATTCTAGCTAATCAAAGTTCATTCTATCAAACTCAATACATTTGATTTGATTTGAATGCTTTTAAGGTCGTCCCTTGTCGTTCGAATGTAAATGAAATCAAGGGATTGTTGTTCATTGTTGTTGATTGAAGTTCCTTTCCTCCGATTCAGTTGTTTTGAATCTTTTGGAATGCGTTAAAGTTTACTCGTTCTCATTACAGTCAAATCAAGTCAATTAGATTGAGTAGTAGTCAATTCTAACTAATCAAAGTTCATTTTATTCAACTGAATTCATTTGATTCGATTTCAATGCCTTTAAGGTCATTCCTTGTCGTTCGAATGTAAATGAAATCATGGGATTGTTGTTCATTGTTGTTGATTGAAGTTCCTTTCCTCCGATTCAGTTGTTTTGAATATTTTGGAATGCGTTAAAGTTTACTCGTTCTCATTACAGTCAAATCAAGTCAATTAGATTGAGTTGTACTTAATTCTAACTAATCAAAGTTCATTCTATCAAACTGAATTCATTTGATTCGATTTCAACGCCTTTAAGGTCATCCGTTGTCGTTCGAATGTAGATGAAATCAAGGGATTGTTGTTAATTGTTGTTCATTAAAGTTCCTTTCGTCAAATTCAGTTGTTTTGAATCTATTGGAATGCGTTAAAGTTTACTCGTAGTCCTACCAGTCAAATCAAGTCAATTAGATTGAGTTGTACTCAATTCTAGCTAATCAAAGTTCATTCTATCAAACTCAATTCATTTGATTCGATTTGAATACCTTTAAGGTCATCCCTTGTCGTTCGAATGTAAATGAAATGAAGGGATTGATGTTGATTGTTGTTGATTGAAGTTCCTTTCGTTCGAATTAGTTGTTTTGAATCTATTGGAATGCATTAAAGTTTACTCGTTCTACTTACAGTCAAATCAAGTCATTTAGATTGAGTTTTACTCAATTCTATCTAATCAAAGTTCATTCAATCAAACTCAATACATTTGATTTGATTTGAATGCCTTTAAGGTCGTCCCTTGTCGTTCGAATGTAAATGAAATCAAGGGATTGTTGTTCATTGTTGTTGATTGAAGTTCCTTTCCTCCGATTCAGTTGTTTTGAATCTTTTGGAATGCGTTAAAGTTTACTCGTTCTCATTACAGTCAAATCAAGTCAATTAGATTGAGTTGTACTTAATTCTAACTAATCAAAGTTCATTCTATCAAACTGAATTCATTTGATTCGATTTCAACGCCTTTAAGGTCATCCGTTGTCGTTCGAATGTAGATGAAATCAAGGGATTGTTGTTAATTGTTGTTCATTAAAGTTCCTTTCGTCAAATTCAGTTGTTTTGAATCTATTGGAATGCGTTAAAGTTTACTCGTAGTCCTACCAGTCAAATCAAGTCAATTAGATTGAGTTGTACTCAATTCTAGCTAATCAAAGTTCATTCTATCAAACTCAATTCATTTGATTCGATTTGAATACCTTTAAGGTCATCCCTTGTCGTTCGAATGTAAATGAAATGAAGGGATTGATGTTGATTGTTGTTGATTGAAGTTCCTTTCGTTCGAATTAGTTGTTTTGAATCTATTGGAATGCATTAAAGTTTACTCGTTCTACTTACAGTCAAATCAAGTCATTTAGATTGAGTTTTACTCAATTCTATCTAATCAAAGTTCATTCAATCAAACTCAATACATTTGATTTGATTTGAATGCCTTTAAGGTCGTCCCTTGTCGTTCGAATGTAAATGAAATCAAGGGATTGTTGTTCATTGTTGTTGATTGAAGTTCCTTTCCTCCGATTCAGTTGTTTTGAATCTTTTGGAATGCGTTAAAGTTTACTCGTTCTCATTACAGTCAAATCAAGTCAATTAGATTGAGTTGTACTTAATTCTAACTAATCAAAGTTCATTCTATCAAACTGAATTCATTTGATTCGATTTCAACGCCTTTAAGGTCATCCGTTGTCGTTCGAATGTAGATGAAATCAAGGGATTGTTGTTAATTGTTGGTCATTGAAGTTCCTTTCGTCAAATTCAGTTGTTTTGAATCTATCGGAATGCGTTAAAGATTACTCGTACTCCTTCCAGTCAAATCAAGTCAATTAGATTGAGTCGTACTCAATTCTAGCGAATCAAAGTTCATTCTATCAAACTCAATACATTTGATTGGATTTGAATGCTTTTAAGGTCGTCCCTTGTCGTTCGAATGTAAATGAAATCAAGGGATTGTTGTTCATTGTTGTTGATTGAAGTTCCTTTCCTCCGATTCAGTTGTTTTGAATCTTTTGGAATGCGTTAAAGTTTACTCGTTCTACTTACAGTCAAATCAAGTCATTTAGATTGAGTTTTACTCAATTCTATCTAATCAAAGTTCATTCAATCAAACTCAATACATTTGATTTGATTTGAATGCCTTTAAGGTCGTCCCTTGTCGTTCGAATGTAAATGAAATCAAGGGATTGTTGCTCATTGTTGTTGATTGAAGTTCCTTTCCTCCGATTCAGTTGTTTTGAATCTTTTGGAATGCGTTAAAGTTTACTCGTTCTCATTACAGTCAAATCAAGTCAATTAGATTGAGTTGTACTTAATTCTAACTAATCAAAGTTCATTCTATCAAACTGAATTCATTTGATTCGATTTCAACGCCTTTAAGGTCATCCGTTGTCGTTCGAATGTAGATGAAATCAAGGGATTGTTGTTAATTGTTGTTCATTAAAGTTCCTTTCGTCAAATTCAGTTGTTTTGAATCTATTGGAATGCGTTAAAGTTTACTCGTAGTCCTACCAGTCAAATCAAGTCAATTAGATTGAGTTGTACTCAATTCTAGCTAATCAAAGTTCATTCTATCAAACTCAATTCATTTGATTCGATTTGAATACCTTTAAGGTCATCCCTTGTCGTTCGAATGTAAATGAAATGAAGGGATTGATGTTGATTATTGTTGATTGAAGTTCCTTTCGTTCGAATTAGTTGTTTTGAATCTATTGGAATGCATTAAAGTTTACTCCTTCTACTTACAGTCGAATCAAGTCATTTAGATTGAGTTTTACTCAATTCTATCTAATCAAAGTTCATTCAATCAAACTCAATACATTTGATTTGATTTGAATGCCTTTAAGGTCGTCCCTTGTCGTTCGAATGTAAATGAAATCAAGGGATTGTGGTTCATTGTTGTTGATTGAAGTTCCTTTCCTCCGATTCAGTTGTTTTGAATCTTTTGGAATGCGTTAAAGTTTACTCGTTCTCATTACAGTCAAATCAAGTCAATTAGATTGAGTTGTACTTAATTCTAACTAATCAAAGTTCATTCTATCAAACTGAATTCATTTGATTCGATTTCAACGCCTTTAAGGTCATCCGTTGTCGTTCGAATGTAGATGAAATCAAGGGATTGTTGTTAATTGTTGGTCATTGAAGTTCCTTTCGTCAAATTCAGTTGTTTTGAATCTATCGGAATGCGTTAAAGATTACTCGTACTCCTTCCAGTCAAATCAAGTCAATTAGATTGAGTTGTACTCAATTCTAGCTAATCAAAGTTCATTCTATGAAACTCAATACATTTGATTGGATTTGAATGCTTTTAAGGTCGTCCCTTGTCGTTCGAATGTAAATGAAATCAAGGGATTGTTGTTCATTGTTGTTGATTGAAGTTCCTTTTCTCCGATTCAGTTGTTTTGAATCTTTTGGAATGCGTTAAAGTTTACTCGTTCTACTTACAGTCAAATCAAGTCATTTAGATTGAGTTTTACTCAATTCTATCTAATCAAAGTTCATTCAATCAAACTCAATACATTTGATTTGATTTGAATGCCTTTAAGGTCGTCCCTTGTCGTTCGAATGTAAATGAAATCAAGGGATTGTTGTTCATTGTTGTTGATTGAAGTTCCTTTCCTCCGATTCAGTTGTTTTGAATCTTTTGGAATGCGTTAAAGTTTACTCGTTCTCATTACAGTCAAATCAAGTCAATTAGATTGAGTTGTACTTAATTCTAACTAATCAAAGTTCATTCTATCAAACTGAATTCATTTGATTCGATTTCAACGCCTTTAAGGTCATCCGTTGTCGTTCGAATGTAGATGAAATCAAGGGATTGTTGTTAATTGTTGTTCATTAAAGTTCCTTTCGTCAAATTCAGTTGTTTTGAATCTATTGGAATGCGTTAAAGTTTACTCGTAGTCCTACCAGTCAAATCAAGTCAATTAGATTGAGTTGTACTCAATTCTAGCTAATCAAAGTTCATTCTATCAAACTCAATTCATTTGATTCGATTTGAATACCTTTAAGGTCATCCCTTGTCGTTCGAATGTAAATGAAATGAAGGGATTGATGTTGATTGTTGTTGATTGAAGTTCCTTTCGTTCGAATTAGTTGTTTTGAATCTATTGGAATGCATTAAAGTTTACTCGTTCTACTTACAGTCAAATCAAGTCATTTAGATTGAGTTTTACTCAATTCTATCTAATCAAAGTTCATTCAATCAAACTCAATACATTTTATTTGATTCTAATGCCTTTAAGGTCGTCCCTTGTCGTTCGAATGTAAATGAAATCAAGGGATTGTTGTTCATTGTTGTTGATTGAAGTTCCTTTCCTCCGATTCAGTTGTTTTGAATCTTTTGGAATGCGTTAAAGTTTACTCGTTCTCATTACAGTCAAATCAAGTCAATTAGATTGAGTTGTACTTAATTCTAACTAATCAAAGTTCATTCTATCAAACTGAATTCATTTGATTCGATTTCAACGCCTTTAAGGTCATCCGTTGTCGTTCGAATGTAGATGAAATCAAGGGATTGTTGTTAATTGTTGGTCATTGAAGTTCCTTTCGTCAAATTCAGTTGTTTTGAATCTATCGGAATGCGTTAAAGATTACTCGTACTCCTTCCAGTCAAATCAAGTCAATTAGATTGAGTTGTACTCAATTCTAGCTAATCAAAGTTCATTCTATCAAACTCAATACATTTGATTGGATTTGAATGCTTTTAAGGTCGTCCCTTGTCGTTCGAATGTAAATGAAATGAAGGGATTGATGTTGATTGTTGTTGATTGAAGTTCCTTTCGTTCGAATTAGTTGTTTTGAATCTATTGGAATGCATTAAAGTTTACTCGTTCTACTTACAGTCAAATCAAGTCATTTAGATTGAGTTTTACTCAATT
The DNA here is from genome assembly GCA_030490835.1 of Annona cherimola. NCBI lineage: Eukaryota > Viridiplantae > Streptophyta > Magnoliopsida > Magnoliales > Annonaceae > Annona > Annona cherimola. Next base: position 52,559 of record JASFXW010000015.1, on the reverse strand, counting down.
CTATCTAATCAAAGTTCATTCAATCAAACTCAATACATTTGATTTGATTTGAATGCCTTTAAGGTCGTCCCTTGTCGTTCGAATGTAAATGAAATCAAGGGATTGTTGTTCATTGTTGTTGATTGAAGTTCCTTTCCTCCGATTCAGTTGTTTTGAATCTTTTGGAATGCGTTAAAGTTTACTCGTTCTCATTACAGTCAAATCAAGTCAATTAGATTGAGTTGTACTTAATTCTAACTAATCAAAGTTCATTCTATCAAACTGAATTCATTTGATTCGATTTCAACGCCTTTAAGGTCATCCTTTGTCGTTCGAATGTAGATGAAATCAAGGGATTGTTGTTAATTGTTGGTCATTGAAGTTCCTTTCGTCAAATTCAGTTGTTTTGAATCTATCGGAATGCGTTAAAGATTACTCGTACTCCTTCCAGTCAAATCAAGTCAATTAGATTGAGTTGTACTCAATTCTAGCTAATCAAAGTTCATTCTATCAAACTCAATACATTTGATTTGATTTGAATGCTTTTAAGGTCGTCCCTTGTCGTTCGAATGTAAATGAAATCAAGGGATTGTTGTTCATTGTTGTTGATTGAAGTTCCTTTCCTCCGATTCAGTTGTTTTGAATCTTTTGGAATGCGTTAAAGTTTACTCGTTCTCATTACAGTCAAATCAAGTCAATTAGATTGAGTAGTAGTCAATTCTAACTAATCAAAGTTCATTTTATTCAACTGAATTCATTTGATTCGATTTCAATGCCTTTAAGGTCATTCCTTGTCGTTCGAATGTAAATGAAATCATGGGATTGTTGTTCATTGTTGTTGATTGAAGTTCCTTTCCTCCGATTCAGTTGTTTTGAATATTTTGGAATGCGTTAAAGTTTACTCGTTCTCATTACAGTCAAATCAAGTCAATTAGATTGAGTTGTAACTTAATTCTAACTAATCAAAGTTCATTCTATCAAACTGAATTCAATTGATTCGATTTCAACGCCTTTAAGGTCATCCTTTGTCGTTCGAATGTAGATGAAATCAAGGGATTGTTGTTAATTGTTGTTCATTAAAGTTCCTTTCGTCAAATTCAGTTGTTTTGAATCTATTGGAATGCGTTAAAGTTTACTCGTAGTCCTACCAGTCAAATCAAGTCAATTAGATTGAGTTGTACTCAATTCTAGCTAATCAAAGTTCATTCTATCAAACTCAATTCATTTGATTCGATTTGAATACCTTTAAGGTCATCCCTTGTCGTTCGAATGTAAATGAAATGAAGGGATTGATGTTGATTGTTGTTGATTGAAGTTCCTTTCGTTCGAATTAGTTGTTTTGAATCTATTGGAATGCATTAAAGTTTACTCGTTCTACTTACAGTCGAATCAAGTCATTTAGATTGAGTTTTACTCAATTCTATCTAATCAAAGTTCATTCAATCAAACTCAATACATTTGATTTGATTTAAATGCCTTTAAGGTCGTCCCTTGTCGTTCGAATGTAAATGAAATCAAGGGATTGTTGTTCATTGTTGTTGATTGAAGTTCCTTTCCTCCGATTCAGTTGTTTTGAATCTTTTGGAATGCGTTAAAGTTTACTCGTTCTCATTACAGTCAAATCAAGTCAATTAGATTGAGTTGTACTTAATTCTAACTAATCAAAGTTCATTCTGTCAAACTGAATTCATTTGATTCGATTTCAACGCCTTTAAGGTCATCCGTTGTCGTTCGAATGTAGATGAAATCAAGGGATTGTTGTTAATTGTTGGTCATTGAAGTTCCTTTCGTCAAATTCAGTTGTTTTGAATCTATCGGAATGCGTTAAAGATTACTCGTACTCCTTCCAGTCAAATCAAGTCAATTAGATTGAGTTGTACTCAATTCTAGCTAATCAAAGTTCATTCTATCAAACTCAATACATTTGATTGGATTTGAATGCTTTTAAGGTCGTCCCTTGGATGTAAATGAAATAAAGGGATTGTTATTCATTGTTGTTGATTGAAGTTCCTTTCCTCCGATTCAGTTGTTTTGACTCTATTGGAATGCGTTAAAGTTTACTCGTTCTGCTTAGAGTCAAATCAAGTCAATTAGATTGAGTTGGACTCAATTCTAGCTAATCAAAGTTCATTCTATCAAACTCAATTCATTTGATTCGATTTGAATACCTTTAAGGTCTTCCCTTGTCGTTCGAATGTAAATGAAATGAAGGGATTGATGTTGATTGTTGTTGATTGAAGTTCCTTTCGTACGAATTAGTTGTTTTGAATCTTTTGGAATGCATTAAAGTTTACTCGTTCTACTTACAGTCAAATCAAGTCATTTAGATTGAGTTTTACTCAATTCTATCTAATCAAAATTCGTTCTATCAAACTCAATACATTTGATTTGATTTGAATGCCTTTAAGGTCGTCCCTTGTCGTTCGAATGTAAATGAAATGAAGGGATAAATGTTGATTGTTGTTGATTGAAGTTCCTTTCGTCCGAATTGGTTGTTTTGAATCTATTGGAATGCATTAAAGTTTACTCGTTCTCCTTAGAGTCAAATCAAGTCAATTAGATTGAGTTGTACTTAATTCTAGCTAATCAAAGTTCATTCTATCAAACTCAATTCATTTCATTCGATTTGAATACCTTTACGGTCTTCCCTTTTCGTTCGAATGTAAATGAAATCAAAGGATTGTTGTTAATTGTTGTTGATTGAAGTTCCTTTCCTCCGATTCAGTTGTTTTGAATCTTTTGAAATGCGTTAAAGTTTACTCGTTCTACTTACAGTCAAATCAAATCAATTAGATTGAGTTGTACTCAATTCTAGCTAATCAAAGTTCATTCTATCAAACTCAATTCATTTGATTCGATTTGAATACCTTTAAGGTCTTCCCTTGTCGTTCGAATGTAAATGAAATGAAGGGATTGATGTTGATTGTTGTTGATTGAAGTTCCTTTCGTTCGAATGAGTTGTTTTGAATCTTTTGAAATGCGTTAAAGTTTACTCGTTCTCACTACAGTCAAATCAGGTCAATTACATTGAATTGTACTCAATTCTAGCTAATCAAAGTTCATTCTTTCAAACTCAATTCATTTGATTCGATTTCAATGCCTTTAAAGTCATTCCTTGTCGTTCGAATGTAAATGAAATCAAAGGATTGTTGTTAATTGTTGTTGATTGAAGTTCCTTTCCTCCGATTCAGTTGTTTTGAATCTTTTGAAATGCGTTAAAGTTTACTCGTTCTCATTACAGTCAAATCAAGTCAATTAGATTGAGTTGTATTTAATTCTAGCTAATCAAAGTTCATTCTATCAAACTCAATTCATTTGATTCGATTTGAATACCTTTATGGTCTTCCCTTGTCGTTCGAATGTAAATGAAATGAAGGGATTGATGTTGATTGTTGTTGATTGAAGTTCCTTTCCTCCGAATTAGTTGTTTTGAATCTTTTGGAATGCATTAAAGTTTACTGGTTCTACTTACAGTCAAATCAAGTCATTTAGATTGAGTTTTACTCAATTCTTTCTAATCAAAGTTCGTTCTATCAAACTCAATACATTTGATTTGATTTGAATGCCTTTAAGGTCGTCCCTTGTCGTTCGAATGTAAATGAAATCAAGGGATTGTTGTTCATTGTTGTTGATTGAAGTTCCTTTCCTCTGATTCAGTTGTTTTGAATCTTTTGGAATGCGTTAAAGTTTACTCGTTCTCATTACAGTCAAATCAAGTCAATTAGATTGAGTTGTACTTAATTCTAACTAATCAAAGTTCATTCTATCAAACTCAATTCATTTGATTCGATTTCAACCCCTTTAAGGTCATCCGTTGTCGTTCGAATGTAGATGAAATCAAGGGATTGTTGTTAATTGTTGTTCATTGAAGTTCCTTTCGTCAAATTCAGTTGTTTTGAATCTATTGGAATGCGTTAAAGTTTACACGTACTCCGTACAGTCAAATCAAGTCAATTAGATTGAGTTGTACTCAATTCTAGCTAATCAAAGTTCCTTCTATCAAACTCAATTCATTTGATTCGATTTCAATTCCTTTAAGGTCATTCCTTGTCGTTCGAATGTAAATGAAATAAAGGGATTGTTCTTAATTGTTGTTGATTGAAGTTCCTTTCCTCCGATTCAGTTGTTTTAATCTATTGGAATGCGTTAAAGTTTACTCGTTCTCCTTAGAGTCAAATCAAGTCAATTAGATTGAGTTGTACTCAATTCTAGCTAATCAAAGTTCATTCTATCAAACTCAATTCATTTGATTCGATTTCAATGCCTTTAAGGTCATTCCTTGTCGTTCGAATGTAAATGAAATAAAGGGATTGTTATTAATTGTTGTTGATTGAAGTTCCTTTCCTCCGATTCAGTTGTTTTGACTCTATTGGAATGCGTTAAAGTTTACTCGTTCTCCTTAGAGTCAAATCAAGTCAATTAGAATGAGTTGTACTCAATTCTAGCTAATCAAAGTTCATTCTATGAAACTCAATTCATTTGATTCGATTTGAATACCTTTAAGGTCTTCCCTTGTTGTTCGAATGTAAATGAAATGAAGGGATTGATGTTGATTGTTGTTGATTGAAGTTCCTTTCGTACGAATTAGTTGTTTTGAATCTTTTGGAATGCATTAAAGTTTACTCGTTCTACTTACAGTCAAATCAAGTCATTTAGATTGAGTTTTACTCAATTCTTTCTAATCAAAGTTCGTTCTATCAAACTCAATACATTTGATTTGATTTGAATGCCTTTAAGGTCGTCCCTTGTCGTTCGAATGTAAATGAAATCAAGGGATTGTTGTTCATTGTTGTTGATTGAAGTTCCTTTCCTCTGATTCAGTTGTTTTGAATCTTTTGGAATGCGTTAAAGTTTACTCGTTCTCATTACAGTCAAATCAAGTCAATTAGATTGAGTTGTACTTAATTCTAACTAATCAAAGTTCATTCTATCAAACTCAATTCATTTGATTCGATTTCAACACCTTTAAGGTCATCCGTTGTCGTTCGAATGTAGATGAAATCAAGGGATTGTTGTTAATTGTTGTTCATTGAAGTTCCTTTCGTCAAATTCAGTTGTTTTGAATCTATTGGAATGCGTTAAAGTTTACACGTACTCCGTACAGTCAAATCAAGTCAATTAGATTGAGTTGTACTCAATTCTAGCTAATCAAAGTTCCTTCTATCAAACTCAATTCATTTGATTCGATTTCAATTCCTTTAAGGTCATTCCTTGTCGTTCGAATGTAAATGAAATAAAGGGATTGTTCTTAATTGTTGTTGATTGAAGTTCCTTTCCTCCGATTCAGTTGTTTTAATCTATTGGAATGCGTTAAAGTTTACTCGTTCTCCTTAGAGTCAAATCAAGTCAATTAGATTGAGTTGTACTCAATTCTAGCTAATCAAAGTTCATTCTATCAAACTCAATTCATTTGATTCGATTTCAATGCCTTTAAGGTCATTCCTTGTCGTTCGAATGTAAATGAAATAAAGGGATTGTTATTAATTGTTGTTGATTGAAGTTCCTTTCCTCCGATTCAGTTGTTTTGACTCTATTGGAATGCGTTAAAGTTTACTCGTTCTCCTTAGAGTCAAATCAAGTCAATTAGAATGAGTTGTATTCAATTCTAGCTAATCAAAGTTCATTCTATCAAACTCAATTCATTTGATTCGATTTGAATACCTTTAAGGTCTTCCCTTGTTGTTCGAATGTAAATGAAATGAAGGGATTGATGTTGATTGTTGTTGATTGAAGTTCCTTTCGTACGAATTAGTTGTTTTGAATCTTTTGGAATGCATTAAAGTTTACTCGTTCTACTTACAGTCAAATCAAGTCATTTAGATTGAGTTTTACTCAATTCTATCTAATCAAAGTTCATTCTATCAAACTCAATAAATTTGATTTGATTTGAATGCCTTTAAGGTCGTTCCTTGTCGTTCGAATGTAAATGAAATCAAGGGATTGTTGTTCATTGTTTGTGATTGAAGTTCCTTTCCTCCGATTCAGTTGTTTTGAATCTTTTGGAATGCGTTAAAGTTTACTCGTTCTCATTACAGTCAAATCAAGTCAATTAGATTGAGTTGTACTTAATTCTAACTAATCAAAGTTCATTCTATCAAACTCAATTCATTTGATTCGATTTCAATGCCTTTAAGGTCATCCGTTGTCGTTCGAATGGAGATGAAATCAAGGGATTGTGGTTAATTGTTGTTCATTGAAGTTCCTTTCGTCAAATTCAGATGTTTTGAATCTATTGGAATGCGTTAAAGTTTACACGTACTCCGTACAGTCAAATCAAGTCAATTAGATTGAGTTGTACTCAATTCTAGCAAATCAAAGTTCCTTCTATCAAACTCAATTCATTTGATTCGATTTCAATGCCTTTAAGGTCATTCCTTGTCGTTCGAATGTCAATGAAATAAAGGGACTGTTGTTAACTGTTGTTGATTGAAGTTCCTTTCCTCCGATTCAGTTGTTTTGAATCTATTGGAATGCGTTAAAGTTTACTCGTTCTCCTTAGAGTCAAATCAAGTCAATTAGATTGAGTTCTACTCAATTCTTGCTAATCAAAGTTCATTCTATCAAACTCAATTCATTTGATTCGATTTGAATACCTTTAAGGTCTTCCCTTGTCGTTCGAATGTAAATGAAATGAAGGGATTGATGTTGATTGTTGTTGATTGAAGTTACTTTCGTACGAATTAGTTGTTTTGAATCTTTTGGAATGCATTAAAGTTTACTCGTTCTACTTACAGTCAAATCAAGTCATTTAGATTGAGTTTTACTCAATTCTATCTAATCAAAGTTCATTCTATCAAACTCAATAAATTTGATTTGATTTGAATGCCTTTAAGGTCGTCCCTTGTCGTTCGAATGTAAATGAAATCAAGGGATTGTTGTTAATTGTTGTTGATTGAAGTTCCTTTCCTCCGATTCAGTTGTTTTGAATCTTTTGGAATGCGTTAAAGTTTACTCGTTCTCATTACAGTCAAATCAAGTCAATTAGATTGAGTTGTACTTAATTCTAACTAATCAAAGTTCATTCTATCAAACTCAATTTATTTGATTCGATTTCAACGCCTTTAAGGTCATCCGTTGTGGTTCGAATGTAGATGAAATCAAGGGATTGTTGTTAATTGTTGTTCATTGAAGTTCCTTTCGTCAAATTCAGTTGTTTTGAATCTATTGGAATGCGTTAAAGTTTACACGTACTCCGTACAGTCAAATCAAGTCAATTAGATTGAGTTGTACTCAATTCTAGCTAATCAAAGTTCATTCTATCAAACTCAATTCATTTGATTCGATTTCAATGCCTTTAAGGTCATTCCTTGTCGTTCGAATGTAAATGAAATAAAGGGATTATTGTTAATTGTTGTTGATTGAAGTTCCTTTCCTCCGATTCAGTTGTTTTGTCACTATTGGAATGCGTTAATGTTTACTTGTTCTCCTTAGAGTCAAATCAAGTCAATTAGATTGAGTTGTACTCAATTCTAGCTAATCAAAGTTCATTCTATCAAACTCAATTCATTTGATTCGATTTGAATACCTTTAAGGTCTTCCCTTGTCGTTCGAATGTAAATGAAATGAAGGGATTGATGTTGATTGTTGTTGATTGAAGTTTCTTTCGTTCGAATTAGTTGTTTTGAATCTATTGGAATGCATTAAAGTTTACTCGTTCTACTTACAGTCAAATCAAGTCATTTAGATTGAGTTTTACTCAATTCTTTCTAATCAAAGTTCGTTCTATCAAATTCAATACATTTGATTTGATTTGAATGCCTTTAAGGTCGTCCCTTGTCGTTCGAATGTAAATGAAATCAAGGGATTGTTACTCAATTCATTTGATTCGATTTCAATGCCTTTAAGGTCATTCCTTGTCGTTCGAATGTAAATGAAATAAAGGGATTATTGTTAATTGTTGTTCATTGAAGTTCCTTTCCTCCGATTCAGTTGTTTTGTCACTATTGGAATGCGTTAAAGTTTACTCGTTCTCCTTGGAGTCAAATCAAGTCAATTAGATTGAGTTGTACTCAATTCTAGCTAATCAAAGTTCATTCTATCAAACTCAATTCATTTGATTCGATTTCAACGCCTTTAAGGTCATCCGTTGTCGTTCGAATGTAGATGAAATCAAGGGATTGTTGTTAATTGTTGTTCATTGAAGTTCCTTTCGTCAAATTCAGTTGTTTTGAATCTATTGGAATGCGTTAAAGTTTACACGTACTCGGTACAGTCAAATCAAGTCAATTAGATTGAGTTGTACTCAATTCTAGCTAATCAAAGTTCGTTCTATCAAACTCAATTCATTTGATTCGATTTCAATGCCTTTAAAGTCCTTCCTTGTCGTTCGAATGTGAATGAAATAAAGGGATTGTTGTTAATTGTTGTTGATTGAAGTTCCTTTCCTCCGATTCAGTTGTTTTGAATCTATTGGAATGCGTTAAAGTTTACTCGTTCTCCTTAGAGTCAAATCAAGTCAATTAGATTGAGTTCTACTCAATTCTTGCTAATCAAAGTTCATTCTATCAAACTCAATTCATTTGATTCGATTTGAATACCTTTAAGGTCTTCCCTTGTCGTTCGAATGTAAATGAAATGAAGGGATTGATGTTGATTGTTGTTGATTGAAGTTCCTTTCGTACGAATTAGTTGTTTTGAATCTTTTGGAATGCATTAAAGTTTACTCGTTCTACTTACAGTCAAATCAAGTCATTTAGATTGAGTTTTACTCAATTCTATCTAATCAAAGTTCATTCTATCAAACTCAATAAATTTGATTTGATTTGAATGCCTTTAAGGTCGTCCCTTGTCGTTCGAATGTAAATGAAATCAAGGGATTGTTGTTAATTGTTGTTGATTGAAGTTCCTTTCCTCCGATTCAGTTGTTTTGAATCTTTTGGAATGCGTTAAAGTTTACTCGTTCTCATTACAGTCAAATCAAGTCAATTAGATTGAGTTGTACTTAATTCTAACTAATCAAAGTTCATTCTATCAAACTCAATTTATTTGATTCGATTTCAACGCCTTTAAGGTCATCCGTTGTCGTTCGAATGTAGATGAAATCAAGAGATTGTTGTTAATTGTTGTTCATTGAAGTTCCTTTCGTCAAATTCAGTTGTTTTGAATCTATTGGAATGCGTTAAAGTTTACACGTACTCCGTACAGTCAAATCAAGTCAATTAGATTGAGTTGTACTCAATTCTAGCTAATCAAAGTTCATTCTATCAAACTCAATTCATTTGATTCGATTTCAATGCCTTTAAGGTCATTCCTTGTCGTTCGAATGTAAATGAAATAAAGGGATTATTGTTAATTGTTGTTGATTGAAGTTCCTTTCCTCCGATTCAGTTGTTTTGTCACTATTGGAATGCGTTAATGTTTACTCGTTCTCCTTAGAGTCAAATCAAGTCAATTAGATTGAGTTGTACTCAATTCTAGCTAATCAAAGTTCATTCTATCAAACTCAATTCATTTGATTCGATTTGAATACCTTTAAGGTCTTCCCTTGTCGTTCGAATGTAAATGAAATGAAGGGATTGATGTTGATTGTTGTTGATTGAAGTTTCTTTCGTTCGAATTAGTTGTTTTGAATCTATTGGAATGCATTAAAGTTTACTCGTTCTACTTACAGTCAAATCAAGTCATTTAGATTGAGTTTTACTCAATTCTTTCTAATCAAAGTTCGTTCTATCAAATTCAATACATTTGATTTGATTTGAATGCCTTTAAGGTCGTCCCTTGTCGTTCGAATGTAAATGAAATCAAGGGATTGTTGTTCATTGTTGTTGATTGAAGTTCCTTTCCTCTGATTCAGTTGTTTTGGATCTTTTGGAATGCGTTAAAATTTACTCGTTCTCATTACAGTCAAATCAAGTCAATTAGATTGAGTTGTACTTAATTCTAACTAATCAAAGTTCATTCTATCAAACTCAATTCATTTGATTCGATTTCAACGCCTTTAAGGTCATCCGTTGTCGTTCGAATGTAGATGAAATCTAGGGATTGTTGTTAATTGTTATTCATTGAAGTTCCTTTCGTCAAATTAAGTTGTTTTGAATCTATTGGAATGCGTTAAAGTTTACACGTACTCCGTACAGTCAAATCAAGTCAATTAGATTGAGTTGTACTCAATTCTAGCTAATCAAAGTTCATTCTATCAAACTCAATTCATTTGATTCGATTTCAATGCCTTTAAGGTCATTCCTTGTCGTTCGAATGTAAATGAAATAAAGGGATTATTGTTAATTGTTGTTGATTGAAGTTCCTTTCCTCCGATTCAGTTGTTTTGTCACTATTGGAATGCGTTAATGTTTACTCGTTCTCCTTAGAGTCAAATCAAGTCAATTAGATTGAGTTGTACTCAATTCTAGCTAATCAAAGTTCATTCTATCAAACTCAATTCATTTGATTCGATTTGAATACCTTTAAGGTCTTCCCTTGTCGTTCGAATGTAAATGAAATGAAGGGATTGATGTTGATTGTTGTTGATTGAAGTTTCTTTCGTTCGAATTAGTTGTTTTGAATCTATTGGAATGCATTAAAGTTTACTCGTTCTACTTACAGTCAAATCAAGTCATTTAGATTGAGTTTTACTCAATTCTTTCTAATCAAAGTTCGTTCTATCAAATTCAATACATTTGATTTGATTTGAATGCCTTTAAGGTCGTCCCTTGTCGTTCGAATGTAAATGAAATCAAGGGATTGTTGTTCATTGTTGTTGATTGAAGTTCCTTTCCTCCGATTCAGTTGTTTTGGATCTTTTGGAATGCGTTAAAATTTACTCGTTCTCATTACAGTCAAATCAAGTCAATTAGATTGAGTTGTACTTAATTCTAACTAATCAAAGTTCATTCTATCAAACTCAATTCATTTGATTCGATTTCAACGCCTTTAAGGTCATCCGTTGTCGTTCGAATGTAGATGAAATCAAGGGATTGTTGTTAATTGTTGTTCATTGAAGTTCCTTTCGTCAAATTCAGTTGTTTTGAATCTATTGGAATGCGTTAAAGTTTACACGTACTTCGTACAGTCAAATCAAGTCAATTAGATTGAGTTGTACTCAATTCTAGCTAATCAAAGTTCATTCTATCATACTCAATTCATTTGATTCGATTTCAATGCCTTTAAGGTCATTCCTTGTCGTTCGAATGTAAATGAAATAAAGGGATTATTGTTAATTGTTGTTCATTGAAGTTCCTTTCCTCCGATTCAGTTGTTTTGTCACTATTGGAATGCGTTAAAGTTTACTCGTTCTCCTTGGAGTCAAATCAAGTCAATTAGATTGAGTTGTACTCAATTCTAGCTAATCAAAGTTCATTCTATCAAACTCAATTCATTTGATTCGATTTCAACGCCTTTAAGGTCATCCGTTGTCGTTCGAATGTAGATGAAATCAAGGGATTGTTGTTAATTGTTGTTCATTGAAGTTCCTTTCGTCAAATTCAGTTGTTTTGAATCTATTGGAATGCGTTAAAGTTTACACGTACTCGGTACAGTCAAATCAAGTCAATTAGATTGAGTTGTACTCAATTCTAGCTAATCAAAGTTCGTTCTATCAAACTCAATTCATTTGATTCGATTTCAATGCCTTTAAAGTCCTTCCTTGTCGTTCGAATGTGAATGAAATAAAGGGATTGTTGTTAATTGTTGTTGATTGAAGTTCCTTTCCTCCGATTCAGTTGTTTTAATCTATTGGAATGCGTTAAAGTTTACTCGTTCTCCTTGGAGTCAAATCAAGTCAATTAGATTGAGTTGTACTCAATTCTAGCTAATCAAAGTTCATTCTATCAAACTCAATTCATTTGATACGATTTCAATGCCTTTAAGGTCATTCCTTGTCGTTCGAATGTAAATGAAATAAAGGGATTGTTATTAATTGTTGTTGATTGAAGTTCCTTTCCTCCGATTCAGTTGTTTTGACTCTATTGGAATGCGTTAAAGTTTACTCGTTCTCCTTAGAGTCAAATCAAGTCAATTAGATTGAGTTGTACTCAATTCTAGCTAATCAAAGTTCGTTCTATCAAACTCAATTCATTTGATTCGATTTCAATGCCTTTAAGGTCATTCCTTGTCGTTCGAATGTGAATGAAATAAAGGGATTGTTGTTAATTGTTGTTGACTGAAGTTCCTTTCCTCCGATTCAGTTGTTTTGAATCTATTGGAATGCGTTAAAGTTTACTCGTTCTCCTTAGAGTCAAATCAAGTCAATTAGATTGAGTTCTACTCAATTCTTGCTAATCAAAGTTCATTCTATCAAACTCAATTCATTTGATTCGATTTGAATACCTTTAAGGTCTTCCCTTGTCGTTCGAATGTAAATGAAATGAAGGGATTGATGTTGATTGTTGTTGATTGAAGTTACTTTCGTACGAATTAGTTGTTTTGAATCTTTTGGAATGCGTTAAAGTTTACTCGTTCTACTTACAGTCAAATCAAGTCATTTAGATTGAGTTTTACTCAATTCTATCTAATCAAAGTTCATTCAATCAAACTCAATACATTTGATTTGATTTGAATGCCTTTAAGGTCGTCCCTTGTCGTTCGAATGTAAATGAAATCAAGGGATTGTTGCTCATTGTTGTTGATTGAAGTTCCTTTCCTCCGATTCAGTTGTTTTGAATCTTTTGGAATGCGTTAAAGTTTACTCGTTCTCATTACAGTCAAATCAAGTCAATTAGATTGAGTTGTACTTAATTCTAACTAATCAAAGTTCATTCTATCAAACTCAATTTATTTGATTCGATTTCAACGCCTTTAAGGTCATCCGTTGTCGTTCGAATGTAGATGAAATCAAGGGATTGTTGTTAATTGTTGTTCATTGAAGTTCCTTTCGTCAAATTCAGTTGTTTTGAATCTATTGGAATGCGTTAAAGTTTACACGTACTCCGTACAGTCAAATCAAGTCAATTAGATTGAGTTGTACTCAATTCTAGCTAATCAAAGTTCATTCTATCAAACTCAATTCATTTGATTCGATTTCAATGCCTTTAAGGTCATTCCTTGTCGTTCGAATGTGAATGAAATAAAGGGATTGTTGTTAATTGTTGTTGATTGAAGTTCCGTTCCTCCGATTCAGTTGTTTTGAATCTATTGGAATGCGTTAAAGTTTACTCGTTCTCCTTAGAGTCAAATCAAGTCAATTAGATTGAGTTCTACTCAATTCTTGCTAATCAAAGTTCATTCTATCAAACTCAATTCATTTGATTCGATTTGAATACCTTTAAGGTCTTCCCTTGTCGTTCGAATGTAAATGAAATGAAGGGATTGATGTTGATTGTTGTTGATTGAAGTTACTTTCGTACGAATTAGTTGTTTTGAATCTTTTGGAATGCATTAAAGTTTACTCGTTCTACTTACAGTCAAATCAAGTCATTTAGATTGAGTTTTACTCAATTCTTTCTAATCAAAGTTCGTTCTATCAAATTCAATACATTTGATTTGATTTGAATGCCTTTAAGGTCGTCCCTTGTCGTTCGAATGTAAATGAAATCAAGGGATTGTTGTTCATTGTTGTTGATTGAAGTTCCTTTCCTCCGATTCAGTTGTTTTGGATCTTTTGGAATGCGTTAAAATTTACTCGTTCTCATTACAGTCAAATCAAGTCAATTAGATTGAGTTGTACTTAATTCTAACTAATCAAAGTTCATTCTATCAAACTCAATTCATTTGATTCGATTTCAACGCCTTTAAGGTCATCCGTTGTCGTTCGAATGTAGATGAAATCAAGGGATTGTTGTTAATTGTTGTTCATTGAAGTTCCTTTCGTCAAATTCAGTTGTTTTGAATCTATTGGAATGCGTTAAAGTTTACACGTACTCCGTACAGTCAAATCAAGTCAATTAGATTGAGTTGTACTCAATTCTAGCTAATCAAAGTTCATTCTATCATACTCAATTCATTTGATTCGATTTCAATGCCTTTAAGGTCATTCCTTGTCGTTCGAATGTAAATGAAATAAAGGGATTATTGTTAATTGTTGTTCATTGAAGTTCCTTTCCTCCGATTCAGTTGTTTTGTCACTATTGGAATGCGTTAAAGTTTACTCGTTCTCCTTGGAGTCAAATCAAGTCAATTAGATTGAGTTGTACTCAATTCTAGCTAATCAAAGTTCATTCTATCAAACTCAATTCATTTGATTCGATTTGAATACCTTTAAGGTCTTCCCTTGTCGTTCGAATGTAAATGAAATGAAGGGATTGATGTTGATTGTTGTTGATTGAAGTTTCTTTCGTTCGAATTAGTTGTTTTGAATCTATTGGAATGCATTAAAGTTTACTCGTTCTACTTACAGTCAAATCAAGTCATTTAGATTGAGTTTTACTCAATTCTTTCTAATCAAAGTTCGTTCTATCAAATTCAATACATTTGATTTGATTTGAATGCCTTTAAGGTCGTCCCTTGTCGTTCGAATGTAAATGAAATCAAGGGATTGTTGTTCATTGTTGTTGATTGAAGTTCCTTTCCTCCGATTCAGTTGTTTTGGATCTTTTGGAATGCGTTAAAATTTACTCGTTCTCATTACAGTCAAATCAAGTCAATTAGATTGAGTTGTACTTAATTCTAACTAATCAAAGTTCATTCTATCAAACTCAATTCATTTGATTCGATTTCAACGCCTTTAAGGTCATCCGTTGTCGTTCGAATGTAGATGAAATCAAGGGATTGTTGTTAATTGTTGTTCATTGAAGTTCCTTTCGTCAAATTCAGTTGTTTTGAATCTATTGGAATGCGTTAAAGTTTACACGTACTCCGTACAGTCAAATCAAGTCAATTAGATTGAGTTGTACTCAATTCTAGCTAATCAAAGTTCATTCTATCATACTCAATTCATTTGATTCGATTTCAATGCCTTTAAGGTCATTCCTTGTCGTTCGAATGTAAATGAAATAAAGGGATTATTGTTAATTGTTGTTCATTGAAGTTCCTTTCCTCCGATTCAGTTGTTTTGTCACTATTGGAATGCGTTAAAGTTTACTCGTTCTCCTTGGAGTCAAATCAAGTCAATTAGATTGAGTTGTACTCAATTCTAGCTAATCAAAGTTCATTCTATCAAACTCAATTCATTTGATTCGATTTCAACGCCTTTAAGGTCATCCGTTGTCGTTCGAATGTAGATGAAATCAAGGGATTGTTGTTAATTGTTGTTCATTGAAGTTCCTTTCGTCAAATTCAGTTGTTTTGAATCTATTGGAATGCGTTAAAGTTTACACGTACTCGGTACAGTCAAATCAAGTCAATTAGATTGAGTTGTACTCAATTCTAGCTAATCAAAGTTCGTTCTATCAAACTCAATTCATTTGATTCGATTTCAATGCCTTTAAGGTCATTCCTTGTCGTTCGAATGTGAATGAAATAAAGGGATTGTTGTTAATTGTTGTTGATTGAAGTTCCTTTCCTCCGATTCAGTTGTTTTGAATCTATTGGAATGCGTTAAAGTTTACACGTACTCCGTACAGTCAAATCAAGTCAATTAGATTGAGTTGTACTCAATTCTAGCTAATCAAAGTTCATTCTATCATACTCAATTCATTTGATTCGATTTCAATGCCTTTAAGGTCATTCCTTGTCGTTCGAATGTAAATGAAATAAAGGGATTATTGTTAATTGTTGTTCATTGAAGTTCCTTTCCTCCGATTCAGTTGTTTTGTCACTATTGGAATGCGTTAAAGTTTACTCGTTCTCCTTGGAGTCAAATCAAGTCAATTAGATTGAGTTGTACTTAATTCTAGCTAATCAAAGTTCATTCTATCAAACTCAATTCATTTGATTCGATTTCAACGCCTTTAAGGTCATCCGTTGTCGTTCGAATGTAGATGAAATCAAGGGATTGTTGTTAATTGTTGTTCATTGAAGTTCCTTTCGTCAAATTCAGTTGTTTTGAATCTATTGGAATGCGTTAAAGTTTACACGTACTCCGTACAGTCAAATCAAGTCAATTAGATTGAGTTGTACTCAATTCTAGCTAATCAAAGTTCATTCTATCATACTCAATTCATTTGATTCGATTTCAATGCCTTTAAGGTCATTCCTTGTCGTTCGAATGTAAATGAAATAAAGGGATTATTGTTAATTGTTGTTCATTGAAGTTCCTTTCCTCCGATTCAGTTGTTTTGTCACTATTGGAATGCGTTAAAGTTTACTCGTTCTCCTTGGAGTCAAATCAAGTCAATTAGATTGAGTTGTACTCAATTCTAGCTAATCAAAGTTCATTCTATCAAACTCAATTCATTTGATTCGATTTCAACGCCTTTAAGGTCATCCGTTGTCGTTCGAATGTAGATGAAATCAAGGGATTGTTGTTAATTGTTGTTCATTGAAGTTCCTTTCGTCAAATTCAGTTGTTTTGAATCTATTGGAATGCGTTAAAGTTTACACGTACTCGGTACAGTCAAATCAAGTCAATTAGATTGAGTTGTACTCAATTCTAGCTAATCAAAGTTCGTTCTATCAAACTCAATTCATTTGATTCGATTTCAATGCCTTTAAGGTCATTCCTTGTCGTTCGAATGTGAATGAAATAAAGGGATTGTTGTTAATTGTTGTTGATTGAAGTTCCTTTCCTCCGATTCAGTTGTTTTGAATCTATTGGAATGCGTTAAAGTTTACTCGTTCTCCTTAGAGTCAAATCAAGTCAATTAGATTGAGTTGTACTCAATTCTAGCTAATCAAAGTTCATTCTATCAAACTCAATTCATTTGATTCCATTTCAATGCCTTTAAGGTCATTCCTTGTCGTTGGAATGTAAATGAAATAAAGGGATTGTTATTCATTGTTGTTGATTGAAGTTCCTTTCCTCCGATTCAGTTGTTTTGACTCTATTGGAATGCGTTAAAGTTTACTCGTTCTGCTTAGAGTCAAATCAAGTCAATTAGATTGAGTTGGACTCAATTCTAGCTAATCAAAGTTCATTCTATCAAACTCAATTCATTTGATTCGATTTGAATACCTTTAAGGTCTTCCCTTGTCGTTCGAATGTAAATGAAATGAAGGGATTGATGTTGATTGTTGTTGATTGAAGTTCCTTTCGTACGAATTAGTTGTTTTGAATCTTTTGGAATGCATTAAAGTTTACTCGTTCTACTTACAGTCAAATCAAGTCATTTAGATTGAGTTTTACTCAATTCTATCTAATCAAAATTCGTTCTATCAAACTCAATTTATTTGATTCGATTTCAACGCCTTTAAGGTCATCCGTTGTCGTTCGAATGTAGATGAAATCAAGGGATTGTTGTTAATTGTTGTTCATTGAAGTTCCTTTCGTCAAATTCAGTTGTTTTGAATCTATTGGAATGCGTTAAAGTTTACACGTACTCCGTACAGTCAAATCAAGTCAATTAGATTGAGTTGTACTCAATTCTAGCTAATCAAAGTTCATTCTATCAAACTCAATTCATTTGATTCGATTTCAATGCCTTTAAGGTCATTCCTTGTCGTTCGAATGTAAATGAAATAAAGGGATTATTGTTAATTGTTGTTGATTGAAGTTCCTTTCCTCCGATTCAGTTGTTTTGTCACTATTGGAATGCGTTAATGTTTACTCGTTCTCCTTAGAGTCAAATCAAGTCAATTAGATTGAGTTGTACTCAATTCTAGCTAATCAAAGTTCATTCTATCAAACTCAATTCATTTGATTCGATTTGAATACCTTTAAGGTCATTCCTTGTCGTTGGAATGTAAATGAAATAAAGGGATTGTTATTCATTGTTGTTGATTGAAGTTCCTTTCCTCCGATTCAGTTGTTTTGACTCTATTGGAATGCGTTAAAGTTTACTCGTTCTGCTTAGAGTCAAATCAAGTCAATTAGATTGAGTTGGACTCAATTCTAGCTAATCAAAGTTCCTTCTATCAAACTCAATTCATTTGATTCGATTTGAATACCTTTAAGGTCTTCCCTTGTCGTTCGAATGTAAATGAAATGAAGGGATTGATGTTGATTGTTGTTGATTGAAGTTCCTTTCGTACGAATTAGTTGTTTTGAATCTTTTGGAATGCATTAAAGTTTACTCGTTCTACTTACAGTCAAATCAAGTCATTTAGATTGAGTTTTACTCAATTCTATCTAATCAAAATTCGTTCTATCAAACTCAATTTATTTGATTCGATTTCAACGCCTTTAAGGTCATCCGTTGTCGTTCGAATGTAGATGAAATCAAGGGATTGTTGTTAATTGTTGTTCATTGAAGTTCCTTTCGTCAAATTCAGTTGTTTTGAATCTATTGGAATGCGTTAAAGTTTACACGTACTCCGTACAGTCAAATCAAGTCAATTAGATTGAGTTGTACTCAATTCTAGCTAATCAAAGTTCATTCTATCAAACTCAATTCATTTGATTCGATTTCAATGCCTTTAAGGTCATTCCTTGTCGTTCGAATGTAAATGAAATAAAGGGATTATTGTTAATTGTTGTTGATTGAAGTTCCTTTCCTCCGATTCAGTTGTTTTGTCACTATTGGAATGCGTTAATGTTTACTCGTTCTCCTTAGAGTCAAATCAAGTCAATTAGATTGAGTTGTACTCAATTCTAGCTAATCAAAGTTCATTCTATCAAACTCAATTCATTTGATTCGATTTGAATACCTTTAAGGTCTTCCCTTGTCGTTCGAATGTAAATGAAATGAAGGGATTGATGTTGATTGTTGTTGATTGAAGTTTCTTTCGTTCGAATTAGTTGTTTTGAATCTATTGGAATGCGTTAAAGTTTACTCGTTCTCCTTGGAGTCAAATCAAGTCAATTAGATTGAGTTGTACTCAATTCTAGCTAATCAAAGTTCATTCTATCAAACTCAATTCATTTGATTCGATTTCAACGCCTTTAAGGTCATCCGTTGTCGTTCGAATGTAGATGAAATCAAGGGATTGTTGTTAATTGTTGTTCATTGAAGTTCCTTTCGTCAAATTCAGTTGTTTTGAATCTATTGGAATGCGTTAAAGTTTACACGTACTCGGTACAGTCAAATCAAGTCAATTAGATTGAGTTGTACTCAATTCTAGCTAATCAAAGTTCGTTCTATCAAACTCAATTCATTTGATTCGATTTCAATGCCTTTAAGGTCATTCCTTGTCGTTCGAATGTGAATGAAATAAAGGGATTGTTGTTAATTGTTGTTGATTGAAGTTCCTTTCCTCCGATTCAGTTGTTTTGAATCTATTGGAATGCGTTAAAGTTTACTCGTTCTCCTTAGAGTCAAATCAAGTCAATTAGATTGAGTTGTACTCAATTCTAGCTAATCAAAGTTCATTCTATCAAACTCAATTCATTTGATTCCATTTCAATGCCTTTAAGGTCATTCCTTGTCGTTGGAATATAAATGAAATAAAGGGATTGTTATTCATTGTTGTTGATTGAAGTTCCTTTCCTCCGATTCAGTTGTTTTGACTCTATTGGAATGCGTTAAAGTTTACTCGTTCTGCTTAGAGTCAAATCAAGTCAATTAGATTGAGTTGGACTCAATTCTAGCTAATCAAAGTTCATTCTATCAAACTCAATTCATTTGATTCGATTTGAATACCTTTAAGGTCTTCCCTTGTCGTTCGAATGTAAATGAAATGAAGGGATTGATGTTGATTGTTGTTGATTGAAGTTCCTTTCGTACGAATTAGTTGTTTTGAATCTTTTGGAATGCATTAAAGTTTACTCGTTCTACTTACAGTCAAATCAAGTCATTTAGATTGAGTTTTACTCAATTCTATCTAATCAAAATTCGTTCTATCAAACTCAATACATTTGATTTGAATTGAATGTCTTTAAGGTCGTCCCTTGTCGTTCGAATGTAAATGAAATGAAGGGATAAATGTTGATTGTTGTTGATTAAAGTTCCTTTCGTCCGAATTGGTTGTTTTGAATCTATTGGAATGCATTAAAGTTTACTCGTTCTACTTACAGTCAAATCAAGTCAATTAGATTGAGTTGTACTTAATTCTAACTAATCAAAGTTCATTCTATCAAACTCAATTCATTTGATTCGATTTCAACGCCTTTAAGGTCATCCGTTGTCGTTCGAATGTAGATGAAATCAAGGGATTGTTGTTAATTGTTGTTCATTGAAGTTCCTTTCCTCCGAATTAGTTGTTTTGAAACTATTGGAATGCGTTAAAGTTTACTCATTCTCCTTAGAGTCAAATCAAGTCAATTAGATTGAGTTGTACTTAATTCTAGCTAATCAAAGTTCATTCTATCAAACTCAATTCATTTCATTCGATTTGAATACCTTTACGGTCTTCCCTTTTCGTTCGAATGTAAATGAAATCAAAGGATTGTTGTTAATTGTTGTTGATTGAAGTTCCTTTCCTCCGATTCAGTTGTTTTGAATCTTTTGAAATGCGTTAAAGTTTACTCGTTCTACTTACAGTCAAATCAAATCAATTAGATTGAGTTGTACTCAATTCTAGCTAATCAAAGTTCATTCTATCAAACTCAATTCATTTGATTCGATTTCAATGCCTTTATGGTCATTCCTTGTCGTTCGAATCTAAATGAAATCAAGGGATTGATGTTGATTGTTGTTGATTGAAGTTCCTTTCGTTCGAATGAGTTGTTTTGAATCTATTGGAGTGCATTAAAGTTGACTCGTTCTACTTACAGTCAAATCAAGTCATTTAGATTGAGTTTTACTCAATTCTATCTAATCAAAGTTCATTCTATCAAACTAAATTTATTTGATTCGATTTCAATGCCTTTAAGGTCTTTCATTGTCGTTCGAATGTAAATGAAATCAAGGGATTGTTGTTCACTGATGTTGATTGAAGTTCCTTTCCTCCGATTCAGTTGTTTTGAATCTTTTGAAGTGCGTTAAAGTTTACTCGTTCTCACTACAGTCAAATCAGGTCAATTACATTGAATTGTACTCAATTCTAGCTAATCAAAGTTCATTCTTTCAAACTCAATTCATTTGATTCGATTTCAATGCCTTTAAAGTCATTCCTTGTCGTTCGAATGTAAATGAAATCAAAGGATTGTTGTTAATTGTTGTTGATTGAAGTTCCTTTCCTCCGATTCAGTTGTTTTGAATCTTTTGAAATGCGTTAAAGTTTACTCGTTCTCATTACAGTCAAATCAAGTCAATTAGATTGAGTTGTATTTAATTCTAGCTAATCAAAGTTCATTCTATCAAACTCAATTCATTTGATTCGATTTGAATACCTTTATGGTCTTCCCTTGTCGTTCGAATGTAAATGAAATGAAGGGATTGATGTTGATTATTGTTGATTGAAGTTCCTTTCCTCCGAATTAGTTGTTTTGAATCTATTGGAATGCATTAAAGTTTACTCGTTCTACTTACAGTCAAATCAAATCAATTTGATTGAGTTGTACTCAATTCTAGCTAATCAAAGTTCATTCTATCAAACTCAATTCATTTGATTCGATTTCAATGCCTTTAAGGTCATTCCTTGTCGTTTGAATCTAAATGAAATCAAGGGATTGATGTTGATTGTTGTTGATTGAAGTTCCTTTCGTTCGAATGAGTTGTTTTGAATCTATTGGAATGCATTAAAGTTGACTGGATCTACTTACAGTCAAATCAAGTCATTTAGATTGAGTTTTACTCAATTCTATCTAATCAAAGTTCATTCTATCAAACTCAATTCGTTTGATTCGATTTCAATGCCTTTAAGGTCGTCCCTTGTCGTTCGAATGTAAATGAAATCAAAGGATTGTTGTTAATTATTGTTGATTGAAGTTCCTTTCCTCCGATTCAGTTGTTTTGAAACTATTGGAATGCGTTAAAGTTTACTCGTTCTCCTTAGAGTCAAATCAAGTCAATTAGATTGAGTTGTACTTAATTCTAACTAATCAAAGTTCATTCTATCAAACCCAATTCATTTGATTCGATTTGAATACCTTTATGGTCTTCCCTTGTCGTTCGAATGTAAATGAAATGAAGGGATTGATGTTGATTGTTGTTGATTGAAGTTCCTTTCCTCCGAATTAGTTGTTTTGAATCTATTGGAATGCATTAAAGTTTACTCGTTCTCCTTAGAGTCAAATCAAGTCAATTAGATTGAGTTGTACTTAATTCTAGCTAATCAAAGTTCATTCTATCAAACTCAATTCATTTGATTCGATTTCAATGCCTTTAAGGTCATTCCTTGTCGTTCGAATGTAAATGAAATCATGGGATTGTTGTTCATTGTTGTTGATTGAAGTTCCTTTCGTCCGATTTAGTTGTTTTGAATCTATTGCAATGCGTTAAAGTTTACTCGTACTCCTTACAGTCAAATCAAGTCAATTAGATTGAGTTGTACTCAATTCTAGCTAATCAAAGTTCATTCTATCAAACTCAATTCATTTGATTCGATTTCAATGCCTTTAAGGTCATTCCTTGTCGTTCGAATGTAAATGAAATCATGGGATTGTTGTTAATTGTTGTTGATTGAAGTTCCTTTCGTCCGATTCAGTTGTTTTGAATCTATTGCAATGCGTTAAAGTTTACTCGTTCTACTTACAGTCAAATCAAGTCAATTAGATTGAGTTGTACTCAATTCTAGCTAATCAAAGTTCGTTCTATCAAACTCAATTCATTTGATTCGATTTCAATGCCTTTATGGTCATTCCTTGTCGTTCGAATCTAAATGAAATCAAGGGATTGATGTTGATTGTTGTTGATTGAAGTTCCTTTCGTTCGAATTAGTTGTTTTGAATCTATTGGAATGCATTAAAGTTGACTCGTTCTACTTACAGTCAAATCAAGTCATTTAGATTGAGTCTTACTCAATTCTATCTAATCAAAGTTCATTCCATCAAACTCAATTCATTTGATTCGATTTCAATGCCTTTAAGGTCGTCCCTTGTCGTTCGAATGTAAATGAAATCAAGGGATTGTTGTTAATTGTTGTTGATTGAAGTTCCTTTCCTCCGATTCAGTTGTTTTGAATCTTTTGGAATGCGTTAAAGTTTACTCGTTCTCATTACAGTCAAATCAAGTCAATTAGATTGAGTTGTACTTAATTCTAACTAATCAAACTTCATTCTATCAAACTCAATTCATTTGATTCGATTTCAACGCCTTTAAGGTCATCCGTTGTCGTTCGAATGTAGATGAAATCAAGGGATTGTTGTTAATTGTTGTTCATTGAAGTTCCTTTCGTCAAATTCAGTTGTTTTGAATCTATTGGAATGAGTTAAAGTTTACTCGTACTCCTTACAGTCAAATCAAGCCAATTAGATTGAGTTGTACTAAATTCTAGCTAATCAAAGTTCATTCTATCAAACTCAATTCATTTGATTCGATTTCAATGCCTTTAAGGTCATTCCTTGTCGTTCGAATGTAAATGAAATAAAGGGATTGTTGTTAATTGTTGTTGATTGAAGTTCCTTTCCTCCGATTCAGTTGTTTTGAATCTATTGGAATGCGTTAAAGTTTACTCGTTCTCCTTAGAGTCAAATCAAGTCAATTAGATTGAGTTGTACTTAATTCTAGCTAATCAAAGTTCATTCTATCAAACTCAATTCATTTGATTCGATTTGAATACCTTTATGGTCTTCCCTTGTCGTTCGAATGTAAATGAAATGAAGGGATTGATGTTGATTGTTGTTGATTGAAGTTCCTTTCCTCCGAATGAGTTGTTTTGAATCTATTGGAATGCATTAAAGTTTACTCGTTCTACTTACAGTCAAATCAAGTCAATTAGATTGAGTTGTACTCAATTCTAGCTAATCAAAGTTCATTCTATCAAACTCAATTCATTTGATTCGATTTCAATGCCTTTAAGGTCATTCCTTGTCGTTCGAATGTAAATGAAATCATGGGATTGTTGTTAATTGTTGTTGATTGAAGTTCCTTTCGTCCGATTCAGTTGTTTTGAATCTATTGCAATGCGTTAAAGTTTACGCGTTCTACTTACAGTCAAATCAAGTCAATTAGATTGAGTTGTACTCAATTCTAGCTAGTCAAAGTTCGTTCTATCAAACTCAATTCATTTGATTCGATTTCAATGCCTTTATGGTCATTCCTTGTCGTTCGAATCTAAATGAAATCAAGGGATTGATGTTGATTGTTGTTGATTGAAGTTCCTTTCCTCCGAATTAGTTGTTTTGAATCTATTGGAATGCATTAAAGTTTACTCGTTCTACTTACAGTCAAATCAAATCAATTAGATTGAGTTGTACTCAATTCTAGCTAATCAAAGTTCATTCTATCAAACTCAATTCATTTGATTCGATTTCAATGCCTTTAAGGTCATTCCTTGTCGTTCGAATCTAAATGAAATCAAGGGATTGATGTTGATTGTTGTTGATTGAAGTTCCTTTCGTTCGAATGAGTTGTTTTGAATCTATTGCAGTGCATTAAAGTTGACTCGTTCTACTTACAGTCAAATCAAGTCATTTAGATTGAGTTTTACTCAATTCTATCTAATCAAAGTTCATTCTATCAAACTCAATTTATTTGATTCGATTTCAATGCCTTTAAGGTCATTCATTGTCGTTCGAATGTAAATGAAATGAAGGGATTGATGTTGATTGTTGTTGATTGAAGTTCCTTTCCTCCGATTCAGTTGTTTTGAATCTTTTGAAATGCGTTAAAGTTTACTCGTTCTCACTACAGTCAAATCAAGTCAATTACATTAAATTGTACTCAATTCTAGCTAATCAAAGTTCATTCTTTCAAACTCAATTCATTTGATTCAATTTCAATGCCTTTAAAGTCATTCCTTGTCAGTCGAATGTAAATGAAATCAAAGGATTGTTGTTAATTGTTGTTGATTGA
The DNA here is from genome assembly GCA_030490835.1 of Annona cherimola. Classification (NCBI taxonomy): domain Eukaryota; kingdom Viridiplantae; phylum Streptophyta; class Magnoliopsida; order Magnoliales; family Annonaceae; genus Annona; species Annona cherimola. The sequence continues at coordinate 27,897 of JASFXW010000015.1, read as the reverse complement.
AGTTCCTTTCCTCCGATTCAGTTGTTTTGAATCTTTTGAAATGCGTTAAAGTTTACTCGTTCTACTTACCGTCAAATCAAGTCAATTAGATTGAGTTGTACTCAATTCTAGCTAATCAAAGTTCATTCTATCAAACTCAATTCATTTGATTCGATTTCAATGCCTTTAAAGTCATTCCTTGTCGTTCGAATGTAAATGAAATCATGGGATTGTTGTTAATTGTTGTTGATTGAAGTTCCTTTCGTCCGATTCAGTTGTTTTGAATCTATTGCAATGCGTTAAAGTTTACTCGTACTCCTTACAGTCAAATCAAGTCAATTAGATTGAGTTGTACTCAATTCTAGCTAATCAAAGTTCATTCTATCAAACTCAATTCATTTGATTCGATTTCAATGCCTTTAAGGTCATTCGTTGTCGTTCGAATGTAAATGAAATCAAGGGATTGATGTTGATTGTTGTTGATTGAAGTTCCTTTCCTCCGATTCAGTTGTTTTGAATCTTTTGAAATGCGTTAAAGTTTACTCGTTCTCATTACAGTCAAATCAAGTCAATTACATTGAGTTGTACTCAATTCTAACTAATCAAAGTTCATTCTATCCTACTGAATTCATTTGATTCGATTTCGAAGCCTTTAAGGTCATTCCTTGTCGTTCGAATGTAAATGAAATCATGGGATTGTTGTTAATTGTTGTTGATTGAAGTTCCTTTCGTCCGATTCAGTCGTTTTGAATCTATTGCAATGCGTTAAAGTTTACTCGTTCTACTTACAGTCAAATCAAGTCAAATAGATTGAGTTGTACTCAATTCTAGCTAATCAAAGTTCATTCTATCAAACGCAATTCATTTGATTCGATTTCACTGCCTTTAAGGTCTTCCTTGTCGTTCGAATGTAAATGAAATAAAGGGATTGTTGTTAATTGTTGTTGATTGAAGTTCCTTTCCTCCGATTCAGTTGTTTTGAATCTATTGGAATGCGTTAAAGTTTACTCGTTCTCCTAAGAGTCAAATCAAGTCAATTAGATTGAGTTGTACTCAATTCTAGCTAATCAAAGTTCGTTCTATCAAACTCAATTCATTTGATTCGATTTCAATGCCTTTAAGGTCATTCCTTGTCGTTCGAATGTGAATGAAATAAAGGGATTGTTATTAATTGTTGTTGATTGAAGTTCCTTTCCTCCGATTCAGTTGTTTTGAATCTATTGGAATGCGTTAAAGTTTACTCGTTCTCCTTAGAGTCAAATCAAGTCAATTAGATTGAGTTGTACTCAATTCTAGCTAATCAAAGTTCATTCTATCAAACTCAATTCATTTGATTCGATTTCAATGCCTTAAAGGTCATTCCTTGTCGTTCGAATGTAAATGAAATCCTGGGATTGTTGTTTATTGTTGTTGATTGAAGTTCCTTTCGTCCGATTCAGTTGTTTTGAATCTATTGCAATGCGTTAAAGTTTACTCGTTCTACTTACAGTCAAATCAAGTCAATTAGATTGAGTTGTACTCAATTCTAGCTAATCAATGTTCATTCTATCAAACTCAATTCATTTGATTCGATTTGACTACCTTTATGGTCTTCCCTTGTCGTTCGAATGTAAATGAAATGAAGGGATTGATGTTGATTGATGTTGATTGAAGTTCCTTTCCTCCGAATGAGTTGTTTTGAATCTATTGGAATGCATTAAAGTTTACTCGTTCTCCTTAGAGTCAAATCAAGTCAATTAGATTGAGTTGTACTTAATTCTAGCTAATCAATGTTCATTCTATCAAACTCAATTCATTTGATTCGATTTGACTACCTTTATGGTCTTCCCTTGTCGTTCGAATGTAAATGAAATGAAGGGATTGATGTTGATTGTTGTTGATTGAAGTTGCTTTCCTCCGAATTAGTTGTTTTGAATCTATTGGAATGCATTAAAGTTTACTCGTTCTACTTACAGTCAAATCAAATCAATTAGATTGAGTTGTACTCAATTCTAGCTAATCAAAGTTCATTCTATCAAACTCAATTCATTTGATTCGATTTCAATGCCTTTAAGGTCATTCCTTGTCGTTCGAATGTAAATGAAATCATGGGATTGTTGTTAATTGTTGTTGATTGAAGTTCCTTTCGTCCGATTCAGTTGTTTTGAATCTATTGCAATGCGTTAAAGTTTACTCGTACTCCTTACAGTCAAATCAAGTCAATTAGATTGAGTTGTACTCAATTCTAGCTAATCAAAGTTCATTCTATCAAACTCAATTCATTTGATTCGATTTCAATGCCTTTAAGGTCATTCCTTGTCGTTCGAATGTAAATGAAATCATGGGATTGTTGTTAATTGTTGTTGATTGAAGTTCCTTTCGTCCGATTCAGTTGTTTTGAATCTATTGCAATGCGTTAAAGTTTACTCGTACTCCTTACAGTCAAATCAAGTCAATTAGATTGAGTTGTACTCAATTCTAGCTAATCAAAGTTCATTCTATCAAACTCAATTCATTTGATTCGATTTCAATGCCTTTAAGGTCGTCCCTTGTCGTTCGAATCTAAATGAAATCAAGGGATTGATGTTGATTGTTGTTGATTGAAGTTCCTTTCCTCCGATTCAGTTGTTTTGAATCTATTGGAATGCGTTAAAGTTTACTCGTTCTCCTAAGAGTCAAATCAAGTCAATTAGATTGAGTTGTACTTAATTCTAGCTAATCAAAGTTCATTCTATCAAACTCAATTCATTTGATTCGATTTGAATAACTTTATGGTCTTCCCTTGTCGTTCGAATGTAAATGAAATGAAGGGATTGATGTTGATTGTTGTTGATTGAAGTTCCTTTCCTCCGAATTAGTTGTTTTGAATCTATTGGAATGCATTAAAGTTTACTCGTTCTACTTACAGTCAAATCAAGTCAATTAGATTGAGTTGTACTCAATTCTAGCTAATCAAAGTTCATTCTATCAAACTCAATTCATTTGATTCGATTTCAATGCCTTAAAGGTCATTCCTTGTCGTTCGAATGTAAATGAAATCATGGGATTGTTGTTAATTGTTGTTGATTGAAGTTCCTTTCGTCCGATTCAGTTGTTTTGAATCTATTGCAATGCGTTAAAGTTTACTCGTTCTACTTACAGTCAAATCAAGTCAATTAGATTGAGTTGTACTCAATTCTAGCTAATCAAAGTTCGTTCTATCAAACTCAATTCATTTGATTCGATTTCAATGCCTTTATAGTCATTCCTTGTCGTTCAAATCTAAATGAAATCAAGGGATTGATGTTGATTGTTGTTGATTGAAGTTCCTTTCCTCCGAATGAGTTGTTTTGAATCTATTGGAATGCATTAAAGTTTACTCGTTCTCCTTAGAGTCAAATCAAGTCAATTAGATTGAGTTGTACTTAATTCTAGCTAATCAATGTTCATTCTATCAAACTCAATTCATTTGATTCGATTTGACTACCTTTATGGTCTTCCCTTGTCGTTCGAATGTAAATGAAATGAAGGGATTGATGTTGATTGTTGTTGATTGAAGTTGCTTTCCTCCGAATTAGTTGTTTTGAATCTATTGGAATGCATTAAAGTTTACTCGTTCTACTTACAGTCAAATCAAATCAATTAGATTGAGTTGTACTCAATTCTAGCTAATCAAAGTTCATTCTATCAAACTCAATTCATTTGATTCGATTTCAATGCCTTTAAGGTCATTCCTTGTCGTTCGAATGTAAATGAAATCATGGGATTGTTGTTAATTGTTGTTGATTGAAGTTCCTTTCGTCCGATTCAGTTGTTTTGAATCTATTGCAATGCGTTAAAGTTTACTCGTACTCCTTACAGTCAAATCAAGTCAATTAGATTGAGTTGTACTCAATTCTAGCTAATCAAAGTTCATTCTATCAAACTCAATTCATTTGATTCGATTTCAATGCCTTTAAGGTCGTCCCTTGTCGTTCGAATCTAAATGAAATCAAGGGATTGATGTTGATTGTTGTTGATTGAAGTTCCTTTCCTCCGATTCAGTTGTTTTGAATCTATTGGAATGCGTTAAAGTTTACTCGTTCTCCTAAGAGTCAAATCAAGTCAATTAGATTGAGTTGTACTTAATTCTAGCTAATCAAAGTTCATTCTATCAAACTCAATTCATTTGATTCGATTTGAATAACTTTATGGTCTTCCCTTGTCGTTCGAATGTAAATGAAATGAAGGGATTGATGTTGATTGTTGTTGATTGAAGTTCCTTTCCTCCGAATTAGTTGTTTTGAATCTATTGGAATGCATTAAAGTTTACTCGTTCTACTTACAGTCAAATCAAGTCAATTAGATTGAGTTGTACTCAATTCTAGCTAATCAAAGTTCATTCTATCAAACTCAATTCATTTGATTCGATTTCAATGCCTTAAAGGTCATTCCTTGTCGTTCGAATGTAAATGAAATCATGGGATTGTTGTTCATTGTTGTTGATTGAAGTTCCTTTCGTCCGATTCAGTTGTTTTGAATCTATTGCAATGCGTTAAAGTTTACTCGTTCTACTTACAGTCAAATCAAGTCAATTAGATTGAGTTGTACTCAATTCTAGCTAATCAAAGTTCGTTCTATCAAACTCAATTCATTTGATTCGATTTCAATGCCTTTATAGTCATTCCTTGTCGTTCAAATCTAAATGAAATCAAGGGATTGATGTTGATTGTTGTTGATTGAAGTTCCTTTCCTCCGAATGAGTTGTTTTGAATCTATTGGAATGCATTAAAGTTTACTCGTTCTCCTTAGAGTCAAATCAAGTCAATTAGATTGAGTTGTACTTAATTCTAGCTAATCAATGTTCATTCTATCAAACTCAATTCATTTGATTCGATTTGACTACCTTTATGGTCTTCCCTTGTCGTTCGAATGTAAATGAAATGAAGGGATTGATGTTGATTGTTGTTGATTGAAGTTCCTTTCCTCCGAATTAGTTGTTTTGAATCTATTGGAATGCATTAAAGTTTACTCGTTCTACTTACAGTCAAATCAAATCAATTAGATTGAGTTGTACTCAATTCTAGCTAATCAAAGTTCATTCTATCAAACTCAATTCATTTGATTCGATTTCAATGCCTTTAAGGTCATTCCTTGTCGTTCGAATGTAAATGAAATCATGGGATTGTTGTTCATTGTTGTTGATTGAAGTTCCTTTCGTCCGATTTAGTTGTTTTGAATCTATTGCAATGCGTTAAAGTTTACTCGTACTCCTTACAGTCAAATCAAGTCAATTAGATTGAGTTGTACTCAATTCTAGCTAATCAAAGTTCATTCTATCAAACTCAATTCATTTGATTCGATTTCAATGCCTTAAAGGTCATTCCTTGTCGTTCGAATGTAAATGAAATCATGGGATTGTTGTTTATTGTTGTTGATTGAAGTTCCTTTCGTCCGATTCAGTTGTTTTGAATCTATAGCAATGCGTTAAAGTTTACTCGTTCTACTTACAGTCAAATCAAGTCAATTAGATTGAGTTGTACTCAATTCTAGCTAATCAAAGTTCGTTCTATCAAACTCAATTCATTTGATTCGATTTCAATGCCTTTAAGGTCGTCCCTTGTCGTTCGAATCTAAATGAAATAAAGGGATTGATGTTGATTGTTGTTGATTGAAGTTCCTTTCCTCCGAATGAGTTGTTTTGAATCTATTGGAATGCATTAAAGTTTACTCGTTCTCCTTAGAGTCAAATCAAGTCAATTAGATTGAGTTGTACTTAATTCTAGCTAATCAATGTTCATTCTATCAAACTCAATTCATTTGATTCGATTTGACTAGCTTTATGGTCTTCCCTTGTCGTTCGAATGTAAATGAAATGAAGGGATTGATGTTGATTGTTGTTGATTGAAGTTCCTTTCCTCCGAATTAGTTGTTTTGAATCTATTCGAATGCATTAAAGTTTACTCGTTCTACTTACAGTCAAATCAAGTCAATTAGATTGAGTTGTACTCAATTCTAGCTAATCAAAGTTCATTCTATCAAACTCAATTCATTTGATTCGATTTCAATGCCTTTAAGGTCATTCCTTGTCGTTCGAATCTAAATGAAATCAAGGGATTGATGTTGATTGTTGTTGATTGAAGTTCCTTTCGTTCGAATGAGTTTGTTTTGAATCTATTGGAGTGCATTAAAGTTGACTCGTTCTTCTTACAGTCAAATCAAGTCATTTAGAATGAGTTTTACTCAATTCTATCTAATCAAAGTTCCTTCTATCAAACTCAATTTATTTGATTCGATTTCAATGCCTTTAAGGTCATTCATTGTCGTTCGAATGTAAATGAAATTAAGGGATTGTTGTTCATTGTTGTTGATTGAAGTTCCTTTCCACCGATTCAGTTGTTTTGAATCTTTTGAAATGCGTTAAAGTTTACTCGTTCTCACTACAGTCAAATCAAGTCAATTACATTGAATTGTACTCAATTCTAGCTAATCAAAGTTCATTCTATCCAACTGAATTAATTTGATTCGATTTCAATGCCTTTAAGGTCGTTCCTTGTCGTTCGAATGTAAATGAAATAAAGGGATTGTTGTTAATTGTTGTTGATTGAAGTTCCTTTCCTCTGATTCTGTTGTTTTGAATCTTTTGGAATGCGTTAAAGTTTACTCGTTCTCATTACAGTCAAATCAAGTCAATTAGATTGAGTTGTATTTAATTCTAACTAATCAAACTTCATTCTATCAAACTCAATTCATTTGATTCGATTTCAACGCCTTTAAGGTCATCCGTTGTCATTCGAATGTAAATGAAATCAAGGGATTGTTGTTAATTGTTGTTCATTGAAGTTCCTTTCGTCAAATTCAGTTGTTTTGAATCTATTGGAATGCGTTAAAGTTTACTCGTACTCCTTACAGTCAAATGAAGTCAATTAGATTGAGTTGTACTCAATTCTAGCTAATCAAAGTTCATTCTATCAAACTCAATTCATTTGATTCGATTTCAATGCCTTTAAGGTCATTCCTTGTCGTTCGAATGTAAATGAAATGAAGGGATTGATGTTGATTGTTGTTGATTGAAGTTCCTTTCCTCCGAATTAGTTGTTTTGAATCTATTGGAATGCATTAAAGTTTACTCGTTCTACTTACAGTCAAATCAAGTCAATTAGATTGAGTTGTACTCAATTCTAGCTAATCAAAGTTCATTCTATCAAACTCAATTCATTTGATTCTATTTCAATGCCTTTAAGGTCATTCCTTGTCGTTCGAATCTAAATGAAATCAAGGGATTGATGTTGAATGTTGTTGATTGAAGTTCCTTTCGTTCGAATGAGTTGTTTTGAATCTATTGGAGTGCATTAAAGTTGACTCGTTCTACTTACAGTCAAATCAAGTCATTTAGAATGAGTTTTACTCAATTCTATCTAATCAAAGTTCCTTCTATCAAACTCAATTTATTTGATTCGATTTCAATGCCTTTAAGGTCATTCATTGTCGTTCGAATGTAAATGAAATTAAGGGATTGTTGTTCATTGTTGTTGATTGAAGTTCCTTTCCACCGATTCAGTTGTTTTGAATCTTTTGAAATGCGTTAAAGTTTACTCGTTCTCACTACAGTCAAATCAAGTCAATTACATTGAATTGTACTCAATTCTAGCTAATCAAAGTTCATTCTATCCAACTGAATTAATTTGATTCGATTTCAATGCCTTTAAGGTCGTTCCTTGTCGTTCGAATGTAAATGAAATAAAGGGATTGTTGTTAATTGTTGTTGATTGAAGTTCCTTTCCTCCGATTCTGTTGTTTTGAATCTTTTGGAATGCGTTAAAGTTTACTCGTTCTCATTACAGTCAAATCAAGTCAATTAGATTGAGTTGTATTTAATTCTAACTAATCAAACTTCATTCTATCAAACTCAATTCATTTGATTCGATTTCAACGCCTTTAAGGTCATCCGTTGTCATTCGAATGTAAATGAAATCAAGGGATTGTTGCTAATTGTTGTTCATTGAAGTTCCTTTCGTCAAATTCAGTTGTTTTGAATCTATTGGAATGCGTTAAAGTTTACTCGTACTCCTTACAGTCAAATGAAGTCAATTAGATTGAGTTGTACTCAATTCTAGCTAATCAAAGTTCATTCTATCAAACTCAATTCATTTGATTCGATTTCAATGCCTTTAAGGTCATTCCTTGTCGTTCGAATGTAAATGAAATAAAGGGATTGATGTTGATTGTTGTTGATTGAAGTTCCTTTCCTCCGAATTAGTTGTTTTGAATCTATTGGAATGCATTAAAGTTTACTCGTTCTACTTACAGTCAAATCAAGTCAATTAGATTGAGTTGTACTCAATTCTAGCTAATCAAAGTTCATTCTATCAAACTCAATTCATTTGATTCGATTTGAATAACTTTATGGTCTTCCCTTGTCGTTCGAATGTAAATGAAATGAAGGGAATGATGTTGATTGTTGTTGATTGAAGTTCCTTTCCTCTGAATTAGTTGTTTTGAATCTATTGGAATGCATTAAAGTTTAATCGTTCTACTTACAGTCAAATCAAGTCAATTAGATTGAGTTGTACTCAATTCTAGCTAATCAAAGTTCATTCTATCAAACTAAATTCATTTGATTTGATTTCAATGCCTTAAAGGTCATTCCTTGTCGTTCGAATGTAAATGAAATCATGGGATTGTTGTTAATTGTTGTTGATTGAAGTTCCTTTCGTCCGATTCAGTTGTTTTGAATCTATTGCAATGCGTTAAAGTTTACTCGTTCTACTTACACTCAAATCAAGTCAATTAGATTGAGTTGTACTCAATTCTAGCTAATCAAAGTTCGTTCTATCAAACTCAATTCATTTGATTCGATTTCAATGCCTTTATGGTCATTCCTTGTCGTTCGAATCTAAATGAAATCAAGGGATTGATGTAGATTGTTGTTGATTGAAGTTCCTTTCGTTCGAATTAGTTGTTTTGAATCTATTAGAATGCATTAAAGTTGACTAGTTCTACTTACAGTCAAATCAAGTCATTTAGATTGAGTCTTACTCAATTCTATCTAATCAAAGTTCATTCTATCAAACTCAATTCATTTGATTCGATTTCAATGCCTTTAAGGTCGTCCCTTGTCGTTCGAATGTAAATGAAATCAAGGGATTGTTGTTAATTGTTGTTGATTGAAGTTCCTTTCCTCCGATTCAGTTGTTTTGAATCTTTTCGAATGCGTTAAGTTTACCCGTTCTACTTACAGTCAAATCAAGTCAATTAGATTGAGTTGTACTTAATTCTACCTAATCAAACTTCATTCTTTCAAACTCAATTCATTTGATTCGATTTCAACGCCTTTAAGGTCATCCGTTGTCGTTCGAATGCAGATGAAATCAAGGGATTGTTGTTAATTGTTGTTCATTGAAGTTCCTTTCGTCAAATTAAGTTGTTTTGAATCTATTGGAATGCGTTAAAGTTTACTCGTACTCCTTACAGTCAAATCAAGCCAATTAGATTGAGTTGTACTAAATTCTAGCTAATCAAAGTTCATTCTATCAAACTCAATTCATTTGATTCGATTTCAATGCCTTTAAGGTCATTCCTTGTCGTTCGAATGTAAATGAAATAAAGGGATTGTTGTTGATTGTTGTTGATTGAAGTTCCTTTCCTCCGATTCAGTTGTTTTGAATCTATTGGAATGCGTTAAAGTTTACTCGTTCTCCTTAGAGTCAAATCAAGTCAATTAGATTGAGTTGTACTTAATTCTAACTAATCAAACTTCATTCTATCAAACTCAATTCATTTGATTCGATTTCAACGCCTTTAAGGTCATCCGTTGTCGTTCGAATGTAGATGAAATCAAGGGATTGTTGTTAATTGTTGTTCATTGAAGTTCCTTTCGTCAAATTCAGTTGTTTTTAATCTATTGGAATGCGTTAAAGTTTACTCGTTCTCCTTACAGTCAAATCAAGTCAATTGGATTGAGTTGTACTCCATTCTAGCTAATCAAAGTTCATTCTATCAAACTCAATTCATTTGATTCGATTTCAATGCCTTTAAGGTCATTCCTTGTCGTTCGAATGTAAATGAAATAAAGGGATTGTTGTTAATTGTTGTTGATTGAAGTTCCTTTCCTCCGATTCAGTTGTTTTGAATCTTTTGAAATGCGTTAAAGTTTACACGTTCTCATTACAGTCAAATCAAGTCAATTACTTTCTATCAAACTCAATTCATTCGATTCGATTTGAATACCTTTAAGGTCTTCCCTTGTCGTTCGAATGTAAATGAAATGAAGGGATTGATGTTGATTGTTGTTGATTGAAGTTCCTTTCCTCCGAATGAGTTGTTTTGAATCTATTGGAATGCATTAAAGTTTACTCGTTCTACTTACAGTCAAATCAAGTCATTTAGATTGAGTTGTACTCAATTCTAGCTAATCAAAGTTCATTCTATCAAACTCAATTCATTTGATTCGATTTCAATGCCTTTAAGGTCATTCCTTGTCGTTCGAATGTAAATGAAATCATGGGATTGTTGTTAATTGTTGTTGATTGAAGTTCCTTTCGTTCGATTCAGTTATATTGAATCTATTGCAATGCGTTAAGTTTACCCGTTCTACTTACAGTCAAATCAAGTCAATTAGATTGAGTTGTACTTAATTCTACCTAATCAAACTTCGTTCTTTCAAACTCAATTCATTTGATTCGATTTCAACGCCTTTAAGGTCATCCGTTGTCGTTCGAATGCAGATGAAATAAAGGGATTGTTGTTAATTGTTGTTCATTGAAGTTCCTTTCGTCAAATTAAGTTGTTTTGAATCTATTGGAATGCGTTAAAGTTTACTCGTACTCCTTACAGTCAAATCAAGCCAATTTAGATTGAGTTGTACTCAATTCTAGCTAATCAAAGTTCATTCTATTAAACTCAATTCATTTGATTCGATTTCAATGCTTTTAAAGTCATTCCTTGTCATTCGAATGTAAATGAAATCATGGGATTGTTGTTAATTGTTGTTGATTGAAGTTCCTTTCGTCCGATTCAGTTGTTTTGAATCTATTGCAATGCGTTAAAGTTTACCCGTTCTACTTACAGTCAAATCAAGTCAATTAGATTGAGTTGTACTCAATTCTAGCTAATCAAAGTTCATTCTATCAAACTCAATTCTTTTGACTCGATTTCAATGCCTTTATGGTCATTCCTTGTCGTTCGAATCTAAATGAAATCAAGGGATTGATGTTGATTGTTGTTGATTGAAGTTGCTTTCGTTCGAATTAGTTGTTTTGAATCTATTGGAATGCATTAAAGTTTACTCGTTCTACTTACAGTCAAATCAAGTCAATTAGATTGAGTTGTACTCAATTCTAGCTAATCAAAGTTCGTTCTATCAAACTGAATTTATTTGATTCGATTTCAATGCCTTTAAGGTCATTCCTTGTCGTTCGAATGTAAATGAAATAAAGGGATTGTTGTTAATTGTTGTTGATTGAAGTTCCTTTCCTCCGATTCTGTTGTTTTGAATCTATTGGAATGCATTAAAGTTTACTCGTTCTACATACAGTCAAATCAAGTCAATTAGATTGAGTTGTACTCAATTCTAGCTAATCAAAGTTCATTCTATCAAACTCAATTCATTTGATTCGATTTGACTACCTTTATGGTCTTCCCTTGTCGTTCGAATGTAAATGAAATGAAGGGATTGATGTTGATTGTTGTTGATTGAAGTTCCTTTCCTCCGAATTAATTGTTTTGAATCTATTGGAATGCATTAAAGTTTACTCGTTCTACTTACAGTCAAATCAAATCAATTAGATTGAGTTGTACTCAATTCTAGCAAATCAAAGTTCGTTCTATCAAACTCAATTCATTTGATTCGATTTCAATGCCTTTATGGTCATTCCTTGTCGTTCGAATCTAAATGAAATCAAGGGATTGATGTTGAATGTTGTTGATTGAAGTTCCTTTCGTTCGAATGAGTTGTTTTGAATCTATTGGAGTGCATTAAAGTTGACTCGTTCTACTTACAGTCAAATCAAGTCATTTAGAATGAGTTTTACTCAATTCTATCTAATCAAAGTTCCTTCTATCAAACTCAATTTATTTGATTCGATTTCAATGCCTTTAAGGTCATTCATTGTCGTTCGAATGTAAATGAAATCAAGGGATTGTTGTTCATTGTTGTTGATTGAAGTTCCTTTCCTCCGATTCAGTTGTTTTGAATCTTTTGAAATACGTTAAAGTTTACTCATTCTCACTACAGTCAAATCAAGTCAATTACATTGAGTTGTACTCAATTCTAGCTAATCAAAGTTCATTCTATCAAACTCAATTCATTTGATTCGATTTCAATGCCTTTAAGGTCATTCCTTGTCGTTCGAATCTAAATGAAATCAAGGGATTGATGTTGATTGTTGTTGATTGAAGTTCCTTTCGTTCGAATGAGTTGTTTTGAATCTATTGGAGTGCATTAAAGTTGACTCGTTCTACTTACAGTCAAATCAAGTCATTTAGATTGAGTTTTACTCAATTCTATCTAATCAAAGTTCATTCTATCAAACTCAATTTATTTGATTCGATTTCAATGCCTTTAAGGTCATTCATTGTCGTTCGAATGTAAATGAAATCAAGGGATTGTTGTTCATTGTTGTTGATTGAAGTTCCTTTCCTCCGATTCAGTTGTTTTGAATCTTTTGAAATGCGTTAAAGTTTACTCGTTCTCACTACAGTCAAATCAAGTCAATTACATTGAATTGTACTCAATTCTAGCTAATCAAAGTTCATTCTTTCAAACTCAATTCATTTGATTCGATTTCAATGCCTTTAAAGTCATTCCTTGTCGGTCGAATGTAAATGAAATCAAAGGATTGTTGTTAATTGTTGTTGATTGAAGTTCCTTTCCTCCGATTCAGTTGTTTTGAATCTTTTGAAATGCGTTAAAGTTTACTAAATTCATTTGATTCGATTTGACTACCTTTATGGTCTTCCCTTGTCGTTCGAATGTAAATGAAATGAAGGGATTGATGTTGATTGTTGTTGATTGAAGTTCCTTTCCTCCGAATTAGTTATTTTGAATCTATTGGAATGCATTAAAGTTTACTCGTTCTACTTACAGTCAAATTAAGTCAATTAGATTGAGTTGTACTCAATTCTAGCTAATCAAAGTTCATTCTATCAAACTCAATTCATTTGATTCGATTTCAATGCCTTTAAGGACATTCCTTGTCGTTCGAATCTAAATTAAATCAAGCGATTGATGTTGATTGTTGTTGATTGAAATTCCTTTCGTTCGAATGAGTTGTTTTGAATCTATTGGAATGCATTAAAGTTGACTGGTTCTACTTACAGTCAAATCAAGTCATTTAGATTGAGTTTTACTCAATTCTATCTAATCAAAGTTCATTCTATCAAACTCAATTCGGTTGATTCGATTTCAATGCCTTTAAGGTCGTCCCTTGTCGTTCGAATGTAAATGAAATCAAGGGATTGTTGTTAATTGTTGTTGATTGAAGTTCCTTTCCTCCGATTCTGTTGTTTTGAATCTATTCGAATGCGTTAAAGTTTACTCGTTCTCCTTAGAGTCAAATCAATTCAATTAGATTGAGTTGTACTTAATTCTAGCTAATCAAAGTTCATTCTATCAAACTCAATTCATTTGATTCGATTTCAATGCCTTTATGGTCATTCCTTGTCGTTCGAATCTAAATGAAATCAAGGGATTGATGTTGAATGTTGCTGATTGAAGTTCCTTTCGTTCGAATGAGTTGTTTTGAATCTATTGGAGTGCATTAAAGTTGACTCGTTCTACTTACAGTCAAATCAAGTCATTTAGAATGAGTTTTACTCAATTCTATCTAATCAAAGTTCCTTCTATCAAACTCAATTCATTTGATTCGATTTCAATGCCTTTAAGGTCATTCCTTGTCGTTCGAATGTAAATGAAATCATGAGATTGTTGTTAATTGTTGTTGATTGAAGTTCCTTTCGTCCGATTCAGTTGTTTTGAATCTATTGCAATGCGTTAAAGTTTACTCGTACTCCTTACAGTCAAATCAAGTCAATTAGATAGAGTTATACTCAATTCTAGCTAATCAAAGTTCATTCTATCAAACTCAATTCATTTGATTCGATTTCAATGCCTTTATGGTCATTCCTTGTCGTTCGAATGTAAATGAAATCAAGGGATTGTTGTTTATAGTTGTTGATTAAAGTTCCTTTCCTCCGATTCAGTTCTTTTGAATCTTTTGAAATGCGTTAAAGTTTACTCGTTCTCATTACAGTCAAATCAAGTCAATTACATTGAATTATACTCAATTCTAAGTAATCAAAGTTCATTCTATCCAACTGAATTCATTTCATTCGATTTCAATGCTTTTAAAGTCATTCCTTGTCGTTCGAATGCAGATGAAATCAAGGGATTGTTGTTAATTGTTGTTGATTGAAGTTTCCTTTCGTCCGATTCAGTCGTTTTGAATCTATTGCAATGCGTTAAAGTTTACTCGTTCTGCTTACAGTCAAATCAAGTCAAATAGATTGAGTTGTACTCAATTCTAGCTAATCAAAGTTCATTCTATCATACTCACATTTGATTCGATTTGAATACCTTTAAGGTTTTCCCTTGTCGTTCGAATGTAAATGAAATGAAGGGATTGATGTTGATTGTTGTTGATTGAAGTTCCTTTCGTCCGAATTAGTTGTTTTGAATCTATTGGAATGCTTTAAAGTTTACTCGTTCTACTTACAATCAAATCAAGTCAATTAGATTGAGTTGTACTCAATTCTAGCTAATCAAAGTTCATTCTATCAAACTCAATTCATTTGATTCGATTTCAATGCCTTTAAGGTCATTCCTTGTCGTTCGAATGTAAATGAAATCATGGGATTGTTGTTAATTGTTGTTGATTGAAGTTCCTTTCGTCCGATTCAGTTGTTTTGAATCTATTGCAATGCGTTAAAGTTTACTCGTTCTACTTACAGTCAAATCAAGTCAATTAGATTGAGTTGTACTCAATTCTAGCTAATCAAAGTTCATTCTATCAAACTAAATTCATTTGATTCGATTTCAATGCCTTTAAGGTCGTCCCTTGTCGTTCGAATGTAAATGAAATGAAGGGATTGATGTTGATTGTTGTTGATTGTAGTTCCTTTCCTCCGATTCAGTAGTTTTGAATCTTTTGGAATGTGTTAAAGTTTACTCGTTCTCATTACAGTCAAATCATGTCAATTAGATTGAGTTGTACTTAATTCTAACTAACCAAACTTCATTCTATGAAACTCAATTAATTTGATTCGACTTCAACGCCTTTAAGGTCATCCGTTGTGGTTCGAATGTAGATGAAATCAAGGGATTGTTGTTAATTGTTGTTCATTGAAGTTTCTTTCGTCAAATTCAGTTGTTTTGAATCTATTGGAATGCGTTAAAGTTTACTCGTATTCCTTACAGTCAAATCAAGTCAATTAGATTGAGTTGTACTCAATTCTAGCTAATCAAAGTTCATTCTATCCAACTCAATTCATTTGATTCGATTTCAATGCCTTTAAGGTCATTCCTTGTCGTTCGAATGTAAATAAAATCAAAGGATTGTTGTTAATTATTGTTCATTGAAATTCCTTTCCTCCGATTCAGTTGTTTTGAATCTTTTGAAATGCGTTAAAGTTTACTCAATTCATTTGATTCTATTTGACTACCTTTATGGTCTTCCCTTGTCGTTCGAATGTAAATGAAATGAAGGGATTGATGTTGATTGTGGTTTATTGAAGTTCCTTTCTTCCGAATTAGTTGTTTTGAATCTATTGGAATGCATTAAAGTTTACTTGTTCTACTTACAGTGAAATCAAGTCAATTAGATGGAGTTGTAATCAATTCTAGCTAATCAAAGTTCATTCTATCAAACTCAATTCATTTGATTCGATTTCAACGCCTTTAAGGTCATCCGTTGTCGTTCGAATGTAGATGTAATCAAGGGATTGTTGTTAATTGTTGTTCATTGAAGTCTCTTTCGTCAAATTCAGTTGTTTTGAATCTATTGGAATGCGTTAAAGTTTACTCGTACTCCTTACAGTCAAATCAAGTCAATTAGATAGAGTTATACTCAATTCTAGCTAATCAAAGTTCATTCTATCAAACTCAATTCATTTGATTCGATTTCAATGCCTTTATGGTCATTCCTTGTCGTTCGAATGTAAATGAAATCAAGGGATTGTTGTTTATAGTTGTTGATTAAAGTTCCTTTCCTCCGATTCAGTTCTTTTGAATCTTTTGAAATGCGTTAAAGTTTACTCGTTCTCATTACAGTCAAATCAAGTCAATTACATTGAATTATACTCAATTCTAAGTAATCAAAGTTCATTCTATCCAACTGAATTCATTTCATTCGATTTCAATGCTTTTAAAGTCATTCCTTGTCGTTCGAATGCAGATGAAATCAAGGGATTGTTGTTAATTGTTGTTGATTGAAGTTCCTTTCCTCCGATTCAACTGTTTTGAATCTTTTTGAATGCATTAAAGTTTAGTAGTTCTCATTACAGTCAAATCAAGTCAATTAGATTGAGTTGTACTCAATTCTAACTAATTAAAGTTCATTCTATCCAACTGAATCCTTTTGATTCGATTTCAATCCCTTTAAGGTCATTCCTTGTCGTTCGAATGTAAATGAAATCAAGGGATTGTTGTTAATTGTTGTTGATTGAAGTTCCTTTCCTCCGATTCAACTGTTTTGAATCTTTTGGAATGCATTAAAGTTTACTCGTTCTCATTACAGTCAAATCACGTCAATTAGATTGAGTTGTACTCAATTCTAGCTAATCAAAGTTCATTCTATCCAACTGAATTCATTTGATTCGATTTCAAAGCCTTTAAGGTCATTCCTTGTCGTTCGAATGTAAATGAAATCATGGGATTGTTGTTAATTGTTGTTGATTGAAGTTTCCTTTCGTCCGATTCAGTCGTTTTGAATCTATTGCAATGCGTTAAAGTTTACTCGTTCTACTTACAGTCAAATCAAGTCAATTAGATTGAGTTTACTCAATTCTAGCTAATCAAAGTTCATTCTATCAAACTCAATTCATTTGATTCGATTTGAATACATTCAAGGTCATCCCTTGTCGTTCGAATGTAAATGAAACGAAGGGATTGATGTTGATTGTTGTTGATTGAAGTTCCTTTCATTCAAATTAGTTGTTTTGAATCTATTGGAATGCATTAAAGTTTACTCGTTCTACTTACAGTCAAACCAAGTCATTTAGATTGAGTTTTACTCAATTCTAACTAATCAAAGTTCATTCTATCCAACTGAATTCATTTGATTCTATTTCAATGCCTTTAAGGTCATTCCTTGTCGTTCGAATGTAAATGAAATCATGGGATTGTTGTTAATTGTTGTTGATTGAAGTTCCTTTCGTCCGATTCAGTTGTTTTGAATCTATTGCAATGCGTTAAAGTTTACTCGTTCTCCTTACAGTCAAATCAAGTCAATTAGATTGAGTTGTACTCAATTCTAGCTATTCAAAGTTCATTCTATCAAAGTCAATTCATTTGATTCGATTTGAATACCTTTAAGGTCATCCCTTGTCGTTCGAATGTAAATGAAATGAAGGGATTGATGTTGATTGTTGTTGATTGAAGTTCCTTTCGTTCGAATTAGTTGTTTTGAATCTATTGGAATGCATTAAAGTTTACTCGTTCTACTTACAGTCAAACCAAGTCATTTAGATTGAGTTTTACTCAATTCTAGCTAATCAAAGTTCATTCTATCAAACTCAATTCATTTGATTCGATTTGAATACCTTTAAGGTCATCCCTTGTCGTTCGAATTTAAATAAAATGAAGGGATTGATGTTGATTGTTGTTGATTGAAGTTCCTTTCGTCCGAATGAGTTGTTTTGAATCTATTGGAATGGCTTAAAGTTTACTGGTTCTCCTGACAGTCAAATCAAGTCAATTAGATTGAGTTGTACTCAATTCTAGCTAATCAAAGTTCATTCTATCAAACTCAATTCATTTGATTCGATTTGAATACCTTTAAGGTCATCCCTTGTCGTTCGAATGTAAATGAAATGAAGGGATTGATGTTGATTGTTGTTGATTGTAGTTCCTTTCCTCCGATTCAGTAGTTTTGAATCTTTTGGAATGTGTTAAAGTTTACTCGTTCTCATTACAGTCAAATCAAGTCAATTAGATTGAGTTGTACTGAATTCTAACTAATCAAAGTTCATTCTATCACACTGAATTTATTTGATTCGATTTCAATGCCTTTAAGGTCATTCCTTGTCGTTCGAATTTAAATGAAATGAAGGGATTGTTGTTAATTGTTGTTGATTGAAGTTCCTTTCCTCCGATTCAGTTGTTTTGAATCTTATGAAATGCGTTAAAGTTTACTCGTTCATATTACAGTCAAATCAAGTCAATTACATTGAGATGTACTCAATTCTAACTAATCAAAGTTCATTCTATCCAACTGAATTCATTTGATTCGATTTCAATGCCTTTAAGGTCATTCCTTATCGTTCGAATGAAAATGAAATCAAGGGATTGTTGTTAATTGTTGCTGATTGAAGTTCTTTTCCTCCGATTCAACTGTTTTGAATCTTTTGGAATGCATTAAAGTTTACTCGTTCTCATTACAGTCAAATCAAGTCAATTAGATTGAGTTGTACTCAATTCTAACTAATCAAAGTTCATTCTATCCAACTGAATTCATTTGATTCGATTTCAATGCCTCTAAGGTCATTCCTAGTCGTTCGAATGTAAATGAAATCATGGGATTGTTGTTAATTGCTGTTGATTGAAGTTACTTTCGTCCGATTCAGTTATTTTGAATCTATTGCAATGCGTTAAAGTTTACCCGTTCTACTTACAGTCAAATCAAGTCAATTAGATTGAGTTGTACTGAATTCTACCTAATCAAACTTCATTCTATCAAACTCAATTCATTTGATTCGATTTCAACGCCTTTAAGGTCATCCGTTGTCGTTCGAATGTAGATGAGATGAAGGGATTGATGTTGATTGTTGTTGATTGAAGTTCCTTTCGTCCGAATTAGTTGTTTTGAATCTATTGGAATGCATTAAAGTTTACTCGTTCTACTTACAGTCAAATCAAGTCAATTAGATTGAGTTGTACTCAATTTTAGCTAATCAAAATTCATTCTATCCAACTGAATTCATTTGATTCGATTTCAATGCCTTTAAGGTCATTCCTTGTCATTCGAATGTATATGAAATCATGGGATTGTTGTTAATTGTTGTTGATTGAAGTTCCTTTCATCCAATTCAGTTGTTTTGAATCTATTGCAACGCGTTAAAGTTTACTCGTTCTCCTTACAGTCAAATCAAGTCAATTAGATTGAGTTGTACTCAATTCTAGCTAATCAAAGTTCATTCTATCAAACTCAATTCATTTGATTCGATTTGAATACCTTCAAGGTCATCCCTTGTCGTTCGCATGTAAATGAAATGAAGGGATTGATGTTGATTGTTGTTGATTGAAGTTCCTTTCGTTCGAATAAGTTGTTCAATCTATTGGAATGCATTAAAGTTTACTCGTTCTACTTACAGTCAAACCAAGTCATTTAGATTGAGTTTTACTCAATTCTAACTAATCAAAGTTCATTCTATCCAACTGAATTCATTTGATTCTATTTCAATGCCTTTAAGGTCATTCCTTGTCGTTCGAATGTAAATGAAATCATGGGATTGTTGTTAATTGTTGTTGATTGAAGTTCCTTTCGTCCAATTCAGTTGTTTTGAATCTATTGCAATGCGTTAAAGTTTACTCGTTCTCCTTACAGTCAAATCAAGTCAATTAGTTGAGTTGTACTCAATTCTAGCTAATCAAAGTTCATTCTATCAAAGTCAATTCATTTGATTCGATTTGAATACCTTCAAGGTCATCCCTTGTCGTTCGAATGTAAATGAAATGAAGGGATTGATGTTGATTGTTGTTGATTGAAGTTCCTTTCGTTCGAATTAGTTATTTTGAATCTATTGGAATGCATTAAAGTTTACTCGTTCTACTTACAGTCAAACCAAGTCATTTAGATTGAGTTTTACTCAATTCTAGCTAATCAAAGTTCATTCTATCAAACTCAATTCATTTGATTCGATTTGAATACCTTTAAGGTCATCCCTTGTCGTTCGAATTTAAATAAAATGAAGGGATTGATGTTGATTATTGTTGATTGAAGTTCCTTTCGTCCGAATGAGTTGTTTTGAATCTATTGGAATGGCTTAAAGTTTACTCGTTCTCCTGACAGTCAACTCAAGTCAATTAGATTGAGTTGTACTCAATTCTAGCTAATCAAAGTTCATTCTATCAAACTCAATTCATTTGATTCGATTTGAATACCTTTAAGGTCATCCCTTGTCGTTCGAATGTAAATGAAATGAAGGGATTGATGTTGATTGTTGTTGATTGTAGTTCCTTTCCTCCGATTCAGTAGTTTTGAATCTTTTGGAATGTGTTAAAGTTTACTCGTTCTCATTACAGTCAAATCAAGTCAATTAGATTGAGTTGTACTGAATACTAACTAATCAAAGTTCATTCTATCACACTGAATTTATTTGATTCGATTTCAATGCCTTTAAGGTCATTCCTTGTCGTTCGAATTTAAATGAAATGAAGGGATTGTTGTTAATTGTTGTTGATTGAAGTTCCTTTCCTCCGATTCAGTTGTTTTGAATCTTATGAAATGCGTTAAAGTTTACTCGTTCATATTACAGTCAAATCAAGTCAATTACATTGAGATGTACTCAATTCTAACTAATCAAAGTTCATTCTATCCAACTGAATTCATTTGATTCGATTTCAATGCCTTTAAGGTCATTCCTTATCGTTCGAATGAAAATGAAATCAAGGGATTGTTGTTAATTGTTGCTGATTGAAGTTCCTTTCCTCCGATTCAACTGTTTTGAATCTTTTGGAATGCATTAAAGTTTATTCGTTCTCATTACAGTCAAATCAAGTCAATTAGATTGAGTTGTACTCAATTCTAATTAATCAAAGTTCATTCTATCCAACTGATTTCATTTGATTCGATTTCAATGCCTCTAAGGTCATTCCTAGTCGTTCGAATGTAAATGAAATCATGGGATTGTTGTTAATTGCTGTTGATTGAAGTTCCTTTCGTCCGATTCAGTTATTTTGAATCTATTGCAATGCGTTAAAGTTTACCCGTTCTACTTACAGTCAAATCAAGTCAATTAGATTGAGTTGTACTGAATTCTACCTAATCAAACTTCATTCTATCAAACTCAATTCATTTGATTCGATTTCAACGCCTTTAAGGTCATCCGTTGTCGTTCGAATGTAGATGAGATGAAGGGATTGATGTTGATTGTTGTTGATTGAAGTTCCTTTCGTCCGAATTAGTTGTTTTGAATATATTGGAATGCATTAAAGTTTAGTCGTTCTCATTACAGTCAAATCAAGTCAATTAGATTGAGTTGTACTCAATTTTAGCTAATCAAAGTTCATTCTATCCAACTGAATTCATTTGATTCGATTTCAATGCCTTTAAGGTCATTCCTTGTCATTCGAATGTATATGAAATCATGGGATTGTTGTTAATTGTTGTTGATTGAAGTTCCTTTCATCCAATTCAGTTGTTTTGAATCTATTGCAACGCGTTAAAGTTTACTCGTTCTCCTTACAGTCAAATCAAGTCAATTAGATTGAGTTGTACTCAATTCTAGCTAATCAAAGTTCATTCTATCAAACTCAATTCATTTGATTCGATTTGAATACCTTCAAGGTCATCCCTTGTCGTTCGCATGTAAATGAAATGAAGGGATTGATGTTGATTGTTGTTGATTGAAGTTCCTTTCGTTCGAATAAGTTGTTCAATCTATTGGAATGCATTAAAGTTTACTCGTTCTACTTACAGTCAAACCAAGTCATTTAGATTGAGTTTTACTCAATTCTAACTAATCAAAGTTCATTCTATCCAACTGAATTCATTTGATTCTATTTCAATGCCTTTAAGGTCATTCCTTGTCGTTCGAATGTAAATGAAATCATGGGATTGTTGTTAATTGTTGTTGATTGAAGTTCCTTTCGTCCAATTCAGTTGTTTTGAATCTATTGCAATGCGTTAAAGTTTACTCGTTCTCCTTACAGTCAAATCAAGTCAATTAGATTGAGTTGTACTCAATTCTAGCTAATCAAAGTTCATTCTATCAAAGTCAATTCATTTGATTCGATTTGAATACCTTCAAGGTCATCCCTTGTCGTTCGAATGTAAATGAAATGAAGGGATTGATGTTGATTGTTGTTGATTGAAGTTCCTTTCGTTCGAATTAGTTATTTTGAATCTATTGGAATGCATTAAAGTTTACTCGTTCTACTTACAGTCAAACCAAGTCATTTAGATTGAGTTTTACTCAATTCTAGCTAATCAAAGTTCATTCTATCAAACTCAATTCATTTGATTCGATTTGAATACCTTTAAGGTCATCCCTTGTCGTTCGAATTTAAATAAAATGAAGGGATTGATGTTGATTGTTGTTGATTGAAGTTCCTTTCGTCCGAATGAGTTGTTTTGAATCTATTGGAATGGCTTAAAGTTTACTCGTTCTCCTGACAGTCAACTCAAGTCAATTAGATTGAGTTGTACTCAATTCTAGCTAATCAAAGTTCATTCTATCAAACTCAATTCATTTGATTCGATTTGAATACCTTTAAGGTCATCCCTTGTCGTTCGAATGTAAATGAAATGAAGGGATTGATGTTGATTGTTGTTGATTGTAGTTCCTTTCCTCCGATTCAGTAGTTTTGAATCTTTTGGAATGTGTTAAAGTTTACTCGTTCTCATTACAGTCAAATCAAGTCAATTAGATTGAGTTGTACTGAATTCTAACTAATCAAAGTTCATTCTATCACACTGAATTTATTTGATTCGATTTCAATGCCTTTAAGGTCATTCCTTGTCGTTCGAATTTAAATGAAATGAAGGGATTGTTGTTAATTGTTGTTGATTGAAGTTCCTTTCCTCCGATTCAGTTGTTTTGAATCTTATGAAATGCGTTAAAGTTTACTCGTTCATATTACAGTCAAATCAAGTCAATTACATTGAGATGTACTCAATTCTAACTAATCAAAGTTCATTCTATCCAACTGAATTCATTTGATTCGATTTCAATGCCTTTAAGGTCATTCCTTATCGTTCGAATGAAAATGAAATCAAGGGATTGTTGTTAATTGTTGCTGATTGAAGTTCCTTTCCTCCGATTCAACTGTTTTGAATCTTTTGGAATGCATTAAAGTTTATTCGTTCTCATTACAGTCAAATCAAGTCAATTAGATTGAGTTGTACTCAATTCTAATTAATCAAAGTTCATTCTATCCAACTGATTTCATTTGATTCGATTTCAATGCCTCTAAGGTCATTCCTAGTCGTTCGAATGTAAATGAAATCATGGGATTGTTGTTAATTGCTGTTGATTGAAGTTCCTTTCGTCCGATTCAGTTATTTTGAATCTATTGCAATGCGTTAAAGTTTACCCGTTCTACTTACAGTCAAATCAAGTCAATTAGATTGAGTTGTACTGAATTCTACCTAATCAAACTTCATTCTATCAAACTCAATTCATTTGATTCGATTTCAACGCCTTTAAGGTCATCCGTTGTCGTTCGAATGTAGATGAGATGAAGGGATTGATGTTGATTGTTGTTGATTGAAGTTCCTTTCGTCCGAATTAGTTGTTTTGAATATATTGGAATGCATTAAAGTTTAGTCGTTCTCATTACAGTCAAATCAAGTCAATTAGATTGAGTTGTACTCAATTTTAGCTAATCAAAGTTCATTCTATCCAACTGAATTCATTTGATTCGATTTCAATGCCTTTAAGGTCATTCCTTGTCATTCGAATGTATATGAAATCATGGGATTGTTGTTAATTGTTGTTGATTGAAGTTCCTTTCATCCAATTCAGTTGTTTTGAATCTATTGCAACGCGTTAAAGTTTACTCGTTCTCCTTACAGTCAAATCAAGTCAATTAGATTGAGTTGTACTCAATTCTAGCTAATCAAAGTTCATTCTATCAAACTCAATTCATTTGATTCGATTTGAATACCTTCAAGGTCATCCCTTGTCGTTCGCATGTAAATGAAATGAAGGGATTGATGTTGATTGTTGTTGATTGAAGTTCCTTTCGTTCGAATAAGTTGTTCAATCTATTGGAATGCATTAAAGTTTACTCGTTCTACTTACAGTCAAACCAAGTCATTTAGATTGAGTTTTACTCAATTCTAACTAATCAAAGTTCATTCTATCCAACTGAATTCATTTGATTCTATTTCAATGCCTTTAAGGTCATTCCTTGTCGTTCGAATGTAAATGAAATCATGGGATTGTTGTTAATTGTTGTTGATTGAAGTTCCTTTCGTCCAATTCAGTTGTTTTGAATCTATTGCAATGCGTTAAAGTTTACTCGTTCTCCTTACAGTCAAATCAAGTCAATTAGATTGAGTTGTACTCAATTCTAGCTAATCAAAGTTCATTCTATCAAACTCAATTCATTTGATTCGATTTGAATACCTTCAAGGTCATCCCTTGTCGTTCGAATGTAAATGAAATGAAGGGATTGATGTTGATTGTTGTTGATTGAAGTTCCTTTCGTTCGAATTAGTTGTTTTGAATCTATTGGAATGCATTAAAGTTTACTCGTTCTACTTACAGTCAAACCAAGTCATTTAGATTGAGTTTTACTCAATTCTAGCTAATCAAAGTTCATTCTATCAAACTCAATTCATTTGATTCGATTTGAATACCTTTAAGGTCATCCCTTGTCGTTCGAATTTAAATAAAATGAAGGGATTGATGTTGATTGTTGTTGATTGAAGTTCCTTTCGTCCGAATGAGTTGTTTTGAATCTATTGGAATGGCTTAAAGTTTACTCGTTCTCCTGACAGTCAACTCAAGTCAATTAGATTGAGTTGTACTCAATTCTAGCTAATCAAAGTTCATTCTATCAAACTCAATTCATTTGATTCGATTTGAATACCTTTAAGGTCATCCCTTGTCGTTCGAATGTAAATGAAATGAAGGGATTGATGTTGATTGTTGTTGATTGTAGTTCCTTTCCTCCGATTCAGTAGTTTTGAATCTTTTGGAATGTGTTAAAGTTTACTCGTTCTCATTACAGTCAAATCAAGTCAATTAGATTGAGTTGTACTGAATTCTAACTAATCAAAGTTCATTCTATCACACTGAATTTATTTGATTCGATTTCAATGCCTTTAAGGTCATTCCTTGTCGTTCGAATTTAAATGAAATGAAGGGATTGTTGTTAATTGTTGTTGATTGAAGTTCCTTTCCTCCGATTCAGTTGTTTTGAATCTTATGAAATGCGTTAAAGTTTACTCGTTCATATTACAGTCAAATCAAGTCAATTACATTGAGATGTACTCAATTCTAACTAATCAAAGTTCATTCTATCCAACTGAATTCATTTGATTCGATTTCAATGCCTTTAAGGTCATTCCTTATCGTTCGAATGAAAATGAAATCAAGGGATTGTTGTTAATTGTTGCTGATTGAAGTTCCTTTCCTCCGATTCAACTGTTTTGAATCTTTTGGAATGCATTAAAGTTTATTCGTTCTCATTACAGTCAAATCAAGTCAATTAGATTGAGTTGTACTCAATTCTAATTTATCAAAGTTCATTCTATCCAACTGATTTCATTTGATTCGATTTCAATGCCTCTAAGGTCATTCCTAGTCGTTCGAATGTAAATGAAATCATGGGATTGTTGTTAATTGCTGTTGATTGAAGTTCCTTTCGTCCGATTCAGTTATTTTGAATCTATTGCAATGCGTTAAAGTTTACCCGTTCTACTTACAGTCAAATCAAGTCAATTAGATTGAGTTGTACTGAATTCTACCTAATCAAACTTCATTCTATCAAACTCAATTCATTTGATTCGATTTCAACGCCTTTAAGGTCATCCGTTGTCGTTCGAATGTAGATGAGATGAAGGGATTGATGTTGATTGTTGTTGATTGAAGTTCCTTTCGTCCGAATTAGTTGTTTTGAATATATTGGAATGCATTAAAGTTTAGTCGTTCTCATTACAGTCAAATCAAGTCAATTAGATTGAGTTGTACTCAATTTTAGCTAATCAAAGTTCATTCTATCCAACTGAATTCATTTGATTCGATTTCAATGCCTTTAAGGTCATTCCTTGTCATTCGAATGTATATGAAATCATGGGATTGTTGTTAATTGTTGTTGATTGAAGTTCCTTTCATCCAATTCAGTTGTTTTGAATCTATTGCAACGCGTTAAAGTTTACTCGTTCTCCTTACAGTCAAATCAAGTCAATTAGATTGAGTTGTACTCAATTCTAGCTAATCAAAGTTCATTCTATCAAACTCAATTCATTTGATTCGATTTGAATACCTTCAAGGTCATCCCTTGTCGTTCGCATGTAAATGAAATGAAGGGATTGATGTTGATTGTTGTTGATTGAAGTTCCTTTCGTTCGAATAAGTTGTTCAATCTATTGGAATGCATTAAAGTTTACTCGTTCTACTTACAGTCAAACCAAGTCATTTAGATTGAGTTTTACTCAATTCTAACTAATCAAAGTTCATTCTATCCAACTGAATTCATTTGATTCTATTTCAATGCCTTTAAGGTCATTCCTTGTCGTTCGAATGTAAATGAAATCATGGGATTGTTGTTAATTGTTGTTGATTGAAGTTCCTTTCGTCCAATTCAGTTGTTTTGAATCTATTGCAATGCGTTAAAGTTTACTCGTTCTCCTTACAGTCAAATCAAGTCAATTAGATTGAGTTGTACTCAATTCTAGCTAATCAAAGTTCATTCTATCAAACTCAATTCATTTGATTCGATTTGAATACCTTCAAGGTCATCCCTTGTCGTTCGAATGTAAATGAAATGAAGGGATTGATGTTGATTGTTGTTGATTGAAGTTCCTTTCGTTCGAATTAGTTGTTTTGAATCTATTGGAATGCATTAAAGTTTACTCGTTCTACTTACAGTCAAACCAAGTCATTTAGATTGAGTTTTACTCAATTCTAGCTAATCAAAGTTCATTCTATCAAACTCAATTCATTTGATTCGATTTGAATACCTTTAAGGTCATCCCTTGTCGTTCGAATTTAAATAAAATGAAGGGATTGATGTTGATTGTTGTTGATTGAAGTTCCTTTCGTCCGAATGAGTTGTTTTGAATCTATTGGAATGGCTTAAAGTTTACTCGTTCTCCTGACAGTCAACTCAAGTCAATTAGATTGAGTTGTACTCAATTCTAGCTAATCAAAGTTCATTCTATCAAACTCAATTCATTTGATTCGATTTGAATACCTTTAAGGTCATCCCTTGTCGTTCGAATGTAAATGAAATGAAGGGATTGATGTTGATTGTTGTTGATTGTAGTTCCTTTCCTCCGATTCAGTAGTTTTGAATCTTTTGGAATGTGTTAAAGTTTACTCGTTCTCATTACAGTCAAATCAAGTCAATTAGATTGAGTTGTACTGAATTCTAACTAATCAAAGTTCATTCTATCACACTGAATTTATTTGATTCGATTTCAATGCCTTTAAGGTCATTCCTTGTCGTTCGAATTTTAAATGAAATGAAGGGATTGTTGTTAATTGTTGTTGATTGAAGTTCCTTTCCTCCGATTCAGTTGTTTTGAATCTTATGAAATGCGTTAAAGTTTACTCGTTCATATTACAGTCAAATCAAGTCAATTACATTGAGATGTACTCAATTCTAACTAATCAAAGTTCATTCTATCCAACTGAATTCATTTGATTCGATTTCAATGCCTTTAAGGTCATTCCTTATCGTTCGAATGAAAATGAAATCAAGGGATTGTTGTTAATTGTTGCTGATTGAAGTTCCTTTCCTCCGATTCAACTGTTTTGAATCTTTTGGAATGCATTAAAGTTTATTCGTTCTCATTACAGTCAAATCAAGTCAATTAGATTGAGTTGTACTCAATTCTAATTAATCAAAGTTCATTCTATCCAACTGATTTC